>AP025045.1:15808499-16316069 GCA_036186865.1 Eustoma russellianum
ACTTCACTGAGGAGAGTACAAGGCGTCATGCATAACATGCGAACATCCATAACATAAGTCTTGGACTCCCATGCTAACATTCAACATAGTAGTAAAATTTAGGCAGAATTAAAACTTTTCAAATCAAACACGCATCATCAATTTACTAAGTTCCCAAAGGTAGTAGTCCCACAAAACAACATAACTAAAATCCAGAGAGTTCAAACATAGTCATGATACAAAACGTCTTGGCCGCACAAAAGTCCTTAGCTTAGCTCCCTTCATATCTTTTCGCCTATGGATAAGGTACCATCGGCTCATCCTCGATCCATTCTATCTTGGCATTATCTGGTTCTGGGGAAAAAATAAAGTGAGTGATAAAAATCACCCAGCAAGAATACAATAAACGACCATGAAATACGTAAAGAATCATAACATGAATGTATTACCCCAAAAACCTCAAAGAACCATAATTCATACCTGATCTTAAGTTCTGAGCTTGCTTGACGTTCGGCTTAGACATATTTTTAGAGAATGCTATACCATACCTGGTCTTAGATCCTGAACTTACTTGGCGTTCGGCTTAAGCAGGTTTTTAGGTAATGCTATACCAATAATAACTTATAAGCATTAACTGTAACATGCAACATGTCATCATGATCGTGAATTATGCAATGATGCAATGCATGATGTCATGTCATGTCATGTCCAAACATCATTTTGGTCCCATAAAGTAACATGTCGTAAAAACAGAGTGTCAGATCAATTAATCCCGGATCTAAGCGGGTCCAGAACATATAATCAGACCAATTGACCCCGGGCCTGAACGGGTCCATAACAGATATCAGACCAATTAACCCCGGATCTGAGCGGGTCCAGAACATATAATCAGACCAATTAACCCCGGGCCTGAACGGGTCCAGAACAGATATCAGATCAATTAACCTCGGATCTGAGCGGGTCCAGAACATATCATCAGACCAATTAACCCCGGGTCTGGGGTCGGGTTAGTCGCATGCTTGGCCGGCAAAGGAATCATGAAGCTTTTAAAACATGGGACCGTAACTTTTCATGCATATCAAAACGTAATCATTTATAAAACTTGCTTGCATAGTAAGAAAATCCATGAAAATCAGTTTCATGATCATGCATGATACATGACGTGATATGCAATGCAAGTCATGACGTGAAATAGCATAATGTACGGTTTCGGAAATAGCCCTAAAGGGTTCACTTCCTGAAATGACTTAAGTGCTGGAACTGATCTGACTCATTTTACCAAAAATTCAATAATGGCAAATCCGTAATTCCAGAAATTCCAACTCCCACAAGTCATAAACGCGTGGTACTAGTATCCTACCTAATTTTAGCTCATTTGCCTATCCCTAAGTACCCTTTCTGATTCTAGAAAGTCGTTACCAAATTTCAGGTTGATTCCAGTGATTCCAGCTGAGCAGTTTTACTAATTAAATCATAAAAAATAATCCAAAACTGGTTTTACCAAAATTCCAGCTGGCGTCTTTACTACGCTCATAGGTTTATTACCATGCCAAAAATCAGATTTATTGGTCCTCTACAAGGTCCTTTTTCAAGCCACTCAAAAAAGGTCACAATTCTGCTTGGTTTCCATTTTTCAAGTCTGACCAGCCTTACTAATTATTTTATTAAAAATTAACCATAACTCCTTTTACCAAAATTCCAGCTGGAGTCTCTTCCATCCACATGGGGCTAAGTTTGTGCCAAAAATCAGGTTTATTGAAGGTCTACAAGGCCTTCTTTTAATTCGTTAACTACATTGATCAATTCTGCTTAGCTCCAAAATTTTCCACTGCGGCAGTTTTACCGTATAATTTCTTAAAAATAATTAGCTTATTTTAACGAAATTCCAACTCTCACATGTACTAAACTCATAAGGCTAACTTTTTACCAAAAATTAGCTTCATTGAAGGTCTGTAAGGTTAGTTCTTAAGCCATTAAAACGTCATTCCACTCTGCCCTATTCCAGTAGTTTGCTAGTTTGTTGTTTTTACAAGTCCAAGAGTCCATGTTCACCTTCTATTCCATCCTTTAGACCGAAACTTGTATGGTATCATATTCACATGTCACAAGATATATTCAATCATGCATTCACATTCAAGATTCATCCCAAGCTAGTCTTACTAAAGATTTCATAAAGCTACTACTTTACATATGCATGCTTTTCCATAAATCTTCCAAGTTTCAAACTAGCATCAATCTTGCCTAGACTCACTTAGTTGTAACTTAAATCATCTTAAAACAGCCTTGAATCTTAATGCACGAAATAAAAGATTCCATCTTTGAGAGAATAAACCACATAAGATGCATTGTTCTTAAGGAATCTCTAAGATATAGTCTCAACTTAAGACATTCAACTAAAGATCATATCTTAAGAACCTCTAAGCATTCAAGTCACAAACTCTTTAAATAAATCATGAGAGATCACTGTATACTTGCCTCTTCAAGCTAAAGCTCTTGTCTTTGCTTGGTTATGAAGTGAGATGTGATGAAATCCTTCTCCTTCCTTTCCTTGAGCATGCGGTTTTGATGAAAGTGAAAGGATTCATGTTAGCTTCATTCTTTACCAAAATAAGAATTCACTTAAGGGAACTTGGAATAAGACTTACCTAGATGTCTTCTTGAGTCTTGAAGTTGAAGTTAAACTCCTATCCTTCAAGAGTATAGGCTGAAATATTTGTGATGAAGGGAGGGAATTTTGCTAAGTGTTGCTTGGCTTGCTTGGGAAGAATTTTCTAGATGATTGTAAGATGTTGTCTTGCAAAATTTAAAAACCTAGGAGAGGAGGGAGGCTTGGCAGATTTTTGGAGGGAGAATAGGGAGGGTTAGAGTTTTCTTGAGTGCTAATCAAGGTTAAGTTAGTATAACCTTGGTTACTTTATTCAAACTATAGTTACTTTTGGGCTAACCCATGTTACTTTATCAAACCATAGTCATCTTAACCTTGGTTTAAGGGAAAAGTAACCATGGTAGGTTTTGAAATCCTCCATGGTTAAGTTAGGCATGATGGCCGATTTTTGGTTGGGTCTTTATGACCTCAACTACACCACTTCTTCCTTTAATGAGTTGTCTTACTTGTCCCTTAATTGTATGTCTATTTTATTTTCCATTTATTTCTTTGCATAATAACTTCTTGTCTTAATGGTGTAGTAGACTCTAAATAATTATTTTACTAATAAAATTGACTAGAGAATTCTAGGATTCTTTACTTGTTTTGGCCGAAATTTTGAGCTTCTTGGCCTCTTGATATTTCTTGAAATTTTTAATTCATGTACTATATTATTTCCTTTATTTTATTATATTCTAAGATTGGCATATGTATGCATTCATACATATACATGCCATGTGTGATACATATATATATATATATATATCCTCCTATAAATGCATCTAGGTATTTATACATTTTGCACACATATATCATATACACGCACATAGTGGTATGTTTATTTCCTATCACTCTATATTCCATGTATTACTTAATAAGCTTGGCATCAACTCAATGATAATTAAGTAAAGAGGCTTAAGATGACTTGAGTAACACACGCTTAAGGAAATCATCGATTTCATTCCAACACTTGTGCATAGTTCTTACCTACACGATCGTTGGGGTACAACATCCTCCCCCTCTTATCATAAGTTTCGTCCTCGAAACTTTAGTACCGGACAAAATGGTGGGGGTATCTATTTCTATCCTCTTCCATTTCCCATGTTGCCTCGTTCTCCGAGTGGTGCTTCCACTGCACCTTTACCATGGATATGGATCTTTTCCTTAAGGCTTTCTCCTTTTCATCAACGATCCTTATAGGCTCCTCTTCATAAGATACATCTTCCCCAATCTTCAGCTGTTGATCTTCAATGATGTGGCTAGGATCATACACATATCGGCGAAGCTGAGAAACATGGAACACATCATGCAACTGAGAAAGGGATGGTGGTAGCGCCAAGCGGTACGCAACTTCTCCTACTTTGTCAAGCACCTCATAGGGTCCAACAAACCTTGGGCTTAGCTTCCCTTTGATGCCAAATCTCTTGACTCCTTTGGTCGGGGAAACTTTCAGAAAGACTTTCTCACCTTCTTGGAATTCTAAAGGTCTTCTCCTTTCGTCTGCCCATACTTTCGCTCTATCTTGTGCTGCTCTTAGTCTTTGCTGGACTAACTTTATCTTTTCTCGTGTTTGCTCAATAATGTCGGGTCCTGCATGGATCTTATCTCCAATCTCGTCCCAATAGAGTGGGGACCGACATTTTCGTCCATACAATGCTTCATAAGGTGCCATTCCGATGGATCTGTGGAAGCTATTATTGTAAGAAAACTCAACGAGCTTAAGACTTTTATCCCAGCTTCCTCCAAAATCAAGAATGTACGCGCAGAGCATATCCTCAAGGGTTTGGATTGTTCTTCCCGATTGTCCATCTGTTTGAGGGTGAAAGGCAGAACTCATTCTTATCTCTGTGCCCATTGTCTTTTGAAAGGCTGTCCAAAATCTCGAAGTAAATCGGGGGTCACGGTCGCATACAATACTCATGGGTACTCCATGCAAGCAAACGATCTGATCAATATACATAGAAGCTAACTTTTCCATAGATGCTTTAATCGTCATAGCCAAAAAGTGAGCAGACTTAGTCAAACGATCCACAATGACCCATATAGCATCGTTCCCATACTTAGTCTTGGGTAGGTCAGTCACAAAGTCCATGGTGATGTGATCCCATTTCCATTCTGGCACTTCCAAGGGTTGTAACAATCCAGCAGGTCTTTGGTGTTCGGTTTTCACTCTTTGGCAGCTCAAACATCGCTCAACAAATTCTGCTATTTGTTTCTTCATACCGGGCCACCAAAACTTTTGCTTGAAATCTTGATACATCTTATTAGCTCCAGGATGTATAGATAATCGAGAATTATGAGCTTCCATGAAGACTTCATCCTTAATTTCTTTGTTGTCGGGGACACATAACCGTCCTTGATACCATAAACTGCCATCGCTACGAATCTCAAAGTCATCTCGCCGCTTTTCTTCCATCCTTTCCTTGATTTTTCTTAAGTTCTCATCAATTCCTTGAGTCTCCTTGATCTTATCAATTAATAAAGGGACAAGAGCTAATTTGGCGAGAACTTCCTCGATTGAGTCAACTTCTTCTAGGCCAAATTCTTCCATATCTCGCTGAAGAGGTGGTTGCCGTGGGTGGCTTGTTTTCCGACATAGGGCATCAGCGACTTTGTTAGCTTTTCCCGGATGATACTGAATGGAGAGATCATAATCTTTAATCAATTCCAACCATCTACGTTGCCGCATATTGAGCTCTTTCTGGGTAAAGAGGTACTTTAAGCTCTTGTGGTCTGTATAGATCTCGCACTTCTCGCCATATAAATAGTGCCTCCATATCTTTAACGCGAATACCACTGCGGCAAGTTCAAGATCATGGATAGGATAGTTTTGCTCAAAGGGTTTCAACTGTCGGGATGCATAGGCTATCACTTTGTCATTCTGCATAAGGACGCATCCGAGACCATTCTTCGAAGCATCACTGTACACTACATATTTCTCACCAGGAGTGGGCTGAGCTAGAATAGGAGCGGATGTCAACTTTGCTTTTAGCTCCGAGAAACTCTTTTCACAATCGGCACTCCACTCAAACTTGGTCTTCTTTTGGGTCAATCTAGTGAGGGGA
Source organism: Eustoma russellianum (assembly GCA_036186865.1). Classification (NCBI taxonomy): domain Eukaryota; kingdom Viridiplantae; phylum Streptophyta; class Magnoliopsida; order Gentianales; family Gentianaceae; genus Eustoma; species Eustoma russellianum. Next base: position 15,814,188 of record AP025045.1, read on the forward strand.
ACAGCTATCCTCGAAAATCCTTCCACAAACTTCCTGTAATATCTGGCTAGTCCGAGAAAACTTCTCACTTCAGTAACATTTGTTGGCCTGGGCCATTCTGTGATAGCTTCAATTTTCTTGGGATCTACCGAAATCCCATCTTCTGAAATTACATGACCAAGGAATGATACACTTTGCAGCCAAAACTCGCATTTGCTAAATTTAGCGTACAACTGTCTTGCTCTTAGAATATTCAAGACTATCCTCAAATGGGCTGCATGAGTCTCTTCGTTGGGTGAATAGATCAAGATGTCGTCTATGAAGACCACCACGAACTTGTCCAATTGTTCCTGAAAGATTCGATTCATAAGATCCATAAAGGCGGCAGGGGCATTGGTCAAACCAAAAGGCATGACTAAGAACTCATAGTGTCCATAGCGGGTTCTGAAAGCAGTCTTAGGAACATCTTCCGCCTTAATCTTCAATTGAAAGTATCCAGATCGCAGGTCAATCTTACTAAAAATTCGAGATTTCTGCATTAAAATGCTTTAGATAGGTTTTCAAGGGATTTAGATCTTAATCAAGTTAAAACTTATGAGTTACTTACCCTGAGCTGGTCGAATAAATCGTCAATTCGGGGCAATGGGTACTTGTTCTTTATGGTGATTTTGTTGAGCTCCCGGTAATCGATGCATAAGCGCATGCTTCCATCTTTCTTTTTCACAAATAGCACCGGAGCACCACAGGGTGAAACACTGGGGCGAATGAGTTTCCTTTCCAACAGCTCATGTAACTGTTCCTTTAGCTCCTTTAGTTCCGCAGGTGCCATGCGATAAGGGGCTTTCGATATGGGTTCAGCTCCTGGAACAAGGTTTATTTCAAAAGAAATCTCGCGATCATGAGGTAGTCCAGGCAGATCATCAGGAAATACATCAGGGTATTCATTAACAACTGGAACTTGTGCAATGGTAGGGCTTTCCTGTTCAGCACTTAAAACATAAACCAGGAATCCTTCATGACCTTTCTTTAATGCTTGGCCGGCACGGCTTGCGTTAACAAAGACTTTCTTTGGGGGTTTCTTTAGCTTAGTTCCTCCTTGAAATGACATCTCCTCTCGAGTTGGGTTCTTAATGATAACTTGCCTGCCTCGGCAGTCAATGTGAGCATGATTCTTTGAGAGTCAATCCATTCGGAGAATCACGTCAAAATCACTCATAGATACGGGGATCAAATTGGCCTCAAACAACTTGTCATTAAACTCCAGGGCACAATTTCTGAATATGTGATGGGAAACAAGCATCTGGTCACCAGCTGCTTGTACTCTATAGGGCGATTCTAATCGGACTGGATCGCGGTCGATATTCTTAGCAAACTTCTTTGAGATAAAAGAGTGGCTAGCGCCACTGTCGAATAACACATTTGCAGGTATGCTACACACTAAGATGGTTCCTGAACCAGGCATGTTTTTCTAAGCAATATGATGGTTATGCATATGTAAAAGGTATTGAAGACATAAAACTTTAAATCTTACCAGTCACTACGTCAGCAGTCTCTTCAACATCAGCATCTGTCATAGCGTGCACTCTTGCATTAGCTATGGGCCGTTGGTTCTTGGGCTGCTGTTGCTGCTGCGCTCCTTTTTCTGGACAATCCTTAATCATGTGGCCATCCTTTCCGCATCCAAAGCACTTACCAGTCTTCCACCTACACTCTCCCATGTGTTTTTTCTGGCAATGAGGGCATTCTGGTATTGCTAGCTGCTGAGATGGGGCCGGATTCTTCTGCTGATTATTCTTGCGGCGTTGATTCTGTCCTTGAGATTGTCCCTGACGAACGGATCCTCTGAAATTCTTCTTAGCCATTTTCCTGTACTTCTCATTTCCGGTCCCTTGTCTTTCTCGCTTTTGACCCACATCATCTCTTCGTATGATATCCCTCTCTATACGGTAGCATGCATCCAGAAGTGCTCCAAAATTGGCAGGATTTGCATTCACCAACCATGTCCTAATTCTTGGGTTTAGACCTCTTTCAAACTTCAGCATCTTTGTTTCTTCATCATTCATAGTAACATGCTGAAACCTCCTAAGTGCGATGAACTTATTTGCATACTCAGCTACTGTCATACCCGACTCTTGCTTCAGAGATTCAAACTCATGCCTCTTTTGCAATTTGACTGACGGAGGGATATAGAACTTATGAAATTCTTGCAGAAATCTTTCCCAAGTAATTGGTCTAAGCAAAGGTTGCAGATTCGTCTTCCAACATTGATTAGCTTCACTGATCAAGAAGGGTCTGATAGCCTGAGCCTTCATCTCCTCTGGGGCCTGAATTAGCTCAAAACAATTTTCAACTTCATCTAGCCACTTCTCCGCAGTATCTGGGTCAGGTTTTCCCTCAAACGGTGGTACATTAGCCCTCTTGAGCTTCTCAAAATAGTACTGAGCATCCCTTACTGGGTGATGTGGCTGAGGTGGAGCATTCTGATGAATTAGGCCTTGTCCTATCTGAGTAACAACTTGACAAAAGGTCTGAAATGCATTCATATCCGGGATGACCGGAGGAACAGGTGCCTGTGGAGCCGGTGGTGGATTATTCTATGCTGGAGGATCCTGGTCCGGCTGAGGTGTCGGCGGAACCTGCTCTGGTGGTGGAGGAATGGGCTCCTGAGCAGCTGGTCGTGCTCTCGGAGGTCTGCCACGTGGCCTCACCATCTGCACTTATGGTTTATCATCTATTTAGAATATCGGAATAATCATCAATTTATTTGACTAAGGACCATACTTCAAAGATTTTAAAATACGGAAGGAAGGGCATGTCTTACGTCATAGACCTAGCTTCATAGTTTAGGATCCTTTATTAAGTTACATCCTAAACCCGGTCTACGTGGTCCTAGTCTAAGGCCATCACTCATCTAAGATCATGACTTAGGTCTAAGATCAAACTTAGATTGCTAAGATCATAACTTAGTCCTACGTTCTGCCCGTAATCTAGAGCCTGGGCTCTGATACCACCTGTAGCGCCCCGCACCTGGGCCTCGTCCGGATACGGTGCACCCGCCGTACTTCACTGAGGAGAGTACAAGGCGTCATGCATAACATGCGAACATCCATAACATAAGTCTTGGACTCCCATGCTAACATTCAACATAGTAGTAAAATTTAGGCAGAATTAGAACTTTTCAAATCAAACACGCATCACCAATTTACTAAGTTCCAAAAGGTAGTAGTCCCATAAAACAACATAACTGAAAACCAGAGAGTTCAAACATAATCATGATACAAAACGTCTCGGCCGCACAAAAGTCCTTAGCTTAGCTCCCTTCATATCTCCTCGCCTATGGATAAGGTACCTTCGGCTCATCCTCGATCCATTCTATCTTGGCATTATCTGGTTCTGGGGAAAAAATAAAGTGTGAGTGATAAAAATCACCCAGCAAGAATACAATAAACGACCATGAAATACGTAAAGAATCATAACATGAATGTATTACCCCAAAAACCTCAAAGAACCATAATTCATACCTGATCTTAAGTTCTGAGCTTGCTTGACGTTCGGCTTAGACATATTTTTAGAGAATGCTATACCATACCTGGTCTTAGATCCTGAACTTACTTGGCGTTTGGCTTAAGAAGGTTTTTAGGTAATGCTATACCAATAATAACTTATAACCATTAACTGTAACATGCAACATGTCCTCATGATCGTGATTATGCAATGATGCAATGCATGATGTCATGTCATGTCATGTCCAAACATCATTTTGGTCCCATAAAGTAACATGTCGTAAAAACAGAGTGTCAGATCAATTAACCCCGGATCTGAGCGGGTCCAGAACATATAATCAGACCAATTAACCCCGGGCCTGAACGGGTCTAGAACAGATATCAGACCAATTAACCCCGGATCTGAGCGGGTCCAGAACATATAATCAGACCAATTAACCCCGGGCCTGAACGGGTCCAGAACAGATATCAGATCAATTAACCCCGGATCTGAGCGGGTCTGGAACATATCATCAGACCAATTAACCCCGGGTCTGGGGTCGGGTTAGTCGCATGCTTGGCCGGCAAAGGAATCATGAAGCTTTTAAAACATGGGACCGTAACTTTTCATGCATATCAAAACGTAATCATTTATAAAACTTGCTTGCATAGTAAGAAAATCCATGAAAATCAGTTTCATGATCATGCATGATACATGACGTGATATGCAATGCAAGTCATGACGTGAAATAGCATAATGTACGGTTTCGGAAATAGCCCTAAAGGGTTCACTTCCTGAAATGACTTAAGTGCTGGAACTGATCTGACTCATTTTACCAAAAATTCAATAATGGCAAATCCGTAATTAATTTTCCAGAAATTCCAACTCCCACAAGTCATAAACGCGTGGTACTAGTATCCTACCTAATTTTAGCTCATTTTCCTATCCCTAAGTACCCTTTCGGATTCTAGAAAGTCGTTACCAAATTTCAGGTTGATTCCAGTGATTCCAGCTGAGCAGTTTAACTAATTAAATCATTAAAAATAATCCAAAACTGGTTTTACCAAAATTCCAGCTGGAGTGTTTATTACACTCATAGGTTTATTACCATGCCAAAAATCAGATTTATTGGTCCTCTACAAGATCCTTTTTCGAGCCACTTAAAAGAGGTCACAATTCTGCTTGGTTTCCGTTTTTCAAGTCTGACCAGCCTTACTAATTATTTTATTAAAAATTAACCATAACTCCTTTTACCAAAATTCTAGATGGCGTCTCTTCCATCCACATGGGGCTAAGTTTGTGCCAAATATCAGGTTTATTAAAGGTCTACAAGGCCTTCTTTTAATTCGTTAACTACATTGATCAATTCTGCTTAGCTCCAAAATATTCCACTGCGGCAGTTTTACCGTATAATTTCTTAAAAATAATCCTTAGCTTATTTTAACGAAATTCCAACTCTCACATGTACTACACTCATAAAGCTAACTTACCAAAAATTAGCTTCATTGAAGGTCTGTAAGGTCAGTGCTTAAGCCATTTAAAACGTCATTCCACTCTGCCCTATTCCAGTAGTTTGCTAGTTTGTTGTTTTTACAAGTCCAAGAGTCCATGTTCACCTTCTATTCCATCCTTTAGACCGAAAATTGTATGGTATCATATTCACATGTCACAATATATATTCAAGCAATCATTCACATTCAAGATTCATCCCAAGCTAGTCTTACTAAAGATTTCATAAAGCTACTACTTTACATATGCATGCTTTTCCATAAATCTTCCAAGTTTCAAACTAGCATCAATCTTGCCTAGACTCACTTAGTTGTAACTTAAATCATCTTAAAACAGCCTTGAATCTTAATGCACGAAATAAAAGATTCCATCTTTGAGAGAATAAACCACACAAGAAGCATTGTTCTTAAGGAATCTCTAAGATATAGTCTCAACTTAAGACATTCAACTAAAGATCATATCTTAAGAACCTCTAAGCATTCAAGTCACAAACTCTTTAAATAAATCATGAGAGATCATTGTATACTTGCCTCTTCAAGCTAAAGCTCTTGTCTTTGCTTGGTTATGAAGTGAGATGTGATGAAATCCTTCTCCTTCCTTTCCTTGAGCATGCGGTTTTGATGAAAGTGAAAGGATTCATGTTAGCTTCATTCTTTACCAAAATAAGAATTCACTTAAGGGAACTTGGAATAAGACTTACGTAGGTGTCTTCTTGAGTCTTGAAGTTGAAGTTAAACTCCTATCCTTCAAGAGTATAGGCCGAAATATTTGTGATGAAGGGAGGGAATTTTGCTAAGTGTTGCTTGGCTTGCTTGGGAAGAATTTTCTAGATGATTGTAAGATGTTGTCTTGCAAAATTTAAAAACCTAGGAGAGGAGGGAGGCTTGGCCGATTTTTGGAGGGAGAATAGGGAGGGTTAGAGTTTTCTTGAGTGCTAATCAAGGTTAAGTTAGTATAACCTTGGTTACTTTATTCAAACTATAGTTACTTTTGGTCTAACCCAAGTTACTTTATCAAACCATAGTCATCTTAACCTTGGTTTAAGGGAAAAGTAACCATGGTAGGTTTTGAAATCCTCCATGGTTAACTTAGGCATGATGGCCGATTTTTGGTTGGGTCTTTATGACCTCAACTACACCACTTCTTCCTTTAATGAGTTGTCTTACTTGTCCCTTAATTGTATGTCTATTTTATTTTCTATTTATTTCTTTGCATAATAACTTCTTGTCTTAATGGTGTAGTAGACTCTAAATAATTATTTTACTAATAAAATTGACTAGAGAATTCTAGGATTCTTTACTTGTTTTGGCCGAAATTTTGAGCTTCTTGGCCTCTTGATATTTCTTGAAATTTTTAATTCATGTACTATATTGTTTCCTTTATTTTATCATATTCTAAGATTGGCATATGTATGCATTCATACCTATACATGCCATGTGTGATACATATATATATATATGTATATATAATATATATATATATATCCTCCTATAAATGCATATAGGTATTTATACATTTTGCACACATATATCATATACACGCACATAGTGGTATGTTTATTTCCTATCACTCTATATTCCATGTATTACTTAATAAGCTTGGCATCAACTCAATGATAATTAAGTAAAGAGGCTTAAGATGACTTAAGTAACACACGCTTAAGGAAATCATCGCTTTCATTCCATCACTTGTGCATAGTTCTTACGTACACGATCGTTGGGGTACAACACAAAACGTGCAGCACATCTCGCAGAGTTAATTCTTTTCCTGAAGCCATTTTCTGAATCACATTTCCCAAACCTTCAATCTTCGAGCTATCAGAGTTCACCACATACAGCTATTCGTTATTCTTCGTTGGAGAATAGTTTCTAAACATCGCCTGTTTGCGCAGACATATCGAGTGGCTCAAGTTTCCACCCACCATTCACGAGGATTTCCTACTGCGTTGCACTCAAAAATTGCAGCACACAAATCCAGATCATCCATCTGGCTCACAAGGTTGGCTTTCGATTTTTCCTGGTTTTTCTTGGGCTTACGGTAGTCAACACTGCGGTGCCCCTGAATTCCACAGTTATAAAATTTTCTAGTGAACTTTTTGGCAACTTTCTTGTCTCTAGGGTTCACTCTAACAGGATTTTCCTTTTTCTTTTTCCACATCTCTGCGACATGAGCCTTTGCATGACAAGAACTCGAACTTGGCTTTCTTTTAGATCTGTGGTTTTTCTCCTCTTTATAGAGTCGAACAATCAGATCATCCAAAGTCATCTCCTTTCTCTTGTGTTTGAGATGGCTTCTAAATTCCCTCTATGAAAGAGGTAGCTTCTCAATCACATCCGCCACTATGAAAGATTTAGTGAGCGACATGCCCTCTTCCTTCTATTTCGGCCACTAACATCTGAAGTTCCTCAATCTGAGAAACAACAATCTTGGAGTCTGACATTTTAAAATCAAGAAATTTGCGGACGACAAACTTCTTTGTACCGGCATCCTCCGTGCAGTACTTTTTATCTAAGGCCATCCACAGTGACTTTGCAGTTTTAAAGGTACAATACAGTCTGTACAACGAATTGTCTAAACAATTTAAAAAATGACTCAAGCAAACACAATTACTATAATTCCATGCTTCAGCCATCAAACTGTTTTGCATATTCATATTCATATTCAGCATCTTTGCCAAGCCCAACATTGTGAAGAAAAACAGCATCTTTTGCTGCTGGCGTTTGAAGAAACTGCCTCCAAATTTCCTAGGCCTCTCAACCTGTCCAGCAGCCTGAACAGGTGCAGGAATGGGTGCAGCAACAGTAGATACGACTGGAACAGCACATTTCTGTTCCTCAGCACCGATGTGCGCAACATTGAATGAGTTCAAGATTTTGTTCTCCATCACGTTTCATTTTCTTACAAAAGTTGAAACAGAACGTTAGCCTCAGTTTGTTTCGTAAATAGAAATTGAAAGAATACAACACAATAGACAGAATCTGGTTGCGCTTATTGGCAAACCAGATCGGCAGTACAGAACAACAGAAATACCAATTCATCTTAATATTGTTAATCCATACGAAATTCAAATTCTATACAGATTAGAGAAGGAAACTAACATTCTGTACTGCACTGGGATGAGCAGAGCTCAGAACAGGATGAGAAGAGCTCAGCACAGGATGAGAAGAGAGCTGAGCACAGGGATGAGCAGAGCTCAGCACAGGGAAGAGCTGAGGACGCAGCAAAGCTCATCACAGAGAAGAGTTGAATCACAGAGAAGAGCTCAACACAGAGAAGAGCTTAGCACAGAGAAGAGCTCAACACGTAGAAGAGCTCTGCACAGAGAAGAGCTCAACACAGTGAAGAGCTCAGCACACAGAAGAGCTCAGCATCAGATTTGAGCTCAGCCCAGAGAAGACCTCAGCATGCGAACCGAAGCGAGTCCAAGACTCTGTCCTTAATGCGAATTGCTCTGATATACTGTGCTCAACAAGAAATTGCAAATGTTTCCCAGGATACAACGGCTAACAGTTCGAACGAGTGGCACTACTACGCAAGAACTCCAAAAACCTGACAAATCTTCTGACTTCTTGGTTTGATGAAATGCAGCAGTAGTATATGAAGATTGCAGCAGTAGTGTATGCAGAATAGTCGTATGCAGCAGGAGAAGGGAAGAAAAATTTATGTGTGTCCTCAGAAGAAGAGCACTACCTTCATTTATAGGGGAAATCTTGGACGTTACGGCAACCCACGACCGCACCGATCGGCTAGTAACCCCCACGATCACCACGCAACCCACGACCACAATTGAACCCAAGTTAGTCATAAAGTAACCTTAATTAACAAAAGTAACTAAGGTTAATTAACTTAACCATGCCATGGTAATCCCTTATCCCCTCCTGATCCCCAACGGCTAAACCATAGCCTAGTAAAAGAATTCTCTCCATGAAACCCTAACACTCAACCCTCAAGAATTCATAAGAAACTTTCCCTCTCCTTCTCTCAAGGCACACGACCAAGATTGAGCCAAGAAGGTTTAGGATTCATCCAAGTGCAAGATTGTCCTAAGTAAGTATATCCTAAACTTCTTAAGAGAATTTCTATATTTTTCATAGAGTGAAGCTCACATTGCTACTCTTCCTTGCTCCAAAAACCGTGACCTCCATGGTCACTAGATTCAAGCTTTCAAGCTTTTAGGAGGTGTTAGTTGCTTAAGAGGTTTGAACACCATCCAAGCTCCATCTTGGTAAGTCCATCTAAGCCTCCATCTAGCTCTATCTTTTACATGAGATAAAAGCTAATGTTTGTTGTTTTTCCCCAAAACCGTGGGGTATATGTAGTGAAGAGAAGGAAGACTTCACTCACTCTATACACATTCCAATCTAAGGAAAGGAGTAAGTTTGAAAAAGGCAAGTACACCATAAATGTTCATGACTTGTGAGTGAAAGTGCATGCTTGAATGTCTAGATGCTACTAAGCTTTAATCTTAGATGTGAAATGGTAAGATGAAGCATGAAACTTTCGGTTTTCTTAAGAGATTCTCTTCAAATGTGGATTCTTTGCTCTTTTTAAGTATGAATATAATGTCTATCTAAGATGAATGTGACAAAGTTTTATTCTTTAACATATAAGGGGGTACGGATGGGTGAAATGAGGGATAAATATCGTTCCTGTGATAGATTGTAACTTGTGGGGTAGAGGATTTGTACAAGATGTATTCCTTATGATTTTGGTGTAATATGTTCATGATGAAAATTAAATTTAAACCCTTGCATTGTCCAAGGGACGGGCTGTTTTGGGGGTGTGGTACATTCACGCTAGATGTACCAAGAATAGATCTTATTATGAACAAAAGTTGCAAGATCAAGAGGTGTTACGTGTAACATTCAAATTGTTCTTGAAGTAATTTGTAGATGGCCTTTAGAGTGTATTAGGACCTGTAAAGTTGCGCTAAAAAGGTGTATTTGATGATTAGTAAGTTGGTTATGAAGAATAACTCAAGTGGGAATACTTTTAGTAAGGAAAGGTGAAAAAAAGGTAAATTTACTGGAACAGGGCAGAATAATGTGACGTGCTGTATGACCTGGAAACGGGTCTTAGAACTATGCAATTAAGCTAATTTTTGCTATGCTACTAGCCCTATGTTTGTAGTAAATATGAGAGCTGGAATTTTGGTAACATAAGTTATGGTTTATTTTTAATGGAACTTTTAGTAAAAACTGGTCAAGCTGGAAGTACTGGACTGGACAGATTTTAAGTGACGTATTCAAGGACCCGAAATAGACCTTAGGAATATGCAAATGGGCTGATTTTCGGTAAGATTCTAGCCCTACATGTTTATTAAGTTTGTAATTTGGAATTTTTGAAAAAGTACTTATGGTTTGATCACAATAAAATTCGTAGTAAAACTGGTCACTCCAGAAATCAGCATGTAACTGTTATGGAAAAGTGAATAGATGACCCCTTAAATGTTATTATGTTACTCCGGAAATCTTATGACAATTACTTAGGACATAGGTGAACACATCTATGTAAATTGTTCACCTTGGAATTATTATTTTATTGGGTAATTGCCGAAGCTAAGTAGGTACTACTAATCTGCAAAACAGAATTAAGGACTTGGTTGTATGGACTCATGAGCTATAATTTTTGGTATGTCTACAGTATTTTCCAGGTGGCGGCCCAAATTAAGTAAGACTTAATGGGCTTAAGAGAAAGGTAAAAGAAAGGGCACTGCACTGCTGAAATTCAGCAGTACCCTGTTGATAATTAAATAATTTAAGTGTCTTACATGACTTGTATCGTTATAAAAATTATATGGCAAATAGAAAAGACACCCATATGTGTATGTATGATAAGAAACCACGATGATAGGCCGAGAATATGAGGATGCTAGGCCGCATGAATAGAAGACAGATCTGGAAATTTTTCCAGCTTAAGGAATAAAAACATACATGTACGTATGTAACGCATTTTGTCACAAGCTGCATCCTGCACGTCATACATTGGATCGTCGTCATTTACATGATTTATGAGACTGGTTTTATGAGAAAGAACGATGAAAATGCGTATTTAAAGAAAGATTCTGTTTTAAAAGAACGCTTTCCACCGGTACCGTATGTTTCTGGCCAGCAGGACCCGCTCCAGATCCGGAGTTAATTGATCTGATGATAATGACCGTTCAGGCCCGGAGAGAATAGACCTGATTATGATAATGACCGTACAGGCCCGGAGAGAATAGACCTGGTGATTATGATTGATGACGTGACCGTTCCGAATCCGGGAATAATAGATTCGAAGAGAAGAATATGACCGCCTCAGACCCGGAAAGAATAGATCTGATCACTCTCTTGTTTTCATTGACAATGATTTTTTGAAAGAAAGAAAGAAAGAACGAAAGAACTTGTCTTCATTTTTGTCATGATGCATCACATGTACATACTCATGCATGTTGCATTTAATGAGTCATCGAATATTTGGTACATGTTACTTAGACTAAGTTGTTACGACTTGGTAGCTCCTAAGTTATGATCTTTATTGAGTTATGATCTTTTATAAGTTATGATCTTTAGTAAGTTATGATCTTTGATAAGTTATGAGCTGATTACTTACGGGTTTTGGATGGAAGGTCAGGTATGTTTCTAAACCGAATTTTGGGTTCGGTTCTTGTATGTCATTTCCATCTAATTCACGATTATTTATAGTTTACTTGCTGGTGACGTTGTCACTCAACCCTTATTTTTCCTCCTAGAACCCGCAGGATATAGAGTTGAAAGGATTGAAGACGAACCTAGGGTTCTTTATCCGTAGAAGAGCGAGAGGTGGATGAGTTGAGGAGTTCTGTGATAATGGAAGTGATGGATGATCTTATTATGACTTTATGATGGAAACAATTACTTTTGGGATTTCCCCATTTTTATGAATATGTTGTAAGTCTAATGATGGCTGCTTAGACGCTTTTATTCTAAAAGTTTTTATTCTGCCTCGGTTTTGCTTACTGGTTGACGGATAAGCATGAAAGTCCACATATTCTATTCTAGACTACAATATGTTATGGATCGACGCCTGGTACTCTCCGTAGTGAAGTACGGCGGGCGCACCGTATCCGGCTGGGCCGGGATGCGGGGTGCTACACCCCGTCTCGTATAATAGATTAAAACGTCATGTCATGTTAAGTAGTATATGTAACAAATGTAGTGCATATTAAATAAATAAAATATAAACTTTGTAACAAATGATTTATTTTGGGTATTTAAATGAAATTAAAAATAAAACACAAACATTTTACTGCACTTAAATAAAAGAAAAAGAAAAGATTGGACATGGAATAATGATGTGAGCTACTTTGTCCTATTCTACCCACCCAAAGCCTTCGTGGCCGGTCACTTTATGAGAATAGAAGGAAAAGGCTTTGTACATCAACACTCCAACAACATGCACAAAAGGTAGAAGCTTTATTTCATAAATCAAATGATGATTTCTTGTCTATTTCTCCCTCATCTACCACGAATCCGTCATCGCTCCTCCATTACTTGGCAAAATCGGCTTCAACAAGGAAAATAGGAGAAGAAAGTTCATTCCTAGCACTACATTCTACCATCCAACTTGAACCAAAGCATCTCTCTTCAATTCCAAAAAGATTTCAAAGTCTCAGTCATAACATTTCCTCTCTTGCAAGATATATTCTTCAACCCCTTCAAGGACCTACAAACCGTGAGCCTCAAGGATGAAAGGAAAGAATTTCTCCAAGTTTAAGAGAAGATACATTTGAATTGTTTTCTTGTGTATTGCCTTCTTCAATATCACCAATCATGTATGGCTTATTTTCCACCAATTGAAGTGCCAAATAAATGTCAAATAAGCTCCGCCTAAGCTCCAACATGGATGTAGTAGGCGTTTAGAAAGGATGCACATGTGCTGAAATTTTATTTTGGCAAGCTTTTTAAAATAATGCGCAATATTTACACATATATGGTAAATAATATTCATCTCTATTTTGAATTTTCTAGAACACTTTAAAATTTCTTGAATGTGTAAAATTTTTTAGATACATGTTACATCTAATGTCAAAAAACGTTCCATGTGGTACGTTTGTAGAAAACCTAATTTTTGACTTTCGGCGATTACACGATTTTTCTCTTATTAAATTCAAACTTATTGCACATGTCATATGGGTTATGTCACACATAATAATCATAAAATAAAGTTTATATTTATCTCTAATGGCTGATGGTATAGGCGCTCCATGTGCTTAAAAGAATTGAATTTGAAATCTCTACATATTTGGCCTAAATTGTGGGTGATTTGTGTGTACCAACATGGAATGCTTTAGTGGCTGATTTGAACATGTGAGCCATGAAAGTTTTGGCTATTTTTGATGTATATGGACATGCCATCTTATGTTGCAAGTATGTGACACGTCGGTGAAGTTTCGGTAGTCACCCAATACGACAATTTTTGGTTTATAACCTTGTAACGTGTCGTTATAATTTTGTCATCACCATGATTTATATCATATGATATAATACCTAAATATACTCATAAATATGAGGTGTATACAGTGGTGTGATGTTGACGTATGTTTGTAATATATGTAACGTGTTGGTAGTACGTCGGAGTATATATGTATTGTGCCTTTTTAATAAAAATTTGAAAATATATATAATATATATATGGCGTGTAAGATTAAATGGGGAGGATAATTTCCATTTCAAAATTTTTTGCCATGTAGCTTCCACCAAATATATCTCCATTTAATGAACTAGTTAGTTCATTAACTTAAGTACTTCACTTAATGAACTAGTTTAGTTTATTAATTGTGGCACCTGAAAATAGTTCAAAGACAACAAATATTTGTCATATGATGTAAGCTTTAACGCTTCATGGCTTTTTAGTATGGCAACAATATGTATAAAGCATATGAAGCCTGTATATCACATAAACATGTCAAGTAATAATTTTGTCATGCATTTCGTAAACTTGTATTATTTAAATCATGTAATTGTAAATCATTCAAACACTTTTCTCAGCAATCTTCCCCCTTTGATGATTTAAAAAATAACTCTTGTTCACGGTTTAAATATAATTGGTCCCCCTCCAATTAGGCACAAAATTGAAATTTGAATTTTGAGTTGTTGTCTTCCCCTTAAATTATGCAATCATGCTCTTTCTCCCTATGAAATCATGCATCTCTCTCCTTTTTTATTTTGCAAATAATATCAAAAGTACATGTAAGAAAGAAATAGCAGTTTATAGTATATCAACAAAAATCATGCATTTCAACTGCGTTCTTAAGGGTTATTTATTCAACCATTTGCAAATGTATCTTTTTGTACCCAAACTTGGGTGACCTTCTTAGGTCTTACAAAAGGTGAGAAAATAGATGAAGAAGCAATATAATAACCTTAGGTGGGAATGCGTTTGTCCTTTGGCCGAGAATCCCATCATACATATGGTAAGGTTTTCGTTTTTGATACGCATTTCAGTTTCTATGAATAGTTTATGATCTAGATGCATTAGTCTGATATGAATTTCGCATATGCATGAATGGTTTCCTTTTATATCTATATGGTACATAATTATATCTTGTATGACATGGAGAAGAAGGACGATGAGATGAGATGAGTGGTGTACTAGTCGTCTTCTTAGGTTGTCTAGTTGCATGTGGTTTCTTAGATGAAGATAAAATGAAATTTGTAGATTTGTTTTGTACATGGTTATCTTCAATATACCCTAATCCGATTTTGTGAGTTTCATGTTTTTACAAAGAAATGAGACGATCTAACATGCAAGTTCTTCTATCGAATTGTTTTACCTTCTTTTCTAGATCTTCGTTTCTTGATCTCAAATATGAGATCTCGGCTTTCATTACCACGTTTTTGGATGTCAAGGATTGAATTTCAGATCTCAAAGAAACAATCAAATTAGACGACTCCTCTTTTAAATCGTTTAATTGAGATCAAGATTTGTGTTAGAGGATTCTAACAAATTTTTGTCTTCTATTAAGCGTTTCTTTTCTTTTGCAAGACTCTTTGAAAACAATTCGGTGGAAATATGCCAATGGGCTAAATTTCGGTGGAATGCTAGTTTAGTATGATTATGACGTCTGTGAGTAGGAATTTGGGTAAAAAGTATTATGCTTTTGTCACAATAGAATTTTTAGTAAATTTGGTCAATCCAATGACAGCACGTGACCCATTTTTAAAAAATAATTAAATAAACCCTTTAAGGTTATTGGATTGATCTGGAAATTCTATGTGAATCACCTAAGACATAGAGGAGCAAGATCATGTAAATTAATGAAGTTGGTCTTAACGTTTTGGTGGGTAATTATGGACATGGAATTGATGGACTAAAACTGGAAATTTGGGCTGAACAGGGGATTAAGTTAAAAAAGGCCAATTTGATGGATTTGGACCTATATACACGGTTTGGGATCATGAGTGTTAATCCATAGGGAGTTTATTATATTTTCCAGGTTGGGGTCCAAATAATTAAGGCCTTAAGGCCCCAAAAGCTAAGGTAATGTTGGTTATTATACCGTAGAATTCAGCAAGTAAACTTGATAATGGTTTGATGACTTAAAGGCTTTATTCGTCTTAGGGAGTTATGAAGATTTTACGTCATGTAGATAAGACCCCACTAAACGCATGTAGGATAAAAGATTATATAAATGGGCCTGATTGGTCACTTAGCCGCACCATGAGTATGAAGTCAAATCCGGAAATTCTTAGTTTCCGGAACTATGCATGTTGACATGTCATAAGGAATGCATACGATTATTCACGTCATGACTTGCATTGCATATCACTTCATGTATCATGCATGATCATATGCCACATGAAATCTGATTTTTATGAATTTTTCCGTATGCAAGCAATTCTTCCCAAGTAACTATGTTTTACGTTATGCATGAAAGTTTTTATGGTCCCATGTTTTAAAGAAAGCTTCATGATTCCTTTGTCAGCCAAGCATGCACCTAACCCGACTCCAGACCCAGGGTTAATTGGTCTGTTGACATGATATGTTCTGGACCCGTTCAAATCCGGGGTTAATTGATCTAATACATGTTCTGGACCCGTTCAGATCTGGGGTTAATTGATCTGATACATATTCTGGACCCGTTCAGATCCGGGGTTAATTGATCTGATACATGTTCTGGACCCATCCCAGACCCAGGGTTAATTGGTCTGTTGATCTGGGGTTAATTGATGTGATACATATTCTGGACCCGCTCAGATCCGGAGTTAATTGATCTGACACTCTGTTTTATGACACGTTATTTTATGGAACCAAAATGATGTTTTGACATGACATGACATCATGCATTGCATTTTGCATAGCTCACGAGCATGTTGACATGTTGCATGTTACAGTTAATGGTTAATAAGACATTATTGGTATAGCACTACCTAAAATTATGCTTAAGCTATAACGTCAAGCAAACTCAGGATTAAAGACAAGGTATGAATTATTATTTGAGGTTCTTGGGGCATTACATTCATGTTATAATTCTTTATGTATTTCATGGTAGTTTATTGTATTCTTGCTGGGTGATTTTTATCACTCACACTTTTATTTTTCCCCAGAGCCAGATAATGCTAAGATTGAGTGGATCGAGGATGAGCCAAGAGTGCCATATCCGTAGGCGAGAGAATTTGATGAAGGCAAAGCTTAAGGACTTTTGTGCAGCCAAGACGTTTGTATTATGAACAATGTTTGAACTCATTGAATTTCGGCTATGTCATTTTGTGGGACTGCTACCTTTGGGAACTTAGTATTACCGTAATGCATGTTTATTTTGAAAAGTTTTTAATTCTGCCTAAATTTTACTACCATGTTAAATGTTAGCATGGGAGTCCACGGCTTATGTTATGGATTTTCGCATGCTATGCATGACGCCTTGTACTCTTCTTAGTGAAGTATGGCGGGTGCACCGTATTCGGACGAGGTCCGGGTACGGGGCGCTACAGGTGGTATCAGAGCCCAGGCTCTAGATTTTCGGCAGAACATAGAACTAAGTTATGATCTTAGCAATCTAAGTTTGATCTTAGACATAAGTCATGATCTTAGACAAGAGTCGACCTTAGACTAGGACGACTTAGAGGGAAAATTAGGGTCGTGATTTAATAACAAAGCCCAAGTCGATAAAGGATGTACATGTCATAAAATTTAATTTGTATTTTATTTCATAACTAACCATTGAATTGGATTATGAAGAGAAAAAGGGGTTTGAGTGATTTCAAAATGTATGATTTAAATATGCTTAAAAACGTGCATGACATAAATGTGCATGACATATTGCATATAACTTGCCTTATACAGTTCATATATAATGTTGCCGTACTAACGAGCCATGAAGCTTTAAAGCTTATATCAAATGGCAAACATTTGTTGTGTTTGTACTATTTTCAGGTACCACCATTAATGAACTAAACTAGTTCATTAAGTGAAGTACTTAGTTAATTAAACTAAGTAGTTCATTAAAGGAAGCAACATTTGGACAAGGCACAAAGGCAACAAGATCAAGAAAGGAAAGTCTCCTCCTCCTCCTAAATCATAAATATACATGCCTATATATATTTGTATATATATATTTTCAAATGTTTTGAAAAAAGGCACACACACAATTTATTCCAACGTACTACCGACACGTTATATATTTTTTGTACGTACGTTAACGTCACACCACCATACTTAACTCATATTTATGAGTATATTCAGGTCTTATATCATATGATATAAGTCATGGTGATGACAAATTAAATAAGACACATTAAAAAGTTCTAAACTAAAAATAGTCGTATCGGGCGAATACCGAAACTTTGCCAACGTGTCACGTAGTTGCCATAAATAGATGGCCAGCCCCTACACTTCAAAAATACTGAAAAATTTCGTGGGTATGATGTTATGTGCACCATAAAATCATTCCATGTTGGCACGCACAAATCACCTCACATTAAGGCCAAATTGTGGAGATTCCAATTTCAATTTTGTCACATGTAAATGGCGCCACTTTAAGACCAGCCAATTGCTGAATATTAAAGTTTAATTTATGTACATTATGTGTAACATAATATATATAACATGTGCAAAAAGTTGGAATTTAATTACAGAAAAATCGGGTAATCGATAAACATAGAAAATTCGGTTTTCTACCTACACAACACATGGAACATTTTTGGCACGTCATACGACATGTATCTAGACACTTTTTACATATGTCATACATCTTAAAGTGTTCTAGAAAATTAAATTAAGGGCTGATTGGAATATACCATGTGTGTATTATTAAATGTGCACTATTTTACAAAGTTTGCAAAAATAAAATTCAGCACATGCACACATACATTGCAACGCATATTACAGCTGAAATGGAGCATATGTGGAGCCTTGTTGGCATATTGATTGGTCAAGAATCAATCATACAATGTTGGTGGCTTAAAGAAAGAAGCTACAAAAGGTAATGTTTCAAATTTTATCTCATTTGTAACACATGCTGAAAATTTCAGCATGTGGATTATAGGCTGGCCGAATTTCATCCATTATGAGGCTATATTTTGTGTCTTGAAACATGTGATTAATTGGAAGACAATTTGGAAGCAATTTGAATAAGATATGAAATTATAATTGTGATATCTTGAATATCACACATGCTGAAAAATTTCAGCATGTGTGTGAATGTACCTAGGCGTTTTCTTGGCCATGTTATTGTCCAATTTTTTGCCCAAAATTGATGAGAATATTGTCTACTAATTGGTGATTTATTTCTAAGAGAAAAATCAAAGAAAATTTGGAAATAATTTGAATTAATGCACCATGTATCACATGCTGAAATTTCAGCATGTCAAGTCTCATTATGGCCGATTTTTACATCATTTTTGTGAGGAAATTATCTTGCTTAATTTATGTGATGATCTTGGAAGTTATGGTATTTCTTTTATGGTGATTTTGGCACATGTTTTTAGTGGAATTCTCAGATTTTCCTAGTCATCAAGTGATGACAACATTCAACCAATCAATGAGTGTCAAGTAAGCAACAGTTAAATGATCATGCAATGAGGAGGTGCCAAGTAAGCAAGATCATGTCACAATGATGCCACATATTCTCCCAAGGACTTAGAAGATAATTTTCAAGAGGAGAAGGACTGAATGGGGGACGGCCATAGTGGTTAAAAGGAAATGAAGAAGAGCAAAACAAAGACAAGAAAAAGCATTGCAATCTTGAAGCTAAAAACGCCTACACTCTCTTCTTCTACACTCTCTTTCTTTCTTCTTCCTAAAAGCCTATTGTACTTACATTCATATACTTGAATAGGCTTATCTTAGACCACCACACATTCTTTATCTTTGTAAAAGATTGATCAATGTGTGATCAATCTTCAATCTTGCAAGGTGGTGGTGTTCGTGTGCGTTGTATTCATCATACAAGGTTTGTAAAGGGTTGGAGTTGGTGTGTAACTCCATCAACCCTGTGGTAAGGTTTATTTGTGTTGTGTGATTAGTGTGAACCGAGGAAGGTGTTCCTCGAAGACTGGAGTAGGTTGTTTATAACCGAACCAGTATAAAATTCTTGGTGTCATTTACTTTCAACACTTATATTCTGTTTCAGCACTGTTTATCATTTTTGATTACGTTCGTAAAAATAGTAAACGTTTTTCAAAAATTATGAAACTTTCCAGAATCATAGCCACACGTCTAAAGGTTAATTTGACACAAGTTTCAATCCCTTTGGACAAGTATAAGTCAATCAAATGTCCAAAGTTCTGAGACTAGTGCAGTCTGATTTTCAGGCCTGCAAAGGTTGAGACTTATGATTGTATTTTACTAACTCCCCAAAACTGTTTCAACCCATTTAAATATAACATATAAGGGGTTAGTAGTTAAAATTTCAGAGCATTTGGAGTTACGTACAAATAGGAATAAATTTTTCAAAACAGTCTACCGTTTCTGGCAGATTCGCGCAATCTGACCACCAACGATTTTTGAAGGGGTAAAAGGTTGAATTTAAATCTGAACTTTGTAGGAGACACTCATAACATCTGAGGCTAAGTTCTCTCAGAATTTCAGAATTTTTGAAGACCTACAACCTAGTTTTAAAAACATTTTAAAACTGGTCCTGAAAACAGAAACTATTTTCAGAAGTTGAGTTCTTGAGTCAAAACAATTTTAAAAACCACACTTTCCGCACCTACTATTCAACCCCCCTTCTAGTGGTGCGTTGCAGATCCTACAAATTATAAATTAAATTTTATCGCCAATCTAACTATTCTAGCATTAAATAAAATCTTGATGCTCCGTAGTGCAGATGGCATCACAGACTAATGAACAAGCATTATCACTTTCACCCCCGGGGTAGCACTGGGTTTTATTACCGGCAGCTAGTAAGAGCACATATCCCAGAGTTTGGCGGAGAATCTAGTCCGGAGGAGGCAGAAAAATGGCTAGATGAAGTCGAAAGTAACTTCTTGCTGATACGAGCACCCGAGAAGGTAAAGACACCAATTGTCCGGCCATTTTTGATCGGCAAGGCCAGCCAGTGGTGGAGGACTTGTATCCAGCCATTGCCCCGACCAGTGACTTGGGCAAGGTTTCTAGATGAGTTTTGTGAATTTTTCCTCTTTTCGGACCTAATCATGGAATTTGACACTTAAGACAAGAACCAGGTATCACTGTCTCGGAGTACGCTCATTGGTTCACTACATTGGGCCGCTATGTTTCGTTGATTATGGAAGACGAAAAGCATAAGGTAATCAGATTCATGCGAGGTTTAGACTTTCGGATCAAGATTCGGCTAGCCAATGCATATTCTAGCACTTTTGAGGAATTACTGGACGACTGCTACAGAGCGGAACACGATATTAAACTAATGGAAGGACAAAATAAAGGACTTAAGGAGAGTAGTAAGGAACGAAGCAGGAGGTGGCAGCCGCGCCCACATGGGGATCACAAAGAAACACCCAAGAATGCTAACCTGGATGGAAGAGTGCCTGATTCAGTAATGCCTGAAACCTCTAACCCATAGTAGGTATGTCTAACTGCCCATTTAAATAAGAAGTATAAATGTTGTTCATTATCCAACTATAAATGGTCATGCTAAAGATCGAATTAGAGCAACACGAAAAACAGCCTCAGGAAAGGTTTCTACATAGCCATTAATACATGGACAAAGAAGATAACTACTCTAGTTGCATAACTAAAGCATGAAGGTTGGAATATGTTGCCAAAATTGTTCCTAACAGTCAGATTGGCACCATGATGGTCAGAACTCAACAAGGCTTCAATGAAGGGTAAATACCAGTTGCCTGGGATCAATAAATCGTCCGACCTGATTAGGGAAAAAACACAAGCAATCACAAAGCGGAGTTGCAAATTGGATACTTCCAACTGAAGAATCAAGATTGAGGATGTATATGAACCCTGTATAGGATATGCCATAGGCATTCTGAAATCATTAGGATTGACAAATGTCTTGCTACGTTAATGGATCTTACCTCAGGGGTATTTAATAAGCTGGTTTAAATTCCTTCTCTAACGAATACAAATTAGAGAGGAAAAAGGGAAATCCCGTGAGATATAACCCTTTATAGTTGGATGAGAAATTACAAGCTGAGAGTATCTAACACACTCTAGCAGTAACGATATGATGTGACGGAATTTCGTATAGCTTGATAATCCAAATAACGTATGTGAACAAAGAAAATAGGGATACCTTTATGTTTTGAAACAGAAAACATAGTTTTTGTGAAGAACAAGAAACCCTCGAAATGTCATAAGATTTAAGGAAAGGATTACGATTCTGGATTCGATTACTACAATGATAGTATATCGACGAAACAGATGAGTTGGATAGGACTTGACAAAAGATTTAGGGTTCACCATTCTACGAAAGTACATTCTCAAACTAAAGTATGAATCATCGAACATGTACTCTAGGAGAGCAATTTCGAATACTGATCGATACGAATATATACAAAATATATCTAGCACGTGTTTACACAAAGATGATTACAAAAGGTGAGCGCATGATTTATAGTCTGGAATTAAGGATCTCTATCATGTTCTGCATATTTAACGAAGAGAAGAAAATCTTAATATTACATGATCACCATTGTCGACCATGGAAGGAATATCATCATCAGCACATAAACATCGAGATTGAAGGTGCTTAAGACATGAGGAGGATAATACCCTTAGAGAATAAAGGATAGGTCCTAAAGTAATCTCTAGGAAAGGCAGAACGAGCAGTTGCAAGGGGACTAGATAGATATTTTGTTATGTCTTACCTACCACTGAATAAGAACGGGACATCAAAGACCCGCAAGATTGTCGCAATCTATTCGGGAGAAAATGGAAATCGTGTCACTATAGATTTCATGACTAACGTGACAAGGACAAAAAATGGATATGCTGCTAGTTGAGTTATAAGTCGATCGTCTGACGGAGTTCGCCATGTTGTGGCCTTACAAGACATTGTATGGAAGAAAATGTCGATCTCCACCTTAGTGGGGTGGACTCGGGAATCGATGAAAACATGAAAGGGTTATACCACACCTTTTTGACCAGTACGTTTAAGTTTCAAGGATGAAACTTTTTATAATGGGGGGGAGGATGTTGTGCCCCGCGAAAATCGTACTATACTAAAACCCGTATGATGTGACGTAATAAATAAGTTCTCCAAGTTGCAATTCATTTGGTTACATTAGTGCGTCTGTATCTAAATTCCTTTGAGATATAATTATAAAAACAGATGTCGTGGGGCACGTGAAATGGCCATCTAGCCCTCCAAGACTTAGAACATTCGGTTATTGGGCCTTGGAGGATTTTGGAATAAATTCCATTTTATAAGAAGATTAGCCCGAGTAGTTTCCCTCAAAGCGGGACTCACAACCTACACTATAAGTTAGATGTTAGGAGAAACATCATGTTTATGGGAATAAATCAATGAGTGAAAAGACAATAATGATCTCCAAGCGCTTGTAATTTCGGCCACAAGACATTGATGAACATTAGAATATTTTCCTTCTTATAAAAGAATTAGATATTATAAGTATGGTGTAAATATGTGATGAAGTACTATAAAAGGTGTGAAAGGACAAACATGCCCTCTCAATAGCCCAAGAATTCGGCCAAGAGGCCTTGATCAACCTCGGAATAAATTCATTTTATAAGAATGTAAACATGAATGATCCTCACAAAGCAAGATCAAAATCATAATTAGGTGAAATAAATAATATCATAAATTACATAAAATATGGGATATGATAAACGTGAAAAGACTAAACTACCCCCAAGACCCCAAGATTAAAAGTAAACCTAAAAAGAATTAGATATTATAAGTATGGTGTAAATATGTGATGAAGTACTATAAAAGGTGTGAAAGGACAAACATGCCCTCTCAATAGCCCAAGAATTCGGCCAAGAGGCCTTGATCAACCTCGGAATAAATTCATTTTATAAGAATGTAAACATGAATGATCCTCACAAAGCAAGATCAAAATCATAATTAGATGAAATAAATAATATCATAAATTACATAAAATATGGGATATGATAAACGTGAAAAGACTAAACTACCCCCAAGACCCCAAGATTTTCGGCCAAAGGGAATGGAGGGATCTAGAATCCTCTCCACAATTCTAGTATTTGAATTATCTAATTTAAAATATAAAATTAGTTAGAAATAAAACAATAAAATAAAGGAGGCATGCAAGAAAAGAAATAATAAACTATTCAAGAATAGCATGCATGGAGATAAAAGCTTGTAGCCTACAAGCCTAGGCTTTCCTTTTCTCCCCATGCCGCTGGATTCCCATCCCCTTGCCCCTCTAGATTTTTTAAAATAATGCAAGAACACCTCACTTCAATCTCATCTTGAAATCCCTATCAAGCAAAGCCAAGACCACACTTAGGAAATTTTCCATCTCCCTCCACCACACACAAAACTTTCGGCCAACACATTGAAGCTAGAAGGTTCACTTCAATCATCATCTTCAAGCTCAAAGGAGCCTCTAGGTAAGTCTTCTTCCAAGCATCTTAGGTAAATTTTCTTTGTCAAGTAATGAAACTCACTTGATTCCTTCTCATACCCACCAAAACTGTGGTCTTCCTGTTCAATAGGTGCAAAGCCTTCAACTCTCTTAGGTGGTGCCATCTTGTGATACTTGAAGCTCCATTCAAAGCCCACTTTGGTAAGAAAATCTAAACTCAAAATAGATCTATTTCCATCAAAGAATGATGACTAACATTCTTCCTCCCTTCTCTTCAAAAACTGTGTGCTTAAGGGTGAAGGAGGAGGAGGATTTCAACTCAACCTCTCCAAAATCCAAGCTAAGAAAGGAGCTTTAGCTTGAAGAGGAAAGTATACACTAATCTCTCATGATTTACCTAAAGAATTAGTGGCTTGAATGGTTAGAAGTTCCTAAGATGTGATCTTTAGTTGAATATATTAAGTTCAAGATTGTATCTTAGCGATTTCTTAAGAACAATGCCTTGCATGTGATTAATTCTTTCAAAGATGGAATCTTTTCTTACATGCAATGTGTTATAAGACTGTTTTAGGATGAATTAAAGTCCAACTAAGTGACCCTAGGCAAGAATGGCTCTTGGATGAAATTTAAGAATCATCAAAGTGACATGCAAGTGCTAGTTGTAATTTTACAAGTTTACTTGGTACGATTTAAGATGAAGTAGCATGTGAATGTGTTGCATGTCCAAACAAATGTTGCAAACTTTGTGTGTGACACATCATAACTTTCGGCCATAGAGGTGAAGGTGTTGGTAAGTCTTGGCTTCAAGAAAGAACAATTGTTTTAGAGCAATTATGACACTTGTTATGTTCAAACTACAAACTATTTTGATATGATGCAAAGATGACCCAATAAAAAGAATGAAATCTGAATTTTTATGGGAACAAGGTGTATGTGGTGACCAATAAGCTATTTCATAAGAATAAGACAAATTGTGGACATTTGACATGAAAGAATGGCAAAACATCAAACCACTCGAACTGGGCAGAATTGAACAACGTCTTTAATAGCTTAAGAATGGATCTTGTAGACCTTCAATAAATCTGATTTTGGGTACAAAGTTAGCCTTATGTGTGTAGCAAATATCAGAGTTGGAATTTCGATAAAACAAGCTACGAATTATTTTTAATAAAATATTTGGTGAAACTGCTTAGGCTGGAAATTCTGGAACTTGGCAGAATTGTATAACGTATTGAGTGGCTTTAAAATGGATCTTGTAGACGTTTAAATAAGCTGATTTTTGGTATGGTGACAACCTTAGGTGTGTAGTAATTATGAAAGTTGGAATTTCGGTAAAATAAGTTATGGATTATTTTTAAGAAATTATTTGGTAAAACTGCTCCAGCTGAAATCACTGGAACAGGGCAGAAATGAGTAACGTGTTTTTGGACCCGAAAATGGACCTTATACATATATAAATGAGCTAAATTTCGGTGGAATGCTAGTTTGGTATGATTATGACGTCTGTGAGTTAGAAATTTGGTAAAAAGTATTACGGTTTTGTCACAATAGAATTTTTAGTAAATTTGGTCAATCCAGTAACAGCACGTGACCCATTTCGGAAAAATAATTAAATAAGCCCTTTAAGGTTATTGGATTGATCTGGAAATTCTATGTGAATCACATAAGACATAGAGGGGCAAGATCATGTAAATTAATCAAGTTTGTCTTGACGTTTTGGTGGGAAATTATGGACATAGAGTTGATGGACTAAAACTGGAAATTTGAGCTGAACAGGGGATTAAGTTAAAAAGGCCCAATTTGATAAATTTGGACCTATATACACGGTTTGGGCTCATGAGTGTTAATCCTTAGGGAGTTTATTATATTTTGCAGTTGGGGTCCAAATAATTAAGGCTTTAAGGCCCCAAAAGCTAAGGTAATGTTGGTTATTATACCGTAGAATTCAGCAAGTACACTTGATAATGGTTTGATGACTTAAAGGCTTTATTCGTCTTAGGGAGTTATGAAGATTTTACGTCATGTAGATAAGACCCCACTAAACACATGTAGGATAAAAGATTATATAAATGGCCCTGATTGGTCACTTAGTCGCCCCATGAGTATGAAGTCAAATCCGGAAATTCTTAGTTTCCGGAACCATGCATGTTGACATGTCATAAGGAATGCATACGATTATTCACGTCATGACTTGCATTGCATATCACTTCATGTATCATGCATGATCATATGCCACATGAAATCTGAATTTTATGAATTTTTCTGTATGCAAGCAAGTCTTCCCATGTAACTATATTTTACGTTATACATGAAAGTTTTTATGGTCCCATGTTTTAAAGAAAGCTTCATGATTCCTTTGCCGGCCAAGCATGCGACTAACCCGACTCCAGACCCGGGGTTAATTGGTCTGTTGACATGATATGTTCTAGACTCGTTCAGATCCTGGGTTAATTGATCTGATACATGTTCTGGACCCGTTCAGATCCGGGGTTAATTGATCTGATACATGTTCTGGACCCGTCCCAGACCTGGGGTTAATTGGTTGTTGATAAGTTCTGGACCCGCTCAGATCCGGTGTTAATTGATCTGACACTCTGTTTTATGACACGTAATTTTATGGGACCAAAATGATATTTTGACATGACATGACATCATGCATTGCATTTAGCATAGCTCACGAGCATGTTGACATGTTGCATGTTACAGTTAATGGTTAATAAGACATTATTGGTATAGCATTACCTAAAAATATGCTTAAGCTATAACGTCAAGCAAGCTCAGGATTAAAGACCAGGTATGAATTATTATTTGAGGTTCTTGGGGTATTACATTCATGTTATAATTCTTTATATATTTCATGGTAGTTTATTGTATTCTTGCTGGGTGATTTTTATCACTCACACTTTTATTTTTCCCCAGAGCTAGATAATGCTGAGATTGAGTGGATCAAGGATGAGCCAAGAGTTCCATATCCGTAGGCGAGGGAATTTGATGAAGGCAAAGCTTAAGGACTTTTGTGCAGCCAAGACGTTTGTATAATGAACAATGTTTGAACTCTTTGAATTTCAGCTATGTCATTTTGTGGGACTGCTACCTTTGGGAACTTAGTATTACCGTAATGCATGTTTATTTTGAAAATTTTTTAATTCTGCCTAAATTTTACTACGATGTTAAATGTTAGCATGGGAGTCCATGGCTTATATTATAGATTTTCGCATGCTATGCATGACGCCTTGTACTCTCCTTAGTGAAGTACAGTGGGTGCACCGTATTCGGACGAGGTCTGGGTACGGGGCGCTACACACGTGTCGGTGGTACATCAAAATATAAATATATAGTGCCTTTTTAAAAAATGTGGATATACATATTGTACATATAAATGGAGTGTAAATTAAGGGGGTGAGGAGACTTTCCATTTCTAATTTGTTGCTATATATCTCTCTCCAAATATGTCCTCATCTAATGAAGTAGTTAGTTCATTAACTTAAGCACTTCACTTAATGAACTAGTTGAGTTCATTAATCATGGCACTTGAAAATAGTGTAAAGACCACAAATATTTGCCATATGATATAAGCTTTAATGTTTCATGGCTCGTTAGTTTGGCAATAATATATATGTGTATGTAAAGCATGTTTAACACATAAGCGTTTCAAGTAATAATTTATTCATGCATTTCGTAAGCACGTAGCATTTATATCATGCATTTATCAATCACTCAAACCCTTACAATTATGCACAAATTCAAAATTTGAATTTCATATCGTTCTTGCTCCCCCTTAAATGATGCTTCTCTTTCTCCCTTAAATCATGCTTTTCTCTACCCCTTTATTTTGTAAATGTCATCAAAAGCATAAGAATGGAAGAAAGAGCAACTTATAACATATCAATGGAAATCATTCATTTTTTGTGTGTCATGCTCATCATGTATGCTATTTTCTTCTATGTCGCAGCTTCACATCAAAATCATCATAAGAATTTGTGAATTATCCAAACAAGTCGTAGGATAAATTTCTTACGAAGAATACGTTGGAGATATGAAGGGTGCTTGGGTCTCTGATTGTTCCCTTTCCAATAATCCTACATTTGCTGTCTCCAAAGGTTACGAATCCTCCTTTTGTGACCTTCTTTTTGAGAATAGACTTGGATCATCCATCATGATACCACTTGTTTGCTTTTTCTATCGAAATATTCTTTTTGCAGCATTATAGTGTGCTACAACTTGTTTACTGCATATCTTGTTTTATATCATCCCTACAAACCGAACAATCATGTCGGTACCCTTTATTTTAGGGTCCTTAAGGGTTAGTGATTCAACCCTTCGTAAGAGTATCTTTTTATACCCAAACTTGGGTGACCTTTCTTGGTCTTGAAAAAGGTGATAAGAAAGATGAATAAAGAATATAGTACATGTTGTGATCACTTCTATTTGGCCTATGATGGCCGAATATATCATTGTAAAAGTAAGGTGATTTTCGTCATTCATATGTATTTCGGTTTGTGTGCACAGTGTGTGATCGGGATGCATTTGTATGATATGAATGTCGCATATGCCTCAATGGATTTATTTTATATCTATATGGCACATAATTATATTTTCTATATGATGAAAAAGAAGTAGTGCGATCAGACGTAACATGGGGCTCGCTAGATTGTATTGTCGCCTTCTTAGGCTTTACGATTGTTTAATTGTCGCTTAGATGAAGATAAAATAAAACTTGTATATTTGTTTTGTACTTGATTATATTCAATATACCATAATCCGGTTTTATCAGTTTCATGTTTTTGCAAAGAAATGAGACGATCTAGCATACAAATACCCTTACCGAACTGTTTTACCGTCTTTTCGAAATCCACGTTTCCTGATTTCAAATTTAAAATCTTGGCTTTCATCTCAGTGTTCTCAGATATTAAGGAGGAAATCTCAGATTTTAATGAATTTATCATACAAGACGACTCCCATTTTGAGTCGTTTAATTGAGATACAAGGTCCGTGTTAGATGATTCTAACAACTTCTTGTCTTCAATTAAGCGTTTTTTTTCTTTTACAAGAGTCTTAGAAAACTTATGTGATCCAAGATATTGAACATAAGAATCATGATGCGACGGTTCAGAATAAGAATCAGAAGTAACCTTATTATCAAAAGGTGGAGTCCTTTGGCTTGACATACCTTCTTGTTCGGTTTTATGGCTAGTGGATGCTATCTCACAAAGATTGTTATATCTTCTAGTCATGAGTGTGCCTGCGCTCTGATACCACTTATAGGACCTATATAGCACCACTAGAAGGGGGGTTGAATAGTGGGTGCGGAAAAAATTTGTTTTTAAAACTTTTTGTTACCAATTACACACTTCTGAAAACAGATTCTGTTTTCAGACCCGGTTTTGGATTAACTAGATGATCAGGTTATAGACCTCCAAAAATTGTGAAACTTGGTGATAAAGTACTTTCAGATGTTATATATATTCCATAACAATTTCCAATCAAAATTCTAAGTTTAAGGCCTTGAAAAAACATTTTTACTCAGATTGTGTAAATGTACCAAAAAATGTTTCTCAAAAGAAAAAAATTATTCCTATTAATTTACAACTCCCAATGATCTGAAAATTTTATGGTTTGACCCACAAGATGTGTATTTTATTGGGTTAAAAGAGTTTTTGAAAATTCCCTTGGAAAGTATGTCAACTATGTTGAAGTTCTCAACCTTTGCAAATCTGAAAATCAGATTACACTAGACTCAGAACTATTAACGTTTGACTGACTTATACTTATCTAAATGAGATGAAACTTGTGCCAAATAAAATGTAGGACTTGTTGCTATATTTTTAAAATTTTATGATTTTTAAAAATCGTTTGCTATCTTTACCATTTCAATAAAATTGATGCAAAAAAACTGGAAACTGAAAATAAAATGATGAAAAGTAAGAACACCAAGAATTTTATATTGGTTTGGTTAAAACAACCTACTCCAATCTTCGAGGGCACCTTTCTCGGTTATCACTAAACACAAAAACACCTTACCACAAGGGGGACTAGTGTTAAACACCAATTCCACCCTTTTACAATCAAAACAATCAAGCAAACCAATCACGAACACTACAACCGATCAAATGAAGGTTTGATGACACCTTGATCAACCTTTTAAAAGAAATGAACGTGTGCAGGTGGTATAATCAAAGCCTATATAATATGTGAAATATATGAACGATAGGCTTGAGGCTAAGAAGAAATGAAAGAAAGGAAGAAGAAGAAAGTAGTTTAGCTTTTTTGCACTTGTAAGAATATGAATTGTTGCATAGCCTTGTCTTGCACCATCATGCCTTTTTATCACATTTTGGCTGCCCCTTGGGTTCTTCTTCCTCCTTGAGAATTGTCTTTAATGTCCTTGAAAGATTGGCTTGTGTAAAAGATGACACAATATTGCTTACTTGGTCCAATATGATTGGAGAGATGACTTGTCTTTGCCTAGTTGTCACTTCTTGATAGGCCATCTTTAATCCACCTTGGCACACTTTAAATGAGCTTCAAAAAATCTAAAAAAATGTGCTCAAAATCAAGGTGGTTAACTTCCAAATAATCATGACTCAATCCCCTTAAATTTTGAAATAAAATTGAAGAGACAAATGACCGAAAATTCGGCCATAACAATCAACATGTGCTGAAATTTCAGCATGTGTTTTATTTTGAATTGTTTCCTTGTGTGTTACCCTCTTCAATGTCACCAATCATGTGTGGCTTATTCTCCACAAATTAAGTTGCCAAATAAGCTCCACCGAGGCCCCAAAAATGCAGAAATATGTGTGTGAAACAGGCTGCACATGTGCTGAATTCTTTTTATGTCATCATTGTCAAACAATGCACAATATTCACATATATATATGGTAAATTGCAATTATCCCTAATTTGAATTTTCTAAAACTTTAACATGTCTTGAATGTGTAAAAAGTATCTAGATACATGTTACTGTAGGATCTGCAAGGCACCACTAGAAGGAGGGGATGAATAGTTGGTACGAAAAGTGTGGTTTTTAAAATTGTTTTGACTCAAGAAACCAACTTCTGAAAACAGTTTCTGTTTTCAGGACCAGTTTTAATACGTTTTTTAAAACTAGGTTTTAGGTCTTCAAAAATTCTGAAATTTTGAGAGAACTTAGTCTCAGATGTTATGAGTGTCTCTTAAAAATTTCAGATTAAAATTCAACCTCTAACCCCTTGACAATTCGTTGGTGGTCAGATTGTGCGAATCTGCCAGAAACGGTAGACTGATTTCAAAAATTAATTTCTATTTGTACGTAACTCTAAATGCTCTGAAATTTTGACCACTAACCCCTTATATGTTATATTTAAACGGGTTGAAACAGTTTTGATAAATTCTTTTGGGAAGTTATTCAAATACGATCAAAGTCTCAACCTTTGCAAGCCTAAAAATCAGACTGCACAAGTCTCAGAACTTTGGACGTTTGGATGACTTATACTTATTCAAAAGGGTTGAAACTTACGCCAAAGGATCCTTAAAACGTGTATCTATGTTTTCTGAAAGTTTTGTGATTTTTGAAATTTGTTTACTATTTTTACGAACGTGATTAAAAACAGTAAACCGTGCTGAAACAGAAAATCAGTGCTGAAAGTAAATGACACCAAGAATTTTATACTGGTTCGGTTATAAACAACCTACTTCAGTCTTCGATGAACACCTTCCTTGGTTCACACTAATCACACAACACAAAAACACCTTACCACAGGGTTGATGGAGTTACACACCAACTCCAACCCTTTACAAACCTTGTATGATTAATACAATACGCACGAACACCACCACCTTCCAAGATTGAAGATTGATCACACCTTGATCAATCTTTTACAAAGATATAGAATGTGTTGTGGTCTAAGAGAAACCTATTCAAGAATATGAATGTAAGTACAATAGGCTTTTAGAAGAAAGAAAGAAAGAGAGTGTAGAAGAAGAAGGCTAGAACACTTTTGATCTTTGAATTTCCAACTCTTGTTCTTATTTTTGTTTTGTTCTTCTTCCTTCCCTTTTAACATGTATTGGCCGCCCCCTATTGCTCTTCCCCCTCTTAAAAATTATCTTCTAAGTCCTTGGGAGAATGTGAGGCATCATTGTGCCATGATCTTGCTTACTTGGCACCTTCTCATTGGATGATCATTTAACTTTTGCTTACTTGACACTCATTGATTGGTTGAATGTTGTCATAATTTGATGACTAGGAAAATCTGAGAATTCCACTAAAAACATGTGTCAAAATCATCATAAAATAGTTGCCATAACATCAAAGATTATCACATAAATTAAGGAAGATAATATTTCTCCAAAAAGGCTGATAAAATCGGCCATGACATGTCTTGCACATGCTGAAATTTCAGCATGTGTAACATCCACCTCTTATTCAAAATATTTCCTATTTTGCATTGATTTAATCCAACAATTCAATCATCATTTAGTATGCAATATTCTCATCATGTGTGGAATAAAAGTTAGACACAAATGTTGACTAAATTTCAGCCACTATACTTTACACACATGCTGAAATTTTCAGCATGTGTGATATTAAAAATATCACCATTTTAATTTCATAATTAATTCAAAACATTACCATAACATCCTCAATTAATCCTTATGATTCAAGATGGTAAAATATAGCATTTCTTAATGAAAAAATCGGCCACTCTTAGTGCACATGCTGAACTTTTCAGCATGTGTTTCTAATGTGATAGAATTTGAAACATTACCTTTTGTAGCTTCTTTCTTTAAATTACCAACATTGTATGATTGATTCTTGACCAATCAATGTGCCAACAAGGCTCCACATATGCTCCATCTCAGCTGTATAGGCGTGTATGATATGTATATACATGTGCTGAATTTTATTTTTGCAAACTTTGTAAAATAGTGCACATTTAATAATACACACATGTTATATTCCAATCAGCCTTTAATTTAATTTTCTAGAACACTTTAAGATGTATGACATATGTAAAAAGTGTCTAGATACGTGTCGTATGATGTGCCAAAAATGTTCCATGTGTTGTGTATGTAGAAAACCGAATTTTCGATGTTTATCGATTGCCCGATTTTTCTCTAACTAAATTCCAACTTTTTGCACATGTTATATATATTATGTTACACATAATATATATAATATAAACTTTAATTCTCAGCACTTGGCTGGTCTAAAGTGGCGCCATTAACATGTGACAAAATTAAAATTGGTATCTCCACAATTTGGCCTTAATGTGGGGTGATTTGTGTGTGCCAACATGGAATGATTTTATGGATGGAATTTACATCATATCCACGAAATATTTGAGCATTTTTGAAGTGTAGGGGCCGGCCATCTATTTATGGCAAGTACGTGACACGTTGGCGAAGTTTCGGTATTCGCCCGATACGACAATTTTCGGTTTAGAACCTTTTAACGTGTCGTATTTAATTTGTCATCACCATGACTTATATCATATGATATAAGACCTGAATATACTCATAAATATGAGTTAAATATGGTGGTGTGACGTTAACGTACATACGTAGAATATATAACGTGTCGATAGTACGTTGGAATACATGTGTATGTGCCTTTTTCAAAAAATCTAAATATATATATTTATATATGTATGTAGGCGTGTATATTGATTGAGGAGAGGAGGAGAAGACTTTCCTTTCTTAGTCTTGTTGCCTTTGTGCCTTGTTCAAATGTAGCTTCCTTTAATGAACTACTTAGTTTAATTAACTAAGTACTTCACTTAATCAACTAGTTTAGTTCACTAATGGTGGCACCTGAAAATAGTGTAAACACAACAAATGTTTGCCATTTGATGTAAGCTTTAAAGCTTCATGGATCGTTAGTACGGCAACATTATATGTGAATTATATAAGGCAAGTAATATGCAATGTATCATGCACATTTATGTCATGCACGTTTTTAAGCACATTTAAATCATGTATTTGAAAATCACTCAAACCCCTTTTTCTCTACAGTTACATCAATGCCAAAAACCTTCCATGTGTGTAAGTTCGTAGAAAACTGAATTTTTGACTTTCGTCGATTACGCGACTTTCCTCTGATTAATTTCAAACTTCTTACACATGTAATATATATTATGTCACACATAATGTACATAAAATGAAGTGTATATTCAGCTATAATGGCTGATGAAAAATGTTCCATGTGTAAAAATAAAATTGAGTTTGAATTCTCCACATATCTAGGCTAAATTGTGGGTGATTTGTGTGTGCCAACATGGTATGACTTTGTGGCTGAGTGTAACATGTTGACCACAAAAGTTTGAAGTATTTTGATGTATATAGTCTGGTCATCTTTATATGGCAAGTACATGACATGTCACTGAAGTTTTGGTAGTCACCTGATACGACAATTTTCGGTTTATGACCTTGTATCATGTCGTTATAATTTTGACGTCACCATGACTTATATCATATGATATAAGACCTTTATATACTCATAAATATGAGGTGTATATAGTGGTGTGGCGTCGATGTACGTTTATAATATATGTAACGTGTTGGTTGTACGTTGCAATATTAGTATATAGTGCCTTTTTAAAAAAAATATGGATATATATATTATACATATAAACGGCGTGTGAATTAAGGGGATGAGGAGACTTTCCATTTCTAATTTGTTGCTATATAGAGCTCTCCAAATATATCCTCATTTAATGACATCAACGCCATAATTTTGTAAATATCCTGGGCATGCGTCTTTCAGGTCTCCCATTTCGTTATCTTGGTTCTTATTTACACAAGGGTATCACCCCGTTCAAGATATTGTGTTTCGTTACTTCAGCATTTTGATGACAGACTCCAAGGGTGGCACTCCAAATTGCTATCAGCAGCAGGTCGGCTAGTCTTGTTAAACTCAGTAATAGCCGCATTACCACTTCATGTCATCGCGGCAGGCGGCTTACCGAAATCGGTGATTAGAGTGATACATCGCAAAATGGCTGCATTCTATTGGGGACATAGACATCATTGGGTCTCCTGGACTACTATTTGCAAGCCAAGGGCTGAGGGGGGTTTAGGTCTACGAGACATAAACATGTTACAACAAGCATATCATTGCCGAATATGGTGGTCATATCAACAAAATTCCATGTTATGGAGCAAATACATGCATGCCAAATATGGACACCATCAAGATTATCTACCACGGTTAACGGACTCGCCCATATGGAAAATTATTTGCCGAATCCATTCCTTCTGCCTAACACAGACTGACGGACAGGGAGACCACCTTTCATGGTTACCAACGCCAATGGGAGAATTTTCGCTGAAAAGTGCTTATGATACTTGCCGGACACCTTCTCCCAAACTGCTCTCTGCAACATTTATTTGGTACAAGCATCACTCTCCTCCTATACAACTGTTTTTATGGCGTCTTTTTAATTCGGCATTACCTTTTGAGGATTATATTGGACAATATTTAACGGCTCATCCAACGCAATGTCTATTCTGCAAAAGCGAGTCAGCCACGGTGGATCATGTCTTCTTATATTGTTCTTATGTGCGTCCTCTCTGGCACTATTTTGCTAGTGAGATACATTATCCTCTTCCATCCTCATTACGGCTTCGTCAGTATCTTCTTTCTTGGTGGTATCGTTCATCTTTTACCTCTCTCATTGGAGTTTACAAAATAGTAATCCCAGCAATTATCGTATATAACATCTGGTGTGGTTATACCTCCATGGTCTATGGGGACAAAACTCATATAACGGATACTTCACTACGGCACTCCATACACTATGATATTACTTTGTGGCACAAAAAAATTGCGGGCTCCAAAATTGCTACTGGCTCTCGGCGGCTTTTCCCTTGGCTGCCAGCGTTCCAACATCCGCGACCGCTGCTGATTCGCTGGGTCACCCCGCCCTCTGGTCGATTGAAATTAAATGTAGATGCTGCTGTGGGTAGACATTATGCAGCTGGGAGTGCGATATTGCGTGATCATATGGGTTCATGCATAGGAGCGATTTCTTTTAGACTTCCTCCATGTACACCACTACATGCAGAGATTCAAGCCGCTGTATTTGGAATTCTTTATTTCCTTCCGTTCCACCGCACAATTATCTTAGAGTCGGATTGTGCTCAGTTGATAGATCGTTTGACACAACAGCACCTTGTACATGGAAACTATCATCTTCGCCAACTACACACACTGGTTCATCTCCATCGTCTTGACTACCATCACATTTATCGCGAGGCAAACATGACAGCACATTACTTAGCGCAACATGCAATGTTACATCCGTGTACTCAACATTATAATTCTCATACTCTGCCTTCACTAGTACGTGCTGCAGTCTCATTGGATCTCACTTCCTCTCACTTGCGTGTGTCTTGACACTCTACGGTCTTCTATATGGATTGGCGCTATTTCAGACTTACTGCCTGTTTCCTTTGGGATGCAGGCAGGAACGGTATGGTTGACTATCCATTTATCTACATTTTGTGCTGCTTCTTTCACATACATAACATACCTCATTTCCTTTTCATTGGAACGACTTGGCTCTCATGTGACAACCCTACTTTCTCATCGGTCATTGGAGGACTATGTTGCTGGATCATATACTACACATGCGTCGACCACATGGCGAAGAATATTAGTTTTTGTGGTGCTGGAACTTTACCACTATCGCCTTGGCTCTTTAGTCAAGGCGACTTGGTTTGGTTTACATATCATGGTGGCGAGACTTTTCACGAAAGCGCAACAATTCCATCATGCATCTGCGGACCCTACGACTACGACCCCACTGACGTGTCATATCATAGCTTCGTCACCTTGGCACAAATTTACCCAAGGCGGCTTCGGTATGTGTTTGACTTTTCTGCTTTCTATTAATCACTGTCATTGATATACCTTCTCCCTGGCAATCTTCCGAGGTATGGCTCATCCTGGAAACGTCAAGACCAAGCAGCGACCCATCCAACGCAATTTGTCCAATACTGCTCACACAAACTTCTACAGCAAGCATAGCTTTGTGCACAATATTATATTCCTTTCATATCAATGACAGTCGTATAAATATGTACGCTTTTTTCTTCGCCAAGGTTTTATCCACAAGGGTGGTTTTACTTGGCAAGGTTTTAATGCAGCATATCATATACGACTGGAGATATGTCATTATTAGTTCGTTATCTCATTTATTCGCATGCTCTGATATTGTAATATGGTTTTCCTCCGCCAAAAGTGAGGTTTTTTCGTAATAAAATTTTCGTTTAAAAAAAATATCCTCATTTAATGAACTAGTTAGTTCATTAACTTAAGCACTTCACATAATGAACTAGTTTAGTTTATTGATCATGGAACCTGAAAATAGTATAAAGACAACAAATGTTTGCCATATTATGTATGCTTTAATGCTTCATGGCTCGTTAGTTTGGTAATAATATATAAGTATGTAAAGCATGTTTAACATGTAACCGTGTCAAGTAATAATTTGTTCATGCATTTCGTAAGCACGTAGTATTTAAATCATGCATTTGTAAATCACTCAATCCTTTTCTCTCAACAAGATTAACCTATTTTCTTAGTATAAACATGCACAATATGATGATGAATATGTTGGTTTATGTGATAGATTATGAAACTAGACTTAGGTTATGTCACGTATGAATATGCATGTGAAGTTAACAATTGAATGAAGCCTCTTATGATCATGCATGCAAAAATAATGAACAAAGTGTTGAATCTTGTAAGATTATGATATTGCATGCATTATATAAATTGTTATTTTGCTCTCATTATGTGTATTTCTATGTGATGATCATCATATATGTTTGACATGGTTTACTCTTGTATTCTTGATGCTTTGATGGTTAGGACTATACATGAGATGGTGCATCATGTCATGGTATGGTTCTTGGTCATATTTTCATGTTTCTGGATGATAATCTCTTCTTCTCCATTTACATATATGTATACGGCATAAAAGGAGGCTGTTTTAAGCCACGCCTTTGATCTTGATTTTGCATCTATATGATGATACATAATCTTGATAATCATGGCAAAACAAGGTATGTTTACATGCTCCCTTTCACTTTTATGTTTTCTTGATTTTCATGGTTTTTCAATGTCACGAGTTTGCTGGATTTGAAGGCTTGAACATGTTGATTCATGATCAACCTATGTTCTTATTACATTCCACTTTATTTTGTTCTATGTCAAAGATCATGTTAATTACATAGATCAATGTGTTAATTACAAGACATATGGACATCAGATTGATTGAATTATGGTTTCTGTGGTTGGTGAGTTGGGGCGGGGGTACACAGACGGTTTTGGTGCTCATCATGGAAGAAATTTTTTTAATCCATCTAATGGATATATAGTGAAAAGGATGTCATGATATAAATTATGTTCATGTCAGAAATATAATTATGATTTGATTACAAACTCATGAAATGTATGCATTGGAAACTCCATTGTGATTCATTGGATGAAATGTTGTATGGACAATTTGAAGGAAGATGGGATGGTAGAAAAGTCCAAACGTGGACTGTTTCTCTTGGGTCTTAGTTGAGACCTCCCATGGGTGAAGATGGTATTTTCTTCAAGATTATGACATGTATGATGTAGATAGGTATTAGGTTTGTAATGATGTAATTTTAGACTGACAATGGGGAGCAAACGGAGATGTAAACGGACAGTACAAACCAAACGTTAGAAATATGTTTTCATCGCATCGCATGTTTTAAAAAGTCACACTCGCATAACAAGCAATGCCGAAAAAGCGATTGATTCCAAAACATATGTTATTGTATTGGTGGGCGTCATGGCATCGGGACCGGAGAGGTAGGTATTGGCATATTGTATCGTTATTGGCCTAAGTGTAACACCTTATTTGAACAAGGGATCTCCGGCATATCGAGCTACTATTAAAAATATGTGCATATGACATAACACCATGTTTAGAACATCGGAATTCATATTTGAACATGCGACTATATGGAAAATTATTCCATATGTTGTACGATATTGTTCCTACGTAAGAAAAATTGCTGTAGCCATCATATGGAAAATGTGATGTTTTGGAAATATTTATAGAGAATGGACGTTGTTATGGATTTTTCAAAAGATCAAACTTTATGAGATTTTCAAGCCGTTGTTTTTATAAAACATTTATTGAACCTACGTTAGCATTAAGTTGATCAAAGTGGAACTTGTGACATAGATGTATAACTGATGTGAACATGAGGAATTATGACTTTAGTATAAGACATGGATTGGAAGGCTAAGAATGGACATGTATAAGGTTGGATCCAAATGGGCATAGATAGGAGATACACATTATTCTTTATTGGTGATGTTAAATGAATGTATCACATCTTGTTACTTGTACTCTTGTTTAATTGTGTATGTAGTGTCATTTATTTGTGAACAGAGATATTGTATTTATTATTTATGCTCTTATGTACTTTATTACCATGTCTCCTCATGTTTGATCCATATGATGGATTCAAGTAGATTACTTGCTGGACGATTAGTTTACCGCTCAAACTTTCCATTTAAATAAACTTTTAGTGAACAAGGAATTCGGGGTCGAGTACATAGAGGACGAGCCTCAATTAGAATACTCGTGATCCAGGAGATGTATGCCTCAGGATGACCTTTAGATATTTTGACGATGTTATCTATTAAGGAATTTATGGACTCCGATGTTTTGTATTTCGGATTGTACCGGACATTATGTATTTTGTAAACCTTTAAGTTTTTATTGCTTCCGTTATATCAATCCATGTCTCATATATGGCGTGTATATGATTGTTATCGACGCCTTGTACTTTTAGTATTAGAGTACGGCCAGTGAACTGCTCCGAGACCGTAGACTCAGACAGGGCGCTACAGGTGGTACCAGAGCCCAAGACTCCAGATCCACGGCAAAAACGGTAACTTAAACAATGGACTTAGAACTTAAGTGATGATCTTAGACATAAGGAATGATCATAGAATGAGAATAATAGCCTTAGAGTGAGCAAAACTAGAACGTTTTAGGTATAAGCGGCCGAAAGAACATTACCTTTACTTAATTAGTAAATGGACACATTGGAACCTAACAACTAGAACTGTCCCCATAGGAATTGATTAACCAACTCTAAACTAAATTTCACGTGTAATTATGACTTGTTAAAATAATTAACACTTTGAACTATGGCAAGACAAAAACCGTCTCCTGTATGATATGGATAGACTACCCTAATCAAAAATTCCTTTATGTATATATGACTTGTTAAAATAATACAAATGTCTACGATAGGGTGCCTCTGAAACCACGTGGGAGACCTGCTAGGGCTAGGCCTGTACAATCATCACCACCGGCGAAGTACCACCACTTCAGCCACATGAACAAGGAGGTCTCCAGCAGGCCTTACTTAACGCCTTGGTACAGATCGAGTAGGCCATAGGAAGTAACCAGGCAGCACTTCCACCGCCACCGCCACCACAGTAGTACGGTACTCATTTGTTCTTTAGAGAGTTAAAGAGAGCTCGAGTTCCTACTTTTGAGAGAGGTCCTGACCCAGATGAAGCTGAAAACTAGTTGGATGAGATTGAGAATTGCTTTGAACTGATACAGATGCCAGATGAGATGAAGGCATAGGTAATCCGATCTTTTCTCATTGGAGAGGTGAATTAGTAGTGGAAGACTAATATCCAGCCACTACAATGGTCGGTTGCGTGGACCTGTTTCTTCGAGAAGTTTTATGAGTTCTACATTCCACCCTCCGTGACCATTCAAAAAATTGGTGCTTTTGAATCAATTAAGCAGGAGCCTGGAGTGACAGTGTTAGAGTATGCCAATCAATTCACAGCTATTGGCAGATACCTTCTATGTACTATGGGTGACGACCATCTTGAGATGATCAAGTTTGAACACGGTCTGAGCTCACACATTCGTACTTGGATTGTCAATGAAAATCAAGGAACTTTGGAGAATTATTGGATGCTTGTTATCGTGTTGAGAGAGAAATTATGAGACGTAATGAGGAGGCTCAAGGAAAGAAGCCTAGAGATGTTGGAGGTGATAGACCTGGAAAAGGGGCCAAGACAGCAAGAAAGGAAGTTAACCGTACTCATCAGCGACCCCTACGTCAGCAGCAGCCCTAGCATTATTGTCAGCTGCAGCGTCTGCAGCCACAGCCATCTATTCCTTGTTTCCCTAATTGTCAGAAACAGCACAGGGAGAGTGCCAACTGAGGACCAGTGCTTGTTTTAGCTGTGGTAAGACAAGTCATATGTTAGGGACTTTCTAGAGCCAAAGAATGTGTCACAGAGAAATGCTCCACATCAGAGGGACCATCTATGGGCCAATGCCCAAGTACATCTGATGACAGATGTTGAAGTACACGATGCCCCTGACTGTGATAGGTATATTTAATTACGCAATTTAAGTATTGTTGTTATATACCTGTTTAAAACCCTGTGCTTGAATTGTAAATTGTCCCAGGTGTGATATTAGTAAAGAATATACTCGCACATATCCTGTTTGATAGTGGTGCAAGCCACTCTTTCGTATCTAAAAGGTTCACCAAGAATCTTAGTAGTTGTCCTACATCGTTAGAGACGCTTTATCGTGTTCAGGCAGCTGGCGGATTCATAGTATACATTGATGCTTCCAGAAATGGACTAGGTAAATAAATAAACGACTCCACCATTGTAAATTCTTCATATTGTATACATGCATTAATCTTTTTCTTTTAGGTTACGTATTGATGCAAAAGGATCAAGTAATTGCTTATGCTTCGAGCCAGTTGAAGCCTTACGAGTAGAATTACCCTACTCATGACTTGGAATTGGTGGCAGTGGTGTTTGCTTTGATAACATAGAGACATTATCTGAACAAAGAGAGATTTGAAGTGAACAAAAGAGTTGAACATGAGACAGTATAGGTGGTTGGAATTAGTAGTAGGGAGTTCGTGCATCGGTGTCTAGTATGCCAACAAGTTAAAGCAGAACATCAGCGACCTACCGGTCTACTACAGCCACTGGAAATCCCTGAATGGAAATGGAAACACATCACCATAGAGTTTGTTATAGGACTTCCTAAGACTGGAAGTGGGAATGACACGATTTGGGTAATTGTTGATAGACTTACCAAATTAGCACTCCTTTTACCTATGTGGATTCAGGCTTCAATGGAGAAGTTGGTAAACATATACATGGATGATATAGTGAGCTTACATGGTGTGCCGATGAGTATTGTATGCGATCGAGATCCTCTTTTCACGGCATCATTCTATAAGGCTTATTAGTGGGCTATTGGTACTGAAATCAAGATGAGTACGGCTTTTTATCCTCAGACTGATAGGCAATTTAAACGAACCTTACAGACTTTAAAGGATATGTTGCGTGCTTGTGCATTGGATTTCAAGTGTATCTGGAACAAGTCTACAAAGTTGATGGAATTCTCGTACAACAAATGTTATCACATCTCAATTGGTTTCGCACTGTATGAGGCATTGTATGGAAAAAAGTGTCGATCCCCACTGTATTAGGATGAAGTTGGAAAGCTATTAAGGGCCCATAGTTAGTAGAAAGACCTTATAAAAGGTCAAAGTGATTCGCGACAAGTTGAAAATAGTCCAATATCGCAGCAAGAGCTAGGTAACTCTAAGAGACAACCAGTAGAGTTTGATATGTGCGAGAAGGTGTACTTGAGGATTTCGCCTACGAAAGGCGTATTGATATTTGGAGTTAAAGGGAAGTTGAGTCCTCGAGTTATTGGTCCCTATGAGATCTTGGAGAGAGTCGGAACCGTGGTGTATCATTTGGCGTTGCCTACTACATTGTCAAAGATGCATGATGTGTTCTATGTATTGCAGTTGCGCCGTTACGTGCACGTCCCGAGTCATATTTCGGAGCAGCAACCATTAGTGATCCGAGACGATGCTACATATGATGAGGTTCCGGTACATATTTTGGACCTCAAAGAGCAAGTGTTGAGGAGGCGATCGATTCTATTTGTGAAAGTGGAGTGGAGTAATCATTCAGAATGTGAAAAAACAAGGGATCCTGAACAGCAAATGAAGGAGCAGTATCCTCGACTCTTCGATTAAGGTATATAAGTTTCGAGGATGAAACTTTTTATACGGGGAGAAATGTTACGTCCCGTCTCTTGTACCAAGTGCAATAGATTAAAACACTATGCCATGTTAAGCAGTATATGTAACAAACTGCATATTAAATAAATAAAATATAAACTATGTAGCAAATGATTTATTTTGGGTAATTAAATGAAATAAAAAATAAAAAAAACATTTTACTTCACTTAATTAAAAGAAAAAGAAAAGTTTGGGCATAGAATAATGATGTGAGCTGTTTTATCCTATTCTAATCACCCCAAAACCCCTCATGGCTGACCACTTTATGAGAAAAGAAGGAAAGGCTTCGTAGATCAACACTCCAACAACATGCACAAAAGGTAGAAGCTTTATTCCAAAAATCAAATGATGATTTCTTGTCTTTTCCTCCCTCATCAATCAAGAATATCATCACTCCTCCACTACTTGGCAAAATCGGCTTTAACAAGGAAAAGAGGAGATGAAAGTTCACTCCTAGCATTACATTCTACCCTCCAACTTGAATCAAAGCATATCTCTTCCATTCCAAAAAGATTTCAAAGTCTCGTTCATAATATTTCCTCTCTTTCAAGACATATTCTCCCACCCCTCCAAGGCCCTAAAAACCGTGGGCCTTAGGGATGAAAAGGGAAGAATTTCTCCAAGTTTAAGAGAAGAAGAAGACATAAAATGACCTTCAACCATCACTTAAGATATGCTTTATTTTGTTGTTCTTTAAAGAAATCTCTTCCTTCAAGTGCTCATTCCACTCTTCCACCTTTCTTCCAAAATTGTGCTAAGGGAGCCAAAGGAGATGGTAGAACACTCTCTAGTGAAGGTTTAAAAAGAAGATTCCAAAGGAATTTAAGTTGAGAGGCAAGAGTAAGGTATGATGTTAGATCCATGACAATCACTCTAGAGGAAGGCTGAATAGAGTGCTGGGCGATTTTACTTAATTTTCTCGTTTTTGGCTAACTCCAACTCAAATGAACTCCAAATCAAAGTAAAGACGGGAAATTAGAGATAATGAATGAATACACCGGATATGGAATGGTTCAAATCTTAAATGAATCTACTCCAATACCACTTTGTTTCCAAAGTTGATTTTTAATAGCTACTCTCCTTATTACTCTTAATAAGAACAACAACAACAATACTTACACTAACAACTTAGTGTAAGCAACCACAACAACATGTTCTTGCACAAAACAACTTTATGAAACCACAACAACACCTGCTATAAGCAAGAATAAGTTCTTGCTTCCTTACAACTTCAACAA
This sequence comes from Eustoma russellianum, assembly GCA_036186865.1. Taxonomy (NCBI): domain Eukaryota; kingdom Viridiplantae; phylum Streptophyta; class Magnoliopsida; order Gentianales; family Gentianaceae; genus Eustoma; species Eustoma russellianum. Next base: position 15,858,499 of record AP025045.1, read on the forward strand.
AGTCCTTTCAAAGAACTTTCTCGCAGTTAGTTCCGGGAAGTAGTGTCTTAAACACATTAAGATATCAAATATGTATGGTTCCTCTTGTGTTAGACTTAAACTCTCACAATTTACAACAGTGAAGAACAAGCAACAAGAGCTTAACAAGCTTTAAGCACTTTTGCACAAATGAGAGATTTTTTAAAACAATGAAATATGAAGCTTGAAGAGGATGAAAGTGTATATAGTCTTCATATGAGATTCTTCAATTTATAGAGTGTGTGAGCCATGTTTTTGCAGCCACCCCAAGTCTTCAGCTCAATCAAAAGTCTTGACGATGTCCAAATACTCTTTAGCCACCCTATGGATTGATTTGATCCTCCAAAGTCACCCTAGAAAATCTTAGACATGGATACAATAGTAAAGGAAGCATGATTAATGTCTGAGAAAAGTCCACAAGAAATTTAAGCAAGTTTGGAAAGATAAAACACCATAAATCTCCTTTGGGTTTTGTTCCAACGGTCATAAAAATTTGAATCATGGAAGACATCGATCGACCGATGTGTCAGTGTTGGGAGATCGATATCTTCCAGTAAGGTTCAAGTTTTGCACCTTTCATACATTGAATGATCGATGTCTCTTCTTTGAGAGATTGACGTGTACATCGATCGATTGATGTGTTATTGCTGAGAGATCGATGTCAAACTTGAATGCACGTCAATATATGATCATCCCGAAACCCAAAATAAATGACATATACTTTAAACTCCCCCTCAATATAAGCATGGATAAGATTAAGTATTATGGCATATTCTTACAGCACTTATGCTAAGTATCCAACACATATGTCAAGCATGTCAAATTTTCATTTTCATATTAAGCCTACCAAGCTTGCATATCAATCAAGCAAATATACCCAAACATCAAGCAAGCAAGTATACCCAAACATCAAGATGAGCATGCCACAACATACGCAACAAATTGACATAAGTATATCAACTTCAACAAAATGACATACGTATATCAACTTCAACTTCTCCCCCTTTTTCAAAAAAAATAAAAATACGCATTAAAGATAATTGAAATATGTTCATTACATATGACAAAACCAATAATGGTCAAACTAGACTAATAGGGACAACATGGGAAGGGGATTGTAACTATTCTTCTTCGGATGAGAAGCATAGCCTAGAGACAACCGCCTTAAGTTTCGATTTGAGCTTTTGATATTTGACTTTTGGATGTTGAGCTCTGTTTTAAGCATTGTAACCCGCCTTCTGAGGTTGGCAGCTTCAACCTCAAGAGCATCCATCTGAATTTGCTCCTCCCTTTCTTTTTGTCTCCATTGGTTTATGGTTATATTTAGCTCATCAATTTCTACCTCAGAGCCTAACCTATATTCCAAACTAGAATCTTCCGCTATCTGAGCTTTTCTTTTATCAACTCGTGAGGTAATGGGGCTGGGTTGAGATTTGGTAGGGTGCATGTTGGGCACTGGTTCTTGTCCAGGTATGTCATCACCCTCCTCAGGCTCGGTTTGAGGGACTTTGCCACGTTGTGCTTCCTGTCAAGATTTGTGAATTTGTTGAATGTTGGCTTTGATGTAGTAGTCCTTATTAGTGATTTTGTCTTCTTCCGCGCTGCCTAAAACCAAATTCTGACTTATTAAGAAATCCATAAATGATATTGCTATAAGGAAGAGCTTTACTTTTCTTTGTGACCGCCTCCAACACATTTAAAAAGAAAATTTCCTTAAATTTCAGTGGTTCCCTATTGGCAATTGGAGAGGAAATATAAAAATCTAGATTACTATGGAGTTTGGCCGACTTACCTTGTAGGACCTGTATAGCACCACTAGAAGGGGGGTTTGAATAGTGAGTGTGGAAAAAATTAGCTTTTAAAAACTTATGTTACCAAATTACCCACTTCTGAGAACAGATTCTATTCTCAGATCCTGTTTTAGACTGACTGAATGACCAGGTTATAGACCTCCAAAAATTGTGAAATTTGGTGACAATGTACTATCAGATGTTATGTATGTGTCACAAAATGTACTCTAAGATGTTATTCTCGGATGTTAAGGATGAAATTTCAGATTAATGAATTGATCACGCAAGGCGACTCCTCTTTTGAATCATTTAATTGAGATGCAAGATTTGTGTTAGAAGATTCTAACAATTTCTTATCTTCAATTAAACGTTTCCTTTCTTTTGTAAGAGTCTTAGTGAATTTGTGCAACTCAAGATATTGACTAAAGAAATCATCATAATAAAGTTCAAAATCAGAATCAGAATTAGAGTGTACCTCATTAGATGCCTTGGATGCAAATCATACTTGAGCCATTTCTTCTTCAGTTTCTTCATTCTCAGAATCGGATGAGTGATTTTATGTGGAGGCTTTGAGAGCTCTTCTTGTATTCCTTTGTTTATGTTTTGAGACAGGTCTAGTTTTTGTCCAATCCTTCTCACGGTTTTTGTTCATTGGTTTGTCCTTGTTCAGGCAGTCATATGATATATGTCCAAGTCTTCCACAGTCATAACATTTTATATCTTTAACATTATTCTTATTTTTATTTTTCTTAGTTGAAGTAGCCTTAGCATTGTTTTAAATGACTTTCTCATAAACTTTCTTAAACCTTTTGCCAATAGAATTAGATCATCATTATCCAAGTCCGTGTCACTATCGTCTACGTGATCAGGAAAAGCAGAGACGTATTCACTTGATTTAAATGCTATAGTCTTACCTTGTTTTGACGTTGATTCCGATTTCCTTAGAGTGACATACCTTTAGTGATCCGATTAATTCCTCCATCTTTATTGACTTGGTTTCCTTACTTTCTTCAATTGCGGTGACTTTAGGATCCCATTTGGATGGTAGACTTCTTAACACTTTTTGCACCTTTTCCTGTGAAGAAAATACCTTGCTAATAGACTCAAGAGAATTGTAGATGTTAGTGAATCTTAAATCCATATCGACAATAGATTCATTCGGTAATGATTTGAAGGATTCAAGAGTAGACATAAGCATATTTATCTTGGACTCTTTCACTTGACTAGTACCTCCATATGTCATTTCAAGACATCTTCACATTTCTTGGGCACTAGAACAATTTGATACATAACTCAATTCACTTTTACTTAACCATTTAGTAGAAGTTTAATGGCTTTAGCATTCATACTTAATTTCTTTTTTTTCTCACTAGTATATTCTTGCTTCGGTTTTATGACTTCTAAAGTAACACCATCAACCGTGGATAGCTTAGATGGAACAAATGTACCATTTTCTATGATAGATCATAAATCTATATCAATAGCCATAAGAAAAAGATTCATGCAAAGTTTCCATTTAATAAATGACTCACTATAGAAAAGGGGAGGCCTTATGCTTGACATACCTCTCGGTTTTGTAACTAGTGGATGCCATCTCACAAAGATTGTTATATCTTCTTGTTATGAGTAAATCTTGCTTTGATACCACTTGTAGGGCCTGTATAGCACCACTAGAAAGAGAAGGGGTTGAATAATGAGTGCGGAAAAAGTTGGTTTTTAAAAACATGTGTTACCGATTACGCACTTCTGAGAACATATTCTCCTCTCAAATCTAGTTTTAGGTTGACTGAATGATCAGGCTATCGACCTCCAAAAATCATGAAATTTAGTGACAATGTACTCTCAGATGTTATGTATGCGCCATAAAACTTTCAGAATAAAATTCAAAGCGTAACCTGTAGAAAAACTGTTTTAACTCAGATTGTGTCAATCTACCACAAACTGTTCCTCAAAATTAAAAATTTATTCCTATTTATTGACAACTCTAAATTATCTGAACATTTTATGTAATGACCCTTAGAATGTATACGTTAATGGATTAAAATAGTTTCTCAAAATTCCTTTAGTAAGTATGTCAGCAACGTTGATGTTCGCAACCTTTGCAGATCTGAGAATCAGATTACACTAGTCTCAAAACTATGAACGTTTGAATGACTTATACTTATCCAAATTCGATGAAACTTGTTTCAAATAAAAGATAAGACCTTTGATTATGTTTCTGGTAAGTTTGGTGATTTTTTAAAAAGGTTAGCTATTTTTACCGTGGCTATGAAAACGATGCAAAAAAAGGAACTGAAAGGAAAAGTGTTGAAAAGTAAAAACACCAAGATTTTTATACTGGTTCGATAAAACCGACCTACACTAGTTTTCGAGGACACCTTCCTCAGTATTCACTAAACACAGAAACACCATGACACAAGGGTGGCTTGAGTTATACACCAACTTCTTCAAAATCCATCCTTCTTACAATAAACAAACGAAAACAACCAACACAATTACCACCACCGCCCAAATGAATGTATGATCACACCTTGATCAACCTTGTACAAGAATGGTATATATATGGGTGGTAATTATGGAATATAAGTATGATAGGCTTGAGGCTATGAGCAAGGCAAAAAGAATAGGAGAAGAAGAGAAGTCTTGCTTTAATATGACCATTTTTTGGCTTGCATTGTCTTGAACATCTTGCCTCCTTTTAAAGATGGTGCGACACCCCTAGGTGCTGAAATCTTCCTTGAAATTTGTCTTGAATACCCTTGGAAACAACCTTGCTTACTTAACAAAATGTGATTGGACAAATAATGTGTCTTTGCCTACTTGTCACTCCATGATAGGGACATCATTTTCTGCCTTGGCACTAATAATATGACCTGGAAATTCAACATAACAATCTGAAACACAAGTAAAAAAATCACATAATTTAATTGTCAATCAATCAAGATGTGATTGCCTCTCATTTATGGAAGAAATTTGAAGCAAATTAAGACACAAAAATTGGCCATATTCTCCATGTGCTGAAAACTTCAGCACTTTGTTTGATTTTGAATTCCTTCCTTATGTGTCTTGCCTTCTTCAATGTCACCAATCACTTGTGGCTCTTCCTCAATAAATCAAAGTGCCAAACAAGCTCCATCTAAGCTCCAAATGTGTTGAAAATGGCGTGTACATACTCAGCACCATGTGCTGAAATTGCTTTTGGAATTTTGACACATAATGATGCAATATCTTCAAACATATGGTAAATTTTAATCAACCCTTAAATTGTTTTTCAAGAATAATCAAATCTGTCTTAGAATGTAAAAATTTTCTAGATACATGTCATACACAAGGAAAAACGTCCCATGTAGGATAAGTGTAGAAAACCAAATTTTCGACTTTCGTCGATTACGCAATTTTTCTCCAATTAGTCTCAAACATCCTAGACATGTAAAATATGTTATGTCATACATAATATACATAGCACAAAGTGTATTTTCAGCTCCACAAGCTGAAAGCAAAAACACCCATGTGTAAAAAAATTTGAATTTGCACATCCAACAAATCAAGGCAAATTGTAGGTGATTGATGTGTGTAAACATGGTATGACTTTGGGGATGATTTACACATGTGGTGCACGAAATTTTTAAGCTTTTGAAGTGTATATAGGCTGGCAATAATTATATGGTAAGTATGTGTCATGTCGGTGCTGGTTCGGTAGTCACTCGATGTGACAATTTTCGGTTTATGGACTCGTGACATGTCGACATAATTTTGGAAACTTGATGACATGTAATGTATGATATGGAACCTGTATATACTCACAAATATGATGTGTAAATAATAGTGTGATGTCGACGTACGTTTATGACGTGTCGGTAGAACGTCGGGATAGAAACATATAATTCGTCGTTATAAAAAATATGTGTGTGTATATATATATATATAAGTGCCGTGTGTGTGAGTGTGAAGAGAAGACTTTCCATTCCAAATTTATCGTCAAGTAGTTATCTCCGAATATATTTCCTTGAGTACTTCATTTAATGAACTTGTTGGTTCATCTCCTTAAGCACTTCATCAAATGAACTAGTTTAGTTCATTTATCATGGCACCTGAAAATAGTGTAAACACAACAAATGTTTGCCATATCATGTAAGCTTTAACGCGTCATGGCACGTTAGTACGACAACAATATATATATAAACATGTAAAGCATATTTATCACGTACACATGTCAAGTTACGCTTAAATCATGCATTTCGGAAACACGTAACATTTAAATCATGCATTTTCAAATCACTCAAACCCTGGTTTCTCAACAATCTCCTCTTTTTGATGATTTGCAAAATAACCTCTATTCATGATTTAAATGTGAACGCTCCCCTATAATCATGCATAAATTTTTAAATTCAAAATTTGAATTTCGTTCATGCTCCCCCTTAAATCAATCTCTCTCTCTTAAATCATGTTTTTCTCCTCCTTTATTTTGTAAATCACATCAAAATAAAGCGTGATTAGAAGAAAAAGCAATGAAGATCAATTTATACAAAGAATCATTCATTTATCATGGCTCCTAAAAATAGTATAAAAACAACAAATGTTTTCCGTATGATGTAAGCTTTAACGGTTCATGGCACGTTAGTACGACAACAATATATATAAACATGTAAAGCATATTTATCACATACACATATCAAGTAACACTTAAATCATGCATTTTGGAAACACGTAACATTTAAATCATGCATTTTCAAATCACTCAAACCTTGGTTTCTCAACATACCATTGACACGTAATGTGACAATGGCATGTAACACACGATATACCAAGGGCATATCAATGGTATTCTTGGTTGGATGAAATCAAACAAAGCTTTTCACTTCATCCTCTGTCACTTTATACCGATAGGAATCCCACTTCCAAACATCAAAATCATCCAAACCTTCATCAGAGACCCTGGTTAGCTCATTTACCGTTTTAACTTTAACATCAACAAGTTGACCATCAATAACCGAATTTAAGGAAAATGGAAATCTATTTAAGTATTCTACCGAAAGATTGGCATAAAACATCCAAGTCCATCGGGTAGACACATAAATCATTTTCTATCCTTCCCAAATTGGCCTCCACTTTTGATCATCCAAAAAATTGATGATAGGGCTCAATTCATCATTACTTAGAATATCTTGAATTTTAAGCAACTTTAATAGAATCGTAGACCTTTTGGTACTCTCCCACTTAGGAAAAATGTCTTATGCCCTAGAAGAGAAATCGTAGAAATTACCTAGAGCCCTAGGTTCCTCTAAGGCTTGTTCATACTCTTCGGAATTGAGCCATGGGAAATTTTTGAGAGCTATCCTCTCACGAACTTCAGCCAATACATTAGCTTGGGGAAAATCCATTTTCTTTTAAGCTTCCTCCTTTTTCTTATGCCCTTTTGTTCTTTGAGTGGTAGGGACTTGTTGAATAGGTTGTTGTGGCCCTTCTTCTTCATGAGAGGTTCTTGGCCTCTTGGAGTTGTTTTTGCTTCTTGAAGACATTTTGAGGAGGGTTAAGTTTTTAGGGCTAGAAAAATTTGAAGGAATTTGAAGAAGATGAAGTAGAATTGAAGTGGGATGAAGTGCAATTAAAGTGTTTTGCAAGAAGTGAGAGGAGAGGAATTGAATTTGATAGAGGGGCGATTTTTAGAGGAAGGTGTTCGCGTTTGAAAAAAATTGGAATGAAGAAATTTTCTGTTTTTGCAGCTTTTACAAACCCTGCGCCTGCTGACATCAATCAATCGGTGTTGGAGGCTGATGTCCACATCGATCGATCCATGTGAGAGACTGATGTACACTTCAGTCTCTCAAACAGCTACATTGATCGATCGATGTAAGGTGTTTTTTGAACTTTTGAAATTTTGACCTTTTAAGCATTGTTTATCATTCTTAATCTTGTTCTAATTGATTCAAATATCTCATTGGGAAGGGATTTTGTAAAATTTCAGCTAGTTGGTCATTTGTTTGAACAAATTCAACACACACCAATCCTTGTTGAACACAATCTCTCATAAAATGGTGCCTCACTTCAATGTGCTTGGTTCACTATGGTGGACCGGATTTTGTGACATACTTATAGATGAGGTATTGTCACATAAGATAGGTACTTTATCAAACTTGACATTAAGTCATTTAAGGTGTTTATCATCAAAAGTAGTTGCGCACAACATGAGGCAGCCGACACATATTCGGATTCCGCCGCTGAAAGTAACACACTATTTTGTTTCTTGAAGAACCAATAAAAACATGTCCCAGAGGTGCTTTTACTTCAACTAGATTTCCGGCAATAGTCGGAGTCACTATACCCTCTTAAGCCAAAACATCTATTTTTTGGATAAAATAGCCCAAGATTCAAAGAACCTTTCAAATGCCTGAAAATACGTTTTATGGCAACTAGATGTGATTCCTTAGGGATACTTTGAAATCTGGCACATAAGCACAAAGCATGTAGAATATCTGGTCAACTAGTGGTTAAATAAAGTAGACTATCAATCATACCCCTATATTTAGATGCCTCAACCGGCTTTCCTTTTTCATTCTTGTCAAGCTTTATACTCGTACTCATTGGTGTGCTTACACTTCCTCCATCCTCAAACTTGTATTCCTTGATAAGATCCTTGGTATACTTTTTTTGAGATATGTATACTCTATCTTGAGTTTGCTTGATTTGAAGTCCAAGAAAGTAGTTGAGTTCACCCATCATGCTCATTTCAAATTCTCCTACCATCAACTTGGAAAAATGCTTACAAAGAGAGTCATTAGTAGCACCGAATATAATATCATCAACATATATTTGAACAAGTTGTTGATTATTTACTTATTCTTTAATAAATAATGTAGTGTCAACGTTTCCTCTTGAAAAACTATTTTCAAGAAGAAAGTTACTTAATCTCTCATACCATGCCCTAGGAGCTTGTTTAACTCCATAAAGGGACTTTTTGAGTTTGAATACATGATTTGGGTAATGATGATTTTCAAACCCCGGTGGTTGAGCTACATATACTTCTTCTTGAATTATTCCATTCAAGAAGGCTGATTTTACATCCATTTGATATAATTTGAGATCCTTTTAGCATGCATATGCTAGTAGCATTCTAATGGCTTCTAATCTAGCTATGGGGGCAAAAGTTTTATCATAATCTATACCTTCTTCTTGTCTATATCCTTGAGCTACTAACCTAGCTTTATTTCAAGTTATGTTTCTTTGATCATCCATTTAATTTCTAAATACCCATTTAGTGTCAATTATAGGGCGATCACTAGGTTTAGCCACTAACTTCCAAACATCTCTTTTCTCAAATTGATTTACGTCTTCTTGCATGGCTACTATCCAATCTTCATGAACTATAGCCTCTTTTATATATTTAGGCTCAACTTGGGAAATAAAGGTATTTTCATGAGATTTTCTTCTTGTTGGTATGTCTTGACTTGTTTCTTCTAATATCAACTCTTTAAGCTGGTCTTTCTTTTATTTATAGGATTCTGGTAAGTTTGAAGCATCACCTCCCACTTCTTCCACTTCTTCTATCTTAGGCCCACCTTCAAGTGGGTCAATCATAAGATCAATAATGTCATTTTATTTTCGATTCTCAAACTTTTCTATATGACTTATTTCAATTCTTCATCATTCTTTAGACTTGGTTTATCATCAAAGAATTCATTAAACGTAACATGAATTGACTCTTCAACTTTCATAATTCTTTTATTGTATATCCTAAATGTCTTGTTATTTTGAGCATAACTATAAAGATTCCTTCATCCACTTTGAAATTGAATTTATCCAAGTTATCTTTTGTGTTAAGTATGAAACACAAACGCCCAAATACCTTGAAATATCCAATGTTAGGTACTCTTCCTTCCCAAAGCTCATAAGAAGTCTTTTTGAGATATGGTCTCAAAGAAACTCTATTTATTACATGACAGATAGCATTTACCATTTCAGCCCAAAAATACTTAGGTAGCTCAAATTCATTTAGCATGGCTCTACTCATTTCTTGAAGTGTTCTGTTCATTCTTCCTACAACACCGTTTTGTTGGGGAGTTCTAGGAGCCAAGAAGTTGTGTCCATAGCCTTTGGATACACAAAATTCTTGGAACTCATCATTAAACTCAACACCTCTATCACTTCTAACTTCCTTGATAATGTCTCCTTTTTGGTTCTCTAATCTCCTACAAAGTTTTATAAACACTTGGCATGCGTCATTCTTTTTAGCTAATAACATGACCCAAGTATAACTAGAAAAGTCATCTACCACTACAAAAGTTTAATGTTTTCCACCTAGACTTGCCATATCGATATCCCAATACAAATCCGTATGAAGCAATTGTAGAGGTTTAGTGATGGAGATTTCCCTTTTGGACTTGAAGCTTGCTTTAACAAGCTTTGCCTTTTGGCAAGTGTCAAATAAGCATGGTTTTCGAAATTTACTTTGGAAGACCTTGGACCTTGTCTTTTTGCAAATTTCTTTGAAGTTTTTGAAACTAATATGTCCAAATTGTCTATACCATAATTGTGTCAAATCATTTTTGACAACTAGAAATGAAACTTTTTGTTATATCAAAGCATGTGTGCTAAATTTTATAAACATCATTTTTTCTTATAGCCTCAAAAAGATTTCTACCATTATTTTTTACTCTGCATTTTTTTCTCACAAATTCAACTTTAAAATTAGCATCACATAGTTGGCTAACATTTATCAAATTATACTTAAGTCCTTCTACACATAATGCATTATTCATAGTAAAAGAAGAGTTACCAATTTCTCCATATCCAAGGATTTTGGTTCTCTCATTCACAAAATGCGCCGTTCCACCATCTTGGAGTTTGAGCTTGGTGAATAAAGTCTTGTCTCAGTCATGTGAGTGGAACATCCGCTGTCCATAAGCTATTTAGTTCCTTCTTCTTTGGCTATAACGTTTACCTTTAGAGCCAACAAAACCAAGGGGTTTATGCATTGGTACCCTTTGATGGTTGGATCCTTCCGGGTCAACTTGTCGACCCTTAAGCTCCAAACATACATGTTACCAAATCTAGCTCTATAAGCACTTTTATATGTCCTACCTTGTTACAATGAAAACATGTAGGCACATGCCTTAGTTGTGTGTTTTTGTGTTTATGAGATGATGAACCATTTTGAGTTCTTCTATTATTCAACTTTTGTTTGTCTTAATAACTTAGGCTCAGTGAAGACTTAAATCCTAAACAAGATTTATCATTTCCCATCCTTTTGTTTCCAAGTAATTAGTCTAAATTACTTTTACTATTGGTTAATTTTTGTAAATCTATTCTTAATTTATCACATTCCTTCATAATCTCTATATTTTCTAGAGCTACGGTCTTATGCTTGGTAAGTATGATATCATGTTCTTGGTAGATCAAAATATTCTTATCATGCAATCTTTTGCTTTGTAATATGCACTTTTTAAATTGTTTCTTCAAGTGTTTGTATTTTAAATTTAGTTTTTCAAAATGATCTTGTAAGTCTCCTATTTCATCTTGTAGATTGACATTAAAAGTAGAGTTTACCTCAAGGTCATTTTCGATTGCCATGAGACAAATGTGTTGTTCCTTTGGACTTTCAACTATTGCAAAAAGTCCAATATCCTTCTCTTCACTTTCTTCTCCTTCCGATTCCGAAAGAAGATCATCCCATGTGGTTACTTCTGCATTTAAAGCTTTCTTTTGAGAAAAGATTTTCTTATCCTGCTTTTTCGGTTCCTTGACATGGCAATCAGCGTTGAAATGACCTGGTCGACCATACCTATAGTAATTTTCACTTGATTCTTTGTCCTTGGGTGTTTTCTTGAAGAACTTTCTTGGTTGAGCCTTGTTTCTTTTAGCTACTCTTCTAAATTTTCCAACTAGCAGTAAAACTTCCTCATCCAACTCATCGGACTCTACCACCAATCCTTTGTGTGATGCATGTGTGGGCTTAATAGGATTCATCCTATTTTTCTAATTAATAAGAATTTCTTGAGTGAGTAGATTACCAGACAGCTCATCAAGAGTAAGAGTCTTGAGATTTTTAGATTCGGTGATTGCGGTCAATTTGGATGTTCATTCTCTTGGCAAGAAGTTGAGAAGTTTTGCGACAAGATCTTCATTTGAGATTTTCTTGTCAACCATGGAGAGTTGATTCGCTATTCGAGTGAATCGGTCAATTGTCTCCTCAATCTTTTCACCACTCTTCATACCAAATATTTCGTGTTCCTTCATGAGCATAAGTATTTTAGCCATTCTCACTTGCTCAGTCCCTTCATGTATCATTTATGCTTCATAGGCTTTTTCAAGACCTTGAAGTCTTATGAGCTTGGTAATAGTCAGAGCAGTTGAGACAACATCAAATGTCTTTCCATTTATGACAAAATTTATCTTTTCTTCATCGGTGTAGTCATCCTCATCTTTGAACATTGGCTCTCCCTTTGAGTTGGTAATCATAGGAACTTCTTTTCCTTTGACAACAGCTCTTCATATATCAAACCCGCAACCTTTCAAATGATTTATCATTCGAAATTTCCAAAGAGAGTAGTTTTGAGCATCAAACATAGGAGTTTTAGTGTTTGAGGCAGAGAATAATGAGTTGGTTTGGAAGTTCAGATGTAAGATGAAAAGGTTGTCATTGCCATGATCTTTAACCTTGCTACTTCCAAAAATTTGCCAAACAATCAAGGTTAGGCTCTCACACCGGTTGTTAGGTTCGTGACAATCACTCTAGAGGGAGGGTGAATAGAGTGTTGGCGATTTTGCAAAATTTTCTCGTTTTTGGTTAACTCCAACTCAAATGAACTCCAAATCAAAGTAAAGAAGAGAGATGAGAGATAATGAATGAATACACTAGATATAGAATGATTCGAATTTTAAATGATTCTACTCCACTACCACTTTGTTTCCAAAGTAGATTTCAACAGCTACTCTTCTTATTACTCTTAATAAGATCAACAATAGCAATACATACACTAAAAACATAGTGTAAGCAACCACAACAACAACTACTTATACAAAACAAGTTTGTGCAACAACAACAACTCTAGCTATAAGCAAGAACAAGTCCTTGCTTCCTAATAACTTCAAGAAAGTCCTCTCACAGAACTTTCTCACAGTGGGTTTTGTGAACTAGTGGAGATTATGCTTGCTAACTAGTCTAAACACAAGCAAGAGATCAACTATGTATGGTTCCTCTTGTGTTAGACTTACACTCTCTCAAATTACAATAATGAAACACAAGCAATAAGAGCTTAACAAGATTTAAGCACTTCTGCACAAATAAGAGATTTTTACAACAATGAAATATGAAGCTTGAAGAAGATAAAGGTGTGTGTTGCCCTCATCTGAGATTCTTCAATTTATAGAGGGTGTGAACCATGTTTCTGCAGCCTCCCTAAAGTCTTCAACTCAAACAATAGTCTAAACAATGTCCAAATAGTCTTTAGCCACCCTATGGAATGATTTGATCCTCCAAAACCACTCTAAAACATCAAGAAAGCATGATTAACGTTAGGCAAAAGTCCACAAGAAATTTGAGCAAGATTGGAGAGAGAAAGCACCTTATATATCCCTTGGACTTTGTTCCAACGATCATAAAAATTTGGATCCTGGATGACATCAATCTATCGATATGTCCGTGTTTAGAGATCGATGCCTTCCAGTAAGGTTCCAGTTTTGCACCTTTCATACATCGGTCAATCAATGTCTCCTTTTTGAGAGACTGATGTGTAAATCGGTCGATCAATGTCTCATTATTGAAATATTGGTGTCAGTGTAAGGTTTCAACTTTGAACCTTTACTACATCGATCGACCGATATCTCTAACCTTAGAGACTAATGTCACATCGATGGATCGATGTGTCCCTAACTTAGAGATCAATGTGTCACAGTAAGGTTCCAACCTTGGACAATCCCAACATAGATCGATCGATATCTCTTCTTAAGAGATTGATGTATTCATCGACCTATCCATGTGAGAGATTGATGTCTCACAGTGTGTTTTTCTCATTTTTCTTCAATTCCCAAGCATGAAATACCTTTTTAACTCTTTTCAGACATTTTTTAACTTCATCAAAACCATTTATATTCCAACAAAATTACTGCGCCATTGGTGATTTTCAAGCACCCTTCTCCAACATTGACTTTTTATCACTCATCATCTAATTGACTTACAAAGATTAGATTCTTCTTCAACCCGAGAATATATCGAACATCACGTAATGTCTATCTTTCGCCATGCCATGGCTTGATGTTGGCATTGCCTTTGCCTGTGATCTCCAAAGGCTTTCCATCTGCTAGGAACACCTTGCAAGATTTTCTGGATACAAAATCTTTCATCAATTCTTTACATAAGTTTGAATAGAACGATGACCCGAATCAAGAATCCATGACTCAACAGGGCTGTCGACACAAAGGACTAGAGCATCGTCGGAATCCTTCCTTGTCGTCATATTCATTGAACTCAGCATGTCCCCCCTTATTCTTCATCATCTTTGGCGCCTTTCACTTCCGCTGCACGTGGCCCTTCCTTCCATAATTCCAATACTCCATCTAGGCTTTGGTTCAATATTTACTGCATTCTTTGAATTTTCTTTCTTGACTATCCACTTGTTGAGTGTCTCGGCCTCTTTGAGTGATTAAGGCCGAACCACCACATTCACCTTGATTATTCCTGCTAATTCTCTCGCTAATAATGCGCTCACAAACATAGTTGAGGGTCAGCCCTTCTTAACTTGAGATCACCTCTATGGTAGTTGGCCAACTATCCAGCATAAAGATTAACAAACAGTGTGATAGCAAATTGTCATCCATTGAGTACACGATCGAATTTAGTTGGTTTACAATTCGGTTGAATTCGACCATCTGCTCGGTCACCATAACGCCTTTGGCCATTCGCAACTGAAACAACCTCCGTAGAAGATGAATTTTGCTCAAACATTGTGGTTTCATCGGCAACGTGCGAGGCCACATCTATCGACATAGTGTTGCGGATGAGGCCGAGCGCTCGACGGTCCAATTTCCTCCACACCCTCTCCTCTATGCTGTCAGGTTTATGCTCCAACATGGCATCCTCCAACTCCTTTGCGTACAAAAAATTGGTTATTTGTAATTTCCAATAACCGAAGTGTTTTCTGTCGAAACATCGAATATTCACCTTGCCATCCACCATGATGATCGTCCGAACCTCTCTGATACCAATTGATAATAAACCGAGAAAACACAAAGAATAAAGAAAACGACAAAGCAAAGAATGCAATAGGAAGAACACAAAATTTCTTGTGCAAAAGCCCTTTTGGCTAGCTCAAAAACCACACACATATAGCCGGCCTATATGCTTGTATTTATAGGAGAACTTTACAAGGAGATAAACACAGAGCACAACTAAGAAACCTATATAAGAGGAGATAAAGGTAAGCGTCATATCCGAAATCAAATACTTAAATCCTATTGTATTTTATATTCCTAAACTTTTCTTCATTCTAACAGTTAGAAACCTCTCCAAAGATTTATAGCTTTTGTTAAATTCAATAAATATAGTTAGCAGGTTGAAAATAACATTGCAAGTTACATGTGTTTTATGTATGTTGGATTGAGACATGTTTAGCGTTCCTATTTAAATTTATTCCTGAAGGTGCATTGCCATGTAGTAGAAGAGTGTTGTGGGTTCACTACGTGAATATATTTAATTATGCTCAACCTCATTTCATTTATGGTCCATTTACGTTAAGCGTCACTCAGAGTAATTATGGTGCTGCCCAGACGGCAAGGTTCAGTGCAGTAAAAATTTTATGTCATGTTACAACTAAAGAAAAGCCACGTTATATATTAAATTCTAAAGTTTATGTGCATGGAACATATAATAGAAAAAACTTATTTACGTAGGGCTCCATTCAAATGAAAAGCATAATTCTTTTGATTCGGTGTATGACCAACAAAAGTCGTGTAGGCAAAACCTGTTAGAAAATATGAGTGAGATATGGAACTAACAAAACAAGATCAATAAAATGAAATAGCCTAGACGTGATGGAAATCACTGTCCTTAAAGGTAATTTCGCATTCACCGGTTGAGCAAGGTGAACTACAAGCGAATGCTTCCCAGGATTTAACGGCTTCCCTTGTTCGTTTGCTCTATGAGAAAGGGATTGAACCTGCAGAGAGAAGCGTTTGATAGTAGAGGAAGAAGAAGAGAATATTGGAGGAGAATAATGTTAAAAAAACTAAAATTTTGCAAAAGTTCTAGCTGTATATTTAAGATAGCAAGACCTAATCTTTATAAGCCTTGGGTTGTGTAAAATACCATTTTAAAAACCTACTTCAGCAGTTTAATTAACCGCCATGTCAGTTGCACAACGTTCATGTATGAAAGGAGATGATTCTTGGAACAAAAGTTGCAATTCAAAGTGAAAAGTCTTGTCTTTTGGCACATCGATCGATCGATGTGATTGATCGGTGTCCACTTCGATTGATCGATGTCATCGATCGATGTTGGACAGAGAGATCCAACTTTGCACCCTACCAACATCGATCGATCGATGTATCGGTCGATGTCACATCGATCGATTCATATGATCGGTCTATGTTGGACAGAGAGCTCCAACTTTTCATCCGTACCACATCGATCGGTCGATATGCTCGATCTATGTCAAACAGAACACCCAACTTCATTTCAGCTTTCACTTGGTTCAATCCAACTTACACATGGATTGTTCCAAGTTATTTCGTATAATTCCAAAGTGTTCAAATCATCTTTCAATCTCACAAACAACATCTTACATGGTTTCATATAAGTTTGGAGAAAATTTTAAAGTACTTTAGATGTACTTTTCCAACAATCCCCCACATGATCCAAACTTATGTGCAAATATTTCTGAACCTTAGTAAACCAACTTCTCCACTATTAAACGAAGACAATGACAATGTGGACAGTGACTCGCGTCTTGAATTGCCACTTAAAACAAGAAGAAATATATAAACAGAAATAAGATGACATTGACGTCTTAAATCTTACCTCTCTATTGTTTATATAAAATTACAACCATCATGTCATTGACTAACTTCAGGCAAGTTCGCAGTGTGGTGCAATATCGGCCATTCACCCAGTCCCGGGTTTTCATAAGTGCTAGTGCGTTATCCAGACTCTCATAGGAAGCGGCACCACCTCCACACTTATATATGTGTAGTTCATCAAATGTGTACTGCTCCACCACCATACAACATGCATATGAACTTCATTAAGAGATTCTTAAAAACCCCACTTTCAATTATATGACTTGTTTTTAGCACATTGAACCTTGTTTGTAGGATCTCTACTAATAGTGAGTTGGGTTGCCATCATACAAAGTTCACGACAATAGAATAAGTCCCACTCTCCTCGATGCTAAATTCAACTCGGTTCATATATATTCCAAGTTATCACCCCTGAACTAATTGGATCCCGCGCAATATTGTGCCTCAATCTGATATGCCGGCTTTTTTGTTGTAGATCTTGCTCTTTTCTTGAGCGATCGCTACCTGCGAGTCACAACATATATAAACAGAAGGCATAGGTTTATACCACAAAGAAATATCAACCAACAAGTTTCTTAACTATTCAGCTTCTGTTGCAGCAAGTTTTAAATCAATAAACTCAGACTTCATGGTAGATTTTGCTATACAAGTCTGTTTGGAAGACTTCTAAGAAATAGTTCCACTACCCAAAGTGAATACATAGCCATTAGTTGAATTTATTTCATCGTTATTATATACCCAATTTGCATCACAAAAAACTTCTAACGCAGCTGGGAATCCATTAGACACAAGACATAAATCAATCGTTCCTTTAATATATCCCATTAACCATTCTAAAGCAGACCAATGTTAATTACTTGGATTATGAGTATAACTGGCTAATCTATTTACTGCATAGGCTATGTCAGGTCTTATTAGATACATCACACTTTCAATTATTCTAGCATATTCAACTTGTGAAACACTATTATTTCTATTTTTCCTCAAGTGAACTGCAGGATCACAAGGAGTACCCACAGGTTTTACATCGAAGAAATTATACCTTTTCAACATTTTTTGAACATAATGAGATTGTGAAATCGCATAACCCCACAAATCTCAACTAACTGCAAACCAAGTATCAAATACGTCTTACCCATATCTTTCATGTCAAAGACGGACGATAAAAATGATTTAGTAGTATTCACAACATGCATGTTATTGCCAAAAATTAACATATCATTAACATATAAACAAACTATTATACAAACCAGAATCCTCAACTTTATATAAATACAGCGATCATTTTCATTCACAATGTAACCATTGGAAACCATAGCATTATCAAATTTTTCATGCCATTTTTTCGGAGCTTGTTTAAGACCATACAAGGATTTCTTAAGTCTACATACTTTGTGTTCTTGTCCTTGAAAATCATACCTTCTGGTTGATGCATATGAATCTCTTCATCTAAATCTCCATTAAAAAGCTGTTTTTACATCCATCTGGCGTATCACTAACTTGTTAATAGAAGCTAAAGTCACCAACACTCTAATAGAAGTTATCCTCGCTACCAGTGAATATGTATCAAAATAATCTATTCCCTCTTGTTGAGTAAGCCCTTAGCAGCTAGTCTTGCCTTAAACTTATCAATTGTACAATCATTCTTTAGTTTCTTTCTAATGACTCATTTACAACTAACAGGTTTACATCCCCTAGGCAAGTCTGCTAATTCTCAAGTATCATTACTAAGATTACACTCAAGTTCTCTGTTTATAGCTTCTTTCCAAAATTTAACATCTATGGATTTCATAGCCTCTTTATATGTCTTAGGATCTTCTTCTAAAATAAAAGCAGTAGTGAAGTCGTCTCCAAAAGATTTTCTAATCCTTTGTCTTTTGCTTCTTCTAGGCAAGGAATCAATTTCGTCATTGTTTTTCTTACTAGATTCACCAAGTTTAAAACTAGTATTAATTACTTTTTCTTGTTTCTTTGGAAATTCAAGTTCAAAAAATTATGCATTCTTAGACATAATAATTGCACCATTATCTAAAGTCATAAACCCATATGCTGCACTATTTAAAGCATAACCAACAAACACACAGTCTTTTGTTTTAGATGCAATTTTACTCCTTTTGAATTCCGGAATTCCAACTTTGGCTAAACACCCCAACACTTTAAAATAATTTCAAATTGGGTGCATAACCTTTCCAAAGTTCATAAGGAGTTAAACTAGTTTTCTTATGTGGTATTTCGTTGAGAATATGAGATGCTGAAAGTATGGCTTCACCCCACATATTACTTGGCAATCCAAGACTTAAGAGCATTGTATTCATCATATCCTTAAATGTCATATTTTCCTTTTTAGCAATACCATTAGATTGAGGAGTATACGAAGGTGTGAACTCATGTATAATTTTATTATCTTCACAGAATTTTTGTAAAGACAAAGTGATGTACTCACCTTCTTTATCTGGCCTTACTTTTTTAATCCTTTTATCTAATTGATTCTTAACTTCATTCTTATATTTGATAAACATATTCTCAGCCTCATCCTTGTTACTAAGCAAATAAACTTTAGCAAACCTAGAAAAATCATCTATAAAGGTAATGTAATACAACTTACCACCTTTATTCATAATGTTCTTAAAATCTCCTAGATCACTATGAATGAATTCTAATTTTTCTCTTGCTCTTTTGGTTTACTTAAAGAGTTTCTTATGATGTTTCCCTTTTATACAATAATGACTTTAGCAAACTTGTTCTCATTATTCAGTTCAATTAGATTTGTGTTCTTTAACCTTCTAATTGTATCTACATTAACATGTCCTAATCTAGCATGCCGCAAATCAAAAGAATCAGTGATATGCACAGAACTAGATGCATTCTTATTATCTAAATAAAAAGCATCAAGTACAAAGAGACCCCTAGAACAGAAACCCTTCCCAATAAACTCCCCACTGCTAGATAACATAAGTTTATCGGAATCAAAAACAAGCTTAATATTAGCTCTGTTTAGAAATGCTCCAGAAATCAAATTCCTCCAAATGGTAGGAACATGTAGCATATTGCTCAACTCCAGCTTTTTCCCAGATGTCAACTTGAGGTGCACTTTTACCTTCCCGATCACTCGGATTTCTTGTGTATCCCCTAGAAATACTTGGTCTCCACTGTTTATCTCTTGATAATCAATAAATAGATCTCTGCTAGTTGTAATATGTTTGGTGGCTCTAGTATCATCCACCCATTCTATTGCACCTCTGACAAGGTCTAACTCGTCGACGATGACTACAGCGATTTTTTCATCCTCTATCAAATCTTCGTTTTCATCTCCTTCAACAAGATTGGCCTAGTTGCTTGATTGTCCTTTTTTTGTTACAGAAAAATGCTTTGTGACCTTGCTTCCCATACCCCCAACCAACTCTTTTTGGTTTTGCTTTGTATTGTCCATGCATTTTCACTTTACCTTTGGGCTTGTTGGATTGAATTCTCGGTCTCTTGGCACCATGCTCTATAATATTTGCCTTTGCTCCACCTTCATCACCACTTGCATCTTCAAGCTTTTTATTTTCCTCTATATGGATATGTTTGATTGCACTGTCCATAGAGAGATTAGTATCATCATGCTTGCCTCTCTTCTTGTATTTATTCCAAGAAGAAGGAAGTTTTTCAATTAAAGCAGCAGCTTGGAAGGTTTCATCAATTTTTATACCCTCCTGCTCAATATTGTCCACCAGTTGTTGAAACTATTGAATCTGATCATTGATAGATATATGGTCAACCATCTGAAACTTGAGAAACTCACTGACCACATACTTTCTTTTACCAGCATTTAAAAACCATATTTGTTTTGAAGTGCTCTCCAGATTCCCCTTGTTGATTTAAATTTGACATAAATATCAAACAGCGAGTGAAAGAGGAAATGAAGAATATGTCCTCTACAAGTGATGTTATCTGCATCGTACTTGAGTGCTTCTCCATCTTCACTAGGTCTCTCCTTTGTCCAAACATAGGAGACAGACAGCATCTCAAGAAACAAAAGAACCTTTGCAGACCATCTCTTGAAAAACTTTCCATCAAAGGTTCTAGTCTGGACATACCAGGAATAGCAGGTTGTTTGGTTACCATAGCCGAAGTTGCTTTTAAGATTGTTGGAAAATATGAGTGTGATATGGAGCAAACCAAACAAGATCGATAAAATAAAATAGCCAAGATGTGATGGAAATAATTTTCCTTAAAAGCAATTTCGCATCCACCGGTTGAGCAAGATGAACTACAAGCGAATGCTTCCTAGGATTTAGTGGCTTCCCTTGTTCGTTTTAACGAGAAAGGGATTGAACTTGCAGTGAGAAGTGTTTGATAGTGGAGGAAGAATAAGAGAATATTGGAGGAGAATAATGCTGAAGAACTCAAATTTTGCAAAAGTTCTAGTTGTTTATTTAAGATAGCAAGGCCTACTGTTTATAGGCCTTGGGTTGTGTAAAATACAACTTTAAAAACCTATTTCATCAATTTAATTAACCTTCATGTCAGTTGTATAACATTCATGTAAGAGAGATGATTCTTGGATCAAAAGTTGTAATTCAAAGTGAAAAGTCATGTCTTTGGCACATCGATTGATCGATATGATCGATCGATGCCATCGGTCGATGTTGGACAGAGAGCTCCAACTATGCACCCTGCCAACATCGACAGATCAATGTACCGATCAATGTCACATCAATCGATCCATGTGATCGATCTATGTTAGACAAAGTGCTCCAACTTTGCATCCATGTCGCATCGATCGATCGATGTGATTGATCTATGTCCAACATAACACCCAACTTTATTTCAGCTTTCACTTGGTTCGATCCAACTTACACATAGATTGATCCAAGTGTTTACTTACAAGTACAAAGTGTTCAAATCATATTCAAATCTCCCAAACAACATCTTACATGTTTTTATATAAGTTTGGAGCAAATTTTAAAGTACTTTAGATGTACTTTTCCAACAAACCTGGTATAAAGTTAAGATGTCATAAGTAATGACAAAACCATATGTCATGTCAGATTATAATACTAAGAGTGTAGTTATGTGTAATGGAAACACTCCGTCACTGCCTCAAGTTATGTCCAAATAAAAGATGAGGTCATTTATGAAGGTAACGTTACATATACGTTAAGAGATGTGTAAAATCTACATCATGTACAGGTAAGGTAGGATCATGTAAATTGTCTCATTACATGTGATGTGAAGTTTTAGGGCACCTCCCAATGATCATCATCCACATTACTTAAGAGTAGGTAGAGTAACTAATCATGTCATTTATGTTTGCTATATTTATTTTTTTATCGACCTAATCGAAAGTTCGCACTATTATTTGATTACTCTTTTGCAGATGAGCAAACAGGTCGAAAAGTATGATCAAACGTAGTGGAGTGTATGATTTTCTATAACTTGTATTGCACAATGTCATTTCATGTTTTAGGAAATACATGGGATTGTATCTCAAGATACTTATTTTGATTAATGCCTTTTGTGGAAGTTGTAGAGGATGATTTTTGCTTAATTTGTCAAATTTCGAGGTTAATTTATAAGGATATGTTCTAGCTATATATGCATTTATGGATTTGCTTATGGAGTTTTTTTGACTTTTGAATAATAGATTTTTGAATCATGACCGATTATGACTTCTAACTTAAAATAAAAGTATAACAAATTCTTATATGCGGCTAAATATACATGAGACATACACGGCCTATTTCTGTTATTTTTCAGTTCCTTTTCAAAACATTAGGTGGCTAAAGAAAGACATCGGCTGTGAGAAAACCCCATGTTAATGTGTTCTCTAGATGTCTCTTTAATTCAGCTGCTCTGAAGTTCGGGACGAATGGAAAAGGGAATATTTGATGGGCTGGCATTTTTCCATTGACGGTTTTTCGATACCCTTTTCCCATTAATATTGTTAATTTTGTTCCTTTTTTATATGTCGCAATGTTTTTGCCCTAATTGTTGAAGAAAATTGATAGATGCAGCAACAAGAAGGGTAGCAGTGCACTGAGGTGATTGCGTGTAGCAGTAAGCTTCTACCATCCAATCAAACTGCACTTTTGATAACTGAAAGGGTTAATTGCCACGTGATGATCAAGATGCGTGCAAGGACTGGCAGTTAAGGGAGCGCATCTAAAATGCAAGGAGGGAGTGATGGTTGCAGAGGCAGAAGAAAGAGACTGGAGGAAGGAGACGAATAAAACGCACCAGAGTTTAAAATAGAGAGAAGTTACGATTTTGTCCTTGTTTTAATAACTGATGGGAGACGTTAGTTAGGAGAAATCTTGTAATTTCACACGCTTTATAATCGTTTAAATAGGCTGCAATGGCAGCTTGAGGAGATCGATCTTTGTGAATAATATTGCTGCAATTCTTTGATCCCAAAACTTATCTCTAGTAGTTTCTTAATTCTTCTTGATTTCTTTTGGTTCATGATTCTCTTGTGTTCCTGTCTCTTGTAGAATTGCTCAGTTGATTGTCTTCTGCGCATACTTATGAAATTTTTCACATGGTATCAGAGCGTAACAGATGAATTTTGGTACATTCACGAGTAATAACAGCGAAACATCTTCTCCCTTGATTCATGCTTCCATGGCTGCTGATCCTTCAGAGGATCTGTATTATATGCCCCTTAGTGATAATCCTTCCATGATCTTGGTTCAACCGTTAATGGATGGGAACAATTACCATGGCTGGAGTAGGTTCGCTAGAAGAGCGCTTGAATCCAAGAACAAAACTGGATTTGTGGATGGAAGCATTGCGAAACCAATTGAATGAACAAGAAGATATAATGCTTGGATCAAAGCCAACAACATGGTGGCTTCTTGATTAGTTAACTCTCTTATCTCTAGCATAGCGCATAGTGTGGTGTGGATAGACAATACAGTAGATATATGGAATGATTTGAAATTTAGATATGGAAATATGGATTCATTTAGACTATCTGACATACAAGAAGAATTTTATGGAATTAAAAAAGGACAGGTCACAGTCACTTAGTATTACACCAAATTAAAGGGTATTTCAAAAGAACTGTCAGTGTTGAAGTCTGTCCCTACTTGTACGTGTAATAGGTGTACCTGTAATTTGAGTGGTTCAATAAGTAAATTCATTGAGGAAGATTGTGTCATCAAGTTCCTTAAAGGATTAAATGATGACTATGAGGCAGTCAAATATAAGGTATTGTTAACTAGCCCTCTGCCAGATTTGAAAATGGCGTTTGCTATGGCAGTAAAACTTGAAAAGGGCATTTGCTATGGCAGTAAACTTGAAAGGAAATTGATGTACTCTAATGGTCAGGAGCATTTTGTGAATAATTCTTCTGTTGTTCTGACTGTTAATGAGGGGCCTAGGTCCAATACATGCATGAATAAACCTTCTGGAGGTCCATTTGGACCAAGAATGGCAGGCAGGGGCTTCAAGCCAAGGTTTGGACAGAATAGTGCTAGGACTCCATTTTGTACATATTGTAATATGGCAGGTCACACAGTGGACAGATGCTATAAAAAACATGGTTACACACCGGGGTTTAAACCAAGATCACAGGTGAACATGATTGGTGGCACTAAGTACAGTAACTCATGTGGAGAACCAGAGAACAAAGAATAAGTGGGATCATATCAGCACTATGACCATACCAGTTCTGATACTGGTCCATCTGATCCCCAGGTGACCCCTAATATTACTCAAGAACATTATTTGCAACTCATGAATCTTTTGCAGCAGCATAATGATAAAACTGGAAGAAGCATGGTTGATCAAACTGGGAGTGGTCCTAGCACTCACCATCATGCTGTAATGTCAGCTCAGGTAGCTGCTGACTTAGGTAAGTTGTTAGGTAACAATGCTTGCCAAAATTCAAATATATGGATTTTAGATTCTGGAGCTAGTGATCATTTTTGTTCATCATCTCACCTCTTTGAATCCTTATGTTCTGTTAATTCAATATCTATTCAAGTTCCTGATAAGTCTCTGGCACTGGTCAATCACGTTGATAAAGTGAAAGTAAATGATGACCTGCTGTTGAATGATGTGTTTTATGTGCCCTCGTATACTTATAATTTGTTATCATTAAGCAAACTGACTCAGACTGGTGCCAATCAAGTATCTTTCCTTTCAAATCTTTGCTTGATTTAGGACTTCAAGACCAAGAGGACGATTGGTTCAGCTAGAGTCTCTCGAGGTTTGTACATTCCACACTCAAACCTATCTGCTAGAGCTTTCAGTGTTCAGTCATCAGAGGCTTTGCTTTGGCATTCCAGGTTTGGCCATATGTCAGTTGCAATAGTCAAAGAAATTCATAAAAATCATCCTGATGTGCTAGCCTCTGATGATACAAAATAGTGTATGATGTCCCCTTGCCAAACATAAAAGACTCCCTTTCCCTACTTCATATTCTGTATCCTCCACTCCTTTCTCTCTTGTCCATAATGATATATGAGGACCATACAAGTATCCAACAATGTATAAACAACAATATTTTGTTACTATTGTGGATGATTTTTCCAGATTCTGTTGGATTTATTTGTTGAAATCTAAGGCAGAAACTAGACCAACTGTGCATAGTTTCTGTCAGTATGTCAATGTATAATTTGATGTTAAAATTAAGGTGATCAGGACTGATAATGGGAAAGAGTTTAACATGCCTGACTTCTATGCATCCCATGGTATACTACATCAGACCAGTTGCTAATACACCCCTCAACAAAACGGCATTATGGAAAGAAAACATCAGCATATCCTTACAGTGGCCAGGGCACTAAGGTTTCACTCTAGCCTTCCATCATCCTATTGGGGCTTTTGTGTACAACATTCAGTATGCCTTATAAATATCACACCCTCACCCGTTCTTCACCAAAAAACTCCATTTGAACTTTTGTATGACACCATTCCTACCTATTCAAATCTGAGAGTATTTGGCTGCCTAGCATATGCAGAAATACTCAGCCTCACAAAGATAAATTTGCTCCAAGGGCCAGGAGAAGTCTATTCCTAGGTGTGTCCTACTCAACAAAGGCGTATGTGCTTTAAGATCTTGATACCAAAGATGTATTCATATCTAGGGATGTAATTTTTCATGAAGACACCTTTCCTTTCTATAAACAACCAGCCACACCTTCTTTCTGTCAAGACACTACTCCTTCAGGCAATTCAACACCTTCTGTCCTTCCTTTATCTTATCCATAAAATTATTCTGAACTATCCACTTCTTCATTTAGCCCTCAACCTGCATTAATCCCAGATCCCATTCTGCCCAGTGCACCTCTCAGTACCTCAATCACTCCCACTGTTGCTTCTTCATCTGATCATCAGCCTGTTGAAATCTCACCCAGTGCATCCTCACCACCAAGACTACCTGGTATCCTCACAGTTGATTTACCTATTCCTGCTAATGATGCTGAGCCATCAGCCTGTCCAGAGAACAATAATGTCCCTATGCGTCCCAAACGTTCAACACAACCACCTGCATATCTGAAAGATTACCATTGCAGCTCCATATCAACTCATTCACACCACACCAGTCCCCACTCAATTCATATCATTCTAACATATGCATCATTAGCTCCAAAGTTTAAGGCATATACGATGAGTATTGACGGTAAGTGGAGCCTAATACTTATGTGCGGGCAGCAAGCTCATTTGTGTGGTAGGAGGCAATGGCAAAGGAGCTGGCAGCGTTGGAAGCAAATCACACTTGGGATCTTGTTTCTTTACCATCTTGAAAGAAAACCATTGGTTGTAGGTGGGTCTACAAGATCAAACTCAAGCCAGATAGGACAGCATTGAGGTATAAGTCAAGGCTAGTTGACAATGGATATACACAGCAGTATGGTATTGATTATCAGGATACTTTTTCCATAGTGGCAAAGATGACTATGGTGAGAGTGCTTTTGGCAGTTGCAGCAAGGAATAACTGGCCTATACATCAAATGGATGTCAATAATGCCTTCCTACATGGTATCTCCATGAGGAGATATATGTGACTCCTCTCCCTGGATTAACTGTGTCCCAGCTAGGTTTGGTTTGTAGATTACATAAATCTCTTTATGGCTTGAAGAAAGCCAGTAGAGAGTGGAATGCTACTCTCACTGCTTTCCTGCTGAATGACGGATTTCAGAAATCCAAAAGTGACTACACATTCTTCACTAAAGCTGTGGGTTCTGATTTGCTTATCTTGTTGGTTTATGTTGATGATATCATTGCCACTTGTGCCAATGAAGGGGCCATTCATAACATAAAAGAAGCATTACATTCAGAAATTCAGATTAAAGATTTAGGCAATCTAAAGTTCTTTCTTGGCATTGAAGTAGCCAGAGCTGCATCAGGCATTTATATAAGTCAAAGGAAGTATAGCCTGGAGCTTTTGGAAGAGACAGGGTTCCGAGAGTCTAAGCCAGCTAAGAGCCCTATGGAGACACGTGCAGCATTAGTGCATAATGATTCATCCTTACTGCTTGATGCGTCACCTTATAGGAGGTTAATAGGCAAGCTTATATACTTGACTATTACTAGGCAAGACATTGCGTTTGTTGTCCAGCAGCTTAGTCAATTCTTGGATTGCCTAACTGAATGTCAAATGAAAGCAGCACATAGAGTACTTAGGTACATAAAGGGAATAGTTGGACAGGGCTTGATGTTTCCTAACACTGGAGATTTGAAGCTAAGGGATTCTTAGATGCGGATTGGGGAGGTTGTAATGAAACTAGGAGATCAGTGACCGGTTATTGTGTGTTTCTTGGAGAATCTCTGATTTCCTAGAAGGCCAAGAAGCAAAGTACAGTATCTAGATCTTCAGCTGAGGCTGAATATAGAGCAATGGCTACGGTGACATGCGAGTTACAGTGGTTGATTTATCTTTTGAGGGACTTTAGGCTTGTTGATCAGAATCCAGTAGAATTGTTTTGTGATTGAAAGAGTGCAATATATATAGCAGAGAACCCAATGTTCCATGAGCGAACGAATCACATTGAAATTGATTGTCATGTGGTTAGGGACAAAGGAAGGATGTGATGCTTAAGTTGATGCCTGTTAGAGCCGAACTTCAGCATGTTGAAATCTTCACTAAGGCTGTGGATGTAAAAGATTAACTGAGATAGCAGAGTTGCCTGGATCAGGAATATCTACACCAAGACTAGCTTGAGGAGGGGTGTTGAAGAAAATTGATAGCTGCAGCAACAAGAAGGGTAGCAGTTCACTGAGGTGATTGCGTGTAGCAATAAGCTTCTACCATCCAATCAAATTGCGATTTTGAAAGCTGAAAGGGTTAATTGCCACGTGATGATCAAGATGCGCGCAAGGACTGGGCAGTTAAGGGAGCGCGTCTGAAATGCAAGGAGGGAGTGACGGTTGCAGAGGAAGAAGAAAGAGGCTGGACGAAAGAGATGAATAAAACGCGCCAGAGTTTAAAATAGAGAGAAATTACGATTTTGTCCTTGTTTTAATAACTGATGGGAGACGTTAGTCAGGGGCAATCTTGTAATTTCAAACGCTTTGTAATCGTTTAAAATAGGCTGCAATCGCAGCTTGAGGAGATCGATCTTTGTGAATAATATTGCTGCAATTCTTTGATCCCAAAAATTCTCTCTCGCAGCTTCTTAATTCTTCTTGATTTCTTTTGGTTCATGATTTTCTTCTGTTCTTGTCTCTTGCAGAATTGCTCAGTTGATCGTCTTCTGCGCATGCTTATGAAATTTTTCACATAATAGTAACTTGTGTATGTTTTCTTTTTAAAAAAATTCATAAAACCTTGGATAAAAGCATAAAAGCAAAATTGAAGATTATTGCAACATAAAGAAAGAAAAGATAGAAAGCAAAACAAATAAGCATACAGAAGAATGAATAACCGATACATATTACTTTTGTCCAGTATCTTTGGGAAACTATACTTATCAAAAGATATCGCTTGTTGTCCCATATTCAAATTAATCAGGCAAATACAAACGACGTTTTGCATAGAAATAATCGATTTTGAGGAATCTTGAGTTAGTTCTTATGCTGCCTGATCCTTTTCTCCCGCCTGCATAAATATGCAGTGAATGAATTTGAAAATCACAGGAAACAAACCAAGAAGTGATACTACAAGTGAAACAATACTATGATTTCTGCACGGGTTAAAGTTACCCTGTATGGGCATAGTCAAGTGATTTCTACATGGTTTCTTGATATATTTTATTGGGTTTGAAGAGATGACTAAAGAAAATATATATTAGAAAAAAAATAAAGTAACAAAAGATAGTGTATTGCATTAGCAAGTCATAAGATGAGTTTAAATATGTTTTCTCTTACTTGTTTCACTTTATGATCTTTACGGATGAGTTAGTTTTCTAAGACGTATGATTTCAAGATTAGCTATATTTTATTTCCACCCCAACTCGTTGTCATGAAGCACACGCAAAGATGAACACGATGACGGTTTTTTTTTTTTTTTTGTATGGGAGATTTAGGAAGTGGCTTATGGTTCTAAAGATACAATGGTGATTTCACAAGTTTATAGATCGGAGGAAATTCTGGTGTAGAATATGTATCGGCCGGGTTGACCTCTTTTCACGTCCTTATTTTTTTTGCTAGTAATTGTTTATATATTTTTTATTTTCAAACATTCATAAAACCTTGAATAGAAAATATTAAGAAAATTAAAAAGTTCTGGAAAATTAAAGAAAAAGGTAGAAGACAAAATAAATCACTGTGATGAAGAAAGAATGACCAATACATATTACTTTTGTCCATTATCTTTCGACAAGTGTAATTCATCCAAGATCTCTTGTAGTCCCAGATTTCCATTAATCAGCCAAAAGCAAAAGACATTTTTCCTTGAATTAATCGATGTTAAAGAATCTTTAGTGAGTTCCTATGCTGCCTGCTTGTTTCTCTCTGATTGCATAATTATTGAGTCAAGAAACTTGAAAATCACAGGAAAAGAAAAAAAAAAAGTGTTACCACAAGGGAAACAGTAGTATCATGGTGTCATCAATCTGGATCTGGACATTGCAGTCCTTTCTCTTTTAGCTTTCTTCAAGAAACATGTCAAGAAGAGCAAGAACACGAAACTGCCTCCATCTCCAAGAGGGCTCCCAATACTTGGGTATCTCCATTTACTTGGAAAGAATCCACACCATGATTTTCACAAGCTAGCAAAAAAGCATGGACCTATCATGCACTTGAAATTAGGTTTCGTTGACGCCATCATTGTTTCATCACCTCATTCAGCTGAGCAGTTTCTCAAGACACATGACCTTGTATTCGCAGGCCGACCTGCTAATGAGGGCGCGAAATATGTCTCGTATGAGCAAAGAAACTTGACATTCGGACAGTATGGGTCATACTGGCGTACTATGAGGAAGCTTTGCACCTTACAACTCCTTAGCAGCATTAAGATCAACTCTTTTCAATCTAGAAGATGCGAGCTTTGTTTGCTTGTTGAGTCACTGAAAGAGGCGTCTCAGGCTCGCGCTACGGTAGATCTGAGTGCTGCAGTGGCATCTTCAAATGCTGATATGGCTTGTTTGATGGTCTTTGGTAAGAAGTATTCGGAGGATGATTTCCACGAAAGGGGCTTTAAATCAGTGATTCAAGAGGGGTTGAAATTAACTGCTAACCCTGGTTTGGGTGAGTTTTTCCCCTACCTTGGTAGGCTTGATCTTCAAGGGATCACGAAAAGGTTGAAGGAAATTAGCAAAACTTTTGACAATTTCCTTGAAAAGATAATCCAGGAGCATGAAGAACAAGAAGAAAAACGAAATTCTCTTACTTCTACACTTTTAGAACTTATGAAATCTGGAGACATCGATTTCCCATTTGATCTCCGCCATGTTAAAGCCATCATGTTGGTGAGTCAATTTGCCTCTTTTTTACTGCATGAAATGCAAGCATAAATCTGGCACATTTCGTTTATGGATCTTCTTTCTTATACAATCTCTAAAGAATTTGTTTCATGAAAATCTTAGAAAAGTAGAAAACTTGATTGCCGGAGAGATGAAGAAATAATAATCAATTTTCGTTGTTGCACAAAAATTATTTCTTCTTTGTATTCTTTCTAACAATGAAACTACAATAGCACCATCTCTGATACCTTGTAGTTACTTTGCTACAAAGATGTGTACCTTCCTTAGGTCTTTCAGCTTTCCATGTGCACTAGATTAAAAAAAAATTTCTTGTGCCTTTGCTAGAAATTTTAAGACCCTCTAGACCAATTACGTTCACAAGTATAATTATCTATTTCATCTCAGTGGTTGTGTAAAGAAATATTTGGCAATTGAAATCTGCCTTTCTCCATTCAATCATATAAATTGATAATGTTACAATGCTAGGATATCGCCCATATTATGGCTAATCTATCTAATGCCAATGTCTATCCATAATTCAAATCATTTGTACAAGGAAACATATAACTACACGATAGTATTCGTAATATCTCTAAGGAATATTATCCAAATATTCCTTAACAGGTTGTACATTTGTCTTTAATTGTCTCATTCCGTTTTGAGCCTTTCTACAGCTTCTGCAAGTTATATAGGCTTAACTACCAAAATTATTGCATGTTCTTACGTTATCACAAACTGTTGTATCGCGGCGTGCAGATCCTAAAGGATTTGACATTGAGGTTTGGCATGACAAATAATACAATCTTTTGACTTCTGATTCTATCCCTTTCCATAGATAAAGAAGCTTGTTAATTTCTAATTTGATTATCGGATATGTTAATCAATATTCTACTTGATTCAATATTTACACCTCTTCTTCTCAGGATATGCTTGTTGCTTCAATGGACACGTCGGCAAGCGTGATTGAATGGACATTGTCAGAACTTTTGAAACATCCAAATGTAATGATGAAAGTGCAGAATGAGCTAGAAGAAAAAGTAGGCATGAAAAAGATGGTTGAGGAGTCAGATTTAGACAATCTAAAGTACCTAGAAATGGTTGTGAAAGAAGTTCTTCGTCTCCATCCAATTGCACCATTGCTACTTCCTCACGAGGCGTTGGAAGACTGCATGGTGGAAGGCTTCCACATACCCAAAAAATCACGCATCCTTGTTAATGTTTGGGCAATAGGGCGAGATCCTAGTGCATGGTCTGATGCTGAAAGTTTCATTCCTGAGAGGTTTCTAGAGAGAAACTTTGATCTCAAGGGCCAAAATTTTGAGCTCATTCCCTTCGGTTTTGGCAGAAGAGGTTGTCCTGGAACGCAATTGGGCCTCACTGTTGTTAGGTTGGTGGTGGCACAATTGATGCATTGTTTTGACTGGCAACTTCCAGAAAACATGAAAGCTTTTGAGTTGGATATGACGGAGGAATTCGGCATCGTGGTCTCCAGAACCATCCACTTAGAAGCTATTCCTGCATACCAGCTACAAATATGATTAAAGAATCAAAGAAAATCATCACAAATAACTACTGGTTAAACTCGTCGTTTTATTTCACTAAGTTACTCATGTTAACGTCTTGTAGCATGCATCATTATAGTATTAGTAACTGCACCTATTTCCTAGGGAGTACAAGGCCAACTATAATTAGACATGTTTTTGTATGGCGCTTCTTCTCCATTTAGCTTACTGCAACCCACCGTAGCCCAGCTCCATGGGGAAGTGAGACAAACTAAAAGAAAATAGCCAGCATCTCTACTTTGGCCTTCAGACTTGCAGCCGCCACTTTAAACATGCAATTTCACTCTCCTGCAATCACTCGTCATGAAAAAAGTTTAGGCCCTTGTTATAGATTCATAGATACTCATTTTGAGCGGTTGAGAATAGAACATTCGAATGGTGAAGTTGCCAAAGGGTAAAAAGGATTTGAAAAACACATGGGATTATCATGTGAAGAAAGATGAAAATGATTCACAAAATCAATATGAGGCTTGTTTGTTGTTGGCTTGTTTGTTGTTAAAGAGGTTTACCCAAAAAAGGTGTAAATTTTAACAAGATTTTTGCTCCGGTGGTAAATATATGCAATCTATTTGGGTTGTGCACGGGCTAGCTGCTAGCCTTAGTTTAGAAACTAGGCAAATGGATGTGAAGACAACTTTTCTTCATGGTGATCTGCATAAAGATATTTATATGGAGCAACTAGAAGGCTTTTAAGAGATTGGTAAGGAAGGCTATTTTCATAAATCGACAGACAATCTCTATAGTTTGAAGCAACCAAGGCATTATTACCAAAAGTTTGGTTCAGTGATGATTAAATATGGTTACAAGATGACAAAGGCTTATCATTGTTTTTTTTACACGAAGATTCTCTGGTGGTGACTTTATGATTCTTTTAAAATATGTCGATGATATGCTAATTGTAGGAAAAGACATTTCCAAAATCAATGAGTTGAAGAAGATTTTTTGTGAATCTTTTGCTATGAAAAATTTGGGTCAGTGCAGAAAATGCTTGGGATTCAAGTCATATGAGATAGAAATACGAAGAAGTTTTACATGTTGCAAGAAAAGTACATTAAGAAAGTTATTCAAGGCTTGGGTATGAACAAAGCTAAAGTAGTGAATATTCCACTTGCTTGTCAATTCAAGTTTGTTAGAAGCAGTGTCCATCTATAGATAATGATAAATTGTGTATGAAGGATTTTCCATACTCGTTGGCAGTTGATAATTTGATGCATGTCATGGTTTGCACAAGACCGGATATAGCTCATGCCGTGAAAATCATCAGTTGTTATCTTTTAAATCCAGGAAAAAATCATTTGGAGCCGTGAAGTGGATTACGAGGTATCTCTGGGTGACATCAAATTTGAGACTAACTCTGGGATGTGAGAAGCCTACATTAATTGGTTATATGGATTTTGATCTAGCCAGAAGCTTGGATGATTGCAAGCCTACTCCAGAACATATGATGACTTTTGAACAGTGAGCCATGACATGGCAATCAAAGTTGCAAAAGTATGTTGCACTTTCTACTACCAAAATAGCCATCGTGAAAGTGGCGGAAAATTTGTTGTGGTTGAAGGAATTCCTAATGGAACTCTTATAGAAACAAGCAAAATGTGTTTTGTTTTATGATAATCAAAGTGCCATTTATTCATCGAAGAGTTCTTCATTTCATCCAAGGCTAAGCATATTGATGTTCGTCATCATTTGATTCGCGATGCTTTGGGTTCCATATTGTTGGAACTTGAGAAGAACGATATGGATGAAAATGGTTCTGACATGTTTACAAGAGTTTTGTCAAGTGGAAAGTTTGAGTTTTTCCGCAAGGCTTCTAGGTTGGTATTATTCTCCAACTAGTTGATCGGAGGAGTTTGTTGGGCTATCTCTGCTGCTTGGAGAGGTCTAATAACTTAATGGAGCATTAGCCTATAGCCCATTAGCTTATTGGTGGTATCCTATGTCATATTAGTGACTTAAAGTATTGGAAGCGGGAGATACAAGAAAAAGCGGAGAGGGAAAATCTGAATTTTTTGCAGCAGCACTGACCAGTTTCGGTAAATCAAAATTTTCTAGATCGTCACCACAGTTTGGCAGGATGTTCCTTAAACACATAGGCACACCTTGAGTAATGGAGATGGTGTTTGGAGATCTCTAGGCCTATCCGAACAATAGAAATCCAAGATTGATTTTTCTGATGAAAATTCAACATTGTGTTTTTGTTCCTCTCTTGATTCTTGTTGTATTTCAAAATTGATTATTTGATCTTGATGATAATGTATACCACTAGTTTGAACTAGGGAGGACTTGTTGTATCCATTGTTGATTGCAATAGATATTTAAGTGGCATAAGGATCATGTGGTTTTTTCCTCCTAATGAAGGAGGTTTTTTTCACGCTAAAACTCATCATGTCCTTGATTGTGTAAGTTGATTATTGTCTCTATAGTTGCTGATTTTAAGAGAGGTTATTGTTTGCTATTCCACTGCGTTGTGTTTCCTCCCAATAGGTTATATGAATAAACAGTAGAAACAATTTAATTGTTGTAAACTGTTGATTGATAATGATACAATAAGCATTACAAGTGATTAAAGATACATGATACACCAAGCATGCTATATGATGAAGGATATTCCTGATTGAAGCATAACATGAAACATAAAACATTAAATGATGAAGCATGTTATGATGTAATAGATTTAAAATATTTAATCAACAAAATATGTTATTCGATTAAAGGCAAAATAGTTGAAGTATATGGTAAATGTATTTTGTTTAAGAAGTGGCAAACCCTAAATTACATGCAATTATTGTTTACCAGTCAAATTAGAACTAATACACGAACATGAATGTTATGAAAGATGATATTGTATGATGAAGAAAAGCTAGACGTGTTTTCCGATGAATATGATGATCGAGAACTCTTCTCAAGAAGACCTCCTTAGAACCACGTCTCAGGTTACTTTGATGAGGGAGTGAGTTCTCCCCCCACCTGTATCGGAGGCCCTTAGCCAGGTGGGATGTGCTCCACCGGCAGCCCTACAAAGGGAGAGGACACACGTCTCAGGTTACTTGTGAGTAGGTAGACTTGTTATTTACTTGGGGTATGATTTTTTTATTTTTTTTGCTGAGCTAGTTGAAAGCTCACCTATGAGTTTACTTTTATAAATGAGTAACAACGGATGTAGCAGGAGGACATGAATTATGATTTCTTTATATATATAACGGTAATATCATGAGCGGTGAATATTGATTTTATATGTTTTGTGATAATGTTGTCTCATTCATCATGAAACGTAGCAAGATCTATTGTAGGTTATTTGTATTGGAACGTGATGTTGCCTCTAATAAATTTAGTTATTCCACATTTATTACGTTTCCTCGTAACTCTTTAGCTAACAGGATTTTGTGTAGCGTCCCGCTCCCGAGCCCTAGCATCGGGAACAGTACACCTGCTGTATCTCGCTATGGATAATACAAAGCGTCGAATTAATTTCTTACTTACCAGAAATGACGTAGAAATTTTTTTCCCGCAGAAACGTAAATCATAACTTAAATTAAATTCAAATAGTCGTCATTACATTACTGAATAAAAATTCTGCTAATAAAACTAATAAAGAAGTCTGTAGAAAATCCCGAAAGTATGAATAAGAACAAACAGCTGCAGAGTCCTCTCGTATCCTAGATGCAGATATCAGTCAGCCCACTCCGCTTGTCCGTTCCATCCTCAACAAAGATTTGCTCGTAGTCCACATCCGGCTCACCTAGGATGTAGAGGTAAGTGACAAGATGTTGTACCCCAACGACCATGTACTTAAAACTATGACTAAGTGACGTAATGAAAAAAATGATTCCTTCAAGTGCGTGTTATTTATGTCAACTTAGCATTACTTTACTTAAATACTTTTGAGATGGATACTAAATAATTATATGAGGGATGTCACAAGGTATTGTAATACCTTGTGAATTTCAGCCAAGAGGCCTTGATCAACCGTGGAACAATTTCGTTATATAAGAATGCAAGCATAATTGTTTCTCACAAAAACAAGATTAAAATCATAATTTTATAAAATAAATAACATTATAAATTATATAAGAATTGGATAGGATAAATGTGAAAAGACCAAATTACCCTCAAACCCCCAAAGATTTAGGCCAAGCAATGGAGGGATCTAGAATCCTCTCCATTGTTCTATTATTTGAATATCTAAATTAAAATATCAAATTAATTAAAAATAAAACAATAAAATAACTAAGGGATGTAAGAAAAGAAATTATAAAGAATAGCATGCATGGAGACAAAAGCTTGTAGCCTACAAGCCTAGGCCTTTTTTTTCCCATGCCCGCCGAATTCCCCTTCTCCCTTGCCCCCTCTAGATTTTTTTTATAATGCAAGAACACCTTACTTTACTCTCATCTTGAATTCCTCTCAAGCAAAGCCAAAACCTCACTTAGGAAATTTTCCATCTCCCTCCACCACAAAACTTTCGGCCAACACATTGAAGCTAGGAGGTTCAACTTCACCTTCATCTTCAAGCTCAAGGGTCATCTAGGTAAGCCTCACTTCGAAGTTCCTAAGTAGAATTCTTCATACAAAATAATGAAGCTCACATGGGTGTTCTTTTTCTCCACCCAAACCGTGGCCTTCATGTTCAATAGGTGCAAAGCCTTCAATTCTCTTAGGTGGTGCTATCTTGTGATACTTTAAGCTCCCTTCAATGCCCACTTTGGTAAGATGTTCTAGCCTCAAATAAATTCTATTTTCACTATTGAATGAAGAGTAACCTTCTTCCTTCCTCTTCTTCAAAACCGTGTGCTCAAGAAGTGAAGGAGGAGAAAGATTTTCACTCATTCCATCCAAAATCCAAGCTAAGACAAAAGATTTAGCTCGAAGAGGCAAGTATACACTAATCTCTCATGATTTACCTAACGAATTAGTGGCTTGAATAGTTAGATGTTCCTAAGACGTGATCTTTAGTTGAATATCTTAAGTTCAAGATTGTGTCTTAGTGATTTCTTAAGAACAATGCCTTGCATGTAGTTTATTCTTTCAAAGATGGAATCTTTTCTTATATGCAATATGGTATGAGGCTGTTTTAGGATGAAATATGGTTCATCTAAGTGAGTCTAGACAAGATTAAC
The DNA here is from genome assembly GCA_036186865.1 of Eustoma russellianum. Taxonomy (NCBI): domain Eukaryota; kingdom Viridiplantae; phylum Streptophyta; class Magnoliopsida; order Gentianales; family Gentianaceae; genus Eustoma; species Eustoma russellianum. Next base: position 15,895,830 of record AP025045.1, read on the forward strand.
TCTTGGTTGAATCTAGAGAGGTCCTAGGAAAGCATGCATGTGACAGATGTGAGTTTCATGAGGTTGTTGGTAAGATTGGACTAAAATGACTCTTAAATGTGTTGCATGCTTAGATATATGTTGTAAAATGTGGTTAAGGTACCATATAAGTTTCGACCTAAAAGATGGCTAAGATTCAGCTAGGGTTTTCTTTTTGTCTGGCATTATGTGAAGATCGTATGAGGTGTTTATGGCGTGGAGAGTTATTGGACTTGCAAGAATCATGGATCGGAGAGCAAGTCTCACACCCACGGATGCGCATGCCCATGACAAATTTCAGTTTTTGGCATTCTTGTGTATATAGACGACATACCATTGTGGAGTGTCAATCACAGTGGGAAGAACTTAAAACATTCGGGGACTGCACTCACAACCCGTGGCTAATATCTGAAGACTTTAACAATTTTTTGTCACTCCAGGATCATAAGGGGGTTGCTCGTAACTAGCATTCTACCGAAATTTAGCCCACTTTCGTGTTCCTAAGGTCTATTTTTGAGCCAAACAACATGTTACTCATTTCTGCCATGTTCCAGTGATTTCAACTGAAACATTTTTACCAAATAATTCCTTAAAAGTAATTCATAGCTCATTTTACAAAAATTACTATTTTCATATTTACTACACACATAAGGCTAACTTTGTACCAAAAATCGGATTTATTGAAGGTCTACAAGATCCATTTTTAAGCTATTAAAAACGTTGCTCAATTCTGTCCAGTTCCAGTGGTTTGATGTTTTGCCATTCATTCAAGTAAAATGTCCACTATTTATATTGTTCTTATGAAATAGCTTATTGGTTACCACATACACCCTTTTGTAACATGAATATCCAGATTCCATGCTTTTAATGAAGTCACTTTTGCATCATACCAAACAGTTTGTATATTGTACACAAAACAAGTATCGTATATGCTCAAAACAAGTATTCTTCCTTGAAGTCAAGGCTCACCATCCTGACCGTAACTTTCAAAATAGGGACTAAAGAAAGAATCTTTCCTCACTTAGTGTAAGATTCAAGCTACAAAGGCAAGTGTTTCTTTCTAGTTCCTACAAGGAAATTGAAATCTAAGTTTAGTATGCTCACTAACAACTATTGGATCATGCATGCAACTAAAACTATGAACTCTAAGTTTTGATGGCATTAAAGAAGGATTGCATGTTGAAATTATAGATGTATGTGTTCTTCCCATTAGTTGAACTATGAAATATGCCTAGAATACTACTTGAATCTGATATGCAAGATGAAATATGACCATCACTTGGCCATATAGACCTTGCATGTCATGAAGGTGACATTGTCACTTTACCATCTCAACTTGGATGATAGTTCTATACACATAAAGAGGAAATGCTAAAAAGTGTACTAAGAATGCTCATCTTTGTTAGTTTGATACATGCATGTCTAATTTCTTCATATGCATATGTGATAAAGAGGATTTTTATGAAGATTGGATTACTATACTCTCAAGATGACACAACCCATACATTTTCTTATGCATGCCCAAAAAGGATGTCATCTTGGCCATTATAAGTGTTAGCAACTCCATTTTTACACCCTTAGGGGACGGTCCAAGGGCATCCCACCTAAGCCATGAATTCATCACCATCATCATGATATGTACTTTGATGATCATGGTCTTAGAAATGAGAAATGACATAGTAATTTCTATTTCTCTTGCTTCATATGTTGCATGTTGTGTATAGCATGAGCATCATCATAGGATGATATATATTATGTACTTGCATGTTGATTTAGTATGATGCTCTTTCATGTTGGTGAGAAGAAACATGTATGTATGATATGACTGGAGCATATTATCAGTTAGCATGATGGATATACATTAGAATCCATATGAATATCAAGCTTTGTAAAGGTGATGAGGAATTTCCATTTTTTTAAACCCCTCACTTTCGGCCATATGCTTAAAAGTAAGGAATTTTGATGCACTAATTACTATTGGAATAAATTATGTAACTATGACATGTATTAAAAGGAAAAAGGGCCACAAGTGACACAGTTACATATTATGAAATTTAAAGTTGTGGGCTACACTACCTTCGGCCCAAATGGCCTCTTGGCTATCTAGACTAATAAGGTTCAAATATAAATTAATCTCCATAAGACTATATTATTAGCATAAAGTATAAATGCTTAAAAAAATCAAGTACCAATGAAATTCTACAAGAAAAGAATGAACAAGTGAGATGGTGACAAGAGGGCCTTTCGGCCCTATGCCCACTAATTCGGCCACTACTTATAATTGAGGTAATTTTGGACCTATGCGGTAAATATGAATGAAGTATGTTTAAAGACTAGCCTAATTGATAACACGATACGACTTAAATGTCTAACCTTGAGAATGTGAAAAATCTTTCAAGTCATGATATACGGCCAAAAGATATAATTCCACCTTTCATGAGTATTGCCACCATTTGCATCCTTTTTATTTAATACGTGGATAATATAAATATAAAGTTTCCACAAATGCTTAAACCAAAGGAACAAATTACATATTTACAAGGATTACAGCAACGAATTGAAGTAATACTATGCATGTCCACTTATGCACCAATAAGAATTCGGCCAAACCAAGAATGACCATGAAGATACCCAAAATAAGCCCATGTCATGCATGTGTCCTCATATTTTCTGTAGTATGAAACATGTTTACGAATCTGATTTCTACATGAAAATCTTTTAAGTCTTCATGATTTTACAAGAATTTGTACTACGAGACGAATGATTCAAAACGACTTATGCATGTATCCATAGGTAAGTGTAACACCTTGTCTGGGAATAGGGCTCTTTTCCTATTCTTATACGCATGAAATGGAAGCTGAGTGTAACACCTTGCCTGGGGTAAGGGTTCTCTGCCTTTTCTATTACGTCTATGACGTTCAGTATGGAGGGGTGCCTGATGTCCCGTCCTGGAGGAGGATGTCAGGGGCAAATACGTTATGTCAGAGTGTAACACCGCGTCGGGAACTCGAGTTCTGCTGTAGCGTGTCACCGTTAGTCCTATGTACGTATGATGTAACACAGTGGTTGAACCCTCGGGATTCATAGACGTTACTCATGGCTACTTAGGGAATCATTTGGTATGTCGTGGGTACCATTCTCATGCTATGAAAAGTTCTATATCCACCATGTCATGTCATTTTTATGCAAGTATGAAATAAAGTGTCTTCTTTTCATGAATGGTTTTCTGCTGCATATGTCAGAAAAGGTATTCCCTTGCATATGTCACGATCGTGTCTTATGTACCAAGAAACTCTAAGTCGTAAATCTTTAATGTAAGACAAGCAATATTACAGAGTCACCCGAACAAACCAAAGAAGATTGTACACCAAAATGAAGTGACTATAAGCTAATACAAGTTTACATAAGCAGGATAGTATGTTTGCTTTATGATGCTTTTTATCTGTGATAATGATGTATGATATGATATCTGCGTTCTTACTTCCGCATTTACATTAAGTATTAATTGTCAGCATCCACTTCATATTTCTCTTGCTGTTTCATTAAGATTTATGATTCATTGTGCTACACCATACTATATCACCCCCACCCCTACCCCCATGTATGATCCATTTGACAAACCTAGGTGGAACTACTTGCTGAGCGATTTGTTATCGCTCACCCCTTATTTTCACGACGCAGATCCTCAGAATCTTGAAACAGAGTTTATCAAGGACAAGCCCAGGGAGTAGATGTATGGTGCTGATTAGTAGCTGGCGACAGCCTCTTTTGTATTTCGGGATATTCAGCTCTGTATTTTGGTTATTTTGTTTTATGGATGTAACTATGATACTAATGCGGATGTATTAGGATATAGTCTTGTTAAGGTTTATTTCTGCTTATGTTATTTTGTTTATGCTTATCGATACATGTTATTACGATTTGTACATGTATCATTATGACGCCTTGAAATCCTCGTAGTAGAGTACGGCAGGTGCACCGTGCCGAGACCCTAGTCCTGAGCGGGGCGCTACAGGTGGTATCAGAGCCGAAGGCTCTAGATTCGAAGCAGACCACATAAGATAAGTAACGACGAGTACCTAAGTTACGATCCTAGAACCTAGATTATGATTGTAGAACTTAAGCAAAGAGCATAGAGTCTGGGTAGAATGATCCAAGCCAACAACATAATCTAAATAACGATGGGTACTTAGGCTACGTAGCAGATAAGATGAGTCAGTAAGTGTAATTTAGAGCAGTTACGAAAAGTATGACCAGAAGGATAATAGAAAAATTCTAGAAGGAAATTTCTCAATAGAGACTAATAAGAATATTGTACTGATTTTTGCAGGATGACGTCTAAATCAGACAGCCCTACCCCACCATTGACATCACCAGAGAGGAATTCTGTTTCAAGGTCAATGGAAGTACCATCAGCCGCTACACCAACCGGGTCACTCTCTACAGTACAAGAGGTTTGCATTGTCACGGACACTATCTATATATTGAGACAGTTAGCTGAATTACTGTTGACTCGGACAACTCCAGTTCCAGACCCTACCACTTCTAAGCCTAATTCTTAGACACAGAGGAGTCTTGCGTACTATTACAGACTATTAATCAGGACTCGATTACCCAATTTTCACGGTGAACCTGACCCAAAAAAATAGAACAATGGTTGGACGAGATAGAGTATGGTTTTTTCTTGCTAAATATACCTGAGGAGGCAAAAGTGCGAATTGTATGGCCATTTCTAACAGGGCAAGCTAGGCAATGGTGGAGGACTTATATCAGAACATTGTCTCTTCCATTGCTATGGACAGATTTTATAGAAGAGTTCTGTGCATTTTACCTTCCCCCAACATTTCTGGAACAAAGGGTGGAAGAATTTAACGACCTAAAGCAACAAGCAGGTGTTTCGGTCTCTGGATACTTTCAATAGTTCGTCAGAATAGGAAGATATCTTCCAGAAATCATGAGTGATGACACCCTCCAGATGATCAGATTCCATTGTGGTCTTGGTCCTCAAATTCGAAACTGGATGGTTGGGCTACAGTGTGACACCTTCGAGGAATTACTAGGAAATTGCTACAGAGTCAAACGAGCTATCTCTTCCTTAAATCACGAGCAGAGGAATAGGATAAATGGAACAGGAAGATGGAATCCTTATTCCCAACAGGACGCCATACCGAGATGTCCACGATGCTGGAAGAGACACATGGGAGAATGTCATTTTGGGACTAATGCCTGTTTCGGGTGTGGTGAGTTAGGACATCGAATCAAAGAGTGTCCAAGGAAGAGAGGGATGCCACAGAGATGAGTAAGGCAACAAGAAGGATCCTCACGAATGGATCACTAGAGAAGAGAGTCAGCACAGGATTTTGGAAGAACAACCGCAAAGACAGGTATGTCGAAGATCCGTAGCTTAGTATAATCAAAATATTCAATAGTATTAGCATCGATGGAATAGCTAACGAGTAGTATTAAAGGAGATAAGTAAGTTATATCACGGTTTCAATCATAAATTTTGCGGAGAAAATCCTTGACTGCAAGTCAAAAGCATGGTATTAGAAAAACCTGCTAAAAATTAAAGACCTTCCGTTAGAAAAGTTCTCGTGACCTGTCTTAAGGATCAAGTCGGGAGAAGAATCAAGTTTCGAGGATGAAACTTTTTAAAAGGAGGGGAGATTGTTACAGCTCGCATTCTAGTCAAGTAGATAAGCCAAATCTTGACATGGATAGGTACAAGTTTCATACCGTAGTAGGTGATGGGTAAGTTACCAAAGATTATTTATCATACATTTCAAATTAGTAGTATAAAGTTAAAATATAAATGAGTATATTAGAAGGAAGTAAAAGAAAACTTTTCATAGCAAGATAAAGACAAAAATAAACAAAGTCACCCCTAGCCCCTCCCTCGAATCCGGCCACCCCCTTTCTTCTTCCAACTCTTGGATATTCTTTTCACTTTTTCTATGATCTTATGACAACTTTCTTACATAAAGCAATTAACCACCAATCAAGTTCCATGAAATTTTATTTTCTCATCTCTTCAAACAAACAACATGTTATACTCTATCATACATGATAAGAAATGATGACTCCCTCCATCATGAAGTAAATTCCGGCAAAAGGGAAGATAAGGGCACAAGGTTAACTTTTACTTTTAACTTTAGTCATGTCCCTTCTTACACAAAGTAAAATTATTACCAGCGGGGCTTCATGCAAATACTTTTGCTACTAAAATAATAAAACAAAAAGCACTCACTATTACCCTTTTTTCCACCTTTTCGGCACTAGCAAGAAACCAAAGGAAAAGTTTTCTTCCTTTTAATATATCTCCTATTTTCACTCTTTACCCAGAGCTTACACAAAGTAATTTGAAAACCAATAAAAACATATGCAAAACGGAATTCTCCACTTGCACTAATCTCAAGCAACACATAAATCTCCCCCACTAATACTAAAACTTTCGGCCATTAACTCAATAGAGAATGAGACAAAGACATCTATCACCTCCTTCTCTTATACAAGCTAAATACCACAAATACAATTTCATGCAAATTATTTTTCCAAACCCAAGAAGCTCCATCATTCCCTCTAACTACTACCTTATCCGGCCTCTTGGTCCATTTCAAGAAATTTTTATTCCTTTCTTCTTTGTTTATTCTTCTATAATCATGGCAAGTCTTACACGTTGTAAGACCAACACCTAATCACATTACATGCAATTCCTTTTTTCACTTCATCTTCTTCACAATTCAAGAAGAATCTCATCATTCTTCATACTACACCACTCGCCCAAGCCATTCAATCCATGAAGATGCATCTCACTTGATATAATCCATTTTACAATCAACTTTTTAGCACTGCTCTCTACTGCTTCTCATTACACTACCACCTCTCCTTAAATCCACTTTCTCTTATTTCCTCTCCAACCGTGAGGACATAGCCAAGGAACAAGGAAAGTTTCTCCATTTGCAAGCCATCATCAAGTCTCACCATAGGTAAGAACATCCCCTTTATTCTTTATATTTTTTTCCTTTATTCTCATCTCCTTCTCAATGTCTCTCCATGTCTTCCACTTAACCCTTCAAACCGTAGGTTACAACAAGGGAGTAGGAGAAGTTCTTCAACTTAACAAGAGGGGAAAATCAAGACAATGCAAGGTAAAGTTCACCGGGATTGAGTCTTAGAACAATTATGCTCTTATCTTCCTCATAAAAGACTAATTTGTTTTCCTTTTGTTTGCCTCCAAGGCCGTAACTTTCAAAATAGGGACTAAAGAAGGAATCTTGCCTCCATAAGTGTAAGATTCAAGCTACAAAGGCAAGTGTCTCTTCCTAGTTCCTTTAAGGAAATTGAAATCTATGTTTAGTATGATCACTAACAACTATTGGATCAAGCATGCAACTAAAACTATGAACTCTAAGTGTTGATGGCATTAATGAAGGCTTGCATGTAGAAATTATAGATGTATGTGTTCTTCCTTTGAGGTTAACTATGAAATATGCCTAGAATACTACTTAAATCTGACATGCAAGATGAAATATAACCATCACTTGGCCATATAGGCCGTGCATATCCTGAAGGTGACGTTGTCACTTTACCTTCTCAACTTGGATGATAGTTGGTATACACATAAAGAGAAAATTCTAAAAAGTGTACTAAGAATTCTCTTCTTTGTTAGTTTAATACATGCATGTCTACTTTCTTCATACGCATATGTGATAAAGAGGATTTTTATGAAGATTGAATTATTATACTATCAAGATGACACAACCCATCCATTTTCTTATGCATGCCCAAAAAGGATGTCATCTTGGTCATTACAAGTGTTAGCATCTCCATTTTCACTCCCCTAGGGGATGGTCCAAGGGCCTCCCACCTAAGTCATGAATTCATCACCATCATCATGATTTGTACTTTGATGATCATTGTCTTAGAAAAATGAGAAATGACATAGTAATTTCTATTTTTCTTGCTTCATATGTTGCATGTTATGTATAGCATGATCATGATCATAGGATGATATAGATTATGTACTTGCATGTTAATTTAGTATGATGCACTTTCATGTTGATGAGAAGAAACATGTATGTATGATATGACTACAGCATATTATCATTTAGCATGATGGATATACATTAGAATCCATATGAATATCAAGCTTTGTAGTGGTGATGAGGAATTTCTATTTTTTAAACCCCTCACTTTCGGCCATATGCTTAAAAATAAGGAATTTAGATGCACTAGTTATTATTGGAATAAATTATGTAACTATGACATGTAATAAAAGGAAAAAGGGCCATAAGTGACACAATTACATATTATGGAATTTAAAGTTGTAGGCTACACTACCTTCGGCCTAAATGGCCTCTTGGCTATCTAGACTAATAAGGTTCAAATGTAAATTAATCTCCATAGGACCATATTATTAGAATAAAGTATAAATGCTTAAAACAATCAAGTACCAATGAAATTCCACAAGAAAAGAAAGAACAAGTGAGATGGTGACAAGAGGGCCTTTCAGCCCTAAGCCAACCAATTTTGCCACTACTTATAATTGAGGTAATTTTTGACCTATCTGGTAAATATGAATTAAGTATGTTTAAAGACTAGCTTAATTGATAACACGATACGACTTAAATGCTAACCTTTAGAATGTGAAAAATCTTTCAAGTCATGATATACGGCCTAAAGATATAATTCAATCCTTCATGAGTGTTGCCACCATTTGCATCATGTTTATTTAATACATGCATAATATAAGTATAAAGTTTCCACAAATGCTTAAACCAAAGGAGCTAATTACATATGTACAAGAATTACACCAACTAATTGAAGTAATACAATACATGTCCACTTATGCACCAATAAGAATTCGGCCAAACCAAGAATGACCATGAAGATACTTACCCAAAATAAGCCCATGTCATGCATGTATCCTCATATTTTCTGTACTATAAAATATGTTTACGAATCAGATTTCTGCATGAAAACGTTTTAAGTCTTCATGATTTCACAAGAATTTGCACTACGAGACGAATGATTCCATACGACTTATGCATGTGTCCATAGGTAAGTGTAACACCTTGTCTGGGACAAGGGATCTTAACCTATTCTTATACGCATGATATGTAGGCTGAGTGTAACACCTTGCCCGGGGTAAGGGTTCTCTTCCTTTTCTGTTACGTCTATGACATTCAGTATGGAGGGCTGCCTGATGTCTGGTCCTGGGGGAGGATGTCAGGAGCAAATACGTTATGTCAGAGTGTAACACCGCGTCCGAGACTTGGGTTTCCCTCCTATACTGTTTCACCGTCAGTCCTATGTACGTATGATGTAACACCGTGGTTGGACCATCAGGATTCATAGACGGTACTCGTGGCTACTCGAGGAATCATTCGGTATGTAGTGGGTACCATTCTCATGCTATGAGAAGTTCTATAGACACCATGTCATGTCACGTTTATGCAAGTATCAAATAAAGTGTTTTCTTTTCAGAAAAGGTTTTTCGCTGCATATGTCAGAAAAGGTTTTCCCTTGCATATGTCACGATCATGTCTCATGTACCAAGCAACTCTAAGTCGTAAATCTTGAAAGTAAGACAAGCAATATTACAGAGTGACCCGGAACAAACCAAAGAAGATTGTACACTAAAATGAAGTGACTATAAGCTAATACAAGTTTACTTAAGCATGATAGTATGTTTGCTTTACGATGCTTTTTATCTATGAAAATGATGCATGATATGATATCTGTGTTCTTACTTCCGCATTTATATTAAGTATTAATTGTCAGCATCCACTTCATATTTTACTGTTGCTGTTTCATTAAGATTTATGATTCATTGCGCTACACCATACTATATCACCACCACCCCTACCTCCATGTATGATCCACTTTACGAACCTAGGCGGAACTACTTGCTGAGCGATTTGTTATCGCTCACCCCTTATTTTTACCACACAGATCCTCATAATCCTGAACCAGAGTTTATCGGGGATGAGCCCAGGGACTAGATGTATGGAGCTGATTAGTAGCTGGCGATAACCTATTTTGTATTTTGGGATATCCAGCTCTGTATTTTGGTTATTTTGTTTTATGGATGTATCTATGATATTGATGCAGATGTATTAGGATGTACTCTTGTTAACGTTTATTTCCGCTTATGTCATTTTATTTCCGCTTATCGATACATGTTATTACGATTTGTACATGTATGATGATGATGCCTAGTCCCGGGCGGGGTGCTATAGGTGGTATCAGAGCCAAAGGCTCCAGATCCGAAGCGGACCACATAAGCTAAGTAAGGATGAGTACCTAAGTTTCGATCGTAGAACTTAGATTATGATTGTAGAACTTAAGCAAAGAGCATAGAGTCTGGGTAGAACGATCCAAGCCAACAACACAATCTTAATTATTATGGGTACTTAGGCTATGTAGCAGATAAGATGAGTCAGTAAGTGTAATTTAGAGCAGTTACGAAAAGTATGACTAGAAGGATAATAGATTAATTCTGAAAGGAAATTTCTCAATAGAGACTAATAAGAATATTGTAATATTTTCTTCAGGATGACGTCTTAATCAGGCAGCCGTACCCCACCACTGACATTGTAGCGCCCCGACTCGGACAGCGGAATCCGAACCGGTACACCCGTCGTAGCTTACTGAGAAGACTACAAGACGTCTCATCTCTCGAGTACGCATCGTCAATGACGTAGGAGAAATAAGTGCGGAAACATATCTCGTAAATCTAAACCATAAATGCAGTACATCAAAGACAACGTGAATACCAAAAACTGTATATGGTCGCAGCCATCTAAATCTTCAAATGAACTAAGAAACAGAGATAACAAAATCCATCTAGACAATCCCCTCAACAGGGTCTAAGCATCCCATTCAGCCCACTCGCCGTCGTCCTCTATGAAAATCATATCGTAGCTAGGCTCATCTGCAATGACAAAGGCAGTACCCTTAGCGAAAAATGCTAGCAAGTAACCCGCTTATAAGACATACGGGATCAACACATGGCAAGACATGAGTGATATATAATTCAAGGGAATTGTGGGTCACATGTCTTGTAAAACTTCCAAATATATAGGCGAATAACATGTTAAAGCAAGTACAGCAATTCGTACGCAAATAACAATTCAATGGCTATCAAATACCATGCACATCCATACCACAACGACTCTCGTGATGCATGTCAAAATATGCACTACACTACACAATCACAAATGCATGAGCCATTTCTTTTCAAAACAGTGCAATGCATGTCACAATGTCTGGTCTCGTAACTCGTTATCCTGTAACGTGCCCCGGCTTATATTTCCATCCCGGTTTGCGTTACAGGCCTTGTTATGCTCTGTGATGCACCTCGGCTTATATTTCCATCCCGATTAACATCACAGATCTCGTAAAACTCTGCAATGCACCTCGGCTTACATTTCCATCCCGATTAACATTGCAGAGGACTTTATACCCTGTAACGTGCCCCGGCTTATATTTCCATCCCGGTTTGCGTTACAGCCTTTTGTGCCCTATAATGCACCTCGTCTTAAATTTCCATCCCGATTAACATTACAGGTCACCTTCGCAAATCAGTGCCGAAGCACCGCTCTTTCTCAAAACAGTATGCAATGCAAGTGCCATGATGCAAGAATCCTCGTTTCAATCACATTTCTCGTTCACGTATACAGTTCATATTCACATGCGCAAGTAAGAGCAACACACAAGATTTCCCTAACTTACACATCAAAGCTTAGGCTTCAACTAGATCGTCAACGCTTAAACTTGATTCCAAAAGTCACAAACCAATGCGAGTACCCCTATATTTCCTTCATGGAACTCTATAACACCTCGTTCGTTCATTTCCTAACCCTCCTAGGTTAATCCTTATTGAAATCCAATTCGAAAACCCTTTGAAGTCACCAAGTTGATTCACCATCTTAAGTCATGTTCCCAAGACTTAGACTACCTTTAATCAGGTCCTAAGAAGTCTCTAAGGTCACCCAAAGATTCCCCGAGCTTCCCTCTTTCTTCCTCTATTTTTCCACAAAACTGATGGACATCATCCCCTCACATCGATCGATCGATGTGACATCATACCCTCACATCGATCGATCGATGTCCATCAGAGAACATCGATCTCTCAGCCTCTTATACATCGATCGATCGATGTCCATCAGTGGTCGATCTCTCAACCCTCATCTACATCGATCGATCGATGTCCGTCAGTGGACATCGATCTCTTAGCTTTACCCCACATCGATCGATCGATGTCTGTCAGAGGACATCGATCTCTGACATCGATCGATCGATGTCAACGTTTCCTCAGAATTCCTTCTACGAATTTCTGCAGTCCTTCAACCAACGTTTTCCACAATTTTCTTCCCATCAATCCAAGCCTAACAACACTGGCGATTCACGCTTAACTCGTCAACGCAAAACCTCCACACATCCCATCACGCGTTCAAGCCTAAATCGCACATTGTTCATCACAACGGACCCCAAAAGATCTCACCTTTCTTTTCCCCAACCCTATCCAACAATGACGGCACATCAAGAAGGGATTACGGGGTAGGGATTTGCAGGATCACACGAAATCAACAACCACAAAACGATCTTCATCATATAACGGCCAAATCATCAATACCAACCACATAAATCATATACAAGTAATCACGAAATAAAACTACTGCATGGTGATCCATTTTAGTATCAAAATAGGCCATTTATCTTTCACAAAACGTAGGAACTTATAAGATGATTACTTGCCTTTGATTACTCGGAGAAGAAACGAAGAACGAACGAGGTTTGGTTTGATTCCTGGGGAGAATCTTCCTTGGGGTTGTAAGGGACTTCAGAAATCGCCTATGGGGGAGAAGGCTGCGTGTCTTCTCTGATAAATGGGGAGGAAAACTGACGTTGTCAGTTTAATAGGGGAAAAGGGTAAGATTTGGAGTTTCTTAATTATATCTATTATCTTATTTATCTCAAAGGATAAGCCTTTATTATTTAATCCCAAAATTAAATATAAATTAATTCTAATATTTAATCCTCTCATTAATTTCTAATTAATCCTGGTACGTAATTCCTAATTTATTACCGTTGACTGTCATTAATCTCCTTTAATTCCTTCTTTGCCTTTTAATTATCCTACGAAGGGTGCGGGGCATAACATTCCACCCCCCTTACAAAAAGTTTCGTCCTCAAAACTGGCGTACCTTATTGGAAGAGGTGTGGGTAAAGCTCCATCATTTGTTCCTCAAGCTCCCACGTGGCTTCGCGCTCCGTATGGTTACTCCACTGAACCTTGACATACGGAATCACACGTCTGCGCAGGACTTGATCTTTTCTATCAACGATTTTCATTGGATGTTCTTCATATGAGACATCTTCCTTAACATCCAATGGTTGTGCTTCAAGGACATGGCTGGGGTCCGACATGTATTTCCTTAATTGAGATACGTGAAATACATTATGAACTTGGGACAAACTTGGTGGCAAGGCTAATCGGTATGCTCTTTCTCCAACCTTGCTAAGCACTTCGTATGGGCCAATATATCTAGGGCTTAACTTGCTCTTCATTCCGAATCTTGCAACTCCCTTGGTGGGTGAAACTCGTAAATAGACCTTTGCACCTTCCTCAAACTCCAAGGGTCGCCTCTTTGGGTCAGCCCAACTCTTACTGCGATCCTGAGCCACCCTTAGTCTCTCTCTTATCACTTTCACCTTTTCAACTGTTTGCTCAACCAACTCGGGTGCAGTGATTGTCCTTTCTCCAACTTTATCCCAACAGACCGGGGACCTGCACTTACGTCCATATAGGGCTTCAAATGGCACCATGCCAATTGCACTGTGATAGCTATTATTATATGAGAATTCCATCAACTTCAGCATGCTATCCCAGTTTCCTTTGAAATCTAAGGCGCAGGCCCTCAACATATCCTCCAAGGTTTGGATGGTTCTCTCGGAATGTCCATCCATTTGAGGGTGGTATGCAGTACTCATTCTCAACTCGGTACCCATTTCCTTCTGAAATGCCCTCCAAAACTTAGAAGTGAACTTGGGATCACGGTCCGACACAATGCTGACGGCAACTCCATGCAAGCTCACAATGTTATCCACATATGTGTTGGATAGTTTCTCATAAGATGTACCATGTGGCATAGCTATGAAGTGAGCTGTCTTTGTCAAGCGATCGACAATTACCCAAATCATCTCATTCCCACTTCTGGTTTTTGTTAATCCCATCATGAAGTCCATAGTCACGTGTTCCCACTTCCATTCCGGAATCTCTAGTGGTTTCATCAAACCACCAGGTCGTTGATGTTCGGCTTTGACTTGTTGGCAAACCAAACACCTTTCAACATACTCCGCTATAGATCTCTTCATCCCTATCCACCAATAGTTTCTTTTGAGGTCCTTGTACATTTTAGTGCTCCCGGGGTGGATAGACATCCTTGAGTTATGTGCTTCCTGGAGCAATTCCGTTCGGAGTTCGTCTTTACCTGGCACGCATAACCGATTTTGGAACCATAGACTTCCATCTCCTCACAACTGGAAATCTTTTACTGGTCCCGTGGACAATTTGTCACGGATTTCTTTCAGTTCTGGGTCCTCATACTGCGCTTCTTTATTTCTGTCTACCAAGTCTGGGCTGATAGATAAAGCCGTAAGAACATTCGCCACAGAATCCACTACCTCGAGATCAAACTCCTCAATCTCTCTTTCCAATGGAGACTGTCTTGCGTGACTAGAGTTTCTGCTCAATGCATCCGCCACTCTGTTGGCCTTACCCGGATGGTAGTTGATGGTTAAATCGTAATCCTTAAGTAACTCCAACCATCTTCTCTGTCTCATATTTAACTCCTTCTGCGAGAATAAGTACTTTAAGCTCTTGTGATCAGTGAATACGGTGCACTTTTCTCCGTACAAATAGTGTCTCCAGATCTTAAGAGCAAATACCACAGCTGCGAGCTCCAAGTCATGCGTCGGGTAATTCTGCTCATATGGTTTCAATTGTCTTGACGCGTACGAAATGACTCGTTCATTTTGCATCAAGACACAACCTATAAACAGAAAGTTAATTTTAAGACTAGCATAAGTATATACAATGCATTAATTGTAATGATGTACATACCTAGTCCTTTCTTGGACGCGTCACTATAGATCACAAAACCGTCGGTGCCGGAGGGTTGTGCCAACACCGGGGCTGTGGTCAATCTCTTCTTGAGCTCAGTAAAGCTCTGCTCAAATTCAGCAGTCCATTCGAACTTAGTCTTCTTCTGTGTAAGTTGGCCCAATGGAACTGCTATCGTTGAGAATCCCTCAACGAACTTCCTATAGTAGCCTGCTAAGCCCAGAAAGCTTCTCACTTCAGTCACGTTGGTAGGTCTTGACCATTCCGTGATGGCTTCTATCTTTTTAGGATCCACAGAAATCCCATCTTCCGAAATCACGTGACCGAGAAAGGCTACACTTCTTAGCCAAAATTCACACTTGCTGAATTTGGCATAGAGCTGCTGTTGCCTCAGAATTTGCAACACCACTCTTAGATGTTCAGCGTGTGCTTGCTCGTCGGGAGAATATACCAAAATGTCGTCGATGAACATTTCTACAAATTGGTCCAACTGTTCTCGGAATACAGTGTTCATCAAGTCCATAAAGGCTGCTGGGGCATTAGTTAGTCCAAAAGGCATCACTAAGAATTTGTAATGCCCGTATCTAGTCCGAAAAGCAGTCTTAGGAACGTCTCCCGCTTTCACAAGCAACTGATGGTACCCTTGATGAAGGTCAATCTTTGAAAACCAACAAGCTCCCTTTAGCTGATCAAATAAATCTTCAATCCTTGGCAAGGGATATTTGTTCTTGATGGTAATCTTATCCAGCTCACGGTAATAAATACACAATCTCATGCTGCCATCCTTCTTCTTTACAAATAGAACTGGAGCTCCCCACGGTGATACGCTGGGGCGAATTAAATTTTTGTCTAGCAATTCCTGAAGTTGCCTCTTGAGCTCCTTAAGTTCAGCTGGAGCCATTCTGTAGGGTGCCTTAGATATAAGCTCAGCTCCGGGTATCAAGTTAATCTCGAACTCCACTTCCCTCGATGGCGGAACTCCCGGTAAATCATCCAGAAATACGTCCTTAAATTCATTGATCACCGGTATTTGATCCATGGAGGGAACGTCCTGCTGAGCATCTACAGCATACACCATATATCCCTCTGCTCCTTTTTGCAAAGCCTTAAAGGCCTTAATCGCCGTCATGTATATCTTCTTTGGAGCTTTGGTTATCTTGACATTTTCTTGTACCGTGATGTCGTTCATCTCAAGGTCCTTGAGGGTCACTTGCTTGAGTTTACAATCAATATTGGCATGATTCTTGGTCAGCCAATCCACGCCCAATATGACATCAAAGTCCTTCATCGGGATTGGAACTAAGGTCACCGAGAATAACTTCTCATCCAATTCCAAATCATAATCTTTGTACTGGTGGTGAGAAACCAGTACTTGCTCGCCTGCTGCCTGCACCCTAAAGGGGTTCTCGAGCCATTCGGGTAAACAGTCGAGTCCTTTGGCGAATCATTTAGAAATGAAGGAGTGACTA
The DNA here is from genome assembly GCA_036186865.1 of Eustoma russellianum. NCBI lineage: Eukaryota > Viridiplantae > Streptophyta > Magnoliopsida > Gentianales > Gentianaceae > Eustoma > Eustoma russellianum. The sequence goes on from AP025045.1 coordinate 15,912,447, forward strand.
GCCCCACTATCAAACAACACGTTTGCGGGTACTTTATTAACTAGGATCACGCCTAATCACAAGAGGGTAACACATAAAGGTTTTCACATAACACATATTCAATCATCAACTTAAAGGACTAAAATTCAGCTTAAGCAACTATTATTTAACTTAGGGCATACCTGTCACCACGTTTGTGTCCTCCTGGACTTCAGCGTCTGTCATGGCGTGGACTCTGGCATTGGGCCTGCCTTTCTGCTGGGCTGGCCCTGCTCCTGCTTGAGGCTTAGGGTCCCATTCGGGACAATCCTTAATCCTATGACCCGCCTTCCCACATTTGAAGCACGCTCCGGTAATCTTCCAACACTCACCTGCGTGTCTCCTCCGGCAGTGTGGACATTCTGTGGGTTCTTGTCGATTGGGTTGATTCTGCTGCGGTGCCCCTTGAGCTGGCCCCGCTTGCCCTTTCCTAGGGATCTTGACCCAACGTCCGGGTCTACTTCCGCTTTGCTCTACCCTCGGCCTCTTGCTCGATTCTTCACGAGCCTCTCTGTTCTGTGACCGTCGCATGTCACTCTCCACTCGGTAACATGCATCCAGCATCTCCTCCAAAGTTTTCAAACTCGACCCCGCGATAGCCGTCCGTATGCGGGGATTCAGACCCTCTTCAAACTTCAGCATTTTCATCCGATTATTTTCCAATACAAAGGGTGTGAATTTGCCCAAGGCATGGAACCTGTCAGCGTAATCGGAAACTGTCATCCTCCCTTGTTCAAATTTGTCGAACTGCCTCATCTTTTACAAAATGGCAGTATCAGGCACATAGTAGTCTTTGTATGCATGTACAAATTGTCTCCATAGAATCAGAGGAGTCATCTTTGGCAGAATACCATTCCACCATGCATTTGCTCTGCTAGTCAGAAATGGCGTGGCTACATCCACCTTGAGTTCTTCAGGCACTTGCACAAGCCTGAAGCATTTCTCTACTTCATCGAGCCAAAACCCAGCCACCTCTGCGTCAGTGGTCCCTTCGAAATTAGGGGCATGCATCTTCCGCATCTCCCCAATATAATATCTGATGCCTTGCTGGGGAGGTGGTGGAGGAGGTTGCTGTGGTTGTTGCTGCTGCTGAGCAACCCCTTGGGCTATCACTATGATAGCGTCTATCAGCGCCTGGGGTACTAAGACTGAAGGTGGTGGTGGTGGAGGGTTATTGTTCCCATTGCCACCGTTTCCTTGGTTGACACGTCTAGGAGGCATTTTCTGCAAGGTCACGCTTATTAGTACTTAGCTGTCCCAAAAATAAGTACTTGAGGTCCATAATGTTGTACAAAACGGAATTCATAAACTAAAACAAATGATATTTGTTGATTACTCTTTGTCGGGCTCGTACACACACCCATCCCAATCAAACTTACATCTAAGATTGCATGCTTAGACTTAAAGATCAATCTAAGGTGAAAATCATGGCTTAAGACTCTACATGTCATAACTTAGGTCTCCGAGGTAGATCTGAAGCCTAGGCTCTGATACCACCTGTAGCGCCTCGACTCGGACAGCGGTATCCGAACCGGTACACCCGTCGTAGCTTACTGAGAAGACTACAAGACGTCTCATCTCTCGAGTACGCATCATCAATGACGTAGGAGAAATAAGTGCGGAAACATATCTCGCAAATCTAAACCATCAATGCAGTACATCAAAGACAACGTGAATACCAAAAACTGTATATGGTCGCAGCCATCTAAATCTTCAAATGAACTAAGAAACAGAAATAACAAAATCCATCTAGACAATCCCCTCAACAGGGTCTAAGCATCCCATTCAGCCCACTCGCCGTCGTCCTCTATGAAAATCATATCGTAGCTAGGCTCATCTGCAATGACAAAGACAGTACCCTTAGCGAAAAACGCTAGCAAGTAACCCGCTTATAAGACATACGGGATCAACACATGGCAAGACATGAGTAATATATAATTCAAGGGAATTGTGGGGCACATGTCTTGTAAAACTTCCAAATATATAGGCGAATAACATGTTAAAGCAAGTACAACAATTCATACGCAAATAACAATTCAATGGCTATCAAATACCACGCACATCCATACCACAATGACTCTCGTGATGCATGTCAAAATATGCACTACACTACACAATCACAAATGCATGAGCCATTTCTTTTCAAAACAGTGCAATGCATGTCACAATGTCCGGTCTCGTAACTCGTTATCCTGTAACGTGCCCCAGCTTATATTTCCATCCCGGTTTGCGTTACAGGCCTCGTTATGCTCTGTGATGCACCTCGGCTTATATTTCCATCCCGATTAACATCACAGATCTCGTAAAACTCTGCAATGCACCTCGGCTTACATTTCCATCCCGATTAACATTGCAGAGGACTTTATACCCTGTAACGTGCCCCGACTTATATTTCCATCTCGGTTTGCGTTACAGGCTTTTGTGCCTTGTAATGCACCTTGGCTTAAATTTCCATCCCGATTAACATTACAGGTCACCTTCGCAAATCAGTGCCGAAGCACCGCTCTTTCTCAAAACAATATGCAATGCAAGTTCCATGATGCAAGACTCCTCATTTCAATCACATTTCTCGTTCACGTATACAGTTCATATTCAAATGCGCAAGTAAGAGCAACACACAAGATTTTCCTAACTTACACATCAAAGCTTAGGCTTCAACTAGATCGTCAACGCTTAAACTTGATTCCAAAAGTCACAAACCAATGCGAGTACCCCTATCTTTCCTTCATGGAACTCTATAACACCTCGTACGTTCATTTCCTAACCCTCCTAGGTCATCCTGATTGAAATCCAATTCGAAAACCCTTTGAAGTCAAAAAGTTGATTCACCATCCTAAGTCATGTTCCCAAGACTTAGACTACCTTTAATCAGGTCCTAAGAAGTCTCTAAGGTCACCCAAAGATTCCCCGAGCTTCCCTCTTTCTTCCTCTATTTTCCCACAAAACTGATGTACATCATCCCCTCACATCGATCGATCGATGTGACATCATACCCTCACATCGATCGATCGATGTCCATCAGAGAACATCGATCTCTCAGCCTCTTATACATCGATCGATCGATGTCCGTCAGTGGACATCGATCTCTCAACCCTCATCTACATCGATCGATCGATGTCCGTCAGTGGACATCGATCTCTCATCTTTACCCCACATCGATCGATCGATGTCCGTCAGAGGACATCGATCTCTGACATCGATCGATCGATGTCAACGTTTCCTCAGAATTCCTTTTGCGAATTTCTGCAGTCCTTCAACCAACGTTTTCCACAATTTTCTTCCCATCAATCCAAGCCTAACAACACTAGCGATTCACTTTTAACTCGTCAACGCAAAACCTCCACACATCCCATCACGCGTTCAAGCCTAAATCGCACATCGTTCATCACAACGGACCCCAAAAGATCTCACCTTTCTTTCCCCCAACCCTATCCAACAATGACGGCACATCAAGAAGAGATTACGGGGTAGGGATTTGCGGGATCACACGAAATCAACAACCACAAAATGATCTTCATCATATAACGGCCAAATCATCAACACCAACCACATAAATCATATACAAGTAATCACGAAACGAAACTACTGCATGGTGATCCATTTTAGTATCAAAATAGGCCATTTATCTTTCACAAAACGTAGGAACTTATAAGATGATTACTTGCCTTTGATTACTCGGAGAAGAAATAAAGAACGAACGAGGTTTGGTTTGATTCCTAGGGAGAATCTTCCTTAGGGTTGCAAGGGACTTCAGAATTCGCCTATGGGGGAGAAGGCTGCGCGTCTTATCTGATAAATGGGGAGGAAAACTGACGTTGTCAATTTAATAGGGGAAAAGGGTAAGATTTGGAGTTTCTAAATTATATCTATTATCTTATTTATCTTAAAGGATAAACCTTTATTATTTAATCCCAAAATTAAATATAAATTAATTCTAATATTTAATCCTCTCATTAATTTCTAATTAATCCTCGTACTTAATTTCTAATTTATTACTGTTTACTGTCATTAATCTCCTTTAATTCCTTCTTTGCCTTATAATTATCCTACGGAGGGTGCGGGGCATAACAGACATCACAAGAGAGGAATTCTGTTTCAAGGTCAATGGAAGTACCATTGACACTCGTTACACCAACCGGGTCACTCTCTACAGCAGAGGCGGTTCGCATTGTCACAGAGGCTTTCCATATATTGAGACATTTAGCTGAATCACCGTTGACTCAGACAACTCCAGTTTCAGCCCCTACCCCTTCTAAGTCTCAACCTCAGACACAAAGCAGTCTTGCGTACTACTATGGACTATTAATCAGGATCCGAGTACCCTATTTCACTGCAAACCTGACCCAGAAAAAGCAGAACAATGGTTGTACGACATAGAGGATGGTTTTTTCGGTTAAATATACCTGAGGATGCAAAAGTGCGAATTGTATGTCCATTTCTAACAGAGCGAGCTAGGCAATGGTGGAAGACTTATATCAGAACATTGCCTCCGCTAGTGCTATGGACGGATTTTATAGAAGATTTCCGTGCATTTTACCTTCCCCCAGCTTTGCTGGAACAAAGGGTGGAAGAATTTAACGACCTGAACCAACAAGCAGGTGTTCGGCCTCTGGATACTTTCAATAGTTCGTCAGATTAGGAAGATATCTTCTGGAAATCATGAGTGATGACACCCTCAAGATGCCACGGAGATGTCCACAATGCTGGAAGCAACACACAGGAAAATGTCATTTTGGGACTAACGCCTATTTCGAGTGTGGTGAGTTAGGACATCGAATCAAAGAGTGTCCAAGGAAGAGAGGGATGCCACAGAGACGAGTAAGGCAACAAGAAGGATCCTCACGAATGGATCACCAGAGTTAAGAGAGTCAGCACGGGATTTTGGAACAACAATTTCAAAGACAGGTATGTTACATAGCTTAGTATAATCAAAATATTCAATAGTATTAGCATCGATGGAATAGCTATAGAGTAGTATTAAAAGAGCTAAGTAAATTAAGTTATATCACACTTTCAATAATAAATTTCGCGGTGAAAATGTAGGACCTGTATAGCACCACTAGAAGGGGGGTTGAATAGTGGGTGTGGAAATTTTGTTTTTAAAAACGTTTTAACCATAAACCTCACTTCTGAAAACTGTTCCTGTTTTCAGATCCTGATTTGAAATAATTAAACGACCTAGTAAGAGACCTCCAAAAATTATGAAATTTGGTGAGATTCTACTCTTAGATGTTCTGAGTATGTCATAAAAATATAAAATCACAATTCAACTCCTAACCCATTGAAAATACGTTTTTGGTCAGATTGCGCAAATCTGCCAGAAATAGTACTCTGATTTGAAACATTTATTCCAATTGATTCGAGACTCCAAATGGTCTGAAAATTTAATGAAAAGACCCTCAATATATATATTTAAATGGGTTGAAACAGTTTTGAAAAATTCCATTGGGAATTATGTCAAATATGTTGATGTTCTCAACCTTTGCAAGTCTGAAAATCAGATTGCATTAGTCTTAGAACTATTAATGTTTGATTGACTTATACTTGTCCAAATGGGGACAAATGAAAATCAAGAGGTGTGGCTATGTTTCTACAAAATTTTACAATATTTGAAATTCGTTTACTATTTTTACGATTGCAACGAAATCAACGCAGAAACTGAAAACTGAAAGTAAAGTGCTGAAAGTAAAGACACCAAGGATTTTATACTGGCTCGGTTAAATGAACCTACTCTAGTCTTCGAGGATACCTTCCTCGGTTATCATTAAACACCAAAAAACATGTTACCACAAGGGTTGCTGGAGTTACAAACCAACTCCACCCTTTCCCAAACAATACAATCAAGCACACCGGATCATGAACATCATCGAACAGATGAAGGTTTGATCACACCTTGATCAACCTTTTACAACAGATAAAACGTGTATGGGGGTACAATCAAAGCCTATTCAATATCTTGAATATAAGAACAATAGGCTTGAGAGAAAAAGAAGAAGAAGGAAATGAAGAAGAAAATAGTAGAGCTTCTTGATCTTGAGAGAATGAGAGTTGTAGTCTTCACTTTGTTTTCACTACTTCTCTTCTTTTTAACTTGACAGGGCCGCCCCCTCTAGGTTTTCTACCATCTTGAGAATTCTCTTTGATGCCCTTGGTAGATTTCCTTGTGTAGATATGACACCACCTTGCTCACTAGGCACATTTGGATTGGATGGATGACTTTGCTTTGCTTACTTGGTACTTTATGATTGGTCCAATCTTGTCACCATTTTGTGGCTGTAAAACATGAGAATAAAATGAAAAACATGTGCCAAAAAGAGTTTAAAATGTTACCAAATAATCTCCATTTAATCCCTTCAATTTTGGGATGTCAATTAGTCACAACTATTTGCTAAAAATCGGCCAGCCATGCTGAGATTTTCAGCATTTGCTACATTTTCAAAAGTTTGGAATCATTACCTTGTGTAGCTCCTCCTTTTGTGTCACTAACCTTGTGTGTCTTATTCTCCACCAATTGAGATGCCAACTAAGCTTCACATATGCTCCAATGATGCTGTAAATGGCGTGTAATTTGTCTTCGACATGTGCTAAATTTCAATTTTGTAAACTTTGTAGAAAAATGCACAATAATTACACACATATGGTAAACTTTAATCAGCCCTTATTTGAATATTCTAGTACACTTTAACATGTCTTGAATGTGTAAAAAGTGTCTAGATAGTTGTTACATGACATGCCAAAAATGTACCATGTGTTATGTTCGTAGAAAACCGAATATTCAACTTTAGTTGATTACGCGATTTTTCTCCGATTAAATTCAAACTTTTTGCACATGTTATATATATTATGTCACAGAAAATAGGCATAAAATAAATTAAATATTCAGATCTAATGGCTGAGGTATAGGCGCCCCATGTGACAAAAAATGTTGAATTTTAAATATCGACAATTTGGCCTTAATTGGGGGTGATTTGTGTGTGCCAACATGGAATGGTTTCATGGCTGAATATATCATGTGAGCCACGAAATTATTGGCTCTTTTTAAAGTATATGGGCTGGCCATCTATATATGGTAAGTACATGACACGTTGGTGAAGTTTCGATAATCAACCAATACGACAATTTTCGGTTTATAACCTTGTAATATGTCGTAATAATTTTGTCATCACCATGAATTATATCATATGATATAAGACCGAATAAACTCATAAATATGAGGTAAGTGTAGTGGTGTGATGTTGACGTACGTTTGTAATATATGTAACATGTCGGTAGTACGTCAGAATATATGTGTATTGTGCCTTTTTATAAAAACTCTGAATATAATATATATATATATATATATATATGTGTGTGTGTGTGTGTGTGTGTGTATAACAAAGTAGAGAGGAGACTTTCCATGTTTTAATTTGTTGCCATCATGCCTTCTCCAAATATATCTCCATTTAATGAACTAGTTAGTTCATTAACTTAAGTACTTCACTTAATGAACTAGTTTAGTTCATTAATGGTGGCACCTAAAAATAGTTCAAACACACCCAATTTTTCCCAATTGATGTAAGTTTTAACGCTTCATGGCTTGTTAGCACGGCAACATTATATATTAAGCACATGCGGCATGTATGTCACAAAAACGTGTCAAGTGATAAATTTTGTGATGCATTTTTAAACACATGGAATTTAAATTATGTATTTGTGAATCACTCAAACTCTTTTTCTCAGCAATCTCCCCCTTTTGACGATTTACAAAATAACCTTAGTTCAGGATTTAAATATGACTGCTCCCCCTCTAATCGAGCAAAAATTCGATTTTTGAATTTTTAATTGTCTCTCCCTTGAATTTTGCAATCTTGCTCTTTCCTCCCCCTTAAATCACTCTCTCTCCCCATTAAATCATTCACTTTCTCTCCCCTTTTATAATATCAAAAGTACATGTCAGAAAAAATAGTAGTTTATAGTATATCAACAAAACTCATGCATTTTAAGTGCACTCTTAAGGGTTATTTATTCAACCCTTTGCAAATGTCCCTTTTAGTACCAAAATTTTTGTGACCTTCCTAGGTTTTCCAAAATGTTAGAAAAGAGATGAAGATGCAATATAATAGTCATTAGGTGGGAGTGCAATCGGCCTTGGACTGAGATTTCCATTGTAACCATTGTATGTTTGTCGTCTTTGATAAGTTCTTGTGTTGGTGTGCATGGTGCATGATCTAGATGCATTTTTGTTGACTTAGTGTCATGTATGCATCAATGGTTTCTTTTCATATCTATATGGCACATAATTGTATCTCTATGATATGAAGAAGAAGCATGATGAGATGACATAGGGAGGGGGAGTCTAGGCGTCTTCTTAAGCAACACATATATGTTGGACACATCGATTTTTTTAGATGGAAGGGATTTGGTTGATTTATTTAGTGTCTCGTTTTTTTCAACGTATCCCAATTCGGTTTTGTCACTATCATGCTTTTGTGAAGAAATGATGCGATCTAGCATGTTTGTACCTGTGTCAAATTGTTTCACCATTTTTCTAGATCTATAATCCTTGATTTCAAATTTGAAATGTCGAATTTCATTTCATTGTTTTGTGTCGTTAATGATGAGACCTCTGATGTTAGTGCATTGATTGTGCATGACGACTCTTCTTTTGAATCGTTTAATTGAGAAACAAGGTTTGTATTAGATGATTCTAACAACTTCTTTTTTCAATTAATCATTTCTTTTCTTTTGCAAGAGTCTTAGAGAACTTATGCAACTCAAGACATTGAGAGAATAAATCATCATAAGAAAGCTCAAAATCAGAATCAGAGTCAGAAGATACCTTATTTGATGCCTTAGATGTAAAGCATACTTGTGCCATTTGTTCTTCGGTATCGTCAGTCTCCAAGTTATATGAATCACTCCAAGTAGAGGCTTTTAAGGCTCTTCACCTATGTTTAGGATCTGAGACGAGTCTAGTTTTGTTTCAGTCCTTGTCACGGTTTTTGTTCGTTTATTTGTCCTTGGTCGGCAATCATATGACAAGTGTCCAAGTTTCTCACATTCATAACGCTTTATTTCCTCATTATTTTTATTTCTACGGTTCTTAGATGAAGTAGGCTTGTGTTTTTTTATTGATTTTCTCATGATCTTTCGTAATCTTCTAGCCATCGTAATTAGATCTTCATCATTGGAATCTGTGTCACTATCATCCATGCGATCATAAGAACTATAGACGTATTCCTTTGATTTAAACGCTATAACCTTATCTTGTTTAAGCGGACTCTCTATCCCTTGGGATAGAGGTATTTTCTGCCTATCACTTACCCTCCCAAGACCCTAACAATGGCTTTGATTGTCGTTGGGATATACTGGGTTCGGATGATGATGAACCTTATCTTGTTTAGAAGTAGATTTGGAATTTCATAAAGTAAGTTTGTTTTCATATACCTTTAATGATCCGATCAATTCCTCCATTTTTATCGATTTAGTTTCTTTACTTTACTCAATCGCCGTGACTTTAGGGTCCCTTTCGGATGGGAGACTTCTTAGTACCTTTTGGACCTTTTCCTATGTAAAAAAAGCTTTTCCAAGAGACTCAAGATAATTGTAGATGTTAGTCAATCGTAAGTCAATATCAACGATAGATTTATTAGACAATAATTTAAAAGACTCAAGTGTAGACATAAGCATATTTATTTTAGACCTTTGACTTGACTAGTTCCTTCATGTTTCATCTCAAGAATTCTCCACTTCTTTTGGACATTAGGGAAGTTAGGCACATAACTTGATTCGTTTTTACTCAACCCGTTTTAAAGAAGTTGCATCGCTCTAGTATTCATACTTAATCTCTTTTTGTCATCACTCATGTATTCTTGTTTCGGTTTTATGACTTCAAGTGTGACACCATCAACAGTAGATAACTTAGAATGAACGAAAGGACCGTCTTCTATAACAGACCACAAATCAATATCAATAGCCATAAAGAAAAGTTTCATTCTAAGTTTCCATTGAATAAAAGACTCACCATCCAAAAGAGGAGACCTTACTGTTGACATTCCTTCTTGCTCAGTTTTGTAGCTAGTAGTTGCCATCTCACTAAGATCGTTGGAACTCCTTGTCGTGAGTGTGATTGTAGGACATGTATAGAACCACTAGAAGAGGAGAGGGATTGAATAGTGGGTGCGGAAAATTTGGTTTTTAAAAACGTTTTAACCAAAAACCTCACTTCTAAAAACTGTTCCTGTTTTCAGATCCTAATTTGAAATAATTAAAACGACCTAGTTAGAGACCTCCAAAAATTATGAAATTTGGTGAGATTCTACTCTCAGATGTTTTGACTATGTCATAAACATTTCAAATCACAATTCAACTCCTAACCTTTGAAAATACGTTTTTGCTCATATTGCGCAAATCTTCCAGAAACAGTACTCCGATTTGAAAAATTTATTCCAATTGAGTGGAGACTCCAAATGGTCTGAAAATTTAATGACAACACCCTCAATATATGTATTTAAATGTTTTGAAACATTTTTGAAAAATGTCTTTGGGAATTATGTCAAATACGTTTATGTTCTCAACCTTTACAAGTCTGAAAATCAGATTGCACTAGTCTTAGAACTATTAATGTTTGATTGACGTATACTTGTCAATAATGGGTTTAAACTTTCGCCAAATGAAACATAAGAGGTGTGGCTATGTTTCTGCAAAAGTTTATGATTTTTGAAATTCGTTTAATATTTTTACGATTGCAGCGAAATCAACGCAGAAACTGAAAACTGAAAGTAAAGTGCTGAAAGTAAAGACACCAAGGATTTCATACTGGTTCGGTTAAACAACCTACTCCAGTCTTCGAGGACACCTTCCTTGGTTATCAATAAACACCAAAAAAACACATTACCAGAAGGGTTGCTGGAGTTACACCTACTCCACCCTTTCACAAACAATACAATGAAGCATAACTGATCACAACACCACCACCGAACGGATGAAGGTTTCATCACACCTTGATCGACCTTTTACAACAAATGAAACGTGTATGGTGGCATTATCAAAGCCTATTCAATATGTTGAATATAAGAACAATAGGCTCGAGAGAAGAAGAAGAAGAAAGAAATGAAGAAGAAAATAGTAGAGCTTCTTGATCTTGAGAGAATGAGAGTTGCAGTATTCACTTCGTTTTCACTACTTCTCTTCTTTTTAACTTGATGTCGCTGCCCCCTGTAGGTCTTCTACCATCTTGAGAATTCTCTTTGATGCCCTTGGTAGATTGCCTTGGGTAGATATGACACCACCTTGCTCACTTGGCACATTTCGATTGGATGGATGACTTTGGTTTGCTTACTTGGCAGTTTATGATTAGTCCAATCTTGTCACCATTTAGTGGCTGTAAAATCTGAGAATAAAATGAAAAACATGTGCCAAAGAGAGTTTAAAATGTTACCAAAAATATCCATTTAATCCCTTCAATTTTGGGATGTCAATCAATCACAACTATTTGCTAAAAATCGGCCAGCCATGCTGAGATTTTCAGCAGGTGCTACATTTTCAAAATTTTTGAATTATTACCTTGTGTAGCTCCTCCTTTTGTGCCACTAACCTTGTGTGTATTATTCTCCACCAATTGAGATGCCAACTAAGCTTCAGATAGGCTCCAATGATGCTGTAAATGGCGTGTAACTTGTCTTCTACATGTGTTGAATTTCAATTTTGTAAACTTTGTAAAATAATGCACAATAATTACAATATGCCCTTATTTGAATATTCAAGTACACTTTAGCACGTCTTGAATGTGTAAAAAGTATCTAGATACATGTTACATGTCATGCTAAAAACGCTCGATGTGTTATGTTCATAGAAAACCGAATTTTTGACTTTCGTTCATTACGCAATTTTTCTCCGATTAAATTCAAACTTTTTGCACATGTTATATATATTATGTCACAGAAAATATACATAAAATAAATTAAATATTCAGCTCTAAAGGCTGAGGTATATGCACCCCATGTGACAAAAAAGGTTGAATTTGAAATCTCCACAATTTGGCCTTAATTGGGGTTGATTTGTATGTGCTAACATGGAATGATTTCATGGCTGAATATATCATGTGAGCCACGAAATTTTTGGCTCTTTTTAAAGTATATGGGCTGGCCATCTGTATTTGGCAAGTACGTGACACGTTGGTGAAGTTTTGATAGTCACCCGATACGACAATTTTTGGTTTATAACCTTGTAACGTGTCGTAATAATTTTGTCATCACCGCGACTTATATCATATGATATAAGACGTCAATATACTCATAAATATGAGGTAAGTATAGTGGTGTGACGTTGATGTACGTTTGTAATATATGTAACGTGTCGGTAGTACGACGAAATATATGTGTATTGTGCCTTTTTATAAAAAATCTGAATATATATATATATTTTTTTAATAGGAAAAAGATAATTTTATGATGCCTCACTTATGGCGGAGGAAAACCATATTACAATGAGCATCAATGAAAACAAAATAATAGTATAGCGAACATATAAGTTGATGCCTCCAATCATATACGATATGCCGCATTAAAACCTTGCCAAGTAAAACAACCCTTGTGGATAAAACATTGGCGAAGGAAAAAGCGTACATATTTATATGATTGGTGTAATTGCATGAATATAAAAAAGATAATCGTGTTGTGTCCGTAAGCTGAGAGGGTGCAACATACTGTAGTCGCTGTTGGATTCGCCAATGTATGTTCCTCCGATGTTGCCATTGCATCCCAGGTTCCATGCACAAACATAATAATGGATTAGGAGTGTGACAAAAGCTATATGAAACAGCAGTAATATATATATGTATACGTATATATATATATATATGTATATATACGTATATATATATGTGTGTATATATATATTTATTTATTAAATTGAAATTTTATTGATAAAATGCCTCACTTATGGTGGAGGAAAACCATATTACATGAGTACATCCTGAAACGCATGAAAGTAGTATAATGCTGCTATTATATGTAGCCTCCAGTCATATATGATATGTCGCATTAAAATCTTGCCAAGTAAAACCACCCTTGTTGTACCCCGCCGAAAAATCATATAGTACTAGAAGACTCGTATGAGTGAATTAATAAAGTGGTATCCTTCAAGTGCCTTTCACTAAGCTTCCTTAGTAATTCTTTTATGATGAGCAATATAATTATTCAAGTATGAGATATGGACCATGACCAATTCAAATTCACCCAAAGGGGGCTTAAGAGAAATTTCGGCCACAAGGTTTAAAAAGGGGCCTTAAAGGGGTTTTTCCCAAATTATAAGAGAGTTTAATCTTAAGGGCCTCCCTAAAATAAGCCCAAATGAAAATTAAGGAGTTGTAGGTAGTGGGCAATTTTTTCCCAATTCTTGGAGAAAATTCGGCCCTAGCCCAAGGAGAATTGAGAATTTTTCAAATTTTGTTTTAAAACAAGAAAAAGGGGAAATTATCAATTAATCAGGAGACAATTATCCACATATAAGAAAAGAAAATTAAGCATGGAAAAGGGGTCACCCAAGCCTAAGAAAATCGGACCCCTATGGTTGACCAAGAAAGATTACCATGGTTACTTAATGCTACTACAAGGTTGAGGAAATAACTCTAGTTGGGTAAAATAACCAAGGTTGGTCATAAAGTAACTATAGATGGCATAAAGTAACTATATTTGGCATAAAGTAACTATAGTTGACATAAAGTAAGTATAGTTGACAAAAAGTAACTATAGTTGCCTTAAAGAAACCTTGGTTAGTGAAAAGAAACCAAGGTTAATTGGCTTGGAGAATCCCTCCCCCTCCCAACATAACCCACGGCTGTTTCCTTAAGCCAAGGGGAAGAAAATCTTCCCCAAGCAATTTTAGAACACTTAGAATACTACTCCATCATCATCAAACTTTCGGCCATGATGAAGCTAGGAGTGTGAGATCATCTTAATCTTCAAGCCTTGAAGAACCCATCTAGGTAAGTTGAATGTTAAACCTTCTAAGTATGTTCTATATTTCAAAGGATGAAACTCACATGGTACCTCCCTTATTCATGCCAAAAACGTGACCTCCAAAGTGGTCACTAGGTGAAATTCCTTCAAGCTACTTAGGAGAAGCTAACATCTTGGTGGTTAGAATCCATCTCAAGCTCCATTCAAGCTTCATTTTGGTAAGATGAATCTAACCTCAATCTAGCTCCATTCTTCATTTAAGATAGTAGCTAATGTTCATCCTTTTCTTCCTTCCAAAAACGTGTGGAATGATGAAGTTGGAGGAAACTTCAATCCATTGCAAACAAGGCTCAAGCTAATGAAAAGCTCTAAGGTTCAAAGAGGAAAGTATACTCTAGCCAATCTTGCCTTATTTGTGAAGTGCATGCTTGAATGACTAGCCATTTTTAAGTTATGAATCTTAGTTGGAGATTCTAAGAACAAGACATGAACTTAGTTGATGTAAAGAAAAGTGTTGGTATGAAAAGTGACATGTTCTAAGCGTAAATGGCAAGACTGTTGGTATGAGTCATGTGTAGCCTAAAATGAGTTATGAGACTTGAAATAACTATGTTTAAATGTGTATTTGATGTATGGTAAGTCATCTTAATAAATGAAGTTGGTTGAAGGATGCTTGAACAATAAAAAGGTGAAGAAGTGCTGAAACTACTGGAGCTGGCAGATTTATGTTGCTGATTGTGTGACTTGAGAACGAACCATAGAAGTGTTCTATTAAGCTAAATTTTGACATGACACTATCTCTGTGTGTTTAGTACAAGTGAGAGTTGGATATGCAGTAAAAAGAGTTATGGTTTATTTTTAATAAATATTTTGGTAAAACTGCTCGAGAAGAAATTACTGGAACTGAGCAAAACAGTGTGACGTTTTGCATGACCTTAAAATGAATCTTAGGAGTATTCAAATTGCCTAATTTTTGGTGTGATGTTAGCCTCATATGTATATGAAATGTGTGAGTTGGAATTTCAATAAAAGGAGTTGTGGTTTGTCCTTAATGAAGTTTTTAATAAGAAGTGGTCAAACAGAAGTACTGGAACTGGACAGATTTATGTGTTATGTTGAACGACCTGAACATGAATCTTAGGAGTGTTCAAATTCGCTAATTTTTGGTATGGTGACAACCTTATGTGTATGAGAAATGTGAGAGGTAGAATTTTGATGAAAGGAGTTGTGAATTATTATTAATGAAATTTTTGGTTAAATTGCTCAAACAGAGTTGCTGGAACAGGACAGTTTTGAGTAGTAAGTTATGTGGCTCGACAATGCACCTTATGAATATGCAAATGAGCTGATTTTTGGTATGATGATAGTTGGATGTGTTTGTGACATCTGTGAGTTGGAATTTTGGAAAACGGAGTTGTGATTTGGTCACAATTTATTTCGTGATACAACTGGTCAATCAAGTCTCTGCATGTATCCAATTTGGGAAAGTAATTAGATGACCCCCTTAAACTTATTGAATTTCCTTGGAAATTTTATGGTAATTACTTAGGGCATAGATGTACATGTTCATGTAAATAAACCAGCCTAAAACCACCATTTTGATGGTTAACAACTGAGTTGAAGTTAGTGTACAAAACTGGAAAACAGGACATTTTATTGTCATAAGTTGTAAGGCTTTGATCTTGCTCATTTAAGCTTAAATGTGATGTTTAGCCTTATGAATATTGTTCCTTGGTGTGTTAGATATGTTTTCTAGGTGATGCATCAAAATGAATAAGGTTTTATGACCCACGAAACTGAGGTAAGGCGGTACTGCCCTGCTGATTTCAGCAGTACCTTTGATGATAGTATGATGTTTTGAGGTAGTTAGACATTTCGGAATGTTACGAAATTTTAATAGCATGTGTCTAAGCCTTCATTATGCATATGTATGGCATGGGTTTATGAATATGAGCACGAATGGATGAGCACGAGGCTGTATGAACAGAATGTGATTGCTGGACAGTTTTTTCCAGTTTAAAAGACAAGTCCGTGCATGCATGATTATGATGCATTTGTTCACGAGTCGCATAATGCATGTCATACATTGCATCATCGTCATGTACATGATTTACAGCATGATTTTTATGTGAAGGAAAGATGAAAAGCGTTTTCATAAGATGATTTTGTTTTGCAAAGAATGATTCCCCACCGGTATCGTGTGTGAGTATGAACTTGGCTAGTATGAACCCGCTCAGATTCGGGTTAAGCGATCTGACAGTATGACCGTGCAGGCCCGGAAAATAATAGGCCTGATGATGATGATGATGATGATGATGACCGTGCAGGCCCGGAAAATAATAGGCCTGATGATGATGATGATGATGATAATGATGATGACCGTGCAAGCCCGGAAAATAATAGGCCTGATGATGATGATGATGATGATGACCGTGCGGGTCCGGAAAAGAATAGACCCGGCAAGTATGATGATGTTACCGTTCCGAATCCGGGAATAATAGATTCGAAGGGGAGAAGTTACCGCATCAGATCCGGGAAGATAGATCTGAACACTCTATTATTTTACGATGATGATGATTTTAAAGAAAAGCATGAAAGATCATATTCCATTTTATCTTGATGTATCGCACGTTCATATGCATGCATATTACATTCATGTAGCGACACATGAGATTTAAGTTGTGATGTCCTCGTAGACCCTAAGTGATGATTCTTATTGTGTTATTCATCGATACGAGTTACAGTCTTTTAGTGTTATATTCTGCTTTGAGTGATGATTCTAATTAAGTTATGATCTTGATACATTAAGTGAGGATCCCTATCGAGTATTGGATGCAGGGCATTATGCGCTACTTCTGCATATTCATACGCATTGCATATGGTCATGAGCATGATGTTGAGTCTATTTGCACTAGGCTGTGTCATTAATTGCTTCGTGACTAAGTTATGATTCTATTGCCTTAACGACTATTGATTGAAGGGATGAGATGCTAGCCAAATGCTAAAGGTAATGTTACATAGGTTATGGTTCTCCTATCTCTCGTTACCTAAGTTACGATTACACTACTGTTGATACGTAAGCTATGATCTTATTCAGGACATTTAGGTCAAGTTGTTATGAATTGGTAGCTCATAGGTTATGATCTTTATTGAGTGGTGACCTTTTGTATGTCATGATCTTTATTGAATGACGATCCTTTCATAAGCTATGATCTCTGTTAAGTTTCAATCTCTGTTAAGCTATGACCTTGGATATATCTTGTGTTGAATTCTCCCGAGTATTTAATGGAAGGTCAGGTATGTTCTAAACCGAATTTTGGGGGTTCGGTTCTTGTATGTACTTTCCAGTTAATGCATGATTGTTTATGGTGTACTTGCTGGTGACTTTGTCACTCACCCCCTATTTTTCCTCCCAGAGGCTGCAGGGAACAAGGTAGAATGGATTGAGGATGCACCTAGAGCCCCTACCCGTGAGTGCAGAGAAGGGTGGGCAGATTAGGAGACGTGACTTGACGATTATGACTGATGACTGATTATGTAGTTGTGATGGGAGACATCTACTTTTGAGAATTTCGATACTTTGATTTGGGTTGTAAAACAAAGAATGATCTAGTGGATGTTTTTAATTTAAAGTTTTAAATTCTGCCACGGTTTCGCATAGTTATCTGCGTGTAAGCGCAAAAATCCATGCATTATACCATGGATCATGATACGTATGAGACGACGCCTAGTACTCTCCTTAGTAAAGTACGGCGGGTGCACCGACTCCGACGGGGCCGGGGTGCGGGGCGCCACAACCCTTGTGGATAAAACCTTGGCTAAGGAAAAAGCGTGCATATTTATATGAGGAGGTATCATGGAATTGGAAAAAGTATGTGTATCAACTGATGTAATCTGTAGGCAGCTGGGAACATATATACGTCTGCCAACTTCGTGTGTCGTAATCGGCCAAAAGAGACAGCTTCTGTGTGTAAATGATAGGAACGCCCAACTGAGACCTTGTCCCATGTTCATTTGAGTAAATGATAGTATCAGCATGAGAATTTGACCCATCAGAATTCAAGTGAAGATCTCCTCAGTTGCAAGACACCAATCAGCCAAATTACGGATCATACTCCAAGACTCAGAGCAGCCATGCATTGTCCGACAGATATGCAGCATATGAAAAGAAAGCACATTACGAATCATATTTGCAATATAAAGCGCAAATTTAAAAGAAGGTTGTAATGAACTGAGACTACCCAGGCTGTCCATATCATGGGATACGGACAGGGCATATATTAGATGATGATAAAATAGGAGTATGTGAAGCCAAAGAATAGATATTACCCGAAATTTTTGTGTCCTTGGTTGACACAGGCAGGCAACTGGAACTCGTACTTGTGTGGCTTCCATGTTAAAAACGTATATGTGGAATTGAGACATCTGTAAGTAAAGCTCCTTTGAACATAGGCGATAATGAAGATATTGTGAAGAAATGATGATATCTCTGATGTAATTTCCATATTGAGCCAACAAGTGCGCCACCACATTTGCCTCCCTGGGAATATGTGAAACTTTAACATCACCATGGGTTATTAAGCTACGAAGAAGAGGAGGACAATGCACAAAGTGAATATGATCCACGACTCCTTGTGAATCTAGCTCCATGTCCAAATGCCTGTATCGCTGCAGAAAGTACAAAAGGCCCAGAAGTGCTGCTTGAAGCTCTGCTTGAAAGGGCAAAGACAAGGGAAGGTGAAACGCAATAGCCTCCTTTAAATTGCCACTTGGATCCCTCAAAACTGCCCCCCTGAAGCTGTGATAGAACCATGTGCTGCATCAACATTAAGCTTTAATCTTCCTGAAGGGGGCGTGTGCCATCTAACAATTTGTGGCCGATAAAGACGCATCTTAGGTGTCAATCCAGATGTTATTAAGTCCGGATCATTGCTGACAAATTTTTTTCCATGTTGAACACAACTCCATGTATAAATATGGCGTCTGATTAGTTCTTTTATTTGGATAGGAGTATATTCTTCATCTCCAAATGTCATTGCTGTATACGCCTTCCATATGTGCCATATAACGATTCCTGGCAAAATGAATCGTAGCACTCCACGAAATGACTGCTCACTTGTAGACGTCCACTACAACATAAGGTATTGAAAGAGTTGTAGATTTCCTGGCTGAGGGCCGTCAACTATTGATGCATAGTATGTATATATGTATATATATATATATATATATTTATATATATATATATATATACATAAACGTGTATAACAAAGTGGAGAGGAGAGTTTCCATGTTTCAATTTTGTAGAGAAAAAGGGGTTTGAGTGATTTTCAAATACATGATTTAAATGTGCACAAAAATGAGCATGACATAAAACGTGCATGATATAAATAAACCTGTGCATGATATTGCTTATTACTTGCCTTATTTAGCCCATATATAATGTTCCCGTGCTAACGAGCCATGAACCGTTAAAGCATACATCATATGGCAAACATTTGTTGTGTTTACACTATTTTCAGGTGCCACTATTAATGAACTAAACTAGTTCATTAAGTGAAGTACTTAGTTAATTAAACTAAGTAGTTCATTAAAGGAAGCCACATTTGGAAAAGGCACAAAGGCAACAAGGCTAAGGAAGGAAAGTCTTCTCCTCCTCCCCTATATACACGCCACATACATATATAATACATATATTTTCAGATTTTTTGAAAAAGGCACACGCACATGTATTCCAACGTACTACCGACACGTTATATATTTTATGTACGTACGTTAACGTCACACCATTATACTAAAATCATATTTATGAGTATATTCAGGTCTTATATCATATGATATAAGTCATGGTAATGACAAATTAAATACGACACGTTAAAAGGTTCTAAACCGAAAATTGTCGTATCGGGCGAATACCGAAACTTCGCCAACGTGTCATGTACTTGCCATAAATAGATGGCCAGCCCCTACACCTCACAAATCATCAAAAATTTCGTGCTAATGGTGATATTTTCAGCCAAAAATACTTTCCATGTTGGCACACACAAATCACCCCACATTAAGGCCAAAATGTGAAGATTCCAATTTTGATTTTGTCACATGTTAATGGCGCCACTTTAGACCAGACAAGTGCTAAGATTTAAAGTATATATTATATATATTATGTGTAACATAATATATATAACATGTGCACAAAGTTGGAATTTAATTAGAGAAAAATCGGGTAATCGATAAATATGGAAAATTCGGTTTTCTACGTACACAATGCATGGAACATTTTTGGCACATCATATGACACGTATCTAGACACTTTTTACATATGTCATACATCTTAAAGTGTTCTAGAAAATTAAATTAAGGGCTGATTGGAATATAACATGTGTGTATTATTAAATGTGCACTATTTTACAAAGTTAGCAAAAATAAAATTCAGCACATGCATATACATGTATACACGCCACCTACAGCTGAGATGGATCATACGTGGAGCCTTGTTGGCATAATGATTGGTCAAGAATCAATCATACAATGTTGGTGATTTAAAGAAAGAAACTACAAAAGGTAAAATTTCAAATTTTGTCACAATTGCGACACATGCTGAAAATTCAGCATGTGTACTATAGTGTTGGGCGATTTTTATCATCCATTATGAGCTATATTTTGTGTCTTGATTAAGGTGGATTAATTAGTAGACAATTTGGAAGTGTTTTAAATATTTTATGGAATAAAGAAAGTGATATTCATGAATATCACACATGCTGAAAATTTCAGCATGTATGCAATGTATCTAGGCATTTTTAAGGCCTTATTAGTGACTAATTTTTATTCCAAAAATGATGAAAATGTTGTCTACTAAATGGTGATTGATTTCTTCTTTATTTTCAAGAAATAAATCAAATCAAACTTGGCAACATTTTGAATAGTAGACAAATGTTACACATGCTGAAATTTCAGCATGTAAAGTGAGTTAATGGCCGAAATTTACATGGTATTTTGTGAGATATTATCTTGCTTAACTTTATGTGACAATCTTGTGGATTATGGAAATTATTCTATGTTGATTTTGGCACATGTTCTTAGTGAAATATTCAGATTTTCCAAGTCATCAAATGTTGACAACATTCACCCAATCATGAAGTGCCAATTAAGCAAAGGTTAAATGATCATCCAATGAGAAGGTGCCAAGTACGCAAGATCATGTCACAATGATGCTACACATTCTCCCAAGGACTTAGAAGACAATTTTCAAGAGGGGAGAGCACTAGTGGGGGCGGCCACAATGTGATTGAAAAGAAGGAAGAAGAGCAAAACAACAACAAGAACAAGAGTTGCAAAATAAAAGATCAAAAGTGTTCTAGCCTTCTTCTTCTACACTCTCTTTCTTTCTTCTTCTTGAAAGCCTATTGTACTTATATTTCTATCCTTGAATAGGCTTGTATTATACCACCACATACTCTTTATCTTTGTAAAAGATTGATCAAGGTGTGATGAATCTTCAATCTTGCAAGGTGGTGGTGTTCGTGTGCATTGTATTGAACATACAAGGTTTGTAAAGGGTTGAATTTGGTGTGTAACTCCATCAACCCTGTGGTAAGGTGTTTTTGAGTTGTGTGATTAGTGTGAACCAAGGAATGTGTTCCTTGAAGACTGGAGAAGGTTGTTGATAACCGAGCCAGTATAAAATTCTTGGTGTCATTTACTTTCAGCACTGATTTTTTGTTTCAGCACTGTTTACTGTTTTTAATCACGTCCGTAAAAATAGTAAACGAATTTCAAAAATCATGAAACTTTCAGGAAACATAGCCACACGTCTCAAGGATCTTTTGGCACAATTTTCAACCCTTTTGGAAAAGTATAAGTCACCCATACGTCCAAAGTTATGAGACTAGTGCAGTCTGATTTTCAGGCTTGCAAAGGTTGAGACTTTGAGTGTATTTGACTAACTTCCCGAAAGAATTTTTCAAAACTGTTTCAACCCATTTAAATACAACTTATAAGGGGTTAGTCTTTAAATTTTCAGATCATTTGGAGTTGTGTACAAATAGGAATTAATTTTGTCAAATCAGTGTACCGTTTCTAGCAGATTTGCGCAATCTAACCATCAACGAATTTTCAAGGGGTTAAAGGTTGAATTTAAATCTGAAATTTTTAGGAGGCACTTATAACATCTGAGTCTAAGGTTTCTCCAAATTTCAGAATTTTTTGAAGACCTGCAACCTAGATTTCAAAATGTTTTAAAACTGGTCCTGAAAACAGAAACTGTTTTCAGAAGTTGGGTTTTTGGTTTAAAACTATTTTAAAAACCACATTTTCCGCACCCACTATTCAACCCCCCCTTCTAGTGGTGCCTTGAAGATCCTACAATTGTTATCAGAGCGCAGGAACACTCACATCAAAAGGATCCAACGATCTAAGTGAGATGGCAACCACAACCGTGCAAGAAGGAATGTCAACTGTAAGGTCTCCTCTTTTCGACGGTGAGTCCTTTATTCATTGGAAATTAAGAATGAAAATTTTTCTTATGGCTATTGATATTGATCTATGGTCCATCATAGAAGACGGTCCATTTGTTCCTACTAAGATGTCAATTATTGATGGTGTCACACTAGAGGTTATAAAAACGAAACAAGAATACACTAGTGATGACAAAAAGAAGTTGAGTATGAATGCTAAAGCCATGCAACTACTATTAAACGGCCTAAGTAAAAGTGAGGCTAGTTACGTGTCTAATTGTTCCAGTGCTCAAGAGATGTGGCATATTCTTGAAATGAAACATAAAGGGACTAGCCAAGTAAAGGAGTCCAAAATTAATATGCTTATGTCCACACTTGAGTCCTTTAAATTATTGCCAAATGAGTCTATTGTTGAGATGGATTTACGCTTGACTAACATTTACAGTTCTCTTGAGTCTCTTGGCAAATCCTTCACTATGCAGGAAAAGGTACAAAAGGTCTTGCGAAGCCTTCCATCTGAGTGAGACCCTAAAGTAACGGCCATAGAAGAAAGCAAAGAGACCAAATCGATTAAAATGGAAGAACTAATCGGATCACTTAAGGTATATGAAAACAAACTTGCTTTAAGACATTCTGAGTCCATTTCTAATAATGATAGGGCTATAGCATTTAGATCAAATGAATACGTCGCAGATGATAGTGACATAGACTCCGATGATGAGGACTTAATCATGATGGCTAAAAGATTAAGAAAAATATTGAGAAAATCGATTAAACATAAGTCTACCCAATCTAAGGATCATAAAAATAAAAATAAGGAAATAAAGTGCTATGAATGCGGCAAACTTGGACATCTATCATATGACTGCCCTAATAAAGAAAAGCAAACAAACAAATACCCTGACAAGGATCGGAACAAGAATAGACTCGTCTCAGAACCTAAGCAAAGGAGAAGAGCCTTCAAAGCCTCCACTTGGAGTGACACATCCGACTCTGAGACTGATGATACGGAAGAACACAAGGCACAAGTATGCTTTACATCTAAAGCATCAAATGAGGTATCTTCTGATTCTGATTCCGATTCTGAATGTTCTTATGATGATTTATTTAGTCAATATTTAGAATTGCATAAGTTTTCAAAGATTCTTGCAAAAGAAAAGAAGCGATTAATTGAAGATAAGAAATTGTTAGAATCTTCTTGTAGGATCTGCAAGGCACCACTAGAAGGGGGAGGGGGGGGGGGGTTGAATAGGTGGTGCGGAAAGTGTGGTTTTTAAAATTTGTTTGAACCTAAACAATTCAACTTCTGAAAACAGATTCTGTTTTCAGAACTAGTTTTAAAACGTCTTTAAAACCAGGTTATAGGTCTCCAAAAATTATGAAATTTTGAGAGAACTTAGCCTCAGATGTTATGAGGGTTCCCTAAAAATTTCAAATTAAAATTCAACATGTAACCCCTTCAAAAACCGTTGGTACTCAGATTGCTCGAATCTGCCAGAAATGGTAGATGGTTTTGAAAAATTTATTCCTATTTGTGTGAACGTCCAAAAGCTCTGAAAATTTGACCACTAACTCCTTATACACTATATTTAAATGGGTTGAAACAGTTTTGCAAAATTATTTTGGAAAGTAGGTCAACTACAATCAAAGTCTCAACCTTTGCAAGTCTGAAAATCAGACTTCACTAGTCTCAGAACTTTTGATGTTTAATTGACTTATACTTATCCAAAAGGGTTGAAACTTGTGCCAAATTAACCCTAGAACGTGTGAGTATATTTCTGGAAATTTTTGTGATTTTTGAAATTCGTTAACTATTTTTACGAATGTGAACAAGAAGGATAATCAGTGCAGTAACTGAAAAGTAAATGGCACCAAGAATTTTATACTGGTTCGGTTATAAACAACCTACTCCAGTCTTCAAGGAACACCTTCCTTGGTTCAAACTAATCACACACATGCAATACACCTTACCACAGGGTTGATAGAGTTACACCTAACTCCAACCCGTTACAAACCTTGTATAACGAATACAATTCGCACGAACACCACCACCTCGCAAGAATGAAGATTGATCACACCTTGATCAATCTTTTACAAAGATATATAATGAGTGGTGGTCTATATCAAGCCTATTCGAGATTGAAGAATATGAATACAATAGGCTTACAAGAAGAGAGAAAGAAAGAGGATGTAGAAGAAGAAGAGCTAGGCTTTTTGATCACTTTGATTTGCAATGCTTGTTGCTTGTTTTGTTTGCTCTCTTCTCTTTCCTTTTAATGATGCATGGCCGTCCCCTTGGTGTAGCCTCCCCTTCTTGAAAATTAACTTTTAAGTCCTTGAGAGAGTGTAAGACATCATTGTGACAAGTTCTTGCTTACTTCGCATCTTCTTATTGGATGATCATTTAGTCTTCGCTTACTTAGCACCTTCTCATTGGATGAATGTTGTCATCATTGATGACTTGGTAAAAATCTGAGAATTACACTTAAACATGTGCCAAAATCATCACAAAATAACTTCCATAAATCATGAGATACATCACATAAGTTGCAAGACAAAAATCCTTCTCAACTAAGGCAAAAATCGGCCATCAAGTGCTTGTTGCCATGCTGAATTTTCAGCATGTGCATCATTCAATTTTATTCAAAATAATGCCCAATATACTTTGATTTTTCTTTAAAAAATGAATCACCAATTTATGGTAATTATTCCTATCACATGAGAAATGAATATGGACATCTTTATGCTCTAAAATTCGGCCACACCATGTCTTCACACATGCTGAAAAAAATTCAGCATGTGTGATATGTAGAATATCACACTTTATTAACTTAAATAATATTCAAATCATTTCCATAACATCCTCAATTAATCCTCATG
Source organism: Eustoma russellianum (assembly GCA_036186865.1). Taxonomy (NCBI): domain Eukaryota; kingdom Viridiplantae; phylum Streptophyta; class Magnoliopsida; order Gentianales; family Gentianaceae; genus Eustoma; species Eustoma russellianum. Next base: position 15,937,735 of record AP025045.1, read on the forward strand.
ATACAAGACACAAAATGTAGCTTATTTAATGTGAGAAAATCGCCCATGTTAATGCACACATGCTGAAATTTTCAGCGTGTGCTACAAATGTGACATTGTTTGAAATGTTACCTTTTGTAGCTCCTTTCTTTATGTCATCAACATTGTATGATTGATTCTTGACCAATCAATATGCCAACAAGGCTCCAAATAAGCTCCATCTCAGCTGTAGGTGGCGTTTCATAGAGTATGTGTATGTGCTGAAATTTAATTTTTGCTAACATTGTAAAATAATGCATATTTAATAATACACACATGTTATATTCCAATCAGCCCTTAATTTAATTTTCTAGAACACTTTAAGATGTATATCATATGTAAAAATTGTCTAGATACGTGTCACATGATGTACCAAAAACGTTCCATATGTTGTGTGCGTAGAAAACTGAATTTTCGATATTTATCGATTACCCGATTTTTCTCTAATTTAAATTCCAACTTTTGCACATGCTATATATATTATGTTATACATAATATATATAATATATACTTTAAATCTCAGCACTTGGCTGGTGTAAAGTGGTACCATTAACATGTGACAAAATTAAACTTGGAATCTTCACATTTTGGCCTTAATGTGGAGTGATTTGTGTGTGCCAACATGGAAAGTAGTTTTGGCTGAATTTTCTGTCATGTGCACGAAATTTTCATCCATTTTTTGAAGTATAGGGGCTGGCCATTTATTTATGGCAAGTACGTGACACGTTGGCAAAGTTTCGGTATTCGCCCGATACGACAATTTTCGGTTTAGAACCTTTTATCGTGTCATATTTAATTCGTCATCACCATATCTTATATCATATGATATAAGACCTGAATATACTCATAAATATGAGTTAAGTATAGTGGTGTGACGTTAACGTACGTACGTAAAATATATAACGTGTCGGTAGTACGTTGGAATACATGTGTATGTGCCTTTTTCAAACAAATCTGAAAATATATGTAATATATATGTATATAGGCGTTTATCATTAAAGAAGAGAGGAGGAGAAAACTTTCCTTCCTTAGCCTTGTTGCCTTTGTGCCTTTTCCAAATGTGGCTTCCTTTAATGAACTACTTAGTTTAATAAACTAAGTACTTCACTTAATGAACTAGTTTAGTTCATTAATGGTGGCACCTGAAAATAGTATAAACACAACAAATGTTTGCCATATGATGTAAGCTTTAATGCTTCATGGCTCGTTAGTACGGCAACATAACATATAAGCTAAATAAGGCAAGTAATGGCAAAGTATCATGCATACATGTACACGTTTATATATATCATGCATTTAAGTCACTTATTTTGAAATCACTCAAACCCCCTTATCTCTACAATCTCCCCCTTTTGATGATTTTCAAAATAACTTATGCACATGATTTAAATGCTATCGCTCCCCCTTCAAACATGCACAAATTTGAAATTTGAATTTCGAATTTCAAATCCGGCTCCCCCTTGATTTGTGCAGTTAGTGTCAATTAGTGTCTCTCTCTCCCCCCCTTAAATCATGCTTTTATCTCCCTTTTTATTTTGGAAAGTAAATCAAAAGATTCCTGTCAATAAGGAAAGAGAATCAAGTCATGTCAAATCAAATCATATCAACGGAAATCATGCCTAATTTAGAACGAAGAGATTCATACGTGGCTTGATTTAAGGCTTTTGTAAAAATATCCGCTACTTGTGCGTCTGTGCGTACGTGATCTATGACAATATCATCATTGTTTACGTGATCACGAAGAAAGTGATAACGTACTTCTATATGCTTAGCCTTAGAATGTAACACGGGGTTCTTAGACAAATTTATGGCACTCATACTATCACAATATATAGGAATTTTAATTACGGTAATTCCAAAGTCCGAGAGTTGTTGTTTTATCCACAACAACTGTGTGCAACAAAGGCTAAGTGCCATGTACTCAGCCTCGGTAGTGGACAAAGCAACACTTGCTTGCTTTTTGGAAAACCATGAAATGAGTGAGTTTCCTATAAATTGGCAAGTTCCACTCGTGCTTTTTCTATCTATTTTGCAGCCACCATAATCTGCATCAGTGTAAGCATGTAAGTTAAATGTAGAACCCTTATCGTACCAAATTCCTAAGGTGGGCGTGTGCTTAATGTAACGGAATATTCTTTTTACCGCATTGAAGTGTGACACCTTAGGTTGACTTTGAAAACGTGCACACATGCATACACTAAACATGATATCAGGCCTATTAGCAGTTAAATATAGCAAAGAACCTATCATAGATCGATATAAGCCATTATCAACGTCTTTACCGTTTTCGTCTTTGTCCAATTCGGTAGTGACACTCATAGGGGTGGGGGATGGTTTCAAATTTTCGAAATTAAACTTGTTAATCATGTCATTAACATATTTTGCTTGACTTATGTGAATCCCTTTACTCGTTTGCTTAATCTGCAAGCCAAGAAAATAATTAAGTTCACCAACCATAGACATTTCAAATTCAGAAATCATGCAATTTTCAAAATCTTTAACAAGTCTATGTGAGGTAGAGCCGAAAATAATGTCATCAACGTAGATTTGGATAATAAGTAAATCTGATTTATCTTGTTTCAAAAATAGTGTACTATCTGTAGTACCACGTTTAAAATCATTTTGTAAAAGAAAATTAGCAAAACGATCATACCATGCTCTCGGTGCTTGCTTTAGGCCGTATAGTGCCTTCTTTAGTTTGTACACGTGATCTGGATGTTTCAAATCTTCAAAACTGGGTGATTGCTTCACGTATACTTCTTCTTGTATGAATCCATTTAGGAAAACACTTTTTACGTCCATTTGATACAATTTAAAATCTTTCATGCAAGCAATAGCAAGTAAGAGTCATATAGCTTCTAATCGTGCTACGGGTGCAAATGTTTCATCGTAGTCAATTCCTTCCTCTTGATTATAGCCTTGTGCTATAAGTCTTGCTTTATTCCTAACGACCTTTCCTTCTTCATTCATTTTATTCCTAAACACCCACTTTGTGCCTTTTATAGTCTTATCTTGTGGTCGTGGCACTAAATCCCATACATCGTTTCTAACGAATTGATTAAGTTCGTCATGCATAGCATCAATCCATGAAGAATCACTCAAAGCATCATGCACATTTTTGGGCTCAATTTCAGAAATCATAGCATGAAATTCATTTATTTCATCCGAAGTAATTCTTCTACGTGGTCGCACACCGTGAAGTGAGGTCGCCTATGATGAGATCATGTGGGTGATCTCTATGCCATCTTGGTTGATTATTTTCTATGTTATCATGCATTTCTATGTGATCATGCATTTCTAGTGTGTCATTCATATCATGCATATCAAAAGAATCATTATCTTCATTCAACACGGGTTTCAATTCAAAGTCATCTTCATATTCCTTATCTTTATCAATCTCACCAAATTCATTGAATTTCACATGAATAGATTCCATGATTTGTCTAGTGAGAGGATCATAACATCTATATGCCTTCGAATTTATAGAATATCCAACAAAAATGCACTCAATTGATTTGGATTCAAATTTGTCTAAATTATCTTTTGTATTTAAAACAAAACATTTGCATCCAAACACACGAAAATAGTCAATCTTAGGCATACGATCATTCAAAATCTCATAAGGCATCTAGTTTATTTTCTTTCTTATAGATAGGCGATTTACAATATAGCATGCACAATTTACGACTTCCGCCCACAGAAATCTAGGCAATTTATTTTCGCATAATATAGTTCTAGCGATTTCTTGTAATGTGCGATTCTTTCTTTCTACTACTCCATTTAATTGTGGAGTTCTAGGTGGCGAAAACTCATGCTTAATTTATTTTTCTTCGCAAAACGAAATCACCTCTTTGTTTTTAAACTCACCGCCTCTATCACTTCTTAACTTTTTCACATTTACACCGTATTGATTTTCAAGTTGTTTAATTAATTTTGCAATTTCTATGGAGTTATCATCCTTATGTGCAAGAAATAGAGTCCGAGTATAACGAGAAAAATCATCAACAATCATGCATGCATAGTGGCGCCCACCAAGGCTTGTAGTGCGACTAGGACCAAACAAATCAATATGCAATAGTTCTAAGATTCTAGTCGTGCTTATTTCGTTTTTAGGCTTAAGTGACTCACGTGTTTGTTTGCCTTTTATGCAAGATTCACACAACTGAAAGTTGTCTAAATCAAGCTTTGGCAATCCCCGTACTAGGTTCTTTCGTTGAAGCTTTTCTAGTGTGGAAATGCCAATGTGTCCTAAACGTCTATGCCATAAATTCACATTGGGTTCATTTGACATAAAACACTTAACTTTAGCGTCTACTACTGTTAGGAAATCGAACGAGATCACTGCAAAAACGCGCAGCGGAAAACAAAATTGATCTCTGATTTCCTACCAAGGATCCATGTTGCTCGTTTAATTCGACAAAAGAAATCAAAAAGTACCTCCGTAGATTCGGAATCTGCAGATGGAAGAGGTGCGAAAATACGATCACCCTCTGTCGGTATCCACACGAACACTTCCGCCCGGAGTGCTAGCTCTTCAAACGGCGCGGCTGAAGAACTCGTTTTTCCACAAAAACGGCTCTAGGGTTTTTTATGACTCTGTGTATTTTTCGTGTCTCTTGTGTATACGAGATACACAAGTATATATGCACATACGTAGACATCAGAATCCGAGTCCTAATCGGATTAGTGGATGCCAATCAAAAATCCATATCAGATACGGATTCTATCAGGATATTCAAAATCCATATCAGATATGGATTCTCTCGTTATTATCCGATAATACACATGTATATATATAATCACCAAAAACCCGAAAATAATAATAATAATAATTAATATCCAATATTAATATTATTAATATTAAAACGATAATAATAATAACAATAATTAATATCCAATATTAATATTATTAATATAATTAATATCAGCCTTACGCATTCTTGTGTGTGACCCGATAGGCCCATATTAATTGGCAGTTGATTAAATCTCTATTAAACCAACAAGTCGCAATTGGCCTCTAGGAAGGCATTACAACTACCCAATTAATACGAGTAAAGTCCAACTAGCCTAATAATAGTACATGCATTAATCCCTTTGTCACACGATATCTAGTTTGAGCATAAGTCATGGTCAGCGTCATACTTATATAGTTCAAACATATGATTACTCGATCTCGAAGTAGACTGATAAAACAAATGATATTGATCACACTATCAATTCATTTGAGCACGACCATGCATTTCACAGTCTCACTAATCGAGGGGCCCAAAGATATCTCTCTCAAAAGAGAGGGACAAATTCTATCTTGATTGTTCAATATCCTCTACATAATTTCTATCACATTCAATCATGACCTTTATTACTATCCAGTTACGGATAACGTTTGATCATGTCAAAATATAATAGTCCTTATGTTGGAAACTATGACAATCTCAAGTCAAAGGATTAAAACATGACTATCATGAGATTTACTTATGACGCTAATCCATGTAGCAATCTCATGATGGGTCTATCCAATACACTGTTCTCTAACAAGTGTCTATGAGATTGATTTGTATCACCATACACATAATCATCTCATGATTATCAAATCAATACTCATACTGATTATAAATTATTTTATCTCCATAACAATAATGAATCAGGGACATATATCAAAATTGTGTAACATACTAACCAACAATAATGATAATAAAACCTCTTTTATTAATAATAAATGCATAACATAAATATCCAAATCATGGCCTAGGGCACATACACTAACAATCTCCCACTTGCACTAGGCCTACAAATATCTGAGACCCATAGATCTAGTGTGCTGATCATGCTTGACCCGTGGGAGAGGCTTAGTCAATGGATCCGCTATGTTATCGTTTGTGTCAACTTTGCATATATTGACATCTCCTCTATCGATGATGTCTCGAATGAGATGGTAGCGTCTGAGTATATGTTTAAATCTCTGATGAGACCTAGGCTCTTTTGCTTGTGCTATGGCACCATTGTTGTCACAATAAATGTCCACAGGATTTGCAATGCTAGGTATAACTCCTAGCTCAGTAATGAACTTCTTCAACCAAACTGCTTCTTTAGCTGCATCTGATGCAGCTATATACTCAGCCTCTGTTGTAGAATCAGCCACAGTGCTTTGTTTTGAACTCTTCCAACTAACAGCTCCACCATTCAATGTGAATACAAAACCGGACTGCGATCTGAAATCATCGATGTCGGTTTAGAAGCTAGCATCTGTGTAACCATTTACAACTAACTCGTCATCCAAACCTCCATAAACCAAGAATACTTCTTTAGTCCTTCTGAGGTACTTAAGAATATCCCTGACAGCTGTCCAGTGACCTTCACCGGGGTCAGCTTGATATCTACTGGTTGTGCTCAATGGATATGAGACATCTGGTCTAGTACATAACATGGCATACATGATCGATCCTATAGCAGAAGCATAAGGAATTTTATTCATTCGATCTCGCTCATCAGATGTCTGAAGACATTGATTCTTGCTAAGATGAATGCCATGAGACATAGGCAAGAATCCTTTCTTGGACTCTTGCATGTTGAACCTCTTCAACATTTTATCTATGTATGTACTCTGACTCAAGCCTATTATCCTTTTAGATCTATCTCTATAGATCTTGATGCCAAGGATATAGGTAGCCTCGCCCAAGTCCTTCATTGAAAATGAATTCCCTAACCAAGCCTTAACCTTTTGCAAGGTAGGGATATCATTTCCAATAAGCAATATGTCATCCACATATAGGACCAGAAACACTACTGCACTCCCACTGACCATCTTGTAAACACAAGGTTCATCTTCATTCTTGATGAAACCAAAGTTCTTAACTGTTTCATCTCGAAGATTCCAGCTTCGAGATGCTTGCTTCAATCCATAGATGGGCCTTTGAAGCTTGCAAACCTTCTTTGAATTCTCAGGATTTACAAAACCCTCAGGTTGTGTCATGTACACATCCTCGAGTAAATTTCCATTAAGGAAAGCAGTTTTGACATCCATTTGCCATATCTCATAATCATAGTATGCTGCAATGACAAGGAGAATTCGAATAGACTTAAGCATAGCTACTGGTGAAAAGGTTTCATCATAGTCTGTACCATGAGTTTGCTTGAAACCTTTAGCCACAAGCCTTGCTTTGTAGGTTTGCACATTTCCATCCATGTCAGTTTTCTTCTTGAAAACCCACTTGCAACCAATAGTCTTAATACCCTCTGGAGGATCAATTAAAGACCAAACTTGGTTATCGAACATGGATTGCATCTCAGAATTCATGGCTCCAAGCCATTTATCTGAATCTGAACCTGACACAGCTTCCTGATAGGTAGTAGGCTCATCTTGATCTATGAGCATAACTTGACTATCATCAGTCACAAGAAATCCGTATCTCTCTGGCTGACGATGTATCCTATCAGATCTGCGTTGGACTTGTGTTACATTTTCAGGCTCCACAACTGTTTGTTGTTCTGAAATCATCTCTAAAGACGGTTCAACGATATCTTGTGGAACTTGAGTTTCCTCAAGTTGTACTATACTCCCACTTGTTCTCTTGGAGAGAAACTCCTTTTCCAAAAAGACTCCATTTCGAGCAACAAACACTTTGTTCTCTGAGGGAATATAGAAATAGTACCCTTTAGTTTCTTCAGGATACCCCACAAAAATACATTTGATAGATTTTGGAGCTAGCTTATCTGACATTAATCTTTTCACATAAGCTTCACAACCCCAAATCTTAAGAAAAGACAAACTGGGTCTCTTACCAGTCCACATCTCATATGGTGTCTTTTCAACCGCTTTAGATGGTACACGGTTCAAAATGAATGCAGCTGTCTCCAAGGCATAACCCCAAAAGGATAAAGGAAGATCTACTTGACCCATCATAGATCGAACCATATCCAATAAAGTAAGATTTCTCCTTTCAGAAACACCATTCCATTGTGGTGTTCCTGGAGGAGTCAACTGTGAAACGATTCCACAATTTCTTAGATGTTGGTCAAATTCTTGGCTCAAATATTCACCACCTCGATCTGATCGAAGGGTTTTAATTGTCTTACCAAGTTGATTTTGTACTTCATTTTGAAAAGTTCTAAACATTTCAAAAGACTCATGTTTATGTTTCATTAGGTAGACATAGCCATACCTACTGAAATCATCAGTAAAAGTAATGAAATACTGAAATCCTCCCCTGGCACTAATGCTGATTGGGCCGCATACATCTGTATGTACCAAGCCCAATAAGTCATTAGCCCTTTCACTATGTCCAGTAAAAGGAGTCTTTGTCATCTTTCCAAGCAAACAAGACTCGCAATTTTCAAATGATTCAAAATCAAATGAATCTAATAATCCATCTTGATGGAGTTTAGATACGCGCTTCTCATTTATATGGCTAAGGCGACAATGCCATAAATATGAAGGGTTCAGTTCATTTGGCTTAGTTCTCTTTGAAGATATGTTATAAATATTACCGTCATTGGAATCATCAAGGTTAAGGACATAAATGCCATTATAACTACTTGCAATACAATAAAGCAAGTCATTTTTATCAAAAATAGAACACTTCTTATTTTTAATTAAAAATGAATAACCTTCATCATCCAAAACAAACACTGAAATAAGATTCCTACTCATAGTAGGAACATAAAAGCAATTGTTTAAAACTAACAAAAGCCCATTGGGCAAGACAAGCTCATAGGTCCCTACAGCTATAGCAGCAACTCTTGCTCTATTGCCAACACGTAGGTCCACCTCGCCCTTCTTCAGCATCCTACTCCTTTTGAGCCCCTGCATATTTGTACAAATATGGGACACACATCCAGTATCTAATACCCAGGAAGAAGAAGTAGATAAATTAATTTCTATAACATAAATACCTGAAGATGTAGTCGTACTACCCTTCAGCTTCTTCAACTCCTCCAAATAAACATCACAATTTCTTTTCCAATGCCCAGGCTTGTTGCAATGGAAACAAGTTCCTTCCTTAGGAACCTTTGCCTTGGGACCAGGTTTTGGTTTAGCTTGACCCTTTGGCCCTTTTGCACCCTTTGCACTTTTAGCCTTACCCTTGCCTTTAGCTTTCCTTTTCATTAGCTTAGTATTGACACTCAATACATGGGTAGGCTTCTTGATATTCCCCTCAGCAGTTTTGAGCATACCATGTAGCTCAGGAATGGACTTTTCCATATTATTCATATTGTAGTTCATGACGAACTGAGAAAAACTGCTAGGCAAAGAGTGTAGGATCAAATCCGTAGCGAGTTCCAAACTCAGGGGATATCCGAGTCTTGCAAGGTGATCTATATAGCCTTTCATCTTTAAAACATGAGCGCTAACAGATTCACCTTCAGACATCTTACAGTCAAAAAGTGCAACGGCGGTGTCAAACCTATCCTGCCTAGCCTGTTGTTGGAAAGCTTGTTTGAGATGCACACTCATCTCATAAGCTTCTAAGTGTTCCAGGTCTTTCTGAAGTCCTGAACACATAGTTGCCAACATAAGACATCCTATGTCGTTTGAATCTTCCACATGCTTCTTATACTTGTTCTTAACAGCAGCAGAAGCATCAGCAGGAGGGGGTTCAGGGACAGGATCATCGAGCACGTAGGACTTCTTTTCTTGCTTGAGAACAATTCTCAAGTTTCGAAACCAGTCAACAAAATTAGTCCCACATTCTTTTAGTTTTTCCTTCTCAAGGATAGATCGCAGCGATAAGGTGGAATTGTTATTAGCAGCCATTTATGATCTACAAAACATGCAAAGTAACACTTTATTAATAATGAGGTTAAAATTTATAAAACTCTCACTAAAACATAACCCTCAAAAGAAATATTTTAGTGAGCTAAGATCCATATTTGACTTAATTCTAAACTCAGCTTTGGCATGACGCTTAAAATTAAGTTATTTAGGTAGGTAACATCTTTACCAATTACATCTCATGTAACTCTTAGAATTTATGGAATAACGACATCATATATCATTGTATGTTAGATTCCATCTAATGCCTTGAGCCCAAAACCGTTTTGATAGCCCAATTAAGTCTAACCAATTTTAAACATATGAGGAGCACTATTACTCATCCTACGTAGCTAGGAATGTTTAAAGCACATTGCTTTGGCAATACCTACTTTAATACAATCCCAGTTTTAATAGGTGTTTAAGACATGGATGGCATCAAGACTTAAATTATTAATGAGGGTTCAACTTAGTTTATGTCTTGCATTGCATATCATTATATCGTAGCATCCTATATGCATATATAATATATCATCCACGCATCTCATACAAAATGATAAATATGTAAACGTGACATAGCATGGCCAAACTAAATATGATCTTCATGAGACCAAATGAAGATCATAAAGGAAACCCTATGTGAAAGACTTCCTATTACAACATTTGCAATGATACATATCTTCTTGTCTTGAGATCGTGCCTCCATCTCCATGGAATCCACTCGTCCTTGGTATGTGTCGCCATCACCATTTTTGTAGCTTGATTCTTCATTTATTACAATAATAAAGAAAAACCCTAACTAATTGTATAATAAAATACAACAAAAACTACAGCGGCACGCAGGCCATAATAACCCAAAACAGAAATATGACTAAGTCAATCACATAGGTCCTGAGGCCATGCTATGCACCATGCAAAGACATCAACAATTATAATATATTTTACACAAACATATTATAACAAATAAATATATATTGACATTCTTAATGTCATGGTAACGAACTATAGGGCGTACGCATACGGATTGATAATTTTCTTTTCGAAACCCTAACACAGACGCGTCAATTATATTAACGATCTTACTGTTTTGATTACGTGTAAACCCTTATAGAAGCACCGATCGAACTGAGAGTTATCATTCAAAACCCAAAACAGAATCATCAATCGAATTGATAATCTGCTGTTCAAAATCCGAAACAGAATGAATCTGCCATTCGAAATCCGAAAACAGAATCATCAATCGAATTGATAATCTGTCTATTTTGAATATGCATAACTCTTACAGAATCATTATCGGTTGCTCATATCGATATAAACATAATCGTTTTTGATCATCACATGAAAAACGAAAACTTTATATCACATATAACAATCTCGAATCATAACGTCTCATGAAAACGAATTGAAAACATCAATCCGCTCTCACCAGATGAGATTCGAATAGGGTTCTACACATAGCGTATGTTTATATCTAATATAAACAGAATCCGTTTTGATCATCACATGACAAACGAAAACCGCCGTATACAATCATCTCATGAAAACGATTTGAAAAACACCATTCTTCTCTCATCGTATGAAATCCGAGTTGGGGTTTTTGTACATATCATGCCATACAAAAAACAGTAAACATATAATCACATAAGCATGATATAATCGATTTAAACGAAATCAACAAGTGGCTCTGATACCACTATTAGGAAATCGAACGAGATCACTGCAAAAACGCGCAGCGGAAAACAAAATTGATCTCTGATTTCCTACCAAGGATCCATGTTGCTCGTTTAATTCGACAAAAGAAATCAAAAAGTACCTCCGTAGATTCAGAATCTGCAGATGGAAAAGGTGCGAAAATACGATCACCCTCTGTCGGTATCCACACGAACACTTTCGCCCGGAGTGCTAGCTCTTCAAACGGCGCGGCTGAAGAACTCGTTTTTCCACAAAAACGGCTCTAGGGTTTTTTATGACTCTGTGTATTTTTCGTGTCTCTTGTGTATACGAGATACACAAGTATATATGCACATACGTACACATCAGAATCCGAGTCCTAATCGGATTAGTGGATGCCAATCAAAAATCCATATCAGATACGGATTCTATCAGGATATTCAAAATCCATATCAGATATGGATTCTCTCGTTATTATCCGATAATACACATGTATATATATAATCACCAAAAACCCGAAAATAATAATAATAATAATAATTAATATCCAATATTAATATTATTAATATTAAAACGATAATAATAATAACAATAATTAATATCCAATATTAATATTATTAATATTATTAATATCAGCCTTACGCATTCTTGTGTGTGACCCGATAGGCCCATATTAATTGGCAGTTGATTAAATCTCTATTAAACCAACAAGTCGTAATTGGCCTCTAGCAAGGCATTACAACTACCCAATTAATACGAGTAAAGTCCAACTAGCCTAATAATAGTACATGCATTAATCCCTTTGTCACATGATATCTAGTTTGAATATAAGTCATGGTCAGCGTCATACTTATATAGTTCAAACATATGATTACTCGATCTAGAAGTAGACTGATAAAACAAATGATATTGATCACACTATCAATTCATTTGAGCACGGCCATGCATTTCACAGTCTCACTAATCGAGGGGCCCAAAGATATCTCTCTCAAAAAAGAGGGATAAATTCTATCTTGATTGTTCAATATCCTCTACATAATTTCTATCACATTCAATCATGACCTTTATTATTATCCAGTTACGGACAACGTTTGATCATGTCAAAATATAATAGTCCTTATGTTGGAAACTATGACAATCTCAAGTCAAAGGATTAAAACATGACTATCATGAGATTTACTTATGACGCTAATCCATGTAGCAATCTCATGATGGTTCTATCCAATACACTGTTCTCTAACAAGTGTCTATGAGATTGATTTGTATCACCATACACATAATCATCTCATGATTATCAAATCAATACTCATACTGATTATAAATTATTTTATCTCCATAACAATAATGAATCAGGGACATATATCAAAATTTTGTAACATACTAACCAACAATAATGATAATAAAACCTCTTTTATTAATAATAAATGCATAACATAAATATCCAAATCATGTCCTATGGCACATACACTAACAACTACATCATCCATAGAAAGCGTAAAAATGTTACCTTCTCATTTTCCTTTTAAAACGGTTTCTCCATTTTTATTTATTATGTTGTAGTAAGGGTGAGTAAAATACACATTAAAACCATTGTCAACAAATTGAGAAATGCTAAGAAGATTGTAGGATAAGTTGCTTACCAAAAATACATTGGAGATTTGGAGAGTGTTTGGATTTCCAATCGTACCTTTTCCGATGATCTTGCCTTCATTGTTGTCTCCAAAGGTCACGGATCCGCCTTTTGTGACCTTCTTTAGTTTGGTGAATAGGCTCGGGTCACCCGTCATGTGTCTCGAGCATCCACTATCAAGGAACCACTTAATAGATGTATCTTTCGATGTGTGGGCTCCGTGCAATGTGCAAAGATGATTTAGGTACCCTTTTAACTTTGGGTCCTTTCGAGTTAGTTAATCACCTCTTGATAAAAGTACCTTTCGGTACCCATACTTGGGTGATCCTTCTCGGTCAATCAAATGGCAAGAATGAAGGTGCGACATAGTAGACATGTGGTGCATGCACTTTGGGCCTTTGCCCAAGGACTCCTCTATACTCACTAAATGAAGGACGTTTTTGATATGTCCTTGTGTGTGTGCGTAGTGCGTGGATGATATGAATTTCGTGTATGCATTGTTCTTTTCTTTTCATATCTATATGGTACAAAGTTATATTTCACATGATATGAAGAAGAAGTGGGGCGTGATGAGGAAAGGGGCGCCTTATGCGTCATCTTAGACGCCACTTGAGGCTTAGGGGTGTCTACTTTCTTAGACACCACAAACTTGGTTGGTTTGGTTGATACTTCATTTGTATCAACGTATCCCAAACCTGTTTTGTCGCTGTCATGCTTTTATGATAATATAATGCATCATGTTGGACCCCGTATCAAACTGTTTCATCATTTTCTCTAAATCAGTATTCATTGATTTCAAACTTGAAATCTCGGATTTCATTTCATTATTTTGAGTGGTCAATGATGAAATCTCTGTCTTTAATGCAGTAATGACACATGATGACTCTTTCTTTGAATCGCTTAATTGAGCGACAAGATTCTCTTTAGAAGATTCTAACAGTTTCTTTTCTTCAATTAATCGCTTCTTTTCCTTAGAGAGAGTCTTAGTGAATTTATGCAGTTCTAAATACTGACTAAAAAGATCTTCATAAGATGGTTCAGAGTCAGAGTCAGAATCAGATGATACCTCATTAGATGCTTTGGATGCAAAGCATACTTGTGCAGTCTCCTCTTCTGTCTCAGTTTCAGAATCAGATGAATCACTCCAGGTGGAGGCCTTTAGAGCACGTTTCCTTTGTTTGGGTTCTGAGACGAGTCTATTTTTGTTCCGCTCCTTGTCAGGGTATTTATTTGTTTGCTTTTCTTTATTGGGGCAGTCATATGATAAGTGTCCGAGTTTGCCACATTCATAACATTTAACGTCTTTATCATTTGACTTGTTTTTATTTCTCTTAGTTGTAGTACCCTTATTTTTGTTTCTAAATGACCTTCTCAAAAATTTTCTCAATCCTTTAGCCAATAGAATTAGGTCATCATTATCCGATTCAGAATCACTATCATCTACGTGATCGGAGGGAGGGGAGACGTATTCATTTGATTTAAAAGCAATCGCTTTACCTTGTTTAGATGACTCCGATTTTCGTATGGTGAGTTTATTCTCATAAACTTTAAGTGATCCGATTAATTCTTCCATCTTTATTGACTTAGTTTCCTTGCTTTCTTCTATAGCGGTCACTTTAGGATCCCATTCGGATGGAAGGCTTCGTAGGACTTTCTGTACCTTTTCCTGCGTGGTAAAAGCTTTACCAAGAGACTCAAGAGAGTTGTAAATGTTAGTCAAACGAAGATCCATATCAACAATAGACTCATTAGGCAGTAATTTAAACGACTCAAGTGTGGACATAAGCATGTTTATTTTTGACTCTTTTACTTGACTCGTGCCTTCGTGTTTCATTTCTAGTATCCTCCACATTTCTTGTGCACTTGAACAGTTTGACACATAACTAGACTCACTTTTACTTAATCCGTTTAGAAGCAATTGCATAGCCCTAGCATTCATGCTAAGTTTCTTTTTATCATCACTCGTATATTCTTGTTTAGTTTTAACAACTTCTAATGTGACTCCGTCTATGGTGGATACCTTAGATGTGGCATAAGGACCATCTTCAATGATTGACCAAAGATATATATCTATAGCCATAAGAAAAAGCTTCATTCTAAGTTTTCACTGAATAAACGACTCACCGTCAAAAAGTGGAGGCCTTTGACTCGACATACCTTCTTGCTCGGTTTTGAGATTTGTGGTTGCCATTTCACTGAATCGTTGGATTTCTTGAAGTGAGTGTTCCTGCTCTCTGATACCACTTGTAGGATCTTCAAAGCACCACTAGAAGGGGGGGGGGTTGAATAGGTGGTGCGGAAAGTGTGGTTTTTAAAATTTGCTTGAACCTAAACAATTCAACTTCTGAAAACAGATTCTGTTTTCAGAACCAGTTTTCAAACGTTTTTAAAACCAGGTTATAGGTCTCCGAAAATTATAAAATTTTGAGAGAACTTAGCCTCAGATGTTATGAGGGTCCCCTAAAAATTTCAAATTAAAATTCAACCTGTAACCCCTTCAATAACCGTTGGTACTCAGATTGCTCGAATCTGCCAGAAATGGTAGATGGTTTTGAAAAATTTATTCCTATTTGTGTGAACGTCCAAAAGCTCTGAAAATTTGACCACTAACTCCTTATACACTATATTTAAATGGGTTCAAACAGTTTTGCAAAATTCTTTTGGGAAGTAGGTCAACTACAATCAAAGTCTCAACCTTTGCAAGTCTTAAAATCAGACTGCACTAGTCTCAGAACTTTTGATGCTTAATTGACTTATACTTATCCAAAAGGGTTGAAACTTGTGCCAAATTCACCCTAGAACGTGTGAGTATATTTTTGAAAATTTTCGTGATTTTTGAAATTCTTTAACTATTTTTACGAATGCGAACAAGAAGGATAATCAGTGCAGTAACTGAAAAGTAAATGCAGAAAGTAAATGGCACCAAGAATTTTATACTGGTTCGGTTATAAACAACCTACTCCAGTCTTCAAGAAACACCTTCTTTGGTTCACACTAATCACATACACGCAATACACCTTACCACAGAGTTGATAGAGTTACACCTAACTCCAACCCGTTACAAACCTTGTATAACGAATACAATTCGCACGAACACCACCACCTCGCAAGAATGAAGATTGATCACACCTTGATCAATCTTTTACAAAGATATATAATGACTGGTGGTCTATATCAAGCCTATTCAAGATTGAAGAATATGAATACAATAGGCTTACAAGAAGAGAGAAAGAAAGAGGATGTAGAAGAAGAAGAGCTAGGCTTTTTGATCACTTTGATTTGCAATTCTTGTTGCTTGTTTTGTTTGCTCTCTTCTCTTTCCTTTTAATGATGCATGGCCGTCCCCTTGGTGTAGCCTCCCCCTCTTGAAAATTATCTTTTAAGTCCTTGATAGAGTGTAAGACATCATTGTGACAAGGTCTTGCTTACTTGGCATCTTCTTATTGGATGATCATTTAGTCTTCGCTTACTTGGCACCTTCTCATTGGATGAATATTGTCATCATTGATGACTTGGAAAAAATCTGAGAATTACACTTAAACATGTGTCAAAATCATCACAAAAAAACTTCCATAAATCATGAGATACATCACATAAGTTGCAAGACAAAAATCCTTCTCAACTAAGGCAAAAATCGGCCATCAAGTGCTTGTTGGCATGCTGAATTTTCAGCATGTGCATCATTCAATTTTATTCAAAATAATGCCCAATTTACTTTGATTTTTCTTTAAAAAATGAATCACCAATTTATGGTAATTATTCCTATCACATGAGAAATGAATATGGACATCTTTATGCTCTAAAATTCGGCCACACCATGTCTTCACACATGCTGAAAAAAATTCAGCATGTGTGATATGTAGAATATCACACTTTATTAACTTAAATAATATTCAAATCATTTCCATAACATCCTCAATTAATCCTCATGATACAAGACACAAAATGTAGCTCATTTAAAGTGAGAAAATCGCCCATGTTAATGCACACATGCTGAAATTTTCAGCATGTGCTACAAATGTGACATTGTTTGAAATGTTACCTTTTGTAGCTCCTTCCTTTATGTCATCAACATTGTATTATTGATTCTTGACCAATCAATACGCCAACAAGGCTCCAAATAAGCTCCATCTCAGCTGTAGGTGGCGTTTCATAGAGTATGTGTATGTGCTGAAATTTAATTTTTGCTAACATTGTAAAATAATGCATATTTAATAATACACACATGTTATATTCCAATCAGCCCTTAATTTAATTTTCTAGAACACTTTAAGATTATATCATATGTAAAAATTTTCTAGATACGTGTCACATGATGTACCAAAAACGTTCCATATGTTGTGTGCGTAGAAAACCGAATTTTCGATATTTATCGATTACCCGATTTTTCTCTAATTTAAATTCCAACTTTTGCACATGCTATATATATTATGTTATACATAATATATTTAATATATACTTTAAATCTCAGCACTTGGCTGGTCTAAAGTGGTACCATTAACATGTGACAAAATTAAACTTGGAATCTTCACATTTTGGCCTTAATGTGGGGTGATTTGTGTGTGCCAACATGGAAAGTATTTTTGGCAGAATTTTCTGTCATGTGCACGAAATTTTCATCCATTTTTCGAAGTATAGGGGCTGGCCATTTATTTATGGCAAGTACGTGACACGTTGGCGAAGTTTCGGTATTCGCCCGATACGACAATTTTCGGTTTAGAACCTTTTATCGTGTCGTATTTAATTTGTCATCACCATATCTTATATCATATGATATAAGACCTGAATATACTGATAAATATGAGTTAAGTATAGTGGTGTGACGTTAACGTACATACGTAAAATATATAACGTGTCGGTAGTACGTTGGAATACATGTGTATGTGCCTTTTTCAAAAAAATCTTAAAATATATGTAATATATATGTATATAGGCGTGTATCATTAAAGAAGAGAGGAGGAGAAAACTTTCCTTCCTTAGCCTTGTTGCCTTTGTGCCTTTTCCAAATGTGGCTTCCTTTAATGAACCACTTAGTTTAATAAACTAAGTACTTCACTTAATGAACTAGTTTAGTTCATTAATGGTGGCACCTGAAAATAGTATAAACACAATAAATGTTTGCCATATGATGTAAGCTTTAACGCTTCATGGCTCGTTAGTACGGCAACATAATATATAAGCTAAATAAGTCAAGTAATGGCAAAGTATCATGCATACATGTACACATTTATATATATCATGCATTTAAGTCACTTATTTTGAAATCATTCAAACCCCCTTATCTCTACACTTCTAACAAAAATCTTGTGTCTCAATTAAACGATTCAAAAGAAGAGTCGTCATATATTATAAATTCATTAAAATATGAAATTTCATTATTGACATCCGAGAACACTGAATTGAAGTCCGAAATTTCGAACTTGAAATCAAGGAATGCTGATGTAGAGAAAAAGGTGAAACAATTTGACACGGGATCTAACATGCTGCATCGGATTATCTTATCACAAAAGCATGACAGTGACAAAACGGGTTTGGGATACGTTGACACTAATGAAGTATCCACCAAACCAACTAAGTTTGTTGCGTCTAAGAATGTAGACACCCCAAAGCCTCAAATGGCGTCTAAGATGACGCAAAAATTGCCTATTCCCTCATCACGCCCCACTTCATCATATCATGCGAAATACAATTTTGTATCATATAGATATGAGAAGAAAAGAGTGATGCATACGCGACACTCATATCACAAAAATGCATCTAGATCACGTCCCGTGCGTGCAAACCGAAATGCTTATCACAAACAGAAACCGTACTACACGCATGATGGGATTCTTGGCCAAAGGCCAAACGCATTTGTCCCTAACATATATTATGTTGCGTTCTCATCACCTTTCTCACCTTTTGGAAGACCTAGAAAGGTCACCCAAATTTGGGTACCAAAAGGGACATTTTCAAAGGGTTGAATAAATAACCCTTACGAACGCACGTTATATGAAATGCATGATTTTTTTCTTCTTCATCTTTACAGGCATCTTTTGATTTACTTTTCAAAATAAAGGGGGAGAGATAGCATGATTTAAGGGGGAGAGAGATACTAATTGCATAAATTAAGGGGGAGCGACTCGGAATTTAAAATTCAAGTTTTGATTTTATGCATGATTGAAGGGGGAGCGATAGGATTTAAATCATGAGTATAGGTTATTTTGAAAATCATCAAAAGGGGGAGATTGTAGAGAAAAGGGGGTTTGAGTGATTTTCAAATACATGATTTAAATGTGCACAAAAATGAGCATGACATAAAATGTGCATGATATAAACAAACGTGTGCATGATATTGCTTATTACTTGCCTTATTTAGCCCATATATAATGTTGCCGTGCTAACGAGCCATGAAGCGTTAAAGCTTACATCATATGGCAACCATTTGTTGTGTTTACACTATTTTCAGGTGCCACCATTAATGAACTAAACTAGTTCATTAAGTGAAGTACTTAGTTAATTAAACTAAGTAGTTCATTAAAGGAAGCCACATTTGGAAAAGGCACAAAGGCAACAAGGCTAAGGAAGGAAAGTCTTCTCCTCCTCCCCTCATTAATATATACACGCCACATACATATATAATACATATATTTTCAGATTTTTTGAAAAAGGCACACGCACATGTATTCCAACGTACTACCGACACGTTATATATTTTATGTACGTACGTTAACGTCACACCATTATACTTAACTCATATTTATGAGTATATTCAGGTCTTATATCAAATGATATAAGTCATGGTGATGAAAAATTAAATACGACACGTTAAATGGTTCTAAACCGAAAATTGTCGTATCGGGCGAATACCGAAACTTCGCCAACGTGTCATGTACTTGCCATAAATAGATGGCCAGCCCCTACACCTCAAAAATCATCAACAATTTCGTGCTAATGGCCATATTTTCAGCCAAAAATACTTTCCATGTTGGCACACACAAATCACCCCACATTAAGGCCAAAATGTGAAGATTCCAATTTTGATTTTGTCACATGTTAATGTCGCCACTTTAGACCAGCCAAGTGCTGAGATTTAATGTATATATTATATATATTATGTGTAACATAATATATATAACATGTGCACAAAGTTGGAATTTAATTAGAGAAAAATCGGGTAATCGATAAATATCGAAAATTCGGTTTTCTACGTACACAATGCATGGAACATTTTTGGCACATCATATGGCACGTATCTAGACACTTTTTACATATGTCATACATCTTAAAGTGTTCTAGAAAATTAAATTAAGGGCTGATTGGAATATAATATGTGTGTATTATTAAATGTGCACTATTTTACAAAGTTAGCAAAAATAAAACTCAGCACATGCATATACATGTATACACGCCACCTACAGCTGAGATGGAGCATATGTGGAGCCTTGTTGGCATATTGATTGGTCAAGAATCAATCATACAATGTTGGTGATTTAAAGAAAGAAGCTACAAAAGGTAAGATTTCAAATTTTGTCACAATTGTGACACATGCTGAAAATTCAGCATGTGTACTATAGTGTTGGGCGATTTTTATCATCCATTATGAGCTATATTTTGTGTCTTGATTAAGGTGGATTAATTAGTAGACAATTTGGAAGTGTTTTAAATATTTTATGGAATAAAGAAAGTGATATTCATGAATATCACACATGCTGAAAATTTCAGCATGTGTGCAATGTATCTAGGCATTTTTAGGGCCTTATTAGTGACTAATTTTTATTCCAAAAATGATGAAAATGTTGTCTACTAAATGGTGATTGATTTCTTCTTTATTTTCAAGAAATAAATCAAATCAAACTTGGCAACTTTTTGAATAGTAGACAAATGTTACACATGCTGAAATTTGAGCATGTAAAGTGAGTTAATGGCCGAAATTTACATGGTATTTTGTGAGATATTATCTTGCTTAAATTTATGTGACAATCTTGTGGATTATGGAAATTATTCTATGTTGATTTTGGCACATGTTCTTAGTGAAATATTCAGATTTTCCAAGTAATCAAATGATGACAACATTCACCCAATCATGAAGTGCCAAGTAAGCAAAGGTTAAATGATCATCCAATGCGAAGGTGCCAAGTAAGCAAGATCATGTCACAATGATGCTACACATTCTCCCAAGGACTTAGAAGACAATTTTCAAGAGGGGAGAGCACTAGTGGGGGCGGCCACAATGTGATTAAAAGAAGGAAGAAGAGCAAAACAAGAAGAAGAACAAGAGTTGCAAAATAAAAGATCAAAAGTGTTCTAGCCTTCTTCTTCTACACTCTCTCTTTCTTCTTCTTGAAAGCCTATTGTACTTATTATTTCTATCCTTGAATAGGCTTGTATTATACCACCACATACTCTTTATCTTTGTAAAAGATTGATCAAGGTGTGATGAATCTTCAATCTTGCAAGATGGTGGTGTTCGTGTGCATTGTATTGAACATACAAGGTTTGTAAAGGGTTGGAGTTGGTGTGTAACTCCATCAAACCTGTGGTAAGGTATTTTTGAGTTGTGTGATTAGTGTGAACCAAGGAAGGTGTTCCTTGAAGACTGGAGTAGGTTGTTGATAACCGAACCAGTATAAAATTCTTGGTGTCATTTACTTTCAGCACTGATTTTCTGTTTCAGCACTGTTTATTGTTTTTAATCACGTCCGTAAAAATAGTAAACGAATTTCGAAAATCACGAAACTTTCAAGAAACATAGCCACACGTCTCAAGGTGCTTTTGGCACAAGTTTCAACCCTTTTGGAAAAGTATAAGTCATCCAAACTTCCAAAGTTCTGAGACTAGTGCAGTCTGATTTTCAGGCTTGCAAAGGTTGAGACTTTGAGTGTATTTGACTAACTTCCTGAAAGCATTTTTCAAAACCGTTTCAACCCATTTAAATAAAACTTATAAGGGGTTACTCCTTAAATTTTCAGATCATTTGGAGTTGTGTACAAATAGGAATTAATTTTTTCAAATCAGTGTACCGTTTCTGGCAGATTTGCGCAATCTGACAATCAACGAATTTTCAAGGGGTTAAAGGTTGAATTTAAATCTGAAAGTTTTAGGAGGCACTTATAACATCTGAGTCTAAGTTCTCTCCAAATTTCAGAATTTTTTGAAGACCTGCAACCTAGATTTCAAAACGTTTTAAAACTGGTCCTGAAAACAGAAACTGTTTTCAGAAGTTGGGTTTTTGGTTTAAAACTATTTTAAAAACCACATTCTCCGCACCCACTATTCAATCCCCCTTTTAGTGGTGCCTTGCAGATCCTACAAATTTGTTGCCATCATGCATTCTCCAAATATATCTCCATTTAATGAACTAATTAGTTCATTAACTTAAGTACTTCACTTAATGAACTAGTTTAGTCCATTAATGGTGGCACCTGAAAATAGTTCAAACACAACAAATGTTTGCCATTTGATGTAAGCTTTAACGCTTCATGGCTTGTTAGTACGGAAACATTATATATAAATCATATACGGCATGTATGTCACAAAAACGTGTCAAGTGATAAATTTAGTCATGCATTTCTTAAACACGTGGTATTTAAATCATGTTTTTATGAATCACTCAAACTCTTTTTCTCAACAGAAGATCCTTGAATGCAAGTCAAAAGTTTGGTATCAGAAAAACCATGTAAAAATTAAAGACCTTCTGTTAGAAAAGTTCTCGTGACCTGTCCTAAGGATCAAATCAGTAGAAGAATCAAGTTTCGAGGATAAAACTTTTTATAAGGAGGGGAGATTGTTACAGACCGCATTCTAGTCGAATAGATAAGCCAAATCTTGACATGGATAGGTACAATTTTCATACCATAGTGAATGCAAGGTAAGTTACCAAAGATTAATTATCATACATTTCAAATTAGTAGCATAAAGTTAAAATATAAATGAATATATTAGAAGGAAGTAAAAGAAAACTTTTCATAGAAAGATAACGACAAAAATAAACAAATTCACCCCCTAGCACCTCCCTAGAATCCGGCCACCCTCTTTTTTCTTCCAACTCTTGGATATTTTTTTCACTTTTTCTATCTTTTTATGACACTTTTTTTACATAAAGCAATTAACCACCAATCATGTTCCATGCAATTTTCTTTTCTCGTCTCTTCAAAGAAACAACATGTTATCCTCTACCATACATGATAAGAAATCATGACTCCCTCCTTCATGAAGTAAATTTCAGCCAAAGGGAAGATAAGGGCACAAGGTTCACTTTTACTTTTAACTTTAGTCATGTCCCTTCTTACACAAAGTAAGATTATTACCAATGGGGCTTCATGCAAATACTTTTGCTACTAAAATAGTAAAACAAAAAGTACTCATCATTACCCCTTTTTCCAGCTTTTCGGCACTAGCAAGAAACCAAAGGAAAATTTTTTTTTCTTTTAATCTATCTCCTATTTTGACTCTTTACCCAAAGCTTACACAGAGTAATTTGAAAACCAATCAAAACATATGCAAAAAGGAATTCTCCACTTGCACTAATCTTAAGCAATACATAAATCTCCCCCACTAATACTAAAACTTTAGGCCATTAACTCAATAGAGAATAAGACAAAGGCATCTATCACCTCCATCTCTTATACAAGCTAAATACCACCAATACAATTTCATGTACAATATTTTTCCAAACCCAAGAAGCTCCATCATTCCCTCTAGCTACTACCTCATCCGGCCTCTTGGTCCATTTCAAGGAATTTTTATTCCTTTCTTCTTTGTTTATTCTTCTATAATCATGGCAAGTCTTGCACATTGTAAGACCCACACCCATCACATTACATGCATTTCCTTTTTTCTCTTCACCTTCTTCACAATTCAAGAAGAATCTCATCATTCTTCCTACTACACCACTCAAGCAAGCCTTTCAATCCATGAAGATGCATCTCACTTGATATAATCCATTTTACAATCAACTTTTTAGCACTACTCTCAACTCCATCTCATTACACTACCTCCTGTCCTTAAATCCACTTTATCTTATTTCCCCTCCAAACGTGAGGACATAGCCAAGGTTAAAGGAAAGTTTCTCCATTTGCAAGCCATCATCAA
Organism: Eustoma russellianum; assembly: GCA_036186865.1. Lineage (NCBI taxonomy): Eukaryota > Viridiplantae > Streptophyta > Magnoliopsida > Gentianales > Gentianaceae > Eustoma > Eustoma russellianum. The sequence continues at coordinate 15,961,875 of AP025045.1, forward strand.
GTCTCACCATAGGTAAGAACATCCTTTTTATTCTTTATTTTTTTCCTTTATTCTCATCTCCTTCTCAAAGACTCTCCATGTCTTCCACTTAACCCTTCAAACCGTAGGTTACAACAAGGGAGTAGGAGGAGTTCTTCAACTTGACAAGAGGAGAAATCAAGCCAATCCAAGGTAAAATTCACCTAGATTGAGTCTTAGAACAATTATACTCTTATCTTCCTCATAAAAGAATAATTTAGTTTTCCTTCTCTTGGCCTCCAAGGCCGTAACTTTCAAAATAGGGACTAAAGAAGGAATCTTTCCTCACTTAGTGTAAGATTCAAGCTAAAAAGGCAAGTATTTCTTCATAGTTCCTTCAGGGAAATTGAAATCTAAGTTTAGTATGTTCAATAACAACTATTGGATCATGCATGCAACTAAAACTATGAACTCTAAGTTTTGATGGCATTAATGAAGGCTTGCATGTTGAAATTATAGATGTATGTGTTCTTTCCTTGAGTTGAACTATGAAATATGCCTAGAATACTACTTGAATCTGAGGTGCAAGATGAAATATGACCATCACTTGGCCATATAGGCCGTGCATGTCATGAAGGTGACATTGTCACTTTTCCTTCTCAACATGGATGATAGTTGGTATACACATAAAGAGGAAATGTTAAAAAGTGTACTAAGAATGCTCTTCTTTGTTAGTTTGATGCATGGATATCTAGTTTCTTCATATGCATATGTGATAAAGAGGATTTTTATGAAGATTGAATTATTATACTCTCAAGATGACATGACCCATCCATTTTATTATGCATGCCCAAAAAGGACGTCATCTTGGTCATTATAAGTGTTAGCATTTCAATTTTCAGTCCCATAGGGGACGGTCCAAGGACCTCCCACCTATGCCATGAATTCATCACCATCATCATGATGTGTACTTCGATGATCATGGTCTTAGAAATGAGAAATGACATAGTAATTTCTATTTTTCTTGCTTCATATGTTGCATGTTATGTATAGCATGATCATCATCATGGGATGATATATATTATGTATTTGCATGTTGCTTTAGTATGATGCGCTTTCATGTTGGTGAGAAGAAACATGTATGTATGATATGACTAGAGCATATTATCATTTAGCATGATGGATATACATTACAATCCATATGAATTTCAAGCTTTGTAGTGGTGATGAGGAATTTCCATTTCTTAAACCCCTCAATTTCAGCCATATGCTTAGAAAAAAGGAATTTTGATGCACTAATTATTTTTGGAATAAATTATGTAACTATGACATGTAATAAAAGGAAAAAAGGGCCATAAGTGACACAATTACATATTATAGAATTTAAAGTTGTGGGCTACACTACCTTCGGCCCAAATGGCCTCTTGGCTATCTAGACTAATAAGGTTCAAATGTAAATTAATCTCCATGGGACCATATTATTAGAATAAAGTATAAGTGATTAAAATAATCAAGTACCAATGAAATTCCACAAGAAAAGAAAGAACAAGTGAGATGGTGACAAGAGGGCCTTTCAGCCCTAAGCCCACCAATTTTGCCACTACTTATAATTGAGGTAATTTTGGACCTATCCGGTAAATATGAATTAAGTATGTTTAAAGACTAGCTTAATTGATAACATGATACGACTTAAATGTCTAACCTTTAGAATGTGAAAAATCTTTCAAGTAAAGATATACGGCCTAAAGATATAATTCAACCCTTCATGAGTATTGCCACCATTTGGATCCTTTTTATTTAATACGTGCATAATATAAGTATAAAGTTTTCACAAATGCGTAAATCAAAGGAACTAATTACATATCTACGAGAATTACACCAACTAATTAAAGTAATACTATGCATCTCCACTTATGCACCAATAAGAATTCGGCCAAACCAAGAATGACCATGAAGATACTTACCCAAAAGAAGCCCATGTCATGCATGTGTCCTCATATTTTTTGTACTATGAAACATGTTTACGAATCTGATTTCTGCATGAAAATGTTTTAAGTCTTCATAATTTTACGAGAATTAGTACTACGAGACGAATGATTCCATACGACTTATGCATGTATCCATAGGTAAGTCTAACACCTTGTCTGGGACAAGGGCTCTTTACCTATTCTTATACGCATGATATGCAGGTTGAGTGTAACACCTTTCCCGGGGTAAGGGTTCTCTGCCTTTTCTGTTATGTCTATGACGTTCAGTATGGAGGGCTGCCTGATGTCTGGTCCTAGGGGAGGATGTCAGAGGCAAATACGCTATGTCAGAGTGCAACACCGCGTCCAGGACTTGGGTTCTCTGCTATAGAGTGTCACCGTTAGTCTTATAAACGTGTGATGTAACACCGTGGTTGGACCATCGGGATTCATAGACATTACTCGTGGCTACTCGGGGAATCATTCTGTTTGTCGTGGGTACCATTCTCATGCTATGAAAAGTGCTACAGCCGCCATGTCATGCCATGTTTATGCAAGTTTGAAATTAAGTGTTTTCTTTTTAGAAAAGGTTTTCTGCTGCATATGCCAAAAAAGGTTTTCCCTTGCATATGTCACGATCATGTCTCATGTACCAAGAAACTCTAAGTCGTAAATCTTGAAAATAAGAAAAGCATTATTACAGAGTGACCCGAACTAAACAAAGAAGATTGTACAAAAAAATGTAGTGACTATAATTTAATACAAGTTTACTTAAACATGATAGTATGTTTGCTTTATGATGCTTTTTATCTGTGATAATGATGCATGATATGATATCTGCGTTCTTACTTCTGCATTTACATTAAGTATTAATTGGCAGCATCCACTTTATATTTTACTCTTGCTGTTTCATTAAGATTTATGATTCATTGTGCTACACCATACTGTATCACCCCACCCCTACCCCGATGTATAATCCACTTGACGAACCTAGGCGGAACTACTTGTTGAGCGATTTGTTATCGCTTTACCACGCAGATCATCAGAAACCTGAACCAGAGTTTATCGAGGACAAGCCTATGGAGTAGATGTATGGAGCTGATTAGTTGCTGGCGACAGCCTCTTTTGTATTTTGTGATATTTAGCTCTGTATTTTGGTTATTTTGTTTTGTGGATGTATCTATGATACTGATGCGGATGTATTAGGATGTACTCTTGTTAACGTTTATGTCTGCTTATGTCATTTTTTTCTGCTTATCGATACATGTTATTACGATTTGTACATGTATGATGATGACACCTTGTACTCCTCGTAGTAGAGTACAGCGGGTGCACCGTGCCGAGACCCTAGTCCCGGATGGGGCACTACATGCCATTCCATTTAAAAGAAGATATGTTGTTATACATGTTATATCTTGGTTTATAATTATTATAAAGTGGGGGATTTGGATAGTATGCATAAGGCATATAATTTTGTTTCTTAACCAGTGCTTTATAAGCATAATCATAAGTATTCTTATAAGCCTTATGAGGAAATTGCCTATATTTTGGTTCATATGCATCAAAATGAGTTGGATGCATTTTATTTTGGATAGACACATTTGTATACATATATGCATAATTTTTAGGTTGTCTAGATGCAAAGTCTTCCTTAGTTGCTTTTGGAGGTGCATGTTGTATATTTACCTTAGAATGAGTAGAATGAGGAGTAGCAGGCAATGCCGAATTTATTTTTTGCGGTTTTGTACTGTAGTTTGGTACTAGATGAAACAAACTTAGTATTTTTATATACCTTTACATTTTCTTCTTTATATCCTAATCCAGTTTTATTGTTTCCATATTTTTGTGATGATATTAATGTGTCCAACATGTTACTTCCGGATTTCATTCTGACATTTTTTCTAAGTCTAGCTTAGATGTTCTAAGTTGTGATATTTCATTTTTACAACTTTCTACTTCAGCTTTTGACATGCTATTTTCGGTTTTTAATGTTTGCTCATTTTTCATATATGATTCAATTTTAATCTCTAAAGAATCAAGAGTATTAGTAGACTTTTGTTTAATACATTTTAATTGATTGAAAAATTCCAAGTTGGACGTCTTCAAATTGTCATTTTCTTCAATTAGATTCTTTTCCTCTTTTGATAGTCATTCAAGTGTGCATTTATTTTTAGAAATTCTTCGCACATTTCATCAAAAGGCATTTCATTATCAAAAGCTATGTCAGTAGAAGAACTTACCTTGTAGATACGAAGCAGACTTGAGCTTCCTCATTGTCGGATTCTGAGTCAGACGAGTCGCTCCATGTGCTCGCCTTTATTACCCTTTTGCCTTTTCTTTCCTTGGGCTCCATTGGCTTTGGTCGTTGGGACTCCTTATTTTGTTTATTATTATTGTTGTTGTTATTTTTCTTTGTCAGACAATCATAAGAAATGTGTCCTTTTTGGCCGCATTCGTAGCATTGTAATTCTTTTTAATACCACTTGTCACTATTTTTATTTGAATTATTTTTCATAAGTTGACAAGAGGAAGAAGAAGATTAATGTCCATTCCTATTAGGTCTCTTGAAAAAATTTCTAAGTTTTCTAGCCACTAAGATTAAATCATCATCCAATTCACTATCATTATTTATATATGACTCAGTTGATTTGAAAGCAATAGACTTACGAGATGATTTAGATGACTCGGACTTTCATTGGTTCAGTTTTACCTCTTATACTCTAAGTGAGCCTATCAATTCATTCAATTTAGTAATTGACTTTGTCTCCTCAAATGATTTCACATTTGGATCTCATTCAGCAGGAAGGCTTTGCAGCACCTTTTGAACCTTTTCGTTGTTGGTAAATGATTTACCTAAAGCTTCAAGTGTATTGATGATATTAGTAATTCTCAAATCCATAGATGTTATGGATTCGTTAGGCAATATTTTAAAATATTCAAGCTCAGTCATGAGCATGTTTGTTTTAGACCCTTTTACCCCGTTTGTTCCTTCATGCTTTAATTGTAAAGATTTTCATATGTCGTGTGCACTAGTTTAATTTAAAGCATATCCTTCTTCAGAGTCTGTTAGTCTGTTTAAAAGTAATTGCATAGCTTTGGAATTCATGGACATTTTCTTTCTGTCTTATATAGACCATTGACTTTTGTATTTTTCTACTTCTTGTGTGACTCCATTGTACGGCGCATCTTCAACTATAGACCATAAATCAATGCCTATAGCCATTAAGAAAGACTCATCCTAAGTTTCCAATGAATGAAATGATGTCTATTAAAAAGAGGAGGATGTTGAGTAGACATACCTTCCAACTCACCTTTGTGAGTAACTATGGCTATTGTAGACTTTACCTCTGATTTGGGATGTGCAGGCTATAATGAATTCTTGTGCCTTAGCCTTGTCTTCTTAGAACGGTGTTAATGTCGCTTCTTAGAGTGATGTTGACCAGGTTCGGATACCAATTGTTAGACCGTAACACCTGCAATAAACAGCACTAGAGGAGGGGGTGAATAGTGGTTAACGGAAATTACACAACCCTTAGATTTAAAACTCCCCTCAAAAACAGAATCTGAGAGCTACTCAGATTCAATAAATTTGTTTTTGAAAAATTCAAAAGCCAGTATACACAACTCCAAAAATTATGAAACTTTTTAGAAATCAGTTTCAATGTCTTAACTAGACTCTATCCAAAATTGAGCAAAAATTAAAATCGTTTGACCCTATCAAAAAAATAAAAACATTCAGATGGTCAAACTGGACAGAATTGGTCAGAATAATGTTGAATTTTGAAAACGTGTTTCTCTTTAATTACTAAGCCAAAACGGTTGATCTTTGTGTAAAAACACTCCTTAAATGGTCTAGTTTAAGTTTCAAAAAGGCCCTGACCTGAAACTAGCTTAATGAAATCATAATGCAAGTTTTCTTATTACTGGTCAGATTGCAGCCAGAATAAAGCAGTTATCTTTCAAAGACTGAATGACTAACTTTCCTATGCTCAAATCAAGTGATTCTTATTGCAAATGAAATCTAACAGTCTGAAGTATAACTCCACCAAAAATCGTGAATTTTCAAAGTGGTTTGCTATTTTTTCAAGACATGTGAATTTGGGTGAAAACTATAGTGGAAACGGGCAGAAAATAGAAAAGTAAAAAGAAGACAAGAACACCAAAGATTTATCCTAGTTCGGTCAATGTTACCTGATCCACTCCCAAGGAACACCTTTCTTTGGATTTTATTATGGAAAGTATACAAATACAACCAGAGTCAAGCTTGATCCTTGGGTTAAACACCTACCCTATTCAAGACTTGGATAATCACCTCTATGCAACTTTGGTTGCAACACCTCAACCACTTATTGGTGTATCCTCATAAATTTGGCTGATCAATTTTACAAAAACCCAAAAAGAGGCGCGTAGATGATCAAAAACTAACAATAGAACACCTTGGCCACACAAAGAATGAAACAAGAACAAGAGAAGAGAATAGCAAGAGAGTGATCTTTAAGTTTGCTTCAAAGTTGTGTGTCCTCTCTTCTTCACCCTGCCTCCTATTTATTGTGTGAGTTGAGCCTTGAAGATAAGAATCCCAATGTGTTAATGTCTTCATCATCAATGCTTAAGTGTCTTCACATCATTGGTAGGCCACATAAACACCTTGTATGTAGCGCCCCGTACCCGGCCTGCCTGCGTACGGTGCGCCCGCCGTACTTCACTACGGAGAGTACCAGGCGTCAATGCATAACATGTCATAGTCCATAACAAAATTTTATGGACTTTCATGCCTACATCTTAACAGATAACCAAAAACTTACGCAGAATAAAAACTTTTTAACTTAGCACTCCGAATATCTGACATAAGGTTTACAACCATGTCCACAAAACAAAAAGGGAAATCCGAAATTAATATTCCATCATAAGTTCATCAAAACATAACCCATCATAACAAAAATCCTTAAGCTGCCATCCTCTCGCACGTCTACGGGTATGGAACTCTAGCCTCATCGTCAATCTACTCTACCCTATTTCCTGCAGGCTATGGGAGGAAAAATAAGGGCGTGACTGACAAAGTCACCATCAAGTCACCATAAACAATCAAGAATAAAATGGAAAGTATACGCAAGAACCAAATCCCAAGAATTTGGATTCCCAACATACCTGACCTTCAATCCATTATCCGCAAAGGAAATAAGATCATAGCTTATGCGCCGAAAGATAATAAGATCATAACTTAAGTGACAGTAAATAATAAGGTCGTAGCCTAAGTAACAGAACTTCTAGCATTCGACTAGCCAGTAAATGCAACATGTGTCAATATGCAAATATGATGCAACATGATAAGATGAGGATAAATTCGATTATTCTTTCTTTCAAAACATCATCGTCGTAAAACGAGAATAGAGAGTGTTCAGATCTATTATCTCCGGATCTGAGGCGGTCATATCAATCCCTTCAGATCTATTATTTCCGGATCAGAAAAGGTCATACAATCAATCATCATCATCAGGTTTATTCTCTCCAGACCTGAGCGGTCATAATCATCATCGTTAGGTCTATTCTCTCTGGCGTGAATGGTCATAATCATCATCATCAGGTCTATTCTCTCCAAACCTAAACGGTCATAATCATCATCAGATCAATTAACCCCAGACCTGGAGTGGGTTGTGCTGGCCAGGAATTAATGGTACCAATTGGAGTCCTTCTTTCAAAACTGAAATCTTTCTTTCAAAAAGAGCTTTTCTTAAATTTCTTCGGCACAAAATCAGTCTCATAAATCGTATAAATGGGGAAAATGCAATGCATGATGTGCAACATGCAATTCATGATTAAATACATCACATAACACATACACCGACTTGTACCTTAAGCTGGAAAATAATCTGGCATTAACGCTCTGTTTATGCGGTCTCATAATCATCCATTCAGGGCCTATTTTCATAAACTTACACGACACATATGCATAATGGAGTCTTATCCTCATGCCATAAAATTTAGTAACATTTCGAGTTAGTTGAAACCCTTAAATCATTAAGTTACTAGAAAGGGGTACTGTTGAATCTAGCAGTGCAGTGCCCACCCTTACCTCAGTTTCATGGGCCATAAGGCCTTATCCAATTAAGACTAATACCTGAAAACATAGCCAATACACTAAGGAGTAATATTCAAAGGCCCAAGCATCACATACAAGTCCAATTAAACAAGATTAAGGCCTCAACAAATACCATGCTAGGGGCAGCCCTATTTTCCAGTTTTTGCACCGTGACTTTCCCTTAATTGTTACTGTAGCGTCCCGCACCCCTGCCCAGCCGCATACGGTGCGCTCGTTGTACTTCACTACGGAGAGTACCAGGCGTCAGTCCATAACATGACAAAGTCCAGAATAAAATATAAGGACTTTCATGCTCACGTGTCAACAAGTAAGCAAAACCAAGGCAGAATAAAAACTTTAGAATAAAACGTCTACGAAATCATCATCAGTTTTACATTCCAATCATAAAAGTATAGAATTCCCAAAAGTAATTGTTTGCATCACAATTCCATAAAAAGGATCATCGATCTCAATTATCTCGTCAAGTCTCCTAGGCCATCCATTTTTCGCGCCTCTACGGGTAAGGGACCCTAGGTTCATCTTCAATCCATTCCACTTTATTCCCTGCGACCTCTGGGAGGAAAAATAGGGGGTGAGTGACAACATCACCAGCAAGTAAACTATAAATAATCGTGAATTAAATGGAAAGTACATACAAGAACCGAACCCCAAAATTCGGTTTAGAAACATACCTGACCTTCCATTCAACACCCGTAAGAAATCAGCTTCTTAACTTATCAAAGATTGAAACATACAAAAATTCATAACTTATGAAAAGATCATCACTCAATAAAGATCATAACTTATGAGCTAACAAGTCGTACGCCTTAGTCTAAGAATCACGTACTCATATTCGATGACTCATTAAATGCATCATGCATGATTATGTACGTGTGAGGCATTATGATAAAAATAAGGATAAGATCTTTCGTTCTTTCATTCAAAACATCATCGTCAAGAAAACAGGAGAGTATTCAGATCTATTCACCCGAATCTGAGGCGGTCACTTATTTCTCTTCGAATCTATTATTCCCGGATTCGGAACGGTCACGTCATCACTTATCAGGTCTATTCTCTACGGGCCTGAACAGTCGATATCAGGTCTATTCACTCCGGGCCTGAACGGTTCATATCAGGTCTATTCTCTCCGGGCCTGAACGGTCCATATCATCAGATAAGTTAACCCCAAATCTGGAATGGGTCCTTACTGGCAAGGAAACACACGGTACCGGTGGAAAACGTTCTTTTAAAAACAGGAGTTTTTCTTTAAAAACGCTTTCTCATCTTTGTTTCTCATAAAATCAGTCCATAAATAATGTAAATGACGATGATGCAATGTATGACATGTACCATGCAACTCATGACATAATGCGTTACACATACACATACGTACAACTTAATCTTTAGTCTGGAAAAATTTCCAGAATTATCGCTCCATAAGCATGGCCTCAAAACCTCGTGTTTTAAGCCCATTATCATGAGATCTTGTCATACATATGCATAAGAGTGTCTTTTCTATTCGGAATATAATTTTCGTAACAGTATGAGACGTGTAAGACACTTAATTTCTTTAATTACGAAACAGGGACTGCTGAATTTTAGCAGTGCAGTGTTCTTTCTTTTACTTTTCCTTTAAGCCCATTACGTTTTATTTACTTTGGGCCAACCCTGGAAAATGCTGTAGACATGCCAATAATTAATGATCATAAGCCCAATCTATATAATCAAGTCCAATCCCATCAAAACAAAGCCCCACAGCAAATTCCTCAATTCTGCCCAAAATTCCAGATTAGTAACGCCAATTTAACTTTGGTGATTATCCCTTAAAATAATCATTCTATGTTAAGTAGTTTACATAAAAACACTAACATATGTCTTAAGTAATTGGCATAAAAGTTTTGCGGAATTATAACATCGTTAAAGGGATCATTTATTCTTTTTCCCAAAACGGTTACATGCTGAATTCTGTAACGATCGATTTTACTACAAATTTTATTGTGACCGAACCGTAAATCCTTTTTCGAAAATTACAGCTCTCAAACTTAGTAAACAATAGTATCCTGCTCAAAATCAACCCAATTGCATATTTCTAAGGTCCATTTCCAGGTCAATCATTATGTCACATAAAATCTGTTCAGTCCAGTAATTTCCAGCATGACCAGTTTTACTAAGAATTCCGTTAAAAATAAACCGTGACTCCTTTTAACAAAATTCTAACTCTCATATTTACTATACACATAGGGATAGTGTTACGCCAAAAATTAGCTAAATTGAATACATCTAAAGTCCCCTTTCAGGTCCTACAAAACGTCACAGAAATCTGCCCTGTTCCAGGAAATTCCAAATTTTGTCACATTTCCTTACTAGAATGTCTCAACTTAAGTTGTTTGGCTTAAACACCTTATAAAACATCAAATACATCATTAGCATGTGGATTTGCAGGTTCTAACACATTTTAAAGGTCACTTACACCACCCCAAAATAGTTAGAATGCTACACATATCTTTCCTTTGGCCATGCACCTCATGTTCATACTAGAATCAATTCTTGGCATAATTGGTACATACACACCCTAACCCCAAAACAGCCCATTTATACGCATTCAAGGGCAAAAATAATATCTTCATAATGATCATATCAAGCTTAGCACATAAAGCACACATCTTGTTCACACTTCACCCCACAAGTTATAATTTCTTACAAGGACTACATTTATTTTCCCTCTTTCACCCAACCGTCCCTGATACATGCCAAAGACAAGATCTTTGCCACATTTATCTTAGATTCACCTCATATTCATACTTAAAAACAACAAAGAATCCACCTTTGGAGCAAATTTCACACATGCAAGCCTCTTTACCTAAGGGCCGAAAGTTTCATGCATTAAAACCTAGCATTTCATTTCTAAGATTAAAACTTAATAACATCTAGTCATTCAAGCATGCACTTTCATATCCAAGTCATGAGTATGTATAGTGTACTTGCCTTTTTCAACTTACTCCTCTTCTTAGCTTGAAATGTGTATGGAATAGGTGAAGCCTTCCTCTTCTTCACACATGAACCCCACGGTTTTGAAGGGGAAAAGAGAATAATTGTTAGTTCATATTCTTAAGTGAAAGATGCACTAAATATGGTTTAGATGGACTTACCAAATGGAACTTGAGTAGTGTTCAAGCCTCTTAAGACTAGCACCCCACAAAAGCTTGAAAATTTTGAGCCTGCTGACCTTGAAGGTCACGGTTCATGAGCAAGAAGAAGTAGCACTATGAGTTTCATTCTATGAAAAATGTAGAAATCCTCTTAAGAAGGTTAGGTTATACTTACCTAATACCACTTGATCTTGGAAGAACCTAAACCTTCTTGGCTTAATCCTTGGCCGTGTGGTTTGGAAGAAGAGAAGAGAGGAAATTTTCTTGCTCTTGATGGTCCTTTGAGGGTTGGACGAATGAGAGGATCCTAGAGTGTGTTTGGGATGAATTTTTTTTCTTATTAGGCTAAGTGTTAGCCGATGGAGGGTAAGAGATTACCATAGTAAGGTTAAGGGTCTTAACCTTGGTTACTTTAATTAATCAAGGTTACTTTATGATTAACTTGGGTTACTTTATTCCAATCATTGTTACTTTTAGGCTAACCTTGGTTACTTTAATTAATTAGGGTTACTTTCAACCTTGGGTTGATATAAAGTAACCATGGTAGAATTTTTTTTAAAAAAATCCCCCCTTGGTTAACCACATGGGGTAACCCGGCGGTTGGGGTCTTAATGACCCTAACCATGACTAATTCTTTTCTCTTTTTTTTATAATAAGGTGGTGGTTGCCTCCATTTTTACTTAATTATTTTCCCCTTTTTTCTTTCTAAAATATGAAATTAGGGAAAATCTTTGAGTCCTTTTGGGCTAAGGGCCGAAAATGGGGTATATGTTGGAACCAATTTTGCCCAGTACCCAAAATTGATTAATTTCTAATTGGCTTACTTAAAAGATGGCCCTTAAGATTTCTCTTCTTGAAATCTTAAGAAATACCATAAGGCCTTTTTATCCTTGTGGCCGAAATCTCCCAAGCACCTGGGAGTGAATTGGGCCACTTCACATAATCCAATATTTCATGCTTGAAATGTTTATATAATACCTTCTGTAACATAAAATAATCATCAACTAAATAAATTGTACTTGAAGATACAACCCTTCATAAATTCACTTAGACAAGTTTCAAGTACAAGGTGGTTCCTCGTTGGGTACAACAGTTACCCCATAAAAACAGTAATTTCAAGCAATTTCCTTACATGAACGTGTTCAACTATACCTTAGGTAAGTACTGTAAAAATTTCAAGGCAATCCAATATACTTAAGGGGGTCAATTAAATTTCTTTCTAAGTCAAGGTATTTACTGGAACTGCAGTGACCTATTCCTACTAAAAATTTTATTAAGGTCAAACCACAAGTCTTTTTTCCAAAATTCCACCTCACAATTTTACTAAACATACAAGTCTACCATTCTACCAAATTTATCTAAATTGCACGTTCCTAAGATTCGTTTTCAGGTCATACAATACGCCACTCAAAATTGTCCAGCTCTAGTAGATTTACCTTTTCTCACTTTTTCTTGTCCAATACTTTCCAACTAGCTTTATTTCTCTAAAATGACTTACTAACCACAGAATACCTTTTTAAACATAATCATTCCAAGTTTCATAATGGTCTTTAGGCTACACATAAATCACGCCAAAACAGCCTTGCCATTTTTCACATAGCACACGCCATTTTTATCCATTTCACCCCTCATAAAGTCTATTCTCCACAAGACTAATTTCATTTATCAAATAATCACCACCCAGCCCGTATCTTGTGCATAGTAGGTTTTATGTCATATTTAAGTTTGAGCACAAACATATACATGTAGTAAATCATACAATCATGACAACACTTGCTCTTAAAATCACTAAGTTCTCATGTTTAGTACTTAGAATATTCAACTAAGATTCACATCTTAGAGAGGCTAGTTATTCAAGCATACCCTTCACAAATAAGTCAAGGTTGCTTATAGTGTACTTGACTCTTTGAGCTTAGATCTTTCTCTAGCTTGTGCCTTGGTTGAAATAGAGTGGAATTTCCTCCAACTTCTTCCTATGGCATACGGTTTTGAGAGAGGAAGTGGAAGTAGATGTAAGCTACTATTTAAAGACATAATAGAGCTAGTTTAAGGCTAGATTAGCTTACCAAATGGTGTTCAAATGGGGATTGCAAGAGGTTCAACCCACCAAATGCTTAGTACCTCCTAGTAGCTTGAAGATGCTTCACCTAGTGACCCTTTGAAGGCCACGGTTTTAGTGAGGGAAAACAAACCAAAATGTAAGCTTTACATTTTAAAGAAAATGAAATGTAATTTAGAATCTAAGATGTAACTCACCTAGATGAAACTTGGATCTTGAAGATGGTTCTTGGATCTCCTTAGTCCAAGACCAGCCGTATGAAAGAAGGTGATGGAAGATTTGTCTAAGTATGCAAGAAGTCTTGGATGTTTTGCTTACGTGAGTTCTTGAGAGGGTTGAGAGTTGGAGATGGAGAGAAGCTTCTAGGACCTTTTTGAAAATGTTTTCTTGTAATACCATGAGGGGTGGCCGGCGGTTTCTTACAGAAGGAGGAGAAGAAAACCTTTCATTTGCATGGACAACATAATTAGTGTCTTACACCAATTACTACTTGAGTTACTTTTTGAGGTGGGGTTAAGAAAAGTAACTAAGGTTGTTAAGGAGAGTTACCATGGATTAGCCATGGGGTAATCCAGCGGTGGGGGGAGTTGCTTTAGGCTTCTTTATTCTTTAGTTTCCTTTTGAAAGTAGTAAATGAAAAAGTTGATAGTTAGTTGAGATGTTAATGGTAAAGGTGATCCCATAATCCCCCGTTGCTTTGCATCAAACGGACTCAAGGTGGAAAGGGAGAAAAATCTTAAGTCGTGAAATAACATCTTACTTCACTTCATGTGAAGACCTTTTGAATAAACAATAAAGTGATTAGTTGAAGCATTTAAATAAAAAGTGACCTCATGGATGCCTTATTCATGCTTTACCCGATAGTTGAGGAGGGGAAAAAGGTCGGGAACTTTTCCTTAAACTCTAGAAACACATTTAGTAGAATTCTTAATTCCATGTGTAGGCTCTTAGGCTCACTTTAAGAAGCTATTAAAGGCTAGTTTTCTTTTTAGGGATTTAAAGTATTCCAGAATTTCCCAAGACCCCTAGGGCTGGATTTTCTAAAATCTTGTAAGGTCAAATATGTCTTTTCACATGCTTCATATTACATACTTGGAGTATTATATATTTCTTATAGTATTTACATTAAGGAAAAATAATTAAAGAAAAGTGATAAAACTTAATAAAATGCACTTGAAAGAACTAACATTTAGTTAAACCACTTCATACGACTCTCATGTACAATACGATTTTCTTTGGGTACAACATGATTGGTCCACCATGGACACTCAATTTTGCCGATTTTTTGTCTTCAAATATAACATGGAAATTGTGAAAAAATACCCAAGTATAAGATAGAATATTCCCTCACATTTTTGGCACAAGTGTAAGACATGTGATGGCTGCACGTTTTGGAAAAAAATCAGCTCCAAACTAACCAAAGTAGCCGTTTTTTTAAAACATGAAAATTCCAAGTCGGCAATTTTGTCAACTAGCTTGTTTTTGGTTGGCCCACTTGTCATCAAGTCATAAAATGAATACACCATCTTTGCCACATATTTTGGAATGTTTCAAGGCATACATAAGGTAGAAGCTCAGATTTTTGAAGAGAATTCAATAAATAAAAGTTGACAAGATTATGTTAACATATAATTAAAAATTCTCACATTTTCTCCTTGTATGTTGTGGTGAATTTTGTATCAAGAACACCTTTAGAATCTCTGAAAGAATATAAATGAGGACCTCCAATAATATATATAGAAGGGTCTTCAAGAATAAATAGAATGTGACATCAAAACTCGTAACATATCCCGCTACCGACGATAATAGCACCAAATAAGAGAATAGAGTAGAAAACCATGACATAATCTTCAAGAAAACCATAAATAAACTCCATAATGAAGATAATAAGATACTCAAGAGATGTCCTTGAGTAAAATGACAAAACTGCCCTTGGGGGGTAAAATGACCAAAATGCCTCTAGCGATAGAAAACTCCGAAAATGACCCTGATTGTAAGAAATATATATAATACCACCTTCATAGTGATGAATAAAAAATAATGAAGTCCTTTTATGACTTTCTCTGTGTCATGCACCTACAAGAACTCAAAGTACCACTTTTGCCTGTTTTTGGTAAGTTATAGAAACTTCCAAGGCATATTAGTTGCAAGACCTAATAATATCCATCAATATCACATAATAAATATATATGAATGATGTACAAATTAAAATAACCATTTTATCGCATTTTAGAAAAAAGTTTCTAAAAACTCTATACATCGATCGATCGAAGTGTCTCTGTTTGAGAGATTGATGTCTCACAGTGAGGTTCAGATTTTATCTCTGACCTACATTGATCGATCGATGTGACAGATCGATGTGTCTGAGGTTTAGAGATCGATCTCTCACAGTAAGGTCTTGGTTTTTCTCTGCCTTACATGGATCGATCGATGTGAGTGATTGATATACATCGATCGATCAAAGTGCATAAACCTGAGAGATCGATGTCATTTTTGTTGAGAAACTGACGTTTGAGTGATTTGAAAATGCATGATTTAAATATTACGTGTTTCCAAAATGTGTGATTTCACTGTTACTTGACATGCGTACGTGATAAATATACTTTGCATGCTTATATATATTATTGTCGTACTAACATGCCATGAAATGTTAAGACTTACATCATATGGCAAAAAATTGTTGTATTTATTGTAGGATCTGTATAGCACCACTAGAAGGGGGGTTGAATAGTGGGTGCGGAAAATTTGGTTTTTAGAAACTTTTGAACCAAAAACCTCACTTCTGAAAACAGTTTCAGTTTTCAGACCCTGGATTGAAATAATTAGACAACCTAGTTGTAGACCCTCTACGAATTGTGAAATTTTTTGTGAATAAACTCTCAGATGTTATAAGTGTCTCACAAATATTTCAAATTAAAACTCTACCCCTAACCCCTTGAAAATACGTTTCTGGTCAGATTGCGCAAATCTACCAGAAACTGTACTCTGACTTGAAAAATTTATTCTGATTAATTGGTGACTCCAAATGGTCTGAAATTTTAATGACAAGACCCTCATGATATTTATTTTAATGGGTTGAAACAGTATTTAAAAATTCATTTGGAAAGTATGCCAACCACGTTGACGTTCTCAACCTTTACAGATCTGAAAATCAAATTACACTAGTCTTAGAACTATTAATGTTTGACCGATTTATACTTATCCAAATGAGGTGAAACTTAGGCCAAATTAAAGCTAGGACGTGTGGATATACTTCTGAAATCTTTTGTTATTTTTGAAAATCGTTTGCTATTTTTACCATTTCAATGAAAATGGTGAAAAATGTGGAAACTGAAAGTAAAGTACTGAAAAGTAAGAACACCAAGAATTTTATACTGGTTTAGTTAACACAACCTAGTCCAGTCTTTGAGGACACCTTCCTCGGTTATCACTATACACCAAAAATACCTTACCACAAGGGTGACTAGTGTTAATCACTAACTCCACCCTTTTAGAAACAATACAACCAAACAAACGAATCTCGGACACCATCACCGATTGAATGAAGGTTTCATCACACCTTGATCAAACTTTTACAACAATGAATGAGTGTGGATGGTATATTCAAAGCCTATACAATATTTAAATATATGAACAATAGGTTTGAGAGAAGAAGAAGAAGAAAGAAAAGTAGAAGATGAGAGTAGAAGATCCGTTTGCACTTGATTAAAATGAGAGAGTAGTCTTGGCTTTGTTTGCACTATTCTCTTCTTTTGCACCTCATGGCCGCCCCCTAGGGCGTCTTCCATTCTTGAAAAATCTCTTTAATTTCCTTGGAAGATTTCCTTTAGAGATGGCATCATCTTGCTTACTTGGCACACTATGATTGGAAGTATGACTTGACCTTGCTTACTTGTCACTTGATGATTGGTCCAACTTGGCATCCTTTAATAAGCTGTAAAAATCTGAAAAAAACTTTTAAAACATGTTCCAAAAAGTAGTCAAAATATTACCAAACAATCACCATTCAATCCTTAAAATTTTGGGAAGCAAATTGAAGACAAAAGCAGCCCAAAAATTGCCAACTACACATGTGATGAAAATTTTTCAGCATGTGTTGTAGTTTTGAATTCCTTCCATATATAGTGCCCTCCTTTATGTCACTAATCTTATGTGGCATATTCTCCACCAATTAAGATGCCAAATAAACTCCACCTTGGCTCCGTCATAGCTGCAAATGGCGTGTGATATAGCTAGGCATGTGCTGAAATTTTAGTTTAGTAAGCTTTGTCAAATAATGCACAATATTTACACATATATAGTAAATTCCAATCAGCCCTAATTTGAATTTTCTAGAATACTTTAACATGTCTTGAATGTGTAAAAAGTGTCTAGATACATGTTACATCTCATACCAAAAAATCGTTCCATGTGTTGTGTTCGTAGAAAACCGAATTTTCGACTTTTGTCGATTACACGATGTTTCTCCGATTAAATTCAAACTTCTTGCACATGTAATAGATAATAATCATAAAATAAATTGTATATTCAGCTCTAATGGCTGATGGTATAGGCAGCCCATGTGCTTAAAAGAATTGAATTTGAGATCTCCACAAATTTGGCCTAAATTGTGGGTGATTTGTGTGTGCCAACATGAAATGCTTTAGTGGATGACATGAACATGTGAGCCACAAAAGTTTTGGCTATTTTTTTAGTATATGGGCTGGCCATCTTTATATGGCAAGTACGTGACACGTCGGTGAATTTTCGGTAGTCACCTGATAGCGATTGTTTTCGGTTTATAACCTTGTAACATGTCGTTATAATTTTGTCATCACCATGAATTATATCATATGATATAAGACCTTAATATACTCATAAATCTGAGTTGAATATAGTTGTGTGACGTTGACGTACGTTTGTAATAACGTGTCGGTAGTACGTTGGAATATGTGTATTGTGCCTTTTTAATAAAAATATGAATATATATATATATGGCATGTAAGATTAAATGGAGAGGAGACTTTCCATTTCCAAATTTATTGCCATGTAGCTTCTACCAAATATGTCTCCCTTTAATTAACTAGTTAGTTCATTAACTTAAGTACTTCACTTAATGAACTAGTTTAGTTCATTAATTGTGACACCTGAAAATAGTTCAAAGACAACAAATGTTTGCCATATGATGTAAGCTTAATGATTCATGGCTTGTTATTACGGCAAGAATATATATAAAGCATATGAAGCATGTATATCACATAAACGTGTCAAGTAGTAATTTGGTTCATCTTCAATGAAATTTGGTTCTGGGTCCTATGGATCTGCGTGGTAATATTAAGCAATGAGCGATAACGACTCGCTCAACAAGTCGTTCTGCCTAGGTCCGTCAAGTGGACCATACATGGGGGCAGGGTAAAGGGTGATACAATATGATGAAGCACAGTGAAACATAACACATAATGCAACAGAGAACTAAAGCATGGAGTAAATGCTGTAAAATAAAGCATGGAAATAATAATGCAGGTAACATACCAAACATAAATACAGATAGTAAGTATCATAACGAAAACATACAATCATGTTAGACAACTCGTCTTAGCGTAGGGGTTACTTGTTCTTGACAGCGTTCATCTCGTTGTGTCTCTTTTGACTTGCAGTATTTCTTATCTTACGTTCGAGATTCTTATCAAAAGGTTACTTGGTACATGGGACATGATCGTGACATATGCAAGGCAAAATCTTTTCTGACATATGCAAGAAAATCTTTTCTGACATATGCAGCGGAAAACTTTTCTTGAAGTGATAATACTTTATTTCATACTTTCTTAAACATGGCATAAAATAAACATGAATGGCTATAGCACTTTTAATAGCATGAGAATGGTACCCACGACATATCGAATGACCCCCCGAGTAGCCACGAGTGTCGTATATGAATCCCGATGGTCTAACCACAATGTTACATCATACATGCATAGGACTAATGATGACACACTATCGTAGAGACCCCGGGTCCCGGACACGGTGTTACACTCCATGAGAACGTATCTGCCCCTGACATCCTCCCCCATAACCAGACATCAGGTTGCCCTCCATACTGAACGTCATAGACGTAACAGAAAAAGGCAGAGACCCCTTACCCCGCAAGGTGTTACACTCAGCCTTCATATCATGCATATAAAGATAGGTAGAGAGCCCTTGTCCCAGACAAGGTGTTACACTTACCTATGAGTAGATGCATACGTGGTATAGAATCAATCGTCTCGGGGTACAAATTCTTGATAAATCTTATAATCTTGAAAACATTTTAACATCATAATCTTAGAAAACATGGTGTGCGTAAAAACCTGCTTGTAACATGATTCTGAAACATGAGGACACAATGCATGACATAGACTTTTCTTGAATAGGTATCTTCATGTTCATTCTTGATTGGGCCAAGTTCTTGTTGGTGTGTAAGTGACCATAAGTGTACTTCTTATAATGCATATTATTATTCTTAGGCAATTGCTTTCCTTGACTTAGTCATGTATGGATTACGAGGATGCTTTTGGTTATGAAGATCATGATGGGTTGAATTAAGTCCCTTGAGCCGTTTATCTTGACTTGAAACATTTTTGTATTTACGTTGTTGAACATTAAAGCCATTTCATTTTAACAATTTCATTCATTTCCAAAACATACTTGACTCATACTCTTATGAAGAGTCCAAGATTACCTTGTTTTTGGGGTTGGTGGCCGAAGTTGGGCTTAGGGCCGAAAGGCCCTTTTGTTCCCATTTCATTTTTTATTCCTTCTTTACTTTTAGTACCTTATTGGACTTTAGTCATTTTAGTCATTTATAATTTGTGCTAGTTTGATGGTCTTATGGACAATTGTCATTTAAACAATTGGACTTATGAGTCCATTTAGAAAAAGGTCATTTGGCCGAATTTGTTATGGCCCAATATCTTAACTCTCATGTTGTCATTTAAACAATAATGATCTTACTTATGGCCCTCTTTTTTTTCTTTTTATTACATGCTATAAGTACATAGTCTTATTCCACTAATAAGTTGTGCATTCCAATTCCTTATTTTAAACCATGGCTGAAAGTGTGAATGATCAAAGATGGAATTTTTCCATTTTCAACGCCAAGCTTGATGTTCATGATAATTCTAAGGCTACCAAGTATACTAAATAATACATGCTCAAGTCATATCAAACATGCATGTTCATAATCACATAAAAATATCCTAAAATACATGAAAGTACATAAGCTGTAAGATGTTATGATGATGGTCATATTACACTTATCATACAACATATGAGGCTATAAACAAAGGAATAACTATGGCATCTTCCCATCTAAGTCCAAAATCATCAAAATACACATCTTGATGATGGTGATGGATTCATGGACTCATCAAGGAGTCATGGTCGTCCCCTATAGCAAGGGAAATGTCAATGCTATCATGGATGACGTTCAAAGATAGTATCTTAATATGCATCATGAAGGAACAATGCATTTTGAATCATATGAGACTACTATTTCTTATTTTCATGATATACTTTTCTATTTCATATGAGTACAAACAAATAGCATGCATGTATCAATATACCAAAGGAGATGAACATTGGCTTTCTTATTAGTCTAATACACACTTATGTCTACCATTTCGCATCTAAGTGTAGAAATCATAGGAAAGATGCCTTCTTTTGGACATACACTGCCGAATGGGTCTATAGGTGACCAAATTTCATCTTGCATGTTAGATTCAAGTAGTATTCTAAGCTCATTTGAGGATCTCATTCAACATAAGAGCACATGCATCAACAAATTCTACATGCAATCCATCTTTCATGTCATCAAACTTAGAGATCTTGTTTTTTTTCTTGAATGCATGGTCCATTAGCTATCAATGAGCCTTCTAAACTTAAATTTCAATTCACTTGAAGGAACTAGGAAAAAATACGTGCCTGGGTAGCTTGATTCTTACACTAGATGAAGAAAGATCTCTTCTTTGGTCCTTGGAGAGTTGGTCACGGCCTTGGAGGCCAAAATGAAGAAAGGATTAGTCCTATTCAAGAAGAATGGGTATATAGTTGTTCTAATATTAAGCTTAGATAAACTTTACCTTGGATGGCTTTGGAGATTCTCACTTGTTGAGCTCAAGAAGTCCTACTAATTCTTGTTTCATGTTCACGGTTGAGAGCCTAAGAAGGAAGGTGTTATTGCCTTGTGGAGAGATAAGAAGGATGGGAGTAAAGATAGGAATAAGCTAGATGTGATTACCTTGTTTATTCTTGTATTCATGGCTTGAGGATGTTTGCAAATGGAAGAAGAATTCCCTTCCATGGCCAAGAGAAGCTCTCGGTTGGAGGGTGTTGATTTTGGAGAGGAAATAAGGGTTGGAGGAGAATGCTCTAGAGAGTATAACAAGTAGGAAGAGTGATCTTGCAAAATGAAGAATTTATCACTCGTGGAACATGCCTTGGCCGAAAACATTGGTGGAGACAATGATGAAACTTTCTTGGAGTGGGGAGATAAAGAAAAGAAAAAGATTGTGCATGAAATTCTAGTGGATGGTTGCCTTACAATATGTAAGACTTGTAATGATTATGGAAGAATAAAAATAAAAGAAGGAATAATAGTTTTTAAGAAAATGAAGAAGGAAAAATGAAAGAAAATTTTGGTGTAAGAAGAAGAGAAATCAGTTGTTGTAAGGGGAAAAAATGATGTTTGCTCTTGGTTTTAATGAGATAAGTAATAAAGAAAACAAAAATTTTTGCATGCAAACTTATTGGTTTCGTGTCTTACATAAAGAAGAGTATGGTAATGATTAAGGATAGAGTAGGAGGAAAGATTAGAATTTTCCAAAATTTAAAATAGGGAGACCGGTTGGGGAAGAAATTTTGGGTGTAGGTGGCTAGTGAATTTACAATTCTATCCCTCCTTTGTCTCCTTATGTGGTGATTTCCTTTTCTCTTTATTTAATGGTTAAATAAACTTGTATTAAAATTTAAACACTAGTCTTACTATCCATAATTAATCTAGTAATTCCTACAATCTCCTTTTATTATTCCATAGACTTGACATCGAAAATTCAAGCTACGCACATGTCAGAAACTGGATGTAACATTTTCCCTCCATTATATAAAGTTTCGGCCTCGAAACTTACGTACCTTGTTCAAAGATATGAGGGTACTGTTCCTTCGTCCGTTGCTTTGATTCCCAGGTGGCCTCTAATTCAGTGTGATTACTCCACTGGACTTTTACCAACAGAATCGATTTGTGTCATAAGATTTTCTCCTTCCAGTCGATAATTCGCACTAGTTCTTCATTATAAGAGGCATCATCCCGAATTTCTAGTTTTTGGTGTTCCAATATGTGGCCTGATTCATTAACGTATCTTCGTAGTTGTGACACATGGAATACGTCATGTATCTGGGATAGGGTGGGTGGTAATTCTAGTCGGTAGTCCACGAATCTGATCCTCTCTAAAATTTTATATGGCCCTATGAATCGAGGGCTCAATTTTCCTGTGATGCTGAAGCGCGTTACTCCTTTTGTGGGGGGGAATTCTTAAGCATACTTTTTCACCGATCTCGAATTTGATTAGTCATCGTTTCGAGTCTTCCAAGCTTTTGCTGTGATCTTGGGCCGCCCTTAGTCTTTCTCGTATCTGCCAGACTTGTTTCTTAGTTTGTTCCACCAATTCTGGTACCGTCATTGCTCTTTCACTGACTTCATCCCAGTATAAAAGAGACCAAAATTTTCGTCCATATAATGCCTCGAATGGTGCCATTCCAATCGAGTTGTGGTAACTATTGTTGTATGCGAATTCCATCAGTTTCACCGCTTTGTCCCACGAAATTTTAAAGTCCAAGGTGCAGGCATTTAACATGTCTTCTAATGTTTGTATCGTTCTTTCGGTCTGTCCATCGGTTTGTGGATGGAATGCCGTACTCATCCGAAACTCAGTATCCATAGCTTGTAGAAATGCGGTCTAGAATCTAGATGTGATTCGTGGGCCTTGGTCGTAGACTATGCTGATGGGAACATGGTGCAAGCTCATCATATTGTCCACGTACATTTGTACTAACTTTTCCATGGGAGCCCGAATTTTCATGGGTAAGAAGTGCGTAGTCTTGGTAAGTCTATCCACAATCACCCATATTGTGTCATTGCCTCCTCAAAAGAAGGCATCTTTTCTATGATTTCTACAACATGTCGTGTCAAAATTTTATATGCAACAACGTGTCATGTCATGGAATATGTCATGCATTTCCTATTCTCATACCTTGGCCGAAAGTGAGAGTAAATGAAATGGACCTTTCCTATTACCATTACTAAATTTGATGTTCAAAAAAATTCTAATGTATGTCCATCTTACTAAATGATAGTATGCTCAAGTCCTATCTGTAGAGAAAAAGGGATTTGAGTGATTTCAAAATGCATGATTTAAATAAACGTGTATTAAAGAAATGCATGACATATTCCATGACATGACACGTTGTTGCATAAAACTTGCCTTATATATTTTCTTGTACTAACGAGTCATGAAGCTTTAAAGCTTACTCAAATGGCAAGCATTTGTTGTGTTTGAACTATTTTCAGGTGCCATCATTAATGAACTAAACTAGTTCATTAAGTGAAGTACTTAGTTAATTAAACTAAGTAGTTCATTAAAGGAAGCCATATTTGGAGAAGACACAAAGGCAACAAGTTGAAGAAAGGAAAGTCTCCTACTCCCTCCCACACGCCATTTAGCATATATATATATATATATTCATATTTTTTCAAAAGGCACATACACATATATTCCAACGTACTACCGACACGTTATATATTTTACGTACGTACGTTAACATCACACCACTATACTTAACTCATATTTATGAGTATATTCAGGTCTTATCTCATATGATATAAGTCATGGTGATGACAAATTTATTACGACACGTTAAAAGGCTCTAAACCGAAAATTGTCATATCGGGTGAATACCAAAACTTCGCCAACGTGTCACGTACTTGCCATATATAGATGGCCAGCCCCTACACTGCAAAAATGTCCACAAAGTTCGTGGCTTACATGGTTTGTGCAGCCATAAAATCATTCCATGTTGGCACACACAAATCACCCTCAATTAAGGCCAAATTGTGGAAAATCCAATTTTCAATTTTGACACATGTTTGGGCGCTATTTTAGATACGCCTAAGTGCTGAATATTAAAGTTTAATTTATGTATATTATGTGTAACATAATATATATAACATGTGCAAAAAGTTGGAATTTAATTAAAGAAAAATTGGGTAATCGATAAACGTCGAAAATTCGTTTTCTACATACACGAGACATGGAACATTTTTGGCATGGCATATAACATGTATCTAGAAACTTTTTACATACTTCATACATTCTAAAGTGTTCTAGAAAAATCAATTAAGGGCTGATTGGAATATACCATGTGTATAATTAAATGTGCACTATTTTACAAAGTTTGCAAAAATAAATTTTAGCACATGCACAATCCTTGTCACACGCCAAAACCAGCAATGTTGAAGCATATGTGGAGCTTTGTTGGCATCTTGATTGGCCAAGAATGAAGCATGCAATATTGGTGACATAATGAAAAGGAGCTACAAAAGGTAATATTTCAAACTTTGTCACATTTGTGACACATGCTGAAAATTTCAGCATGTGTGCATATGGCTGGCCGATTTTCTCAAGTTAATGAGCCATATTTCACTATCTTGAATCATGTGGATTAATTGAAAGATGTTATGGCAATTTTTTTTAATATATTATGGAATAAATTTTGTGATATCTTTGAATATCACACACGCGGAATATTTCAGCATGTGTGTAATGTATGTTGGCCGAATTCTAGGGACTATTGGTGATCAATTTTTATTCCAAAACTGATAAAAATGTCTTGTAATAAATGGTGATTGATTTCTTGGATTAAATCAAAGTAAACTTTGCAATATTTTGAATGAAATGCAAATGTTACACATGCTAAAATTTCAGCATGTGCAAGAGGAGTAATGGCCGATTTTCATAAGGCAAATTGGAGTTATTTGTCTAGCTAATTATGTGGGATGATTTTGTGACTTATGGTAATAAGTTTATAGCTAATTGGCACATGCTTTTTGAGGTTTAATTTCAGATTTATCTAGTCATCAAGTGATGACAACATCAATCCAATCAATGAGTGCCAAGTAAGCAATAGCTTAATGATCATCCAATGAGGAGGTGCCAAGTAAGCAAGAAAATGTCACAATGATGTAATACACTCCTCCAAGGACTTAGAAGATAATTTTCAAGAGGAAGAAAAGGCTTCTAGAGGGCGGCCATATCAATGATAAAAGGAAAGAAGAGAGCAAGACAAAAACAAGACAAGTCTTACAAGCATACAAGATTAAAAACGTTTTCTAGTGACTCTTTCTACACTTCTTTCTTTCTTCTCTCTAAAAGCCTATTGTATTCATATTCATACATCTTGAATAGGCTTCTTACGTACCACCCTATACTCTTTATCATTGTAAAAGATTGATCAAGGTGTGATCAATCTTGCACTTGCAAGGTGGTGGTGTTCGTGATCATTGTATTCTCATACAAGGTTTGTGAAGGGTTGGAGTTGGTGTGTAACTCCATCAACCCTGTGGTAAGGTGCTATTTTGTATTGTGTGATTAGTGCTAACTGAGAAAGGTCTCCTTGAAGACTGGAGTAGGTTGTTTATAACCGAACCAGTATAAAATTCCTGGTGTTATTTACTTTCAGCACTTACTTTCAGTTTCAACACTGTTTATCGTTTTAGATCACGTTGGTAAAAATAGTAAACGAATTTCAAAAATCACAACTTCCAGAGTTATAGCCACACGTTTTAAGGTTCTTTTGGCTCAAGTTTCAACCTTTTTGGACAAGTATAAGTCATCCAAACACCCAAAGTTCTGCGACTAGTGCAGTCTGATTTTCAGGCTTTCATAGGTTGAGACTTTGATCGTATTTGACTAACTTCCCAAAAGCTTTTTTCAAAACTGTTTCAACCCATTTAAATAAAACTAATAAGGGGTAAGTCATTAAATTTTCAGAACATTTGGAGTTAAGGACAAATAGGAATAAATTTTTCAAATCAGACTACCGGTTCTGGCAGATTTGCGCAAATCTGACCACCAACGATTTTTCAAGGGGTTAGAGGTTGAATTTTGATCTGAAATTTTTAGAAGATACTCAGAACATCTGTGGCTAAGTTCTCTCCAATTTTGATCGTATTTTAAAAACCACATTTTCTGCACCCACTATTCAACCCCATCCCTTCTAGTGGTGCCTTGCAGATCCTACAAGTGGTATCAGAGCGCAGGAACACTCACATCAAAAGGATCCAACGATGTAAGTGAGATGGCAACCACAAACTTCAAAACCGAGCAAGAAGATATGTCTAGTCAAAGGCCCCCTCTCTTTGACGGTGAGTCTTTCATTCAATGGAAGTTAAGAATGAAACTTTTCCTTATGGAAATTGATATTGATCTTTGGTCAATTATAAAAGATGGTCCTTTTGTTCCATCAAAATTATCCACTGTAGATGGAGTTACACTAGAGGTCGTTAAGTCTAGGCAAGAGTACACTAGTGAGGATAAAAAGAAACTGAGCATGAACGCTAGGGCTATGCAATTACTTCTAAATGGACTAAGTAAAAGTGAATCTAGCTATGTTTTAAACTGTTCTAGTGCTCAAGAAATGTGAAGAATTCTCGAAATGAAACACGAAGGCACTAGTCAAGTAAAAGAGTCCAAGATTAACATGCTTATGTCCACACTCGAGTCATTTAAATTATTTCCAAATGAATCTATCGTTGATATGGATCTTCGCTTGACTAACATTTACAATTCTTTTCAGTCTCTTGCCAAATCCTTTACTATGCAGGAAAAGGTACAAAAGGTCTTGCGAAGCCTTCCATCCGAGTGGGACCCTAAAGTAACAGCCATAGAAGAAATCAAAGAAACTAAGTCAATTAAGATGGAAGAATTAATTGGATCACTTAAGGTTTATGAGAACAAGCTCACCATAAGGAAATCAGAATCATCAAAACAAGGTAAGGCTATTGCCTTTAAATGAAATGAATACGTCTCTACTTCTTCCGATCACATAGATGATAGTGATTCTGAATCAGATAATGATGACTTAATTCTATTGGCTAAAGGTTTAAGAAAATTCATGAAAAAGTCATTTAGAAACAAAACTAAGGCTACTACAACTAAACAAAATAAGAACAAGACAAATGACAAGGATGGTAAATGTTACGAATGCGGTAAACTTGGACATCTATCATATGACTGCCCTAAACAAACAAACAAACACCCTGACAAGGAACGGAACAAGAATAGACTCGTCTCAGAACCTAAGCAAAGGAAAAGAGCTCTCAAGGCCTCCACTTGGAGTGATACATCTGATTCCGAGACTGAGACAGAAGAGGAGACTGCACAAGTATGCTTTGTGTCAAAAGCATCAAACGAGGTATCATCTGACTCTGATTCTGACTCTGAGCCTTCTTATGATGATCTTTTTAGTCAATACTTAGAATTGCATAAATTTACTAAGACTCTCGCGAAAGAAAAGAAGTGATTAATTGAAGACAAGAAGTTGTTAGAATCTACTAACGAGAATCTTGTCGCTCAATTAAACGATTCAAAAGAAGAGTCGTCATGCATCATTAATGCATTAAAGACAGAGATTTCATCATTGACCACGCAAAATAAGGAAATGAAATCCGAGATTTCAAATTTGAAATCAAGGAATACGGACTTAGAGAAAATGATGAAACAATTTGATACGGGATCTAACATGCTAGATCGTATTATTTTATCACAAAAGCATGATAGTGATAAAACGGAATTAGGATACATTGAAACAAATGAAGTATACATTAAACCAACAAAGTTTGTATTGTCTAAGAAAGTAGACAGTCCGAAATCAAATACGGCATCTAAGATGACGCAAAGACCCCCTCTCCCCTCATCTCGTCATACTTCTTCTTCATATCATGCAAAATACAATTTTGTGCCATATAGATATGAGAAGAAACAAGTGATGCATACACGACATTCATTTCATCCATCTAGATCACGCACTACGCACACAAACACAGGGACATATAAAAAACGTCCTCCATATAATGCGTATAAAGGAGTTCTTGGCCAAAGGCCCAAAGTGCACTCACCACATATCTACTACATTGCACCTTCATCTACATTCTTGCCACTTGCTAGACCGAGAAGGATCACCCAAGTATGGGTGTCGAAATGTACTTTTACCAAGAGGTGAATAACTAACTCAAAAGGACCCAAAATTAAAAGGGTACCTAAATCATTGCCATACATTGCAGGGAACCCACACATCAAAAGATACATCAATCAAATGGTTTCTTGACAGTTGTTGCTCGAGACACATGACGGGTGACCCGAGCCTATTCATGAAATTGAAGAAGTTCACAAAAGGCAGATCAATGACCTTTGGAGACAACAATGAAGGCAAGATCATCGGGAAAGGTACAATTGGAAACCCAAGCACCCTTCAAATCTCAAAGGTCTTTTTGGTAAGCAACTTATCCTATAATCTCCTTAGCATTTCTCAATTCATTGACAATGGTTTTGATGTGTGCTTTACTCACCCGTATTGTAATATAATATATAAAAATGGAGAAACAGTTTTAAAAGGAAAACATGAAGGAAACATCTTTAAACTTTCTATGGATGATATGTTAGACGCTAAGGTTAAGTGTTTCATGTCAAATGAACCTAATGTAAATTTGTGGCATAGACGTTTAGGACATATTGGCATTTCTACACTAGAAAGACTCCAACGAATGAACCTAATGCGAGGATTGTCTTCACTTGATTTAGACAACTTTCAGTTGTGTGAATCTTGCATAAGAGGCAAACAAACACGCGAGTCACTAAAACCTAAAAATGAAATTAGCACGACTAGAGTTTTAGAATTATTACACATTGATTTGTTTGGTCCGAGTCGCACTACGAGTCTTGGTGGACGTCACTATGCTTGTGTGATTGTTGATGATTTTTCTCGCTGTACTTGGACTTTATTTCTCGCACATAAGGATGATAGTGCCATTGAGATTGCGAAACTAATAAAACAACTTGAAAATCAATATGGTGTCAATGTGAAAAAGATAAGAAGCGATAGAGGCGGTGAATTTAAAAACAAGGACATGATTTCATTTTACAAAGAAAAAGGAATTAAACACGAGTTTTCGCCACCTAGAACTCCACAATTAAATGGAGTAGTAGAAATAAAGAATAGGACATTACAAGAAATTGCTAGAACCATGTTGTGTGAGAATAAATTGCTATGATTTTTGTGGACGGAAGCCGTAAACTGTGCATGCTATATAGTAAATCGCTTGTCCATTTGAAAGAAAATAAATAAGATGCCTTATGAGATATTAAATGATCGCATGCCTAAAATTTACTATTTTCGTGTGTTTGAATGCAAATGCTTCGTTTTAAATACAAAAGACAATTTAGATAAATTTGAATCTAAATCAATTAAATGCATCTTTGTTGGGTATTCTGTCAATTCAAAAGCATATAGGTGTTATGATCCTCTCACTAGACAAATTCTAGAATCTATTCATGTGAAGTTCAATGAATTTAGTGAGATTGATAAAGATAAAGAATATGATGATGACTTTGAATTGGAACACGTGTTGAATGATGATGATGGGCGTTTGATATGCATGATATGCATGATACACTAGAAATGCATAATCACTTAGAAATGCATGAGAACGTAGAAAATAATCAACCAAGATGGCATAGAGATTACCCATATGATCTCATTATAGGCGATATCACTCACGGTGTGCGACCACGTAGAAGAATAAATCCAGAAGAAATAAATCAATTTCATGCCATGATTTCCGAAATTGAACCTAAAAATGTGCATGATGCTTTGAGTGATTCTTCTTGGATTGATGCTATGCATGACAAACTTAATCAATTTGTTAGAAATGACGTATGAGATTTAGTGCCACGACCACATGATAAGACCATAATAGGCACAAAGTGGGTGTTTAGAAATAAAATGAATGAAGAAGGAAAAGTTGTTAGAAATAAAGCTAGACTTATGGCACAAGGCTATAATTAAGAAGAAGGAATTGACTATGATGAAACATTTGCACCCGTAGCACATTTAGAAGCTATACGACTTTACTTGCCATTGCTTGCATGAAAGATTTTAAATTCTATCAAATGGACGTGAAAAGTGCATTCTTAAATGGATTCATACAAGAAGAGGTATACGTGAAACAACCACCCGGTTTTGAAGATTTGAAATACCATGATCACGTGTATAAATTAAAGAAGGCACGATACGGACTAAAGCAAGCACCTAGAGAATGGTATGATAGTTTTGCTACTTTTCTTTTAGAAAATGGATTTAAAAAAGGCACTATAGATAGTACCTTATTTCTAAAACAAGATAAATCGGTTATTATTCAAATTTACGTTGATGACATCATTTTCGGCTCCACTTCTCATAAACTTGTTGAAGATTTTGAAAATTGCATGAAATCCGAATTTGAAATGTCTATGGTTGGTGAATTGAACTACTTTTTTGGCTTGCAGATTCAACAAACGAGTAAAAGCATCCACATAAGCCAAGTTAAATATATAAATGATGTTATTAAAAAGTTAAATTTTGAGAATTTAAAACCATCCCCCACCCCTATGAGTGTCACTACTAAACTAGATAAAGATGAACAAGGTAAGGAGTTTGATAATGCGTTATATAGATCTATGATTGGCTCTTTGCTATATCTTACTGCTAGTAGGCCTGATATCATGTTCAGTGTATGTATGTGTGCACGTTTTCAAAGTCAACCTAAGGTGTTTCACTTTAATGTGGTGAAAAGAATATTCCGATATATTAAGCACACACCCACCTTAGGCATTTGGTATGATAAAGATTGTGACTTTAATTTGCATGCCTACACTGATGCTGATTATGGTGGATGTAAAATAGATAGAAAAAGCACGAGTGACACTTGTCAATTTATAGGAAACTCACTTATTTCATGGTTTTCCAAAAAAACAAGCGAGCGTAGCTTTATCCACTACTGAAGCTGAGTACATGGCTCTTAGTCTTTGTTGCACACAATTACTATGGATGAAACAACAACTTTCGGACTTTGGAATTACCATAAATAAAATTCCTATATATTGTGATAGTATGAGTGCTATCAACCTGTCTAAAAACCTCGTACAACATTCTAAGGCCAAGCATATAGAAGTACGTTATCATTTTCTTCGTGATCACGTAAGTAATGGTGATATTGTCATAGACCACGTACGCATAGAGGCACAAGTAGTGGATATTTTTACTAAGGCATTAAATCAAGCCACGTACGAAAATCTTCGTTCTAAATTAGGCATGATTTCTGCTGATGTGATTTGATTGTCTTTCCATATTTACATGCATTTTTGATTGACTTTCCAAAATAAAGGGGGAGAGAATGCATGATTTAAGGGGGAGAGAGAAACTGATTGCATAAATCAAGGGGGAGCGATTTGAAATTTGAAATTCAAAATTTGAATTGATGCACAATTGGAGGGGGAGCGATAAGATTTAAATCATGAATGCTAGGTTATTTTGTAAATCATCTAAAGGGGGAGATTGTAGAGAAAAAGGGGTTTGAGTGATTTCAAAATGCATGATTTAAATAAATGTGTATTAAAGAAATGCATGACATATTCCATGACATGACACGTTGTTGCATAAAACTTGCCTTATATAGTTCATATATAATGTTGCCGTACTAACGAGCCATGAAGCTTTAAAGCTTACATCAAATGGCAAGCATTTGTTATGTTTGAACTATTTTCGGGTGCCATCATTAATGAACTAAACTAGTTCATTAAGTGAAGTACTTAGTTAATTAAACTAAGTAGTTCATTAAAGGAAGCCATATTTGGAGAAGGCACAAAGACAACAAGCTGAAGAAAGGAAAGTCTCCTACTCCCTCCCACACGCCATTTACAATATTCAGATTTTTTTTAAAAGGCACATACACATATATTCCAACATACTACCGACACGTTATATATTTTACGTACGTACGTTAACATCACACCACTATACTTAACTCATATTTATGAGTATATTCAGGTCTTATATCATATGATATAAGTCATGGTGATGACAAATTTATTACGACACGTTAAAAGGTTCTAAACCAAAAATTGTCGTATCGGGTGAATGCCGAAACTTCGCCAACATGTCATGTACTTGCCATATATAGATGGCCAGCCCCTACACTTCAAAAATGGCCACAAATTTCGTGGCTTATATGGTTTTTGCAGCCATAAAATCATTCCATGTTGGCACACACAAATCACCCTCAATTAAGGCCAAATTGTGGAAATTCCAATTTTAATTTTGACACATGTTTGGGTGCCACTTTAGATCAGCCTAATTGATGAATATTAAAGTTTAATTTATGTATAATATGTGTAACATAATACATATAACATGTGCAAAAAGTTGGAATTTAATCAAAGAAAAAGGGGTAATCGATAAACGTCGAAAATTCGGTTTTCTACGTACACGAGACATGGAACATTTTTGGCATGGCATATAACATGTATCTAGACACTTTTTGCATACTTCATACATTCCAAAGTGTTGTAGAAAAATCAATTAAGGGCTGATTGGAATATACCACGTGTATAATTAAATGTGGACTATTTTACAAAGTTTGCAAAAATAAATTTTAGCACATGCACAATCCTTGTCACACGCCTAAACCAGCAATGTTGAAGCATATGTGGAGCTTTGTTGGTGTCTTGATTGGCCAAGAATGAAGCATGCAATGTTGGTGACATAAAGAAAGGAACTACAAAAGGTAATATTTCAAACTTTGTCACATTTGTGACACATGCTAAAAATTTCAGCATGTGTGCATATGGCTGGCCGATTTTCTCAAGTTAACGAGACATATTTTACTATCTTGAATCATGTGGATTAATTGAAAGATGTTATGGCAATGTTTTGAATATATTATCGAATAAATTTGGTGTTATCTTTGAATATCACACATGCTGAAAATTTCAGCATGTGTGTAATGTATGTTGGCCGAATTCGAGGGACTATTGGTGATCAATTTTTATTCCAAAAATGATAAAAATGTCTTGTACTAAATAGTGATTGATTTCTTCGATTAAATCAAAGTAAACTTGGCAATATTTTGAATGAAATGCAAATGTTACACAAGCAGAAATTTCAGCATGTGCAAGAGGAGTAATGGCCGATTTTCATAAGGCAAATTGGAGTTATTTGTCTAGCTAATTATGTGGGATGATTTTGTGACTTGTTGTAATAAGTTTATAGCTAATTGGCACATGCTTTTTGAAGTTTAATTTCAGATTTATCTAGTCATGAAGTGATGACAACATCCATCCAATCAATGAGTGCCAAGTAAGCAAGAACTTAATGATCATCCAATGAGGAGGTGCCAAGTAAGCAAGACAATGTCACAATGATGCAATACACTCTTCCAAGGACTTAGAAGATAATTTTCAAGAGGAAGAAAAGGCTTCTAGAGGGCGGCCATATCAATGATAAAAGGAAAGAAGAGATCAAGACAAAAACAAGACAAGTCTTACAAGCATACAAGATTAAAAATGTTTTCTAGTCTCTCTTTTTACACTTCTTTCTTTCTTCTCTATAAAAGCCTATTGTATTCATATTCATACATCTTGAATAGGCTTCTTACATACCACCCTATACTCTTTATTATTGTAAAAGATTTATCAAGGTGTGATCAATCTTGCACTTGCAAGGTGGTGGTGTTTGTGATCATTATATTCTCATACAAGGTTTGTAAAGGGTTGGAGTTGGTGTGTAACTCCATCAACCCTGTGGTAAGGTTCTATTTTGTATTGTGCGATTACTGCTAACCGAGGAAGGTCTCCTCGAAGACTGGAGTAGGTTGTTTATAACCGAACCAGTATAAAATTCCTGGTGTTATTTACTCTCAGCACTTACTTTCAGTTTCAGCACTGTTTATCGTTTTTGATCACGTTCGTAAAAATAGTAAACGAATTTCAAAAATGAAGAAAATTTCTAGAGTTATACCCACACGTCTTACGGTTCTTTTGGCGTAAGTTTCAACCTTTTTGGACAAGTATAAGTCATCCAAACGCCCAAAGTTCTGAGACTAGTGCAGTCTGATTTTAAGGCTTGCAAAGGTTGAGACTTTGATCATATTTGACTAACTTCCCAAAAGAATTTTTCAAAACGGTTTCAACCCATTTAAATAAAATTAATAGGGGGTCAGTCATTAAATTTTCAGAGCATTTGGAGTTAAGAAAAAATAGGAATAAAATTTTCAAATCAGACTACCGGTTCTGGTAGATTGGCGCAAATCTGACCACCAACGATTTTTCAAGGGGTTAGATGTTGAATTTTGATCTGAAATTTTTAGAAGATACTCAGAACATCTGTGGCTAAGTTCTCTCCAAATTGCAGAATTTTGGAAGACATGCAACCTAGTTTTCAAAACTTTTTAAAACTAGTCCTGAAAACAGAATTTGTTTTCAGAAGTTGGGTTTTTGGTTTAAAACTATTTTAAAAACCACATTTTCTGCACCCACTATTCAACCCCCCCTTCTAGTGGTGCCTTGCAGATCCTACACTATCATACATACATTTTCCTTAATCTTAATCCAATAATAGGTTGTGCATCCCAATTCTTTATCTTTAAACATATGGGCGAAAGTGTGGGTGTTCAAAAATGGAATTTTTCCATCGTCAACGCCAAGCTTGATATTCATGATAATTCCAATGCCTAACAACCATACTAAATAATGCGTGCTCAAGTCATATTAAACATGCATGTTCATAATCACATAAAAATCATCCTAAAATACATGCAAGTATATGATTTGTAACATATTATGATGATGGTCAAGTTAAACTTATCATACAACTTATGAGTCTAAAAACATAGAGATTTCTATGGCATCTTTCCATCTAATTCCATGATCATCAAATTACACATCATGATGATGGTGATGGATCATGGACTTATCAAAGAGTCATGGCCATCCCCTATAGCAAGGAAAAATTTCAATGCTAACATGGATGATGTTCAAAGGTAGCATCTTGGTATGCATGCATCAAGAGGAAATTAATATTGCATCATTATGAGACTATCATTCTCTATTGTCATGTCAAACCTTTCCAATTACATATGTGTAATAAAAATTGACATGCATATATCAAAATGACAAGGGAGATGTTCATAAGCACACTTATTAGCATAATAAACTTATATGGCTACCTTTTGGCATCTAAGTGTATAAATCATAGGAAAGATGTCTTCTTTTGGACTTACACGGCCGAATGGGTATAGTAGTGACAAAATTTCATCTTGCATGTTATATTCAAGTAGCATTCTAGGCTCACTTGATGATTTTATTCAACATAAGCACACATGCATCAACAAATCCTACATGCAAACCATCTTTCATGTCATCTAGCTTAGAGACCTTTATTTTTCTTGCATGCATGGTCGAATAACTATTAGTGAGTATTCTAAACTTAGATTTCATTTCTCTTGAAGGAACTAGAAAGAAATACTTGCCTTGGTAGCTTGAGTCTTACACTAGAGGAGAAAAGATATCTTCTTTAGCTTCTTGGATGGTAGTCACGGCTTTGAGGGCCAAGAGGAAGGAAAAATTAGTTCTTTTGATAATAAAATGAGAGTTTGAATATACAAAAATCATCTTTAATTTATTCTTACCTTGAATGGCTTGGCTACTCCTACATATTCAACCAAGATTACCCCCTCTTCCTCTTTGTTGAAACCTACGGTTTGGAGGAGAAATGAGAATGTTTTTGGGAGAGATAGAAAGAGGGAAAATGTATAAGAGGAAGATTGGTGTACTTACTTGATAGATTATAGGTGGGGTGACTTAAATTGGTCTTGAGTTGGGAAGAAATTCTTTTTCCTTCTTGCTGGAACTCTCGGTTGAAAAAGAGTTTAGGTGAGGAGCAAATGTCTTGATAATGAGAGAATGTAATAGAGAGTGAGAGGTTTGGAAAGAAAGTGTAGCGGTAAAGGCTATTGTCTTATGTGGACTCCTCCTTATTTGGTCGAAATGGGTAATGGGGAGAAAATGATAAGCACCTCTTGAATTACTACTTTATTGATGTAACAAAAGTGCTTGCATGAAATTCTAGTAGAACAATCTCTTACATGGTGTAAGAGATATAATGACGATTGGGTAAAAAAGAGGATAAAAATTCTTGGGGAAAAGGGAAGAAACCGAGTGGGGTGGGGCAATTGAAGAAAAATTCTTGGAGGGGTAAAAAGGAATTCGCATCTAATGTGAGTGGCCATTAGTCTTACACATTGTAAGATTTTCCATGATTATGGAAGAAAAGGAGAAATGAAAATTTCTTGAAATGGATAATAAGGTCGGTTGGGGTAGTGGCTAGGGAGGTCCTTGGATTGGAGAAAAATGTTGTGCATGAAATTATATTGGTGGTATTTATCTTGTGCAAGAGGTGGTAGTGATAGAGGCCATTATATCCTTCCTTGTTGAGTTAATAGTCGAAAGTTTTAGTATTAATGGTGGAAACTTTATGTTTTGCCTAAGGATCATGAAAATAGGGAATTCCCTCTTTTGTATGAGATTGGATTGGTACCTAAATTATTTATGTAAGGGTTGTGTAAGAATCAAAGATAGAACATGGATTGCAAGGAGTAATATCTCTTTCCTTGGTTCTTACTAAAGCCGAAGATGTAGCACCCCACATACCGGCCTAGCCGGAATCGGTGCACCCGCCGTACTTCACTAAGGAGATTACCAGGCGTCGATCCATAACGTATCGTAATCCATGATAAAATGCATGGATTTTTGTGCTTATACGTCATCAAGTAAGCGAAACCGTGGCAGAATGAAAACTTCAAATTAAAAACATCCACGAGATGATTCTTAGTTTTACAACCCAAGTCAAATGTACCGAAATTCTCAGAAGTAGATGTTTCCCATCACAATTACAAAATCAGTCATCAGTCATAATAGGCAAGTCATGTCTCCTAATCCATCAATCCTTCGCTGCACTCACGGGTAGGGGGCCCTAGGTTCATCCTCAATCCATTCTACCTTGTTCCCTGCAGCCTCTGGGAGGAAAAATAGGGGGTGAGTGACAAAGTCACCAGCAAGTATACTATAATAATCGAGGATTAAATGGAAAGTACGTACAAGAACTGAACCCCAAAAATTTCGGTTTAGGATCAACCTGTCCTCCATCCAATACCCGATAGTGATCAACACTTAATGCGTCAAGATCATAACTTAAGTCAGATCGTTACTTAATAAAGAACATAACAATAAAAGACTGCAACTTGCATAAATTCGTAACATATCAAAGATCATTACTAAATGAGGTCATACTTAGGAGCTACCAAGTTATAACAACTTAGTCTAAGTATCATGTGTCACTACACGATAACTCAATAAACGTGACATGCGTACATATGAACGTGTAATGCATCATGATAAAATGAGAATATGATCTTTCATGATTTTCTTTCAAAACATCATCGTCAAGGAAACAATAGAGTGTTCAGATCTATTTTCCCGGATCTGAGGTGGTCACGTCTCTCCTTCGAATCTATTATTCTCGGATTCGAAACGGTAACGTCATCACTTACCCGGTCTACTCTCTCTGGGCCCGAACGGTCCATATCATCAGAACAATTAACCCCGGATCTGGGCGGGTCCTCACTGGCCAGGAACATACACACACGGTACCGGTGGGAAGCGTTCTTTTTAAAACAGAATCTTTTCTTTAAAAACGCTTTTCATCTTTCTTTCGCATGAAATCAATGCCATAAATCATGTATATGACGATGATGCAATGCATGACATGTATTATGCAAACCATGACATAATGCGTTACATATACACGTTAGTACAACTCATTCTTTATGCTGAAAAATTTCAGCCTTATCAATCCATATACACGGCCTTAATCCCTTATGGTTAGGCTCAGTAACAAGAATGCTTGTCATGCGTATGCATAAAAATGCCCTATTTGTTTATAATAAAATTCTCGTGACGATACAAAAATGCGTAAGACACTTAGTTTTAATTAATCACGAAGCAAGGCTGCTAAATTTCGGCAATTCAGCGCCCCTTTCTTTGGTCTTTTATGTAAGCCCATTAAACCTCTTTTAATTTGTGCCAACTTTGGACACTTATTATAAACATTCCATTAATTGGTGATTTTAAGCCCAAGTCGTATAACAAGCCTAAGTCCATTCAAATAAGGCCTTATAATAAGTTCCTCAATTCTGCCCAAAATCTCAGATTAGTGACGCCCACTTATTTATGGTGTTTACCCTTCAATTAGTCATTCTACAACAAGTAGCTTCCATAGTAGGGTTCAATTATGTCTTAAGTAATTGGTAAATAAATTTCGCGGCTTTATAATATCGTTAGAGATATCATTTATTCTTTTTCCTAGAACCGGTATATGCTGATTTCTGGATTGACCGATTTTACTACGAATTTTAGTGTGACCACACCGTAAATCCTTTTTCAGAAATTCCAGCTCTCAAGCTTAGTAGACACCTAGAGCTAGTATCCTACCAAAAATTAGCCCAATTTCATATTCCTAAGGTCTATTTCCTGGTTACTCATTATGTCACTTAAAATCTGTCTAGCCCAGTAAAATTTCCAGCATGACCAGTTTTAGTAAAACTTTCACTAAAAATAATCCGTAACTCCTTTTAACAAAATTCCAACTCTCGGATCTAATATGCACATAAGGCTAGTGTCATACCAAAAACCAACAAAATTGAATGTTCCTAAGGTCTCTTTTCAGGTCCCATAAAACAGCCTAAAATCTGCCCTGCTCCGGTAAATTTCAGATTTGGTCATATTTCATTCCTTTATGGCCCCAACTTGCATTGTTTGATGTAAACACTTCACTAAGCCTCTACTCACCCTTTTTCATGGGAAATTTACACGTTAGAAACATCATATGCAAGTCCCTTCAAAACAGTTTGCACACCACATACATTATCCTTTTGGCCAAGCACACCACATTTCCACTAAATCAACGTTAGCAAAATTTGGTGCACACACACCCTAGCCCCCAAACAGCCCTTTTTATGCACATGCAAGGCAAAATCACAACTCCAAAAAGAGAATATTAAGCTTAATGCACAAAAGCATAAATCTTGTTCCCACTATACCCCATAACTTATCACTTCATGCAAAAACTACCCCTATTTCTTTAGCCCTTTCAACCGTATGCCCTATCCATGAAAAGGAAGGGATCTTCAGCATTGTTCATCTTGGATTATCACATAATAGTGCTTAAAACCAATAAAGAATCCACCTTTAAGCAAGAACTCACACATACACGCCACTTAACCCCTAGGCCGAAAGTTCCATACATCAAAGCTTAGCATTTCACATCTGAAATTGATTCTTAATGTTATCTAGTCATTCATGCAAGCACTTTCACATTCAAGCCACAAAAAGTATAGTGTACTTTCCTTCTCAACTTACTCCTCTTGAAAGATGTATGGAAAGTTGAAACCTTTCTCCTTTTTTATGCATGTATCCCACGGTGGTGGAAAGGAAAAGAGGTAAATGGTTAGTTTACATCCTTAATTAAAATATTCACTTAGCAAGGGCTAGATGGACTTACCAAAATGTAGCTTGAGTGGTATTCAAGATTCTCAAAACTAGGATCCACAAAAGTTTGGGACTTGTTAAGCCTAGTGACCTTGAAGGTCACGGTTATGAGCAAGAAAATAGCACCATAAGTTTCCTCTTAGGAAAATGTAAATATCTTCACAAGAAGGTTAGAAATGCTCACCTAATACCCCTTATTCTTGGAAGAACCTAGACCTTCTTGGCTGCTCCTTTGGCCGTGTGGTTTGGAGAGGAAGGAAGAGAATAAACTCCTCTTGCACTAGAAGTCTTTTGAGTGTTTAGAAATGTTTAGAGAATTCTCAAGTGTGGTTTTTGGAGGGAATTCTTTCTCTTGGCTATGTTTATCATTAACCTTAGTTACGTTAATCTAATCATGATTACTTTTGGAACTAACCTTAGTTACTTTTATTTAATTATGGTTACTTAACCATGGTGTAGTAAAAGTCTCTCCCTTGGTTGGCTATCCCCTTCACATCCGGCGGTTGGGGTCTTTAATGACCCCAACATGCCTTAATCATGTTAATTACTTATTTTTATTTATTTTATTTTCTTCCTTTTAAAATAGTTAATTAGGAAAATTTTTGAGCCCCTTTTTGGGCTAAGGGCTGAAATCTTACAAGCCCTTGAGAGGGAATTGGGTCCCTTCTCATGGTTCAGTATTCGCTCTTGATATTCTAGTATAATACTTTCCGTAACATAATTTAATAAAATGAAATCATCATCAACTAAATAGATTGTGTTTACAGGCACAATTTCTCATAAACTCTCTCTTGAGTAGGTTGTAAGTACAAGGTGGTTCCCTGTTGGGGTACAACATCCTCCCCCCTTATTACAAGTTTCGTCCTCGAAACTTAGAATCGTTAGCGGAAGAGGTGAGGATACAGGTTTTTCATATTTTCATCCATCTCCCAGGTAGCTTCATCAACTTGATGGTTCTTCCATTGCACCTTGACCATAAGTATCGATCGTCTCCTTAACACCTTTTCCTTACTATAAATTATCCTTTTCGGTTCTTCCACGTATGTCGCGTCGGCTTCGATTTTCAAGGGTTGTTCCTCTATAACATGTCTAGGCTCGTGCACATACCGACGAAGTTGAGATACATGAAACACATCATGTAATTGAGATAGTGAGGGTGGTAGTGCGAGTCGATAAGCAACTTCCCCGATTCTTTCGAGAACCTCATAGGGTCCAATAAATCTTGTGCTTAATTTCCCTTTGATACCGAATCTTTTAATTCCTTTTGTTGGCGATACCTTTAAAAACACTTTTTCTCCGGCTTGAAATTCTAATGGTCGCTGCTTCTCATCTGCCCAAACCTTGCTTCTATCTTGGGCCGCTTGCAACTTTTGCCTTATGACTCTTATTTTGTTTCGAGTTTGCTCCACTAGGTCAGGTCCAGTAAGAATCTTATCTCCAATTTCATCCTAGTAGAGCGGAGAGCGGCACTTTCTTCCATAAAGTGCTTCACACGGAGCCATCCCTATGGATCGATGGTAACTATTGTTATAAGAAAATTTTGCCAATTTGAGACTCCGATCCCAGCTTCTCCCAAAGTCAAGTACGCAAGATCGCAGCATGTCTTCCAATGTCTGAATGGTCCTTTCCGATTGACCATCCGTTTGGCGATGAAATGCCGAGCTCATGCGGATCTCAGTGCCCATTGCTTTCTGAAAAGCTGTCCAAAATCGTGATGTGAAGCGAGGGTCGCGGTCACACACAATACTTAGGGGTACTCCATGAAGACTTATAATTTGTTCGACATACATTGTAGGCAATTTCTCCATTGGAGCCTAGATCGTCATAGCCATGAAGTGGGCGGACTTAGTTAGGCGATCGACGACTGCCCAAACGGTATCGTATTCGCTCTTTGTTCTGGGTAGGTCCGTAACAAAATCCATAGTAATGCGATCCCACTTCCACTCGGGAACTTCAAGAGGTTGTAGCAACCCAGCGGGTTTCTGATGTTCCGCTTTCACCTTCTGGCAAACGAGGCATTTCTCCACGAATTCCGCAATATGTCTTTTCATGCCATACCACCAGAATTGTTGCTTCAAATCTTGATACATCTTATTGTCTCCAGGGTGAATAAATAACCGAGAGTTGTGGGCTTCCCGAAGAATTTCATTCAGTATGTCCTCTTCATTGGGTACGCACAGTCTTTCTCGAAACCACAAGTTGTTGTCGTTTTGGACTTTAAACTCTTCAGAGTGTTTTGTTCTCACCCGGTCCTTTGTCTTCTTTAAGGTTTCATCCTTTTCTTGTCCTTCTTTAATCTTGTCTATCAGCGAAGGAATCAACACCAATTTTGCGAGCATACCCTCAATTGAATCAACCTCTTCCAAATCAAATTCTTCCATGTCACGCTGCAAAGGTGGTTGACGCGGATGGCTTGTTTTTCTACTTAATGCGTCAGCTACCTTGTTGGCTTTTCCCGGATGATACTGAATTGATAGGTTGTAGTCTTTCATTAATTCTAGCCATCTGCGCTGACGCATGTTTAGTTCTTTTTGGGTAAACAGATACTTGATGCTCTTGTGGTCGGTGAAGATTTCGCACTTCTCACCGTACGGATAGTGCCTCCATATTTTTAGTGCAAAGACTACGGCTGCTAATTTGAGGTCATGTACCTGGTAGTTTTGTTCAAATGGTTTCAACTGTCGGGATGCATACGCAATCACTTGGTCTTTTTGCATTAGTACGTATCCCAGTCCGTTTTTAGAGGCATCACTGTATACTACAAAGTTTTCGCCAGGAATGGGCTGCGCTAAAACTGGGGCGGAGGTCAGCTTCTTCTTTAATTCAGTAAAACTCTTTTCGCAATCTGAGGTCCATTCAAACTCGGTTTTCTTTTGGGTCAAATGGGTAAGAGGCATAGCGATTCGAGAAAACCCTTCCACAAACTTACGATAGTAACCGGCGAGACCGAGAAAACTTTGTACCTCTGTAACGTTGGTCGGTCTGGGTCACTCCGTGATTCCCTCAATTTGCTTGGGTCTACGGCTATACCTTCTTCAGATATTATATGTCCCAGAAATGCTACACTTCGTGGCCAGAATTCACATTTACTAAATTTAGCATACAGTTGTTTTGTCCGTAGAATGTCCAGAACGACCCTTAAATGGTCTGCGTGGGTTTCTTCATCAGGTAAGTAGATCAAAATATCGTCGATGAAGTCTACAATAAACTTGTCTAGTTGGTCTTGAAAGACTCGATTCATTAGATCCATAAACGCTGTGGGAGCATTGGTCAGTCCAAATGGCATTACTAGAAATTTGTAATGTCCATAACGGGTTCTAAATGCAGTTTTCTGGACGTCCTCGGCCTTGATCTTCAATTGAAAATATCCTGAGCAAAAATCAACTTTACTGAAAATCCTTGCCCCCTGCATCATGATACCTTTAGGTAGTGTGTACAATAGACTCATTACTAAAATAAAGTTTTAGTTTGCTTACCCGAAGCTGATGGAACAGATCATCGATTCTTGGCAATGGGTACTTATTCTTTATAGTGATTTTGTTGAGCTCCCGATAGTCAATACATAACCGCATACTTCCGTCCTTTTTCTTGACGAATTGTACGGGAGCTCCCCAAGGTGAAACATTTGGGCGAATAAGTTTCTTTTCCAGCAATTCGCGCAGCTGTTCCTTAAGCTCTTTTAGTTCTGCAGGTGCCATTCGGTAGGGAGCCTTTGATATTGGTTCAGCTCCCGGAACCAAGTTGATTTCAAAAGATATCTCCCAGTCCGGAGGAAGACCTGGTAACTCTTTTGGAAAAACATCTGGGTATTCACGAACTACTGGGACTTGAGACAGATCTGAGGCCGCTTGATCGGCATTTATTGCATAGACAAGATATCCCTCATGTCCTTTCTTCAGTGCCTTATTAGCGCGAATCGCATTTACATAAACGTTCTTAGGACACTTCCGTAACTTCGATCCTCCTTGAAAGGTAACTTCTTTACGTGTGGGATCCTTAAAGGTAACTTGTTTTTCACTACTATCGATGTTGACATAATCCTTGGAAAGCCGGTCCATCCCAAGAATCACATCGAAGTCCGTCATGGGTATGGGAATCAAATCGGCATCAAACCGATGGTTATCGAACTCAAGTTCGCAGTTTCATAAAACATGGTAAGATACAAGCACCTGTTCCCCACCTGCTTGGATTCTATAGGGTGCATCACTATAGGTTGGGTTATGCTCAATATTCTTTGCAAATTTCTTGGATATGAAGGAGTGGCTAGCGCCACTGTCAAATAACACATTGGCAGTTACTGAACATACTAAGATAGCTCCTGAATCATGCAATACTTACTAAGCAACTATAGGACAACAGTACTTATAAGAATTTGCACAATTTTCAGAATATACCTGTCGCCACGTCATTGGCCTCTTCAGCAGCTGCGTCAGTCATGGCGTGAACTCTTGCATTGGCACGCTGACGCTGAGGCTTAGGCGGTTGTTGTTGCTGCTGGTCCCCCTTCTCCGGACATTCCTTGGCCATGTGTCTTGTTTTCCCACATCCGAAGCAGGTGGTTCCCTTATCTGGACAGTCCTTAAGGATGTGGCTGCCTTGCTGCACCCGAAACATTTCCCCGCCTGTTAGTAACATTCTCCCACATGGCGTCTACCGCAGTGAGAGCAGTTTGGAATAGCAGATTGTTGGCCTTGATTCTTTGATTGGTTCTTTTGGGAACGGCGTTGGAACCGATTTTCCCTTGACGCCCTGGGCCCCTTGTATTTTGCTTAGTGGACTTGCGGGGCCCTCC
Organism: Eustoma russellianum; assembly: GCA_036186865.1. Lineage (NCBI taxonomy): Eukaryota > Viridiplantae > Streptophyta > Magnoliopsida > Gentianales > Gentianaceae > Eustoma > Eustoma russellianum. Next base: position 16,006,581 of record AP025045.1, read on the forward strand.
GCTCCCAGACACTTCTCGTCCTCTTTTCTGGCCAAACTCATCACGTCGAATGATATCTCTTTCAATTCTGTAGCATGCGTCTAGAAGTGTACCAAAGTTTGCTGGATTGGCATTGACTAGCCATGTTCGAATTCTAGGGTTCAGTCCTCTTTCAAATTTCAACATTTTGGTTTCTTCATCGTTCATGGTGGATGGTTGGAATCTTCCCAGAGCTATAAACTTGTTAGCGTAGTCAGCAACTGTCATTCCTTGTTCTTGCATTAGGAACTCAAACTCATGTCTTTTCTGTAATTTGACGGAGGGTGATATGTAGAACTTGTTGAACTCCTAAAGGAATCTTTCCCGTGAGATTGGTCTGGGTAGAGATTTCAGATTGGCCTTCCACCACTTGTTGGCCTCTCCCAGCAGAAATGGCCTGATTGCTTGAGTTTTCACCTCTTCAGGCGCTCTAATCAGTTCAAAACAATTCTCTACTTCATCTAGCCACTTCTCAGCGGCGTCAGAGTCTGACTTCCCTTCAACCGGTGGAACATTTGCTCTCTTCAGCTTTTCAAAGTAGTATTGGGCATCCCTAACTGGTTCATGGGGTTGCAGGATATTCTGTTGCAGCATCACTTGACCAATTTGAGTAACTGTCTGGCAAAAGTTTTGAAAGGCATTGATATCCGGCATCATTTGTGGAAAAGGTCCTTTGGGTGGAGGAACGTTATGAACTGGTGGTGGATTTTGGTCTTGCGGTGGTGGGGGTGGAGGGACCTGAGTGGGTGGAGGAGGAATACGCTCCTGCACCTCGGGTCTAGCTCTTGCTGGTCTGCCTCTTGGTTGCTATGATATAAGACCTGAATATAATCATAAATATGAGATGTATATAGTGGTGTGACGTTGACGTATGTTTGTAATATATGTAACATGTCGGTAGTACGTCAGAATATATGTGTATTGTGCCTTTTTTGGCAAAAATATAAATATATATATAATATGTATAAATGGCGTGTAGATGGAATGAATGAGGAGACTTTCCATTTTCAATTCGTACCGTGATGGACACTCCTATTGTATGCAAATTCGATATATGGTAAACAATCTTCCCAATGTTTAATGTGTTTTTGCAAAATGGCACGCAAAAGTTGAGAAAGATTCGGGTTTGATTCAATACGAGAATATCATAATAAGTAGCAAAATTTAATTTATTCCAATAGCATATCTGAGGAGCATATACGTACATACGTTATAAATTAGATTCTGTGATTGGTCATTAATTAGGGTATTATCAATGGGCCGTACCCAAATTTTCCAGTCTAAGTCATCCTAGTCTAAGGTCAACTCTCATCTAGGATTAGAACTTAGATCTAATATCAAGCTTAATGGTCTACAATCATGACCTAGTTCTATATTCTGCTTGGATCTGGAGCCTCGGCTCTAATACCACCTGTAGCGCCCCACATCCTGGCCTAGCTGTAATCGGTGCACCCGCCGTACTTCACTAAGGAGAGTACCAGGCGTCAATCCATAACGTATCGTAATCCATGATAAAATGCATGGATTTTCGTGCTTACACGTCATCAAGCAGGCGAAACCGTGGCAGAATGAAAACTTCAAATTAAAAACATCCACAAGATCATTCTTAGTTTTACAACCCAAGTCAAATGTACCGAAATTCTCAAAAGTAGATGTTTCCCATCACAATTACATAATCAGTCATCAGTCATAATCGGCAAGTCATGTCTCCTAATTCATCCATCCTTCACTGCACTCACGGGTAGGAGACCCTAGGTTCATCCTCAATCCATTCTACCTTGTTCCCTGCAGCCTCTGGGAGGAAAAATAGAGGGTGAGTGACAAAGTCACCAGCAAGTATACTATAATAATCGAGGATTAAATTGAAAGTACGTACAAGAACCGAACCCCAAAAATTTCGGTTTAGAAACATACCTGTCCTCCATCCAATACCCGATAGTGATCAACACTTAATGCGTCAAGATCATAACTTAAGTCAGATTGTTACTTAATAAAGAACATAACAATAAAAGACCGAACTTGCATAAATTCGTAACTTATCAAGGATCATTACAAAATGAGGTCATACTTAGGAGCTACCAAGTTATAACAACTTAGTCTAAGTATCATGTGTCACTACACGATAACTCAATAAATGTGACATGCATACATATGAACGTGTGATGCATCATGATAAAATGAGAATATGACCTTTCATGCTTTTCTTTCAAAACATCATCGTCAAGAAAACAATAGAGTGTTCAGATCTATCTTCGCGGATATGAGGCGGTCATGTCTCCCCTTTGAATCTATTATTCCCGGATTCGGAACGGTAATGTCATCACATACCGAGTCTATTCTCTCTGGGCCCAAACGGTCCATATCAGATCTATTCTGTCCGGGCCTGAACGGTCCATATCATCAGATCAATTAACCGCGGATCTGGGCGGGTCCTCACTAGCCAGGAACATACACACACGGTACCAGTAGGAAGCGTTCTTTTTAAAACAGAATCTTTTTCTTAAAAATGCTTTTCATCTTTCTTTCGGATGAAATCAATGCCATAAATCATGTATATGACGATCATGCAATGCATGACATGTATTATGCAAACCATGACATAATGCCTTACATATACACGTTAGTACAACTCATTCTTTATGCTGAAAAATTTCAGCCTTATCAATCGATATACACGGCCTTAATCCCTTATGGTTAGGCTCAGTAACAAGAATGCTTGTCATGCGTATGCATAAAAGTACCCTATTTGTTTATAATAAAATTCTCGCGACGATACAAAAATGCGTAAGACAATTAGTTTTAATTAATCACGAAACAAGGCTGCTGAATTTCGGCAATTCAACGCCCCTTTCTTTGGTCTTTCATGTAAGCCCATTAAACCTCTTTTAATTTGGGCCAGCTTTGGAAACTTATTATAAACATTCTATTAATTGGTGACTGTAAGCCCAAGTCGTATAACTAGCCTAAGTCCATTCAAATAAGGCCTTATAATAAGTTCCTCAATTCTGCCCAAAATCTCAGATTAGTGAAGCCCACTTATTTATGGTGTTTACCCTTCAATTAGTCATTCTAAAATAAGTGGCTTCCATAGAAGGGTTCACTTATGTCTTAAGTAATTGGTAAATAAATTTCGCGGCTTTATAATATCGTTAGAGGTATCATTTATTCTTTTTCCTAGAACCGTTACATGCTGATTTCTGGATTGACCGATTTTACTACAAATTTTAGTGTGACCACACCGTAAATCCTTTTTCAAACATTCCAGCTCTCAAGCTTAGTAAACACCTAGGGCTAGTATCCTACCAAAAACTAGCCCAATTGCATATTTTTAAGGTCTATTTCCTGGTTACTCATTATGTCACATAAAATCTGTCTAGCCCAGTAAAATTTCCAGCATGACCAGTTTTAGTAAAAATTTCACTAAAAATAATCCGTAACTCCTTTTCACGAAATTCCAACTCTCGGATCTAATATACACATAAGGATAGTGTCATACCAAAAACCAACTAAATTGAATGTCCCTAGGGTCTCTTTTCAGGTCTCATAAAACGGCCTAAAAATCTGCCATGGTCCAGTAAATTTCAGATTTGGTCATATTTCATTGCTTTATGGCCCCAACTTGCATTGTTTGATGTAAACACTTCATTAAGCCTCTACTCACCCTTTTTCATGGGAAATTTACACGTTAAAAACATCATATGCAAGTCTCTTCAAAACAGTTTGCACACCACATACATTATCCTTTTGGCCATGCACACCACATTTCCACTAAATCAACGTTACCAAAATTTGGTGCACACGCACCCAATCCCCTAAACAGCCCTTTTTATGGACATGCAAGGCAAAATCACAACTCCACAAAGAGAATATTAAGCTTAATGCACAAAATCATAAATCTTGTTCCCACTATACCCCATAACTTATCACTTCATGCAAAAACTACCCCTATTTCTTTAGCCCTCTCCACCGTATGCCCTATCCATAGAAAAGAAGGGATCTTCAGCATTGTTCATCTTGGATTATCACATAATAGTGCTTAAAACCAATAAAGAATCCACCTTTAAGCAAGAACTCACACATACACGCCACTTAACCCCTAGGCCGAAAGTTCCATACATCAAAGCTTAGCATTTCACATCTAAAATAGATTCTTAAGGTTATCTAGTCATTCTTGCAAGCACTTTCACATTCAAGCCACAAAAAGTATAGTGTACTTGCCTTTTCAACTTACTCCTCTTGAAAGATATATGGAAAGTTGAAACCTTTCTCCTTTTTTATGCATGTATCCCACGGTGGTGGAAAGGAAAAGAGGTAAATGGTTAGTTTACATCCTTAATTAAAATATTCACTTAGCAAGGGCTAGATGGACTTACCAAAATGGAGCTTGAGTGGTATTCAAGATTCTCAAAACTAGGATCCACAAAAGTTTGAGACTTGTTAAGCCTAGTGACCTTGAAGGTCATGGTTATGAACAAGAAAATAGCACCATAAGTTTCCTCTTATGAAAATGTAAATATCTTCTCAAGAAGGTTAGAAATGCTTACCTAATACCCCTTAGTCTTGGAAGAACCTAGACCTTCTTGGTTGCTCCTTTGGCCGTGTGGTTTGGAGAGAAAGGAAGAGAATAAACTCCTCTTGCACTAGAAGTCTTTTGAGTGCTTAGAAATGTTTAGAGAATTCTCAAGTGTGGTTTTTGGAGGGAATTCTTTCTCTTGTCTATGCTTTAGCCATTGGGGGAGGGGTGTAAGAGGGTTAAGGTTACCATGGTAAGGTTGAGGGGAGTAACCTTGGTTACTTTAGTAAACCAAGGTTACTTTATCATTAACCTTAGTTACTTTAATCTAATCATGATCACTTTTGGAACTAACCTTAGTAACTTTTATTTAATTATGGTTACTTAACCATGGTGTAGTAAAAGTCTCTCCCTTGGTTGGCTATCCCCTTCACATCCACCGGTTGGGGTCTTTAATGACCCCAACATGCCTTAATCAAGTTAATTACTTCTTTTTATTTATTTTATTTTCTTCCTTTTAAAATAGTTAATTAGGAAAATTTTTGAGCCCCTTTTTGGGCTAAGGGCCGAAATCTTACAAGCCCTTGAGAGGGAATTGGGTCCCTTCTCATGGTTCAGTATTCGCTCTTGATATTCTAGTATAATATTTTCCGTAACATAATTTAATAAAATGAAATGATCATCAACTAAATAAATTGTGTTTACAGGCACAATTTCTCATAAACTCTCTCTTGAGTAGGTTGTAAGTACAAGGTGGTTCCCTGTTGGGGTACAACAGAAGATATGGGTGAAGGTAACGATGAACACCTTTCTGATCTTCTCTTTTTCCTTTTTGGCCGAAATTGTATAGGAGGGTGGGAAGGGAAAAGTGTTTTGCGTGCGTTTTGATTTGTGGGGTTTTGAGCTTGTGTAGAAAATAGAAATGATTATGTTGAATTTTAAATTAATTAATAGTGACAAAAGTGTAAGAACATTTTGGAAATAGAGGGAGGGCTGGATGGAGGTCGAAGGTAGAATTTATGCATGAAATCCTATTGGTTGAATGTCTTATATTGTGTGAGAAGTGAAATAAGAGTTAAAATGATTAGGTAGTATTGTGTTTGGAATTTGTTTCCTAGGTCTTTTCTCTTTTCTCGGTGTAGCCGAATTTTTGGGAAGATGGTGAGATATTCCTTTGATTAAGTTTCTCCTAAGAGTGTGCAATTCTTTATATGTATAATTTAATTATTCTTAGGTTTCTTTAAGACTTTAGGAATTCATAATGGTTTATTACGGCACCCTTAAACCTAGTGCGGTACCTCGATCGCATTCTAATTCCATAATGCCTCCCTTTTCCCTTCGTCCCGAAGTGCGATTCATAACAGTCTCCCCCCTTATACAAAGTTTGGCTCTCGAAACTGGGTTCTCCTACCGACTTCCTCCTTATAACAGGTAACGAGAACTTTTTTAAGGGAATGCATTTACTATCTCCCTAAAGTCATGCTTATTTGTTTTGAATAACTTCCACTTGTAGAGTACGAAATTGGTGGCTAAACCCGTAATACAACTTATTGTTACTTAATTTTTCCAATAGATTTACTATTTTATCATTACTCCCCTTAAGCTTTCAAAAGTTGTAATCACGGCTAAGTTAAGTATTTTGACATACCTGTGGTCACGTTGGTCCCTTCAAATCTCTTGATTTGGCCCTCTCAAATATAGTGACCCCTTTGTGAAGGTTACTCTTATGACCTTATTGGTCTCGGTGGCATGCTCCTCCTCCTGAGACAGTCTCTTATCCGATTACCTGTCTCACCACACTTGAAATAGACATCACTCCCCAGACGACACTCTCCTGTATGCCGCTTCCAGCATCGTGGACATCTCGGTATAGCTATTTGTGGAGAATAGGGATTCCATCTTCCTGCTCTGTTTCTCCTATTACTTCGTTCATGACTTGAATAAGGTATAGCTCGTTCCACTATATAGCAATTTCCTAATAATTCTTCAAAATAGTTCGCTTGTAGCCCAATCCTCCAATCACGAATTTGGGGGTCCAGACCACGACGGAATCTGATCATCTTGAGGGTGTCATCACTCATGATCTCTGGAAGAAATCTGCCTAATTTGACAAATTGTTGGAAGTAATCGGAGACTGAAACACCTGCCTGTTGCTTTAAGTTATTAAATTCTTCCACTCTTTGTTCCAGCAAAGCTTGGGGTAAGTAAAATATACAGAATTCTTCTATAAAATCTGTCCATGATACTGGCAAAGGCAGAGTTCGGATATGAGTTCTCCACCATTGCCTAGCTTGCCCTGTTAGGAATGGCCATATTACCTTTACTTTAGCTTCCTCTGATATGTTAATCTGACGGAAGTTGTCCTTTATCTCATCCAAGCATTGTTCTGCTTTTTCGGGATCAGGTTCTCAATGAATGTTTTGTGTTTGTGTCCTGATTAACAGACCATAGTAATAAGCAAGACTCCTCTGTGTCTGAGGTTGAGGCTGAGAAGGGATAGAGACTGGATCAGGAGTCATCTGAGTCGGCGGTAATCTGCTAGCTGTCTCAATATATGAATAGCCTCTGTGATGATATGAACAGCCTCTGCGGTAGAGAGTAACCCGGATGGCGTGATGGGTGTCAAGGGTACTTCCGTCGATCTTGAGACAGAATTTCTTCCTGGGGATGTCAATGGTGGGGTCTGACTGTCTAATCGTGATGTAATCCTGCCAGAATCAGTACAATATGATTATTAGTCTTCTTTTCCCTTGAGAATTTAGTTATTATACTTCTAGTCATACTCTTCGTAACTGTTTTAAATTATACTTACCAACTCATCTCATCTATTATATGACCTGAATATCCATCGTGATTTAGATTAAGTTGCTGTCTACGGTTACTCCACTCAATTCTATGATCTTTGCTTAAGTTCTATAATCATGCCCTAGGTCTATGATCATAGCCTATATACTCGTAGTTATTTAGCTTATGTTGTTTGCTTTGGATCTGGAGCCTCGGGCTCTGATACCACCTGTAGCGCCCGGCCCGGGATTAGGGTCAAGGTATGGTGCACCCGCCGTACTCTACTACGAGGAGTACAAGGCGTCATCATCATACATGTACAAATCGTAATAACATGTATCGATAAGCGGAAACAAAATGACATAAGCTGAATTAAACGTTCACAAGAGTACATTCTAATACATCCGCATAAATGTCAATAGTACATCCATAATACAAAATGTCAAAATACAGAGCTGAATATCCAAGAAACAAAAGAGGCCCTAGCCTGCTACTAATCTACTCCATACATCTAGTCTTTGGGCTCGTCTTCAACAAACTCTGGTTTCTGGGTCCTGAGGATCTGCGTGATAATATTAAGGGTGACCGATAACTAATCGCTCATCAAGTCATTCCGCCTAGGCCCGTCAAGTGGACCAAACATGGGGGTAGGGTAAAGGGTTATACAATATGATGAAGCACAGCAAAATATAACACATAATGTAACGGGAAAGCTGAAACATAGGGTAAATTTTGCTCAATAAAGCATGAAAATAGTAATGCAGATAACATATCAACTTTTAACACAAAAATATCATAACGACAACATACAATTCTGTTAGACAACTTGTCTTAGCTTTAGGTATTTATTCTTACCAGCGTTCATCTTGGTCTGTCATTGTTGTATCATAGTGTTTCTTGTCTTACATTTGAGATTCTTCTCTTAATATTACTTTGTGATTGGGACATGATCGTGACATATGCAAGGAAAAAACTTTTGACATATGCAGCGGAAAACTTTACTTGAACAGAAAATACTTGTTTCATACTTGCTTCAATCATGACATGGCATAACATGGATGGCTATAGCACTTTTCATAACATTAGAAAGTACCCACGACATACCGAATGATCCCCCGAATGGCCACGAGTATCGTCTATGAATTCCGATGGTCCAACCACGGTGTTATATCATACGTACATATGACTGACAGTGACACGCTATCGCAGAGACCCCAGGTCCTTGACACGGTGTCACACTCTACGATAAATTATTTGCCCATGACATCCTCCCCCAGGTCCTGGACACGGTGTCACACTAGAAACTTAAAGTAAAGTGCTGAAAAGTAAGAACACCAAGAATTTTATACTTGTTCGGTTAACACAACCTACTCAGTCTTTGAGGACACCTTTCTCGGTTATCACTAAACACCAAAAACACCTTACCACAAGGCTGACTGGAGTTAAACACTAACTCCACCCTTTTACAAACAATACAATCGAACAAACGAATCACAGACACCATCACCGATTGAATGAAGGTTTGATCACACCTTGATCAACCTTTTACGACAATGAATGTGTGTGGATGGTATATTCAAAGCCTATACAATAATTAGAATATATGAACAATAGGCTTGAGAGGAGAAGAAGAAGAGAGTAGAAGATCCTTTTGCACTTGAAAGAAATGTGAGAGCTGTCTTGGCTTTGTTTGCACTACTCTCTTCTTTTATGCACCTCATGGCCACCCGCTAGGGCATCTTCCATTCTTGAGAATTCTCTTTAATGTCCTTGGAAGATTGTCTTATGTAGAGATGACATAAATTGGAAGGATGACTTGACCTTGCTCACTTGTCACTTGATGATTGGTCCAACTTGGCATCCTTTAATGAGCTGTAAAAATCTGAAAAAAAACTTACAAAAAATGTGCCAAAAAGTAGTCAAGATATTACCAAACAATCACCATTCAATCTCTTCAATTTTGGGAAGCAATTTGAAGACAAGATCAGCCCAAAAATAGCCAACTACACATGTGCTGAAAATTTTTCAGCATTTGTTGTAGTTTTGAATTCCTTCCATATGTAGTACCCTCCTTTATCTAATCTTATGTGGCATATTCTCCACCAATTAAGGTACCAAATAAACTCCACCTTGGCTCCATCATGGCTGCAAATGGCGTGTCATATAGCTAGGCATATGCTGAAATTTCACTTTAGTAAGCTTTGTCAAATAATGCACAATATTTACACATATATGGTAAATTCCAATCAACCCTAATTTGAACTTTCTATAACACTTTAACATGTCTTTAATGTGTAAAAATTGTCTAGATACATGTTACATCTCTTGCTAAAAAAACGTTCTATGTGTTGTGTTCGTAGAAAACCGAATTTTTGACTTTCGTCAATTACGCGACTTTTCTCCGGTTAAATTCAAACTTCTTGCACATGTCATATATGTTATGTCACACATAATAATCATAAAATAAAGTGTATATTCAGATCTAATGGCTGACGGTATAGGCGCCCCATGTGCTTAAAAGAATTGAATTTGAAATGTCCACAAATTTGGCCTAAATTGTAGGTGATTTGTGTGTGCAAACATCGAATGCTTTAGTTTCTGATTTGAAAATGTGAGGCACAAAATGTTTTGCTATTTTTGAAGTATATGGGCTGACCATATTTATATGGCATGTACGTGACACGTTGGTGAAGTTTTGGTAGTAACTCGATACGACGATTTTTGGTTCATAACCTTGTAACGCGTCGTTATAATTTTGTCATCACCATGACTTCTATCATATGATATAAGACCTGAATATACTCATAAATATGAGGTGTATATAGTGGTGTGACGTTGACGTACGTTTGTAATAACGTGTTGGTAGTACGTCGGAATATATATGTATTGTGCCTTTTTAATAAAATTATGAATATATAATATATAATATATGTATATGTATATATATATATATGGCGTGTATGATTAAATGGGGAGGAGACTTTCCATTTCCAAATTTGTTGCCATGTAGCTTCCACCAAATATGTCTCCATTTAATGAACTAGTTAGTTCATTAACTTCAGTACTTCACTTAATGAACTAGTTTAGTTCATTAATTGTGTCACATGAAAATAGTTCAAAGACAATAAATATTTGCCATATGATGTAAGGTTTAACGTTTCATGGCTTGTTAGTATGGCAACAATATATATAAAGCATATGAAGCATGTATATCACATAAACGTGTCAAGTAATAATTTTGTCATGCATTTTGCAAACTCTTACTATTTAAATCATGCATTTGTAAATCATTCAAACAATTTTTCTCAACATTTATACTATTTTTAGGTGCCATGTTAAATGAACTAAACTAGTTCATTTAATGAAGTGCTTAAGGAGATCAACTAACTAGTTCATCAAATGAAGAGCTTAAGGAGATATATTTAAAGATAACTACTTGGCAACAAATTTGGAATGGAAAGTCTTCTCTTAACACTCACACATGTGGCACATATATATGTGATAAATATTTTTCTTAGGTGAAGGACGGATAGTACCGTCCGATATTTTATTAATAGTGCAAACCCTCACTTGTGGTGGAGGAATACCTTGGTTGCATTTGTTTTAGGATACTCTCCCACATATATATCCAAATTAATGAAACGAAATATAAGAGGTACTGAAACTGTTAAACAAAACAAATGAAATTTAAGTGTATGGGTACTATCTAAATAAAGCCTCAGCTTGAAGTGATCATCCGCCGGAATCCGCCAGCATTGTGCTCTACCGGAAATGCATGTCACATGAGTGGAGAAAAATGTAAGCTGTATACTGTATAATTGAATAGATATATAATGAAGCTCCTGTACATACCGTCGTTGCCTGCATTCGTAAAGAACACAGGCAACATTGAGATGAAATAATTTGGAGACCATTCCTCTCAATGCCAATGGGTATAGCATCAGCCAATGAGCATCCAAATATTGTCCTCATCATTGTTGTAAAAAGGATTGTCATGTAGATATTATACATGGAATTATGCACAGCTGAAAGCAAAGAAAGGCAAAAGTACATACCGAAGTTGCCTATGCCCAAAAAGGACACAGGCAACAGTTGTAGACAATCGCCCTCCCTTGTGGATTCATTATTTGTAGCATGAGCACGGCACGAGCTCAATGGACCAAGAAAAACATGTTTATGCCTCTAACATTTGCAAAATATAAAGACGTGTTATATCAAACTTAAATAATACAGTGAGACAAAAATATGAGGATGCCAAAGAGAAAATACCAACGTTGCCTATGCCAAGATGACATAATCAGACTTTGATAGCATGCACCAACCCATCGGGAGACTTGTGGATCAAATTCGTATGTTGGGAACTGAAGCATCCAAGCTAATGACGCTGCGCACTTCACAAGGCAATGAGGATAGAGTGGAGTATATCCTCGCTCCAGAAGATCGCAACCTATACTGTGACAATGAATGTGCCGGCCGCATTGACTTCCCAAGGACAGTATTGCAAAGATGATTCGTTTAGGATCAAAAACTGTATAGTTCTCTGCAACTCTGCTCCATATGTTACTGTGAATTGGCATGGGGCGAATAAATGATGTAATAACAAACAGCAATCCATCTTGATGATCATTCTATCGTAGTCCCTGGAATAATACATGAGTGCATATTGAAGAGCCATAAGCTCGGCCCTCAGTAGTGGGACTGATGGCAAATAGAAACAAAGAGCTGAGACAAATTCTTCTCGATGATTCCTTAAAACCGCTACTGCAGCTGAGTTTTAACGTCCAACTGCTGTATCAACATTTAATTGTTTGCCTGTGGGAGGTAGAATCCAATGAACAACCCTTGGCTGACGGGGGCAGATGGGAGGAGAAAAATTCCACGCTATCAAATGAGGTATTGGCTATGAAAATTCGGTCCCTGTGTCGCTGCACATGTTGTACCCAACAGAAATCATTCTATATCTCCGACTCTTATAAGGTGAGTTACTAAAATATTAGTCCCTTCCAAGTACATTTTATTGAATTCCATTTTACTTCTTCAATTAAATTTGCTTAAAGAAAAAATTATGAGAAATTATATGATTATTTAAATATGTCCCATAACGCAAGTGAAATGACAATTATACCTTCCCAACACTTCTAGAAAAATCCGGCCTACATAGAGTCTTGGAGACTCTAGAACCATCTTACTTCTTAATGTCAACTAACTACTTTATTAGCCCTCTTAAGATCATTCTAAAAAGCTTACACATGTAGTAAATAATCTCATGATTGTGCTCGAGGATTTTGAAGAGTCTCCCTCTTCTTTTTCTTTAAACACCGCCAGGTATTATGGTGTATTCCATGAAACCTCCTTTATCCTTAATACCCAACTTACTTTATTAGTTTTTTTTCTTTAAACTATCCTCAAAAGTAAACAAGGAGTAAATAGCCTAACACACTAAATACCCCTTCATGATTATGCCTCATGCACATGAAGAGTCTTTCTTCTCTTCTTTATCTTAGACTGCCGGGTACCCCGTTTTTTGTGCCCTATGGAACCTCCTTTAAGATCATACTAGAAGCTTCATCTCATTCCTCTCTCTCAAAATTCTCCCAAGGGTTCACCCAAAAGGTCCCTCGCATACTTAGGCTACTCTTCATCACTTCATTCGGCAAGCTTGGACTAAGGAGACTCAAAACCATCTTCATCTTAAGCTCTAAAACTCATCTAGGTAAGCTGCATTCTAACTTCCAAAGTAAATTCCAAATTGTAATTGTGAAACTCACCTTGTGACTTTTTCTTTCCATAAAAACCGTGACCCCCTAATGGTCACTAGGTGAAGATTTTTCAACCAATTAGGTGGTGCTAGGATCTTGGTGGGTTGGACCTCTTTCAATCTCCATTTAAGATCTATTTTGGTAAGAAAATATAGCCTCAATCTAGCTCTTTTGTTCATTAAAATGGTAGCTAATGTTCACCTTTCTTTCCCCTCCCAAAACTGTATGCTCCTTGGTGAAGTTGGAGGAAACTTCAATCCATTTCAACCTTAGGCTCAAGCTAGGAAGAATTTCTAAGCTCAAGAAAGGCAAGTATATTCTAGACACACTTGATTTTTTTTTCAAGGCAGAATTAGGTAATGTTATTCGTTTTCAACATATGGTTCTCCTTTGCTGTTGCACATTGTACCCTCCCCTATCGCAAAATATGGTTTGGCATGACACTAAATAATATGTTTACAGATAGATTTAATGGAGTGGAACTGGATGCTTTGAGATCATCTATCCAAGTTGTTGATGCAAGAATGAAAAGACTTCTGCATTCTCCTTCGGGCAAAATGTCCAACCAAGAGAGATTAGTGACGAGGAAAAATTCTTTACCGGAAGACGAAATGTCACAGCTAAGATCTTCTATCGCAAAACTCTGCCTTATAAATGTAGAGAACACTAAGAAATTGAAACCGGTTGAATCATATCTGAGAAACCGTGAAACTCTACATGACTAATGTCCTAGACACTCTTGACTTATTTGTGAAATTGTATGCTTGAATGTCTAGTTTTTTAAAGTTATGAACCTTAGATGAAGTACTAAGTGCAAAGCATGAGAAATTGGAGTCTTTATAAGGGAAATTGTTGGCCTGTTGAGTGAATCTCTCTATAGATATGTTATGTGCATAACTTAGATATGATATGCGACCTACTCTTCACAAAAAGGGCTGTTTTTGTGATTAGTTGAATAGTGAACTAATTCTTGTTAGGAATAGACTTTATGAGGCATAAAATGTTTGAAAAATGTCATGTTATATGTGTAGTTTGTGGGGCTATTTGGCGTAGGGTTATTGTGTAGCTTAAAGAATACCATGAGACCTGAAATGCTCATGTTAATATGTGTAATTGGTGGTTAGTAAGTTATTTTAAGAGTTGGAGTTGGTTTGGGGAAATGTTTGAAGAATAATAGTGTTGATGTGTAAGATTCTCTAAAACAGGAAAGTTCTGGTAGCAAATTGCTTGAACTTAAAATGAACCTTAGAAATGTGTAATTGAGCTAACGTTTTGTGTGCTGGTAGCTTGATATGTGCAGTGAGTTTGTGTGGTGGAAATTCTGCAAAAGAGCTTCTGGTTAGGACTCAATGGAATTTTTAATAAGAACAGCCACGGCAGATTCTGCAGGTACCTAGACTGAGAAGAAAAATTAATTGACCCATTTAAACATGTCGGATTGCTTTGAATTTTTTATGGTCTTTACCTAAGGCATAGATGCACACGTCCATGTAAAGAAATTGTCTTGAAATCTCTGTTTTAAGGGTTAACAACTGAGATGAAGGTCGTGGTACAGAACTTGAAAACATGGCAGCCTGGTGACGTGTATTGTGAGACCTTGATCTTATTTATATAGACTTACATGTGATGTTTGGGCATATAGATATTTTTTCTTAGTATGTTGGCTATGTTTTCCATGTGATAGTCCTAATTGAATGTTGTTCTATGACCCTTGGAACTGAGGTGAGGCGGGTACTGTGCTGCAGAATTCTACAGTACCCCTTGATAGGAATTTAATGTTTTAAGGACCATAGACATCTCGGAATGTTCCAAAAGTTTTATGGCAATTATCTAAGATTCCATTATACATGTTTGTAGCAAAAGTTTCTTGAAATAAGCTCTGAAATGGTGATTTTGAGGCCGTGTGGACAGGGCATTGCTGCTGGACTGTTTTCCAGCTTAAGAGGCAAGTTCGAATATGTCTTCTATGATGTGTTTAAGTCACAAATTGCATATCATGCATTGCATTGCCCATGTTCATACGATTTATGAAACTGATTTTATGCCAAATAATTGTAAGAAAGCTCTCTTTTATGAAGATAAGTTTTATGTTTTGAAAGAAAAGTTCCTATGGTACCATTACGTTCTGGCCAGCACAAACCGCTCTAGATCCAAGGTTAATTGATCTGAGGATGATGATTGATGACTGTCTAGGCCCGAAGATAATAGACATGATGATGACGATTTTGACCATCCAGGCCCAGTGATAATAGACCTGATGATGACGATTTATGACTGTCCAGGCCCAGAGATAATAAACCTGATGATGATAATTGATAGTATGACCGTTTTCAAATCCGGAAATAATAGATCTGAAGGGAATGGTATGACCTTTTCAGATCCGGAGATAATAGATCTGAACCCTCTCTATTCGTTTTATGACGATTATGTTTCGAACGTAAGAATGATCGAAATTGGTTTTCATCCTATCATGTTGCATTACATTTGCATATTCATACGCATCGCATATGATTGTGAGTAGAAGGTTTAGCCTATTGTCACTTAAGTTACGATTATGTTATCATTGCGGATATTGGGTTGAGGGTCAGGTACGTCGGAAAAGTTGTGGTTCTTGGGATTTGTTTCTTGTGTGCAATTTCCATTTAATTTATGATTGTTTATGGTATACTTGCTGGTGACTTTGTCACTCACCCTTTTAATTTTTTCGCCAGAGCTTGTAGGAAATGGTGTAGAGTGGATTGGTGATGAGCCTCAAGTTCTGTATCCATAGTCGTGAGAGTGGATTACAACATAAGGACTTTTATGATGGGCTTATGGTTTGTGGACTCATTTTGGGACATTGATCTCGGATTTGCCTTTATTTTGCGAAATTGGTTGTAAACTCTATGTCAAAAGTTCGAAAATGTTTTCTTTGAAAGTTTTTATTCTGCCTAAATTTTGCTTACTTGTTAAGATGATGACATTGTAGTTCATGATTTTTTTCATGGACTGTGACATGTTATGCATTGACGCCTGGTACTTTCCGTAGAGAAGTACGGCAGGTGCACCGTACGCGAGGATCCATGTTGTTCGTTTAATTCGACAAAAGAAATCAAAAAGTACCTCCGTAGATTCGAAATCTGCAGATGGAAGAGGTGCGAAAATACGATCACCCTCTATCGGTATCCACACGAACGCTTCCGCCCGGAGTGCTAGCTCTTCAAACGGCGCGGCTGAAGAATTCGCTTTTCACAAAAATGATTCTTGCCCTTTCGTTTTCTACTGGTTGTGTGGTGTACGAGATACACCATGCTCCGTACATATATATAGATATCAAAATCCGATTCCTGATCGGATTGGTTAATACCTATCATAATCCGCATCAAATACGGATTCTGTTAGGATTAGATAACACCAATCAAAATCCATATCAGATATGGATTCTCTGTTATTATCCGATGATATAAATATATACAAAAAGGAAATTAATAAAAATAATAATTAATATCCAATATTAATATTATTAATATTAAAACGATAATGATAATAATAATAATTAATATCCAATATTAATATTATTAATATTATTAATCTCAGCCATACGCATTCTTGTGTGTGACCCGATAGGCCCATATTAATTGGCAGTTGATTAAATCTCCATTAAACCAACAAGTCGTAATTGGCCTCTAGCAAGGCATTACAACTACCCAATTAATACGAGTAAAGTCCAACTAGCCTAATAATAGTACATGCATTAATCCCTTTGTCACACGATATCTAGTTTGAACATAAGTCATGGTCAGCGTCATACTTATATAGTTCAAACATATGATTACTCGATCTCTAAGTAGACTGATAAAACAAATGATATTGATCACACTATCAATTCATTTGAGCACGGCCATGCATTTCACAGTCTCACTAATCGAGTGGCCCAAAGATATCTCTCTCAAAAGAGAGGGACAAATTCTATCTTGATTGTTCAATATCCTCTACATAATTTCTATCACATTCAATCATGACCTTTATTATTATCCAGTTACGGATAACGTTTGATCATGTCAAAATATAATAGTCCTTATGTTGGAAACTATGACAATCTCAAGTCAGAGGATTAAAACATGATTATCATGAGATTTACTTATGACGCTAATCCATGTAGCAATCTCATGATGGATCTATCCAATACACTGTTCTCTAACAAGTATCTATGAGATTGATTCGTATCACCATACACATAATCATCTCATGATTATCAAATGAATACTCATACTGATTATAAATTATTTTATCTCCATAACAATAATGAATCAGGGACATATATCAAAATTGTGTAAAATACTAACCAACAATGATAATAAAACCTCTTTTATTAATAATAAATGCATAACATAAATATCCAAATCATGGCCTAGGGCACATACACTAACAATCTCCCACTTGCACTAGGCCTACAAATATCTGAGACCCATAGATCTAGTGTGTTGATCATGCTTGACCCGTGAGAGAGGCTTAGTCAATGGATCCGCTATGTTATCGTTTGTGTCAACTTTGCATATCTTGACATCTCCTCTATCGATGATGTCTCGAATGAGATGGTACCGTCTGAGTATATGTTTAGATCTCTGATGAGACCTAGGCTCTTTTGCTTGTGCTATGGCACCATTGTTGTCACAATAAATGTCCACAGGATTTGCAATGCTTGGTACTACTCCTAGCTTAGTGATGAACTTCTTCAACCAAACTGCTTCTTTAGCTGCATCTGATGATGCTATATACTCAGCCTCTGTTGTAGAATCAGCCACAGTGCTTTGTTTTGAACTTTTCTAACTAACAGCTCCACCATTCAATGTGAATACAAAACCAGACTGCGATCTGAAATCATCTATGTCGGTTTGGAAACTAGCATCTGTGTAACCATTTACAACTAACTCGTCATCCAAACCTCCATAAACCAAGAATACATCTTTAGTCATTCTGAGGTACTTAAGAATATTCTTGACCGCTGTCCAGTGACCTTCACCGGGGTCAGCTTGATATCTACTTGTTGTGCTCAATGGATATGTGACATCTGGTCTAGTACATAACATGGCATACATGATTGATCCTATAGCAGAAGCATAAGGAATTTTATTCATTCGATCTCGCTCATCAGATGTCTGAGGACATTGATTCTTGCTAAGATGAACGCCATGAGACATAGGCAGGAATCCTTTCTTGGACTCTTGCATGTTGAACCTCTTCAACATTTTATCTATGTATGTACTCTGACTCAAGCCTATTATCCTTTTAGATCTATCTCTATAGATCTCGATACGAGGGATATAGGTAGCCTCGCCCAAGTCCTTTATTGAAAATGAATTCCCTAACCAAGCCTTAACCTTTTGCAAGGTAGGGATATCATTCCCAATAAGCAATATGTCATCCACATATAAGACCAGAAACACTACTGCACTCCCACTAACCATCTTTTAAACACAAGGTTCATCTTCATTCTTGATGAAACCAAAGTTCTTAACTGTTTCATCAAAATGAAGATTCCAGCTTCGAGATACTTGCTTCAATCCATAGATGGACCTTTGAAGCTTGCAAACCTTCTTTGAATTCTCAGGATTTACAAAACCCTCAGGTTGTGTCATGTACACATACTCGAGTAAATTTCCATTAAGGAGAGCAGTTTTGACATCCATTTTCCATATCTCATAATCATAGTATGCTGCCATGGCAAGGAGAATTCGAATAGACTTAAGCATAGCTACTGGTGAAAAGGTTTCATCATAGTCTATACCATGAGTTTGCTTGAAACCTTTAGCCACAAGCCTTGCTTTGTAGGTTTGCACATTTCCATCCATGTCAGTTTTCTTCTTGAAAACCCATTTGCAACCAATAGTCTTAATACCCTCTGGAGGATCAATTAAAGACCAAACTTGGTTATCAAACATGGTTGCATCTCAGAATTCATGGCTCCAAGCCATTTATCTGAATCTGGACCAGACACAGATTCCTGATAGGTAGTAGGCTCATCTTGATCTATGAGCATAACTTCACTATCATCCGTCACAAGAAATCCATATCTCTCTGGCTGACGATGTATCCTATCAGATCTGCGTTGGACTTGTGTTACATTTTCAGGCTCCACAACTGTTTGTGGTTCTGAAATCGTCTCTAAAGACGGTTCAACGATATCTTGTGGAACTTGAGTTTCCTCAAGTTGTACTATACTCCCACTAGTTCTCTTGGAAAGAAACTCCTTTTCCAAAAAGACTCCATTTCAAGCAACAAACACTTTGTTCTCTGAGGGAATATAGAAATAGTACCCTTTAGTTTCTTTAGGATACCCCACAAAAATACATTTGATAGATTTTGGAGCTAGCTTATCTGACATTAATCTTTTCATATAAGCTTGACAACCCCAAATCTTAAGAAAAGACAAACTGGGTCTCTTACCAGTCCACATCTCATATGGTGTCTTTTTAACCGCTTTAGATGGTACACGGTTCAAAATGAATGCAGCTGTCTCCAAGGCATAACCCCAAAAGGATAAAGGAAGATCTACTTAACCCATCATAGATCGAACCATATCCAATAAAGTCCGATTTCTCCTTTCAGAAACACCATTCCATTGGGGAGTTTCTGGAGGAGTCAACTGTGAAACGATTCCACAATTTCTTAGATGTTGGTCAAATTCTTGGCTCAAATATTCACCACCTCGATCTGATTGAAGCGTTTTAATTGTCTTACCAAGTTGATTTTGTACTTCATTTTGAAAAGTTCTAAACATTTCAAAAGACTCGTGCTTATGTTTCATTAGGTAGACATAGCCATACCTACTGAAATCATCAGTAAAAGTAATGAAATACTGAAATCCTCCCCTGGCACTAATGCTGATTGGGCCGTATACATCTGTATGTACCAAGCCCAACAAGTCATTAGCCCTTTCACTATGTCTAGTAAAAGGAGTCTTTGTCATATTTCCAAGCAAACAAGACTCGCAATTTTCAAATTATTCAAAATCAAATGAATCTAATAATCCATCTTGATGGAGTTTAGATACGCGCTTCTCATTTATATGGCTAAGGCGACAATGCCATAAATATGCAGGGTTTAATTCATTTGGCTTAGTTCTCTTTGAAGATATGTTATAAATATTACCGTCATTGGAATCATCAAGGTTAAGGACATAAATGCCATTATAACTACTTGCAATACAATAAAGCAAGTCATTTTTATCAAAAATAGAACACTTCTTATTTTTAATTAAAAATGAATAACCTTCATCATCCAAAACAAACACTGAAATAAGATTCCTACTCATAGTAGGAACATAAAAGCAATTGTTTAAAACTAACAAAAGCCCATTGGGCAAGACAAGCTCATAGGTCCCTACAGCTATAGCAGCAACTCTTGCTCTATTGCCAACACGTAGGTCCACCTCGCCCTTCTTCAGCATCCTACTCCTTTTGAGCCCCTGCATATTTGTACAAATATGGGATCCACATCCAGTAACTAATACCCAGGAAGAAGAAGTAGATAAATTAATTTCTATAACATAAATACCTGAAGATGTTGTCGTACTACCCTTCAGCTTCTTCAACTCCTCCAAATAAACATCACAATTTCTTTTCCAATGCCCAGGCTTGTTGCAATGGAAACAAGTTCCTTCCTTAGGAACCTTTGCCTTGGGACCAGGTTTCGGTTTAGCTTGACCCTTTGCCCCTTTTTCACCCTTTCCACTTTTAGCCTTACCCTTGCCTTTAGCTTTCTTTTTTATTAGCTTGGTATTGACACTCAATACATGGGTAGGCTTCTTGATATTTCCCTCAGCAGTTTTGAGCATACCATGTAGCTCAGGAATGGACTTTTCCATATTATTCATATTGTAGTTCATGACGAACTGAGAAAAACTGCTAGGCAAAGAGTGTAGGATCAAATCCGTGGCGAGTTCCAAACTCAGGGGATATCCAAGTGTTGCAAGGTGATCTATAGCCTTTCATCTTCAGAACATGAGCGCTAACAGATTCACCTTCAGACATCTTACAGTCAAAAAGTGCAACAGCAGTGTCGAACCTATCCTGCCTAGCCTGTTGTTGGAAAGCTTGTTTGAGATGCACACTCATCTCATAAGCTTCTAAGTGTTCCAGGTCTTTCTGAAGTCCTGGACACATAGTTGCCAACATTAGACATCCTATGTCATTGGAATCTTCAACATGCTTCTTATACTTGTTCTTAACAGCAACAGAAGCATCAGCAGGAGGGGGTTCAGGGACAGGTCATCGAGCACGTAGGACTTCTTTTCTTGCTTGAGAACACTTCTCAAGTTTCGAAACCAGTCAACAAAATTAGTCCCACATTCTTTTAGTTTTTCCTTCTCAAGGATAGATCGCAGCGATAAGGTGGAATTGTTATTAGCAGCCATTTATGATCTACAAAACATGCAAAGTAACACTTTATTAATAATGAGGTTAAAATTCATAAAACTCCCACTAAAACACAACCCTCAAAAGAAATATTTTAGTGAGCTAAGATCCATATTTGACTTAATTCTAAACTCAGCTTTGGCATGACGCTTAAAATTAAGTTATTTAGGTAGGTAACATCTTTACCAATTACATCTCATGTAACTCTTAGAATTTATGGAATAATGACATCATATATCATTGTATGTTAGATTCCATCTAATGCCTTGGGCCCAAAACCGTTTTGATAGCCCAATTAAGTCTAACCAATTTTAAACATATGAGTATCACTATTACTCATCCTACGTAGCTAGGAATGTTTAAAGCACATTGCTTTGGCAATACCTACTTTAATACAATCCCAGTTTTGATAGGTGTTTAAGACGTGGATGGCATCAAGACTTAAATTATTAATGAGAGTTCAACTTAGTTTATGTCTTGCATTACATATCATTATATCGTAGCATCCTATATGCATATATAATCTATCATCCACGCATCTCATACAAAATGATAAATATGTAAACGTGACATAGCATGGCCAAACTAAATATGATCTTCATGAGACCAAATGAAGATCATAAAGGAAACCCCATGTGAAAGACTTCCTATTACAACATTTGCAATGATACATATCTTCTTGTCTGGAGCTCGTGCCTCCATCTCCATGGAATCCACTCGTCCTTGGTATGTGTCGCCATCACCACTTTTGTAGCTTGATTCTTCATTTATTACAATAATAAAGAAAAACCCTAACTAATTGTATAATAAAATACAACAAAAACTACAGCGGCACGCAGGCCATAATAACCCAAAACAGAAATATGACTAAGTCAATCACATAGGTCCTGAGGCCATGCTATGCACCATGCAAGGACATCAACAATTATAATATATTTTACACAAACATATTAGAACAAATAAATATATATTGACATTCTTAATGTCACGGTAACGAACTATAGGGCGTACGCATACGGCGGTCAATCATATTAACGATCTTACTGTTTTGATTACGTGTAAACCCTTACAGAAGCACCGATCGAACCGAGAGTTATCATTCAAAACCCAAAACAGAATCATCAATCGAATTGATAATCTGCTGTTCGAAATCCGAAACAGAATCAATCTACCATTCGAAATCTGAAAACAGAATCATCAATCGAAGCCATAATCTGTCCGTTTTGAATATGCATAACTCTTACAGAATCATTATCGGTTGTTCATATCGATATAAACATAATCGTTTTTGATCATCATATGAAAAACGAAAACTTTATATCACATATAACAATCTCGAATCATAACGTCTCATGAAAACGAATTGAAAACATCAATCCGCTCTCACCAGATGAGATTCAAATAGGGTTTTACACATAGTGTATGTTTATATCTAATATAAACAGAATCGGTTTTGATCATCACATGACAAATGAAAAACCGCCGTATACAAATCATCTCATGAAAACGATTTGAAGAACACCATTCTTCTCTCATCATATGAAATCCGAGTTGGGGTTTTTGTACATATCATGCCATACGAAAAACAGTAAACATATAATCACATAAGCATGATATAATCGATTTAAACAAAATCAACCAGTTGCTCTGATACCACTGTTAGGAAATCAACCGAGATCACTGCAAAAACGCGCAGCGGAGAACAAAACTTGATCTCTGATTTCCTACCAAGGATCCATGTTGTTCGTTTAATTCGACAAAAGAAATCAAAAAGTACCTCCGTAGATTCGAAATCTGCAGATGGAAGAGGTGCGAAAATACGATCACCCTCTGTCGGTATCCAAACGAACGCTTCCGCCCGGAGTGCTAGCTCTTCAAACGGCGTGGCTGAAGAATTCGGTTTTCACAAAAACGATTCTTGCCCTTTCGTTTTCTACTGGTGGTGTGGTGTACGAGATACATCATGCTCCGTACATATATATAGATATCAAAATCCGATTCCTGATCGGATTGGTTAATACCTATCATAATCCGCATCAAATACGGATTCTGTTAGGATTAGATAACACCAATCAAAATCCATATCAGATATGGATTCTCTGTTATTATCCGATGATATAAATATATACAAAAACAAAATTAATATTAATAATAATAATAATAATAATAATAATAATAATTAATATCCAATATTAATATTATTAATATTAAAACGATAATGATAATAATAATAATTAATATCCAATATTAATATTATTAATATTATTAATCTCAGCCATACGCATTCTTGTGTGTGACCCGATAGGCCCATATTAATTGGCAGTTGATTAAATCTGCATTAAACCAACAAGTCGTAATTGGCCTCTAGCAAGGCATTACAACTACCCAATTAATACGAGTAAAGTCCAACTAGCCTAATAATAGTACATGCATTAATCCCTTTGTCACACGATATCTAGTTTGAACATAAGTCATGGTCAGCGTCATACTTATATAGTTCAAACATATGATTACTCGATCTCTAAGTAGACTGATAAAACAAATGATATTGATCACACTATCAATTCATTTGAGCATGGCCATGCATTTCACAGTCTCACTAATCGAGGGGCCCAAAGATATCTCTCTCAAAAGAGAGGGACAAATTCTATCTTGATTGTTCAATATCCTCTACATAATTTCTATCACATTCAATCATGACCTTTATTATTATCCAGTTACGGATAACGTTTGATCATGTCAAAATATAATAGTCCTTATGTTGGAAACTATGACAATCTCAAGTCAGAGGATTAAAACATGACTATCATGAGATTTACTTATGACGCTAATCCATGTAGCAATCTCATGATGGGTCTATCCAATACACTGTTCTCTAACAAGTATCTATGAGATTGATTCGTATCACCATACACATAATCATCTCATGATTATCAAATCAATACTCATACTGATTATAAATTATTTTATCTCCATAACAATAATGAATCAGGGACATATATCAAAATTGTGTAACATACAACCAACAATAATGATAATAAAACCTCTTTTATTAATAATAAATGCATAACATAAATATTCAAATCATGGCCTAGGGCACATACACTAACATTAACAACCTCTAATCATCCTAAGGTTCATTTTTTGTTCAACTCTTAACTTTCACGTTTGTTAATTTAACCATGAATAAGTCCGTACAAGTCAACAGTCTCATACAATAATCTAACGATGATAACAACTTTGGTTTTGGTAGTTCCAAGCTTTCCCTTGAGTCTTCTAACCACTCCTAGTGGCTACACGTTCAAGCACTTCTTCAATGGCTTCAAATAAATAATACCCAAATGTTAAAACCACATAAGTATGTACCGTAAAAAGAGGCATACAAAACAGTCCCATATTTGCACATATTCCATCATAACAAGTAAGTTCAGACCCTTAAAACTTGTCAAACATAGTCAACTACCAAAACAGTTCCTTAACAATAAATTTAAGTGAAACTTAAGTATCAAAATGGCTCTTAAACCACCCTTAATACATAGCAAATAAAGCAATTCATTCAACCCTACTACAAGGCAAAACCGTGGCGTACGGAGGGTTACATACCTTCCAAGTTGACTTCTTTTCCCTCTTAACATATGTCCTACCCTTCAAGTGACTTATCCCATCAATTATTGGTCTTTTAGTCATGTTTTAACATACTTAATACCATTCCTTAGTCATTCATAGGTCGAGGAGAAAAGCATACAAAACAGCACTTAAACTTATAGATTCAAGTAAACTTAACCATTTATATGCTACCTAAAACATTCTAGTTACATAATGAAGGTGAATCATCCGATCCCCCTAAAGCTCCTCAAGCCGTGGGTAGGGGATGAGCAAGTCTTATAGTTTTCAACTCATTTAATCACAAAAGGTAGATCATTAGCCTAGATACTAGAATATCTCCCTATATTCATTCACATGCTTCACAAAGATCATCATAGTGATTCTTACGAAAATTCCAGCATGGTATACTTATCATATGAGCTAAACAAAGGAAAGATTGAAGACATAAACATGTCTAAATATCTCATTTAAAGTTGATCAATATCTCAAGGGAGATTCAAGGGGTACTTGCCTCTTTTGCTCAAAGGTAGAGTCTTTGATACTTTGTCTTCCAAAGAGCCTTGAGAGTCACCTTCTCCTTACTGTTGTGACCCACGGTTTGCGCACATAGGGAGTGGTGAACAAAAATTTTCAAGAAGGAAGTAAAGGCTTAAAAATATGTGAAATTGTCTTACCTTGATGAAGCTTTTTAATGCCCTACATCTCATAGGGTTCCTTCACCCTTTGAGCTTGAAAGCACTCCTATGGTGATGGAGGAGGGCCACAGCATGGGGGGTTGGGGAAGAAAGAATAACTCAACTTTCTTTAAACTTAGAGGAATGGAGATTACATTATTGAAGCTAAGTGCTTACCTTAGATGTTGACGGAATAGATCTTGAAACCACTTGGTCATTTGCTCTTGTTTTCCTTCTTGATTGCCGAAACTTGGAGGCTTGAGGTGGGGATGAAAGATAGTTGAAGGGGTAAGAGATTGTTGGGAAGTTATTGAATGGCAAGAAGTTGTCTTCGAGATTAGTTTGTCTCAAAAGGGGGTGGCCGGTTTATTGAGTTGGAGGGAAACATAATCATTGCACTTTTTCATGCATGGGGCTACTTTATTAGGTTGGAAGCTTTTTAGGGAAGATTAAAAAGTTGGAAGATTTTCGTCTCAAGATTATTCTAGAATAAGAGATGATTTGGAGGGTTTTGGAGATAGGGTGGCTGACCCTATAAGGGGTATTTTGGTCACTCTCCTTCCCTCTTGATGCCCTAAAGCAATTCCCTTTTCTTTCTCTTTTTTTGTAATATTTAGGAAAAAGATTTATTCAATTAAATAAATTAATATATGCATAAAATAATTTTTTTATTGCCACTTAAATGTCTGGAAATTTATATTACAAGACTCCTATAGTTAGGAATTACATCTACGGGCAGGGTGGGTACAACATCACATCGTCGCTAATTTCTCCATGGATGCACTGATGGACATGGGCAAGAAGTGGATAGTCTTCGTAAGATGATCGACTATTAACCATATGGTATCATTTCCGCTTCTAGCTTTAGCAGTGCTGGCAACGAAGTCCTTAGTCACATGGTCTGATTTCCATTCGGGGACTACAAGAGGCTGTAGTAGACCAGCGTGTCGCAGATGTTCACCTTTAACTTACTGACATATGTGGCGCTTCTCTACGTATTCAGCTATTTGGCACTTCATTCCCGTCCACCAAAAATTTCTCTTCAGGTCTTGGTGCATCTTGTTTGCTATTGGGTGGTTGCATAGTCGAGAACTATGAGCCTCCTTCAGTACTTCACTTTTAAGGGCGTCATCATTCGGAACGCGAAGTCTTCCTTGGAACTAGAAGCTTCCATCATCTTGAATCTGAAAATCATCCGCAGGCTTTTCTTTTAAGCTACTCATAATCTTCATCAAGGCAACGTCTTTCCTTTGAGCATCTTTAATTCTATCGATGAGAGAAGGTGTGACAACTGGCATTGCAAGAACATTCACAACAGAATTTACAACATCCAAGCCAAACTCCATTTCGCACTCTAGCAGGGGTTGACGAGGGTGACATGACTTTCGACTTAGAGCATCCACCACCTTGTTCGCTTTCCCCAGTCGGTACTGGATGGTGAGGTCATAATCTTTAATCAACTCAAGCCAATGTCATTGCCGCATGTTCAGCTCTTTTTGGGTGATGAGGTATTTTAGGCTCTTATGATTTGTATAAATCTCGTATTTTTTGCCATATAAGTAATGCCTCCAGATCTTTAGAGCGAAGACAAGAGGTGCCAACTCTAAGTTATGAACTAGATTATTTTGCTCAAGGGTTTTAGCTGTCGAGAGGCATATGCAATAACTCGGTCACTCTGCATTAGCACATATTCTAGATTGTTTTTTTCAAAACATTGCTATAAACTACAAATCATTCACCCGAGATAGGTAGTGCCAGAACTGGGCGGTGGTCAACCTCCCCTTAAGCTCTGTAAAACTCCATTTGCAGCCGGGGGTTCACTGGAATTTAATTTTCTTCTAGGTCAACCTTGTGAGCGGGACCGCTATCCTCGAGAATCCTTCAACGAACTTCTGATAGTAGCCAGAAAGACCAAGGAAACTCCTGATTTTTGTTACATTAGTTGGTCTTTGCCACTTGGTTATTGCTTCAACTTTTCTTAGGTCAACAGAGACGCCCTCTTCTGAAATCATATACCCCAGGATGGTCACGCTGTGTAACAAACATTCACACTTACTAAATTCTACGTAAAGCTTCTTTTTACTTAGAATGCCCAGCATCGTCCTCAGATGTTTAATGTGCGTCTCTTCGTTAGATGAATAGATCAAGATATCATCGATAAACACTATTACAAATTTATCCAATTGCTCTCGAAAGACTGTGTTCATCAGATCCATGAACGAAGCTAAGGCATTTTTTAGGACAAAAGGCATAATAAGGATCTCACACTGTCCATAACGAGTACTAAATGCAGTCTTAGGCACGTCCGCTTCTTTAATCTTCAACTGACAGTGACCTGAGCGCAGGTCGACCTTGCTATATATTCGGTCTCCCTGTAGCTGATCAAACATGTCGTCTATCCTTGGCAGCGGGTACTTGTTTTTGATAGTGATTTTATTGAGCTCGCGGTAGTCGATGCATAGCCGTAAGCTCTCAACCTTCTTTTTCACAAAGAGCACTAGCACTCCCCCACGGTGAAATGCTCGGTTGGATGAACCTTTTCTCAATCAACTCCTTCAATTGCTCTTTCAGTTCCTTCAATTCAGCGGGCCATCCGTTATGGTGTTTTTGATATGGGCTTAGCACCTGGAATTAGATTTATCTCATCCAGTGGTAGTCCGGGCAGTTCATCCAGAAAGACATCATAGAATTCATGTACTACCAGAACTTGATCGAGGGAGGGCAGGTCTTGATTCGTACTAAGAGCATACACCAGAAATCCATCGTTTCCCCTCTTCATTAATTGGTATGCTCGAGCATCAGTTATATAGATGATCTATGGATTCTCTCTCAACTTGGTGCTTCATTGATATGTTATTGTTGGATAGTACACCTGTAGTAAACATCACTAAAGGAGGGGGTGAATAGTGGTTAGCGGAAATAACACTACTACCCTTGAATAAAGTCCCCTTTGAAAACTGAATTGTGACCTCCCCAATTCAATACCTATTTTTGAAAAATGCAAAACTCAATATACACAACTCCAATAATTATAAAATTTTCTAGAAATTAATTTCAATATCTTGACTAGGCTCTATCCAAAAATGAGACAAAAATAAAATCGTTGGCCCTTCAACCAAATAAAAATATTCAGATGGTCAATCTGGACAGAATTGGACAGAATAGCGCTCACCTGAAAACGTGTTTCTCTTTAATTACTTAACCAAAAAAGGTTGATCTTTATGTCAAAACACTCCTTGGGATGTCTAGTTTGTGTTTAGAAAGGCCATGTCCTGAAACTATCTTTGGTGAAATCAGAATTCAAATTTCTTTGAGACTGGTCAGATTGCAGCCAGAATGGAGCAGTTATCTTGCAATGACTAAAAGACTAACTTTCCTTTGCTCAAATCAAGTGATTCTTGTTGCAAATAAAAGCTAACATTCTGAATTATAACTCCACCAAAAATCATGAACTTTAAAACTGTTTTTCTATTTTTCAAGACTTGTGAAATTGGGTTAAAAATGCAGTGAAAAATGTAGAAAAATAGAAAGTAGAAAGAAGACAAGAACACTGAAGAATTATCTTGGTTCGGTCAATGTGACATACCCCGATCCCAAAGAACATCTTTCCTTGGATTTCACTATGGTCTAAACACAAATACAACAAGAACCAAGCTTGATCATTGGGTTAAACACCAACCCCATTCAAGACTTGGATCAACACCTCTTTGCAACTCTTGGTTGCAACACCTCTATCACCTATTTGTGTAGCCTTCTAAACTTGCCTAACCAATCTTACAAAATCAACCCAAGGAGGCGTGTATAATTTAGCTCAACAACAACAAGAAATGAAACACCTTAGCGACAAAGAATGAATCAAGAACAAGAAGAGAATAGCAAGAATGATCTTCAACTTTAGCTTTCAAGTGTGTGTCTTCTCTTCTTCACCTTGACTCCTATTTATAGTGTGAGTTGAGCCTTGAAGATAAGACCTTAAATGTGTCAACATCTTCATCATCAATTCTTAGTCGTCCTCACACCATTTGTCGGCCACATAATCACCTACTTGGCAACATGGAGAAGAATGATTGCTCCACCTTGGCATCCTTATCTTTGCCAAAAGTTGACATCAAAAATGACGTGGAAAATGTTTGCAAATTGAAGATAATGTTGAGGGCATATTCCACAAAAAATCCCTAAACTCTTGGCACAAGAATAGGCATGTGAATGGCTGAATGTTTGAACAAAAATCAGCTCCCAACCTCCTTGACTAGCCGTTTTTTTCAAACTTGAAAATTCCAAGTTGGTAATTTTGCCAACTAGCTTGTATTTGGTTGGTCCACTTGTCATCATGGCATAAAATGAATACACCATCATTTCCACCTGAATATAAAAGTTTTTCAACCAAAAAGTAAGTCTACAATTTCAGAATTTTTGTAGAGAAATCCATAAATAATAGTTGACAAGATTATGTCAACATATACTCAAAAATTCCCACTTTTTCTCCTTTATATATTGTGATGATTCTTGCATCAAGAACACCTTCAAATTCTCTCCAAAACAATGATTAAGATCCTCCAATAACATATATAAGATGGTCTTCAAGAAAAAATAGAAGGCGACATCGAATACCGTCACATATCCCGCTACCGTCGATAATATCACCAAATAATAGAATATAATAGAAAACCACCAAATAATCTTCAATAATATCATAAATAAACTCCATAATGAAGATAATAAGATAATCAAGAGATTCCTTGAGTAAAGAGACAAAAACACCATTGGAGGTAAAATGACCAAAATACCCCTGGTGATAGAAAACTCCAGAAATGACTCCAATGGTCAGAAATAAATATAATAACACCTTTGTGATGACAAATAAGAGATAAACGTACCCTTGAAATATTTTTACCCTGACAAGTACCTACAAAACTCAAAATACCAATTTTGTCCTTTTTGGTTAGTTGAAGAAATTTCCAAGGCATGTTAGTCACAATGCATAATTGTTTTCAAAATTACATAATAACAACATGATAAACATATATAAATCATGTAAAAATGAAAACAATCATTTTATCAGAATTTAGAAAAATATTTCTATAAACCCTAGACATCGATCGATCAAAGTGCCTCTGCTTGAGAGATCGATGTCTCACAGTGAGGTTTAGGGTTTGTCTCAGACTTACATCGATCGATCGAAGTGAGAGATTGATTTGTACATTGATTGATCAATGTGTCTCAGGTTTAGAGATCCTTGTCTCACAGTAAGATCTTGGTTTTTCTCTACCTTACATGGATCTATCAATGTGAGGGATTAATGTACATCGATCGATCGAAGTACACTAGCCTAAGAGATCGATGTCATTTTTCTTCATTTATTCAACTTTTTATTATTCATAACATTATGTGTGACATTTTTAAGTATTCACCACTTAAAATCATGACCTTGAAAATTATTCAAACATATTTATCAGCATTCTCCTCCGTATGGATGATTTTCAAAATCACCCAACATGATTTTAATGTCATAACTCTTTACCAATTGTTTATCCCATATCTACCAATTTTATACCAATTGAATTGTAGCGCCCCGCCCGGGACTAGGGTCTCGGCATGAAGCATCCGTCGTACTATGCTACAAGAAGTACATGGCGTCGATGACTTTCATGTGCCTGTCGACATAACATGTATCGGAATTGCGGAAGCAATATAAAATGTACAAAGCATAATCGACATGCATAAAACTAGCCATACATCATAAGTGTCGCAAGTACAAAATTATGCTACAATCTAAAATAACATGAACAAAACTACATCCCCTGGATCCATAGGTCATCACTGTTGTTCTGCCCCTGACTTGTCCTTAACTGTGCCTGAACTAGCTTACAGTCCTATGATATGGTGAATAATAGTGTGAGCAATAATAAATCGCTCAAAAAGTCTATCCGCTTAGGTTCGTCATATGGATCATGCATGGTGTACATTGAATGCAACATGAATAGCGACATGAAATGCTATATAATTTCAGATAAATAAAGTAAAGCAGGTAAATCATAACAGTCGACTTATTGTACGCAAATCAAAACATGGACAATTACATCACTTAACTTAACATGTATTAACATATAAGGTACTGTAGCACGAATACATAAAACAGGCAACCCTGGAAGTACATCACAGAATAAGTCATTACATAACTTGTCGTATTTTCCTTTCTTATACTTAGTAGTCAGTTTCTTTTTCGTATGACTATGTCCATTGTACACTGTACTATTATTCTTGGTCTACTAAAGGTCGGAGTTTATGTCCAATAGGCTGTCATGGGTAAACATGCAATATGCTCATGCATGGAAAAGCTATAAATCCTTTTTAGAAAAATCCGTCATATCAGGCTCATGTAAAAAATCATCGTATCAAACTGACACAACTGTGCTCATAACATAACATGTCTGGTACGAACATACACAAGACTCACCGACTGAACTCTCCGAGTAGACCCCAGTGCTGTCTATGAACCCTAGTGGTCCAACCACGGTGTTGCATCATACACACATCGTAGCGCCCCGTCCGGGACTAGGGTCTCGGCACGATGCACCCGCCGTACTCTGTAACATGAAGTACAAGGCGTCGATAACATTCATGCACAAATCGTCATAACATGTATCGATGAGCAGAAACAAAGTAACTTAAGCAGAAATAAACATCGACATAAGTACATCCTAATACATCTACATAAGTGTCATAAGTACATTAAGAGTACAAAATATCAGAATACGGAGCTGGATATCCAAAATACAAAAGAGGTCGTAGCAGGCTACTAGTCAGCTCATCACACCTAGTCTCGAGGTTCATCCTTTATAAACTCTGGCTCGGGGTCCTGTGGATCTGCATGGTAAAATAAAAGGATGAGCGATAACGAATCGCTCAGCAAGTATTTCCGCCTAGATTCGTCAAGTGGATTATGCATGGGGACTGAGGTAGTGAGTGATACAGTAAAGTGTGTCACAGATATCATATGAACAACATATATGAAGATAACAGTAAAGAAATCAATAAAAGTAAATAATGCAATAAATAGAACATATATCATATAAGGAAAAACTATCACAAATAAAGCGCACCGTAAGGTAAACAAATTTTTCCGCTAATCATTCTTGTCTTAACCTATAGTCAACATCGTTCTTGTGTACAATCTCTTTTGGTTTGTTTCTTGTTGTTCTTTTAATCATACTTGGTCGCTTATTACAAAAGTCATAACTTAGGGGAACTAGAGGGTTCATGAGACATGATCATGATAAATGCATCGTAAAACTTTTGAAAACGTTTCTTCTCATACATACATAAACCTGACATGACATGACTGGCTATAGCACTTTACGTAACACAAGAGTAGTACCCACAACATATCGGATGATTCCCCGAATAGCCACGAGTATTGTCTATGAATCTTGATGGTCCAACCATGGTGTTACATCCTACGTACATAGGACCAACAGTAACGCATTATATTGAGAACTGGAGTCCTGAACGCGGTGTTACACTCTGCAATAACGTATTTTGCCTTTGACATCCTCCCCCAGGACCAGATATCAGGCAGCTCTCTATACAGAACGTCATAGACGAAACTGAAAGGCAGAGAACCCTTGTCCCGGACAAGGTGTTACAGTCAGCCTGCATATCATACGTATGCCGGAAGGTAGAGAACCTTTGTCCTAGACAAGGTGTTACACTCAACCACAAATACATGCATAAGTCAAATGGAATCATTCGCCTCCCAGTAGAATTCCATAAATCATGGAAACCTTAAAACATTTCATGTAGAACTTATAAATATGTTTGCAAATAAACTCAGTGTTATTGAAAACTATGAAGACAACATGCATGACGGAAAACATTACATAGGTCTTTTTCCACTCCAGTTTGGATTTAGTATTTGATTGTTCATAATTATAGTTGATTATTATTTATTCAATTAACTTGTCCTAATTGACTAATTTGCCCCATTTTGGGACGTGTGTCATTATACATGTGTACTATAATTCATGGATATGTGGTGTTATGTCCTTATAAATATTGGACATTTAAATTCTCTTTCCTTAATAATATAATTTCAACATATATTTTATGAGCATTTACAAATTATGCTTTAAAGTGGATAATTCTTGATAAGACACCAAAATTAGGCCTAGGGCCGAAAGGACCCTTTTGCCCCATTTGAATTTCTCAATTTCAAATTTAGTGTTCTATTGTGTTCAATTTCATACATATGACTCATAATAATTATATAGTCACATAGAAATCGTTACATGGTTGAACTTCATTAATTTAGATACCAAGGTGGCCATTGGGCCAAAAGTGAGTAAAGTTCATTACTTACAATTTTCATCATTATGTAATGGTTACACTTAAGCCCCCTTTTATATTTATGCACTTGCCATTTTTATACATAATCATGGAAATATACACCAATTGAAATTTGGGTTTTAATATGACACAATTTAGACCCATGGCTGAAACTAGGAGGTGTTCCAATATAAATTTATCCACACATAATATTCATGCTTGATGCAAACTATGATAAAATCCATCATCATACTTTAACTATTATAGGTATATGGTGATGGTTCACAATGTACATCAACATACTTAATTCTAACATGCTCAAATCGCATTATACACATATACTCACGATCACAAAGATGAGATTTATGATGATGACCATGCTAGAAATGACATGCAAGTACATAAAGTGTAACATCCATGGAATCACGCCTTCCTAGACCATGATCATCAAGATACACATCATGATGATTGTGATGATTTCATGATTTATGTTGGAGACTCATGAACCGTCCCCTTTATTGAAGAAAATGGTGATTCTAAAATGTTGATAATCAAAGATAGCATCTTTTTATGACATGCATGGGGAGATGGTTTGTTTTGTACCATCATAGTATCATATTATTACCATGCTTGTGTGAATCTCTCCTGTTATATGTGAACATAAGGAAAGTGTCATAATTATTCACACGCATGTATGAAGATGATGATGGATGAAGTTCTTGATACACTTTCTAGTATAATGCACTCATATTCCTACCATTTGCATCAAAATGTTGAACGAACGGTAAGGTTTCCTCCTATTTGATCATGCACGGCCTCAAGGATGTTTATACCTCAATTACACCATGCATGTTACGTCCAAGTGTTATCCTAATTGTATTTGAGGAATACATTTAAGAAAAGTACAGAAGCATACACAAATTGAATATACAAACATACTTCTCACCAATAGATGTTAAAGACTTCAGTTTTAGTTGCATGCATGATCCATTTCTTAATTGTGAACATAATAAACTTCACGTTTATTTCCTTGAAGGAGCTAGGAAGAATACTTGCATTTGAAGTTTTAATCTTACACTAACTAGTGAAAGATTTCTTCTTTGGTCCCTAGCTTGGAAGTCACGGCCTTGAAGGCCAAGAGGAAGATAAGGTTAGTTCTTTAGGAAGAAAATGAGAGTTGGAATGTACTAGAATCAATTCTAAATGGTTCTCACCTTGAATGGCTTGAATGCTCGTACTTGTTGATTTACTCCTTCTTCCTCCTTGTAGAACTTTTACTAGTAACCTAAATAGAAGATGAGTTGAGTGTTCTTGTGGAAGATGGAGAGTGAGAGGAAGGTGAACAAGATTGATAGAGTATTTACCTTGGTGTTATAATGCTTGGATACTTGATTCCTCCCTTGAAAGTTTAACAAATCCACTCTTTCCTTGCTAGGTTGGCTCACGGGTAGAAGGCAAATAATAAGGAGAGGGAGGCTTGATTTTGTAGAGAGAAGGAGGAGAAGTAGTGTTTTAGTGAGAGGTTGAAAATGTGGAGAACGGAAATGAAAAAATTTCTTGCAATTTTGAAAGTTTTATACTCATTTCTTAGCCTTGGTCGGATGTGCAGTGGAAAGAACAATGATGGAGAATCTTGGATAGGAGTGAAAAGAATTTTCATGCAACCTTATTGGTTGCATGTCTTACATGGTGTAAGACAATATATTGATTACATAGAGAAATAGAAGAAACAAATTAATCTTTTAGGGAAAAATAAGAAGGGTGGTCGGTTAGTGTTGAAGTGGAGAGATAACTACGGTTGTTTGTCTTGGATGATGAGGTGGTGTCAGAAAAAGTTCATGCATGAAAAGAGAGTGGATGGATGTCTTGCTTTGTGTAAGGTGTTGTAAGAAATGTAAATGATGGCTAAAAGAATAAAATGAAAGAAAATGGAAAATGTGGGGAAAAGGGCATATGGTAGCCGGATGGATGAGGGTGTGGAAGTGGAGAAATTACTTTCTTAGCCTTGCTATATTTTCCGTAAGTGTAATTTCCTTTTTCCTTTATTTTAATCCTTCAGTAAACTTGGACTAGTTCTTTTATTTTTAAAATTACTTAGCCTATACTCATGAAGTTATTTTAGTAGTTCCGAAATTAATATAAGGTCCCCCTAACACACACATTATACTACCTTACGGCATCGCAACAAAGTTTGTTCTAAGCTCGTAACAGAAGTCGGGTGTAACATTTTCCCCCTCCTTATAAAAAGTTTTGGTCTTGAAACTTACGTACCTTGGTCAATGATCTGAGGGTATTGCTCCCTCATCTGTCGCTCTGGCTCCCAAGTAGTCTCCCGTTTAGTGTGATTACTACATTGAACCTTCCCAAATGGAATAGACTTATTTCACAATACTTGTTCCTTCCGGTCCAAAACACGCACTGGCACCTTGTCGTAGGAAGCATCATCCCGAATTTCCACTTGCTGATGTTCCAATACATGGCTCGGATCATGGACGTATCTTCAAAGTTGCGATAAGTGAAACACATCATGTATCTGGGATAGCAAAGGTCGTAAAACGAGTCGGTATGCTACATGTCCAATTTTCTCAAAAACTTCATACGTTCAGATAAAACAAGGACTTAATTTCTCTTTTACTACGAAGCGCATTACACCTTTTGTTGGTGCGATCTTTAGGTATATCTTCTCGCCAATCTCAAACTCGATAGGTCGCCCTTTCGAGTCTCTCCAGCTCTTGCTGCGAACCTGAGCAGCTTTTAGCCTTTCGCGTATCTATCACACTTGGTTCTTGGTTTGCTCTACTAATTCTAGCCCGGTAATTGCTCTTTCACCGACTTCGTCCCAATACAATGGGGATCGACACTTTCGTCCATATAATGCCTCGAAAGGTGCTAATCCAATCAAGCTGTGATAGCTATTGTTGCAAGCGAACTCCATTAACTTCATAGTTTTGTCCCAACTACCTCTAAAATCAAATGTACATGCACATAACAAGTCCTCCAATGTTTGTATAGTTCTTTCTGTCTGTCCATTGGTTTGTTAGTGGAATGCGGTACTCATCTGGATTTCAGTACCCATAGCGTGCTGAGACGCGGTCAAGAATTTGAAAGTAAAAGGTGGATCTCGGTCGCAAACTATACTTACCAGAGCACCATGCAGACTCACGGCATTATCCATATACATTTGTACCAATTTTTCAATCAGCCTGAATTGTCATAGGTAAGAAATGCTGGTTTTCGTAAGTCTATCCGCAATTACCCATATGGTATCACTGCCTCCTCGAGTCTTTAGAAGTCCTGTGAAAAAAATCCATAGTGATATGTTCCCATTTCCATTCTGGAATTTCTAATGGTTGTAGAAGCCCTGCCGGGTTCTGGTGTTCTTCCTTCACTTGCTGACATACCTAACATCATTCCGCATGATCAGCAATTTGTCGTTTCATTCCATTCAACCAGTAATGTTGCTTGAAATCTTGGTACATCCTCATAGCTCTGGGGTGTATAGAGAGTCGTGAATTGTGAGCTTCCTTCAAGATTTCTCTCCGGATTTTGTCATCATTTTGCACACACGGTTGGCTTCGAAACCGTAAACTGCCATCATCCTTTATCTGAAAATCAGCTATCGATACTTGTTTAACCTTATCTACAATCCTTGACAACTCAGCATCCCTTAGGTGTGTATCCTTTATCCGATCAATCAATGTTGGTGTTATTACTAAGGTTGCTAGAATATTAGCTGTAGACTCGACCATATCTAATTCAAACTCAGACATGTCTCCCTCTAGAGGTGTTTGTCTTGCATGGCTGGATTTTTGACTTAATGCGTCAGCCACTTCATTCACTTTACCTTGCTGGTAATGAATGGCCAAGTCGCAATCCTTTATCAGTTCAAGCCACCTACGTTGTCTCATATTTAACTCTTTTTGAGTGAGTAGGTATTTCAGACTCTTATGATCGGTGTACACCTCACACTGTTCCCCACATAGATAGTGTCTCTAAATTTTTAGTGCAAACAACACAGCGGCCAATTCCAAATTATGCACTGGGTAATTTTATGCTGTCGGGATGCGTATGCAATGATTCTGTCATTTTGCATCAAAACGCAGCCTAATCCATTCCGAGAGGCGTCACTATAAATAGTATAATTTTCCCCGGCAACTGATTGAGCTGAAATTGGGGCCGAGGTTAATCTTTGTTTGAGTTCAGTGAAGCATCTTTCGCAATCTGCAGTCCACACAAATTTGGTTTTCTTTTGTGTTAGTCTGGTCAATGGTAGTGCTATTCTAGAGAATCCTTCCCCGAACATCCGATAATAGACGGCTAGCCCAAGAAAACTCCAAATCTCAGTCACATTTGTGGGTCATGGCCAATCTATAATTGCCTCGATCTTCTTGGGATCCACTGCTATGCCAGCTTCCGACACAACATGTGTAGCGCCATGTACCCAGCCTGCCCGCTTACGGTGCGCCTGCCGTACTTCGCTACAGAGAGTACCAGGCGTAAATGCATAACATGTCACAGTCCATAGAAAATTTATGGACTTTCATGCCTTCATCTTAACAGGTAAGCAAAAACTTACGCAGAATAAAAACTTTTAAACAAACCATTCCAAATATCCGACATAAGGTTTACAACCATGTCCGCAAAATAAAGGAAGATCCCAATTGATGTTCCAACATAAGTCCATCAAAATATAAACCCATCATAATAAAAATCCTTAAGCTCTACGGATACGAAACTCTAGGCACATCGTCAATCCACTCTACACCATTTCCTGCAGGCTCTAGGGGAAAAATAAGAGGGTGAGTGACAAAGTCACCAGCAAGTACACCATAAACAATCAAGAATTAAATGGAAAGTATACACAAGAACCAAATCCCAAGAATTTGGATTTCCCAACATACCTGACCTTCAATCCATTAGCCGCAAAGGAAATAAGATCATAACTTATGTGATGAAAGATAATAAGATCATAACTTAGGTCACAGAAAATAATAAGATCATAACCTAAGTAACAGTACATCTAGCATTCGACTAGCAATTAGATGCAATATGTATGAATATGCAAATGTGATGCAACATGATAAGATGAGAATTAATTCGATCATTCTTTCTTTGAAAAAATAATCGTCATAAAACAAGAATAGAGAGTGTTCAGATCTATTATCTCCGAATATGAGGCGATCATACCATTCGCTTCAGATCTATTATTTCCGGATCTGAAAACGGTAATACAATCAATCATCATCATCAGGTCTATTATCTATGGACCTGAACGGTCATAAATCATCATCCTCAGGTCTATTCTCTCCAGGCCTGGACGGTCATAATCGTCATCCTCAGGCCTATTATCTATGGGACTGGACGGTCATAATCGTCATCCTCAGGTCTATTATCTCCGGGCCCAGATGGTCATACTCATCATCAGATCAATTAACCCCGGATCTGAAGCGGGTTGTGCTGGCCAGGAATTAATGGTACCAATAGGAGTCTTTCTTTCAAAACTAAAATCTTTCTTCAAAAGAGCTTTTCTTAAATTTCTTCGGCATAAAATCAGTCTCATAAATCGTATGAACATGGACAATGCAATGCATTATATGCAACATGCAATCCATGACTAAATACATCATAGAACACATATACGGACTTGTCCCTTAAGTTTGAAAATAGTCCAGCATTATTGCTCTGTTCATACGGCCTCAAACTTATCAATTCAGGGCCTATTTTCATAAAC
Organism: Eustoma russellianum; assembly: GCA_036186865.1. Lineage (NCBI taxonomy): Eukaryota > Viridiplantae > Streptophyta > Magnoliopsida > Gentianales > Gentianaceae > Eustoma > Eustoma russellianum. The sequence continues at coordinate 16,046,387 of AP025045.1, forward strand.
TTATGCCACACATATGCATAATGGAATCTTAGGTTCATGCCATAAAAATTTCGTAACATTTCGAGGAGATTAAAACACTAAAATCATTAAATTACCGAAAAGGGATACTGCTGGATCCGGCAGTGCAGTACCCGCCCTTACCTCAATTCCATGGGCCATAAAACCTCATTCAATTAGAACTATTATCTGGAAAACATATCCAATATACTAAGTAGTAATATCCAGAGGCCGAAACATCACATACAAGTCCAATTAAGCAAGATTAAGGCCTCACCATACACGCCACCATGCTGCCTTGTTTTCCAATTTTGCACCATTACATTCACCTTAATTGTTACCCCATAAAAACAGTAATTTCAAGCCAATTCCTTACATGGACGTGTTCATTTATGTCTTAGGTGAATTCCATAAAAATTTCAAGGCAATCCAAGGTGCTTAAGAGGGTCATTTAATTATCTTTCTCAGACTAGGTGCTTGCAAGAACTGCATCGACCTATTCCTACTAAAAATTTCACTAAGGTCAAACCACAAGTCCTTTTACCGACATTCCACCTTACAAATTTACTACACATATAATGTAGCGCCCCGCACCATGGCCTAGCCGGATACGGTGCGCCCGCCGTACTTCACTACGGAGAGTACCAGGCGTCAATCCATAACATATCTTAGTCTAGAATAAAATATGTGGACTTCCATGCTTACACGTCATCAAGTAAGCAAAACCGAGGCAGAATAAAAACTTTTGAAAATAAAAGCATCTAATCATCCATCATAAGTTTTACAGACATGTTCTTAAAATGCTGAAGTATGGAATCCATTGTTTCCAACACAAATTCATAAAAGATCGTCAATCACGACCGTCTCAAAACCCTCAAATCATCCTTCAATCGCTCTTCTATGGATAAGGCACCCTAGGCTCGTCCTTGATCCACTCGACCCTATCTCCTGCGGGTTCTGGGAGGAAAAATAAGGGGTGAAACGTCACCAACAAGTAAACTATAAATAATCGTGAATTAAATGGAAAGTACATACAAGAACCGAACCCCAAAAATTCGATTTAGAAACATACCTGATCTTCCATCCAATACCCGTAAGTAATCAGCTCATTACTTATCAAAGATCATAACTTATTAAAGATCATAACTCAATGAAGATCATAACTTAGGAACTACCAAGTCATACAACTTAGTCTAAGTAACATGTACCAAATATTCGATGAGTCATTAAATTCAACATGCATGAGTATGTACATGTGATGCATCGTGATGAAAAAGTGAAGATAAGTTCTTTCGTTCTTTCTTTCAAAACATCATCGTCAATGATAACAAGAGAGTGTTCAGATCTATTCTCTACGGATCTGAGGAGGTCATATTCTTCTCTTCGAAATCTATTATTCCTGGATTCGAAACGGTCACGTCATCAATCATAATCACCAGGTCTATTCTCTCCGGGCCTGTACGGTCATAATCATTGTCAAGTCTATTCTCTCCGGTCCTGAACGGTCAATATCATCAGATCAATTAACCCCGGATCTGGAGCGGGTCCTGCTGGCCAGAAATATACGGTACCGGTGGAAAGCGTTCTTTTAAAAATGGAATTCTTTCTTTAAAAACGCTTTTTCATCATTCTTTCTCATAAAACCAGTTTCATAAATCATGTAAACGACGATGATGCAATGTATGACGTGTACCATGCAATTCGTGATATGAAGCGTGACATACATACAAGTACAAACTTATTCTTTAGGCTGGAAAAATTTCCAGAATTATCGTTTTGTTTGCACGGCCTCCAAACCTCGTGTTTTAGACCCATTATCATGATTTCTTGTCATACATACGCATAAGGGTGTCTGTTCTATTCGCCATATAAATTTCATAACGTTACGAGACGTGTAAGACCCTTAATTTATTTAATTACAAAACAGGGTACTGCTGAATTTCAGCAGTGCAGTGTCCTTTCTTTTACCTTTCTTATAAGCCCATTAAGTCTCATTTAATTTGGCCAACACCTGGAAAATACTGTAGACATACCGAAAATTATAGCTCATAAGCCCAAACCCTACAAATGAGTCTAAGCCCACAAGAATAAAGCCATACAACCAAGTCCTTAATTCTGACCAGTTTTCCAAATTAGTGATACCAACTTAACTTCGGCAATTTCCCAATAAAATAATAATTCCAAGGTGAACAATTTACATGGATGTGTTCATCAATGTACTAAGTAAATGTCATAAAATTTCCAGAGTAACATAATAACATTCAAGGGGTCATGTATTCACTTTTCCAAAACGCTTACCTGCTGATTTCTGGAGCGACTAGTTTTACCACGAGTTTTATTGTGATCAAACCATAAGTCCTTTTCGAAATTTCCAACTCACGAACTTAACAAACACATAGGGCTAGCATCCTACCAAAAATCAGCCCATTTGCATATTTCTAGGGTATATTTTCGGGTCGATCAATACACCACTTAAATTCTGTCCAATCCAGTGAATTTCAGCTTAACCAGTTTTACTAAAAATTCCATTAAGGACAAATCACAACTTATTTTACCAAATTTCCAACTCTCATATTTACTAAATACATAGGGCTAATGTCATACCAAAAATTAGCTTAATTGCATACTTCTAAGATTCATTTTTAGGGCTTGCAATATGTATCATTATTCTACCCTATTCCAGTAATTCCCATTATTGTCACTTTTCCTTACTAAAAGTGTCCCAACTTGAGTTATTTTTCATAAATGCCTTTCTAATCATCAAATACACCTTTAGCATAAGAATTTGCATGTACTAATACATTCCAAAGGTCATCTACACATCACTTCAAAAACAGTTTTGAAGATTACACAAATCACTCCTTGGTCTTGCACTTTTTGTTCCTACTAGAATCTATTCTTGGTATATTTGGTGTGTACGTACCATACCCCTAAAACAGCCCATTTCATATGCATGCAAGGGCTTAAATCATATTTCCATAATGAACATATTAAACTTAAGTCATAAAGCATGCATCTTGTACACATCCTTTACCCCACAAGTTACAATCTATCACAAGAACCACATTTATTCCCCATTTTAATCCAACCGTCCCCCTTACATGTCAAAGAAGAGAACTTTGCCATAGTAATCTTAGATTAACATCATATTCATACTTACAAAGAGCAAAGAATCCACCTTTGGAGAAAATCTCATACATGCAAGCCACTTTACTCAAGAATCCGAAAACTTCATGCTTCAAACTTAGCATTTTACATCTAAGATTAAAACTTAATAACATCTAGACATTCAAGCATATACTTTCACACACAAGCCATGAGTATTTATAGTGTACTTGCCTTTTTCAAACTTACACTTTCCTCAGCTTGAAATGAGTATGAAATGAGTGAAGTCTTCCTCCTCTTCACTACATATACCCCACAGTTTGGAGGGGAAAAAGAATAAAGGTTAGTCCTTTTCTTGAGTGGAAGATATAACTAAATAGAGGCTAGATTGACTTACCAAGATGGAGCTTGAATGGTGTTCAAACCTCCTAAGAAATTAGTACCACTTAAGGGCTTGAAAGCTTGTACCTAGTGACCAAGAGGGTCACGGTTTTTGGGCAAGAAAAAGGAGCAACATGAGCTTCACTCTATGTAAGATATAAAATTCTCTTAAGGGGTTTATAGTATACTTACCTAGAACAACTTGAACTTGGATGAATCCTAACCTTCTTGGCTCAGCTTGGCCGTGTGCCTTGGAGAGAAAGAGAGGGAAAGTTTCTTGTGAATTCTTGAAGATTGAGTGTTAAGGTTTCTTGGAGAGAATTTCCTCTACTAGGCTAAGGTAAGCCGTTGGGAATCAAGAGGGGATAAGGGGGTTACCATGGCATGGTTAGGTTATATAACTTTGGTTACTTTAGCTAATCAAGGTTACTTTAATGCAACTTGGGTTACTTTATTGCAACTTAGGTTACTTTAATGCAACTAGAGTTACTTTAAGGGTTAACTTGGGTTACTTTAACCTTTTGGTTAATATAAAATAACCATGGTAATATTTGAAAGGCTCCTTGGTTAACCATTTGAGGGGGTATCCGGCGATGAGCATTAAGTGGCCCTTAGCATACTTAATTCCCTTTCCAAGTGGGTTTAATGAGAAGCTATGTATGTAGTTGTCCTTTTTACTAATTATTTCCCCTTTTTCTTAAAATAAAAATTAGGGAAATGTTGAGTCTCTTGAGCTCATAGGGACGAAAATTTAGGGAGGGTTGGAGGAAATTGCCCACTACTTAAAATTGTTTAATTGCTATTTGGACTTATTAAACGATGGCCCTTAAGATTAACCTTCTTGAAATTTTTGAGAAATCTTCTAAGGCCCTCTCTATGCCTTGTGGTCGAATTTCCTTGGACCCTTTGGGGTAAATTGGCCACTTTACATAGTCCATAATTCATGCTTGAATTATTACATAATATTTTTCCTTAACACAAATCTAATTAGGGAAGTAATCATAAAACTGAATAAATTGTACTTGAAGATGCAACTTTTCATAAATTCACGTAGACAAGTCTCAAGTACAATGTGATTCCTCGTTGGGTACAACATCCTCCCCCCCTTATTACAAGTTTCGTCCTTGAAACTTAAAAGAGTTAATCAAAAAGGTGAGGGTACAAGTTCTTCATGTTTTCTTCCATCTCCCAAGTAGCTTCATCAACCGAGTGATGCTTCTATTGCACCTTAACCATGGGTATGGATCGTCTCCTTAATGTCTTTTCCTTACGATCTACTATCTTTTCAGGTTCTTCCACATATGTCGCGTCGGCTTCAATTTTCAAAGGTTGCTCCTCAATGACATGACTAGGCTCGTGTACATAACGACGAAGCTGAGATACATGGAATACATCATGTAATTGAGATAGTGATGGCGGTAGCGCTAACCGGTAAGCGACTTCTCCAACTCTTTCAAGAATCTCATAGGGTCCAATAAACCTTGGGCTTAGTTTCCCTTTGATACCAAATCTCTTAACTCCTTTGGACGGTGATACCTTCAAGAATACTTTTTCCTCAGCTTGAAATTCAAATGGTCGCTGTTTCTCGTCTGCCCAAACATTGCTTCTGTCTTGGGCTGCTTGCAACCTTTGTTTGATAATCATTACGTTCTCTCGCGTTTGTTCTATTAGGTCGGGTGATGTGAAAATCTTTTCTCCTATTTCGTCCCAATACAATGGAGAGCGGCACTTTCTCCCATATAGTGCTTCATACGGAGCCATGAGATGGACGGGCTTCATCAAATGATCGACTACAATCCAAATAGCATCATGTCCATTCTTTGTCCTTGGCAGGTCAGTCATAAAATCCATAGTGACGTTGCCCCTCTTTCACTCAGAACTTAAGGGGTTGCAACAATCTTGCATGTCTTTGATGCTCCTTTCCTACCTTTAGGTAGATAAGACAGAATAAAGTTTCTATCTAATTCCCTCAGAACGACTTCGTTCAACACATCTTAGAGGTCCCATCAGGGCTTATTCTTAATCTTATAGAGGCGTTACCGTAACCCATCTCATATCTTAAGCACTTTCAATCTTGATACTACGTACGGATAATGGTATCCATTCCAGGTTAGCATGATCATGAAATGCTTATTCCTTTTCATAAAACATGCAAAACTTGGCAGAGATCATCCTTAACTCTTTGCTGTAATCATCCTTTCTGTAGACATAAAATGGTTATTTTACGTACGAAATAGCATCCAACGACATCCAGAATAATTCCCATAAGGTACACATACCAAGCTCTTCACAAGGTATTTGCCGTATTTATCCATCCCATTGATCGACTTACTACGTAATAACTTTACTTTCACAATCACTTCATAAACTCGAACTAGAAGTCATGGTTTCTCCTTTGAAACTTATGTCCCATTTATGACATTTCAAATGTTTCTTGTTCATCATAAATCCTTGTTTTCTCTTTTGATACTTGAAAACGTGTGTGTGTCACTATTTGCTTGTTCATGAACATTGGAAACATCATGCTATACATACGAAATGAGAATATGCCAAATCGTATCGTCACTGCTGGAGTGCATTAGATACTATCAACTTATAAATTCTTGATCCAAATATCATCTCTTATGGGATTCCCCATTCCGCCTCTCAAATGGCCATTGTTTTAGATCTCTCCAAAATAGTCCCGTAACGCTTCATCATCTTACAATACTCCTATGACTTCCTCCTTAAGAAATACCAACTATTAGGAAATCAACCGAGATCACTGCCAAACGCACAGTGGAAAACAAAACTTGATCTCCGATTTCCTACCAAGGATCCATGTTGTTCGTTTAATTCGACAAAAGAAATCAAAAATTACCTCCGTAGATTCGAAATCTGTAGATGGAAGAGGTGCAAAATCACAAACACCCTCTGCCGGTATCCACACGAACGCTTCCGCCCGGAATGCTAGCTCTTCAAACGGCGCGGCTGAAGAACTCGTTTTTCACAAAAACGATTCTAGGGTTTCTGTTGTTTTCGTGTGTATTTCTTCTGTCTCAATGTACGAGATACATAGATATATATACGCATTTATGAATATTAAAAATCGAGTCCTAATCGGTTTCGTTGATGCCAATGAAAATCCATATCAGATATAGATTCTGTCAGGATATTCAAAATCCATATCAGATATGGATTCTCTCATTATTATCTGACAGCATATATATATATATATCTATATACATATAACCACAAAAACGAAAATAATAATATTAATAATAATTAATATCCAATATTAATATTATTAATATTAAAACGATGATAATAATAATAATAATTAATATCCAATGTTAATATTATTAATATTATTAATCTCAGCCTTACGCATTCTTGTGTGTGACCCGATAGGCCCATATTAATTGGCAGTTGATTAAATCTCTATTAAACCAAGAAGTCGTAATTGGCCTCTAGCAAGGCATTACAACTACCCTATTAATACGAGTAAAGTCCAACTAGCCTAATAATAGTACATGCATTAATCCCTTTGTCACACGATATCTAGTTTGAACATAAGTCATGGTCAGCGTCATACTTATATAGTTCAAACATATGATTACTCGATCTCTAAGTAGACTGATAAAACAAATGATATTGATCACACTATCAATTCATTTGAGCACGGCCATGCATTTCACAGTCTCACTAATCGAGGGGCCCAAAGATATCTCTCTCAAAAGAGAGGGACAAATTCTATCTTGATTGTTCAATATCCTCTACATAATTTCTATCACATTCAATCATGACCTTTATTATTATCCAGTTACGGATAACGTTTGATCATGTCAAAATATAATAGTCCTTATGTTGGAAACTATGACAATCTCAAGTCAAAGGATTAAAACATGACTATCATGAGATTTACTTATGACGCTAATCCATGTAGCAATCTCATGATGGGTCTATCCAATACACTGTTCTCTAACAAGTATCTATGAGATTGATTCGTATCACCATACACATAATCATCTCATGATTATCAAATCAATACTCATACTGTTCTAAACGGATTCATACAAGAAGAAGTATACGTGAAGCAACCACCCGGTTTTGAAGATTTGAAACATCCAGATCACGTGTACAAACTAAAGAAGGCACTATATGGCCTAAAGCAAGCGCCAAGAGCATGGTATGATCGTTTTGCTACTTTCCTTTAAGAAAATAATTTTAAACGCAGTACTATAGATAGTACACTATATTTGAAACAAGAAAAATCAGATTTACTTATTATTCAAATCTACGCAGATGACATTATTTTCGGTTCTACCTCACATAGACTCGTTAAAGATTTTGAAAATTGTATGAAAGCTGAATTTGAAATGTCTATGGTTGGTGAACTTAATTATTTTCTTGGCTTGCAGATTAAGAAAACGAGTAAAGGAATTCATATAAGTCAAGCTAAGTATGTAAATGACATGATCAAGAAGTTCAATTTTGAAAATTTGAAACCATCCCCCACGCCTATGAGTGTCACTACTAAATTAGACAAAGACGAACATGGTAAAGACGTTGATAATGGATTATATCGATCTATGATAGGTTCTTTACTATATTTAACTGCTAGTAGGCCTGACATCATGTTTAGCGTATGCATGTGTGCTCGTTTTCAAAGTCAACCTAAGGTGTCACACTTAAATGCGGTAAAAAGAATATTCCGTTATATCAAGCACACGCCCACCTTAGGTATTTGGTATGATAAGGATTCTACATTTGACTTACATGCTTACACTGATGCAGATTATGGTGGCTGCAAGATAGATAGAAAAAGCACGAGCGGAACTTGCCAATTTATAGGAAATTCCCTTATTTCATGGTTTTCCAAAAAGCAAGCAAGTGTTGCTTTGTCCACTACTGAGGCTGAGTATATGGCTCTTAGCCTTTGTTGCACACAGTTGTTGTGGATAAAACAACAACTTTCGGACTTTGGAATTACCGTAAATAAAATTCCTATATATTGTGATAGTATGAGTGCAATAAATTTGTCTAAGAACCCCGTGTTACACTCTAAGGCTAAGCATATAGAAGTTCGCTATCACTTTCTTCGTGATCACGTTAACAATGGTAATATTGTCATAGATCACGTACGCACAGAATCACAAGTAGAGGATATATTTACAAAGGCCATAAATCAAGCCACATATGAATCTATTCGTTCTAAATTAGGCATGATTCCCGTTGATGTGATTTAATGTGATATTATTTGATTTACTTTCCTTTTTGACAGGAATCTTTTGATTAACTTTCCAAAATAAAGGGGGAGAGAGAAGCATGATTTAAGGGGGAGAGAGATTTAAGGGGGAGAGAGACTAATTGATCACTGATTGATCTTAATTGCATGAATCAAGGGGGAGCCGGATTTGAAATTCGAAATTCAAATTTCAAATCTGTGCATAGTTCAAGGGGGAGAGATAGCACTTAAATCATGTACACAAATTATTTTGAAAATCATCAAAAGGGGGAGATTGTAGAAATAAGAGGGTTTGAGTGATTTCAAAATAAGAAATTTGAATGCATCTATATATATATAAACGTTGAATGCATATATATATATATATATATATATATATATATATATATATATATATATAAACGTGCATAGATGATGCTCTTTGGCGGCGCATGCCGCTGACGTCGACGGCCACATTGCCGTTCGTTTCTTCCGATCCAATTGCATCTTCTGACTCACTCCATCACGGCTTCGCTTACCTCAATCAAAGTTCCGGTTTTTTTATCTTCTTCCCACACAATCGCTATCAGCCGCTGCCAAGGTTTTCTGTTATCCGGCTTCACTCCAAGTTTTGGTAGCATCTGCGCATTTCGGTGATCTGCGCATTTCGTTTGCATCGGTTTAATCTCTTTATTTCTTTTGCTTCGGTAATATTTGGAATCGACATGACTGCTCCGTCTTTTGCTGCCGTGGTTTCCGGCGCCACCACTGCTCAGTCCATCAACATTTCACCCAAGACAGTTTCCCGGTATAAAGGTATTCCCTTAATATCCTTTTCGGATTCAGAGATTGATGAACTTGCAGCTCCATTTAAATATTCGTTAGTGGGTACTTTTTGGTATGGTAGACCTCCATTAAAGGTGATCAGAGAGGTTTTTGAAAAGATTGGCTTTCAACCGGATCTTCGTATTACTCTTATTGATCAGACACATATACTTCTCAATTTTCGAACTGAAGCAGACTACTTACGTTGTTTTTATCGCCGATCATGGCATATTTCTGGATGCCATATGCGCATCACCAAATGGACTGTTGATTTTGATCCCTCCACTGATGTGCCCATTGTGCCAGTATGGATCGCTTTGCCTGGCCTTCCCATACATCTTCATCGCAAGGAGGCCTTGTTTGAAATTGTGAAGCCAATTGGAAGCCCTATAAAACTTGATGTAGCAACAACGGACGGTTTACGTCCATCGGTTGCACGGGTATGTGTGGAAGTTGATATTTCCAGAGAATTGCCCCAAAAGATTTATCTCGAGGCTAAAGGCCGATTTATTCTGCAAGCTGTTATTTATGAGGATTTACCTTTGTTTTGCACTACTTGTCGACGGTTAGGACATGCAGCATCCTCATGCATACCCTTGTCGGTGGAGAATATTCCACCACCGCCGCCACCCCCTCCGCGTCGTTCACAAGAGCAGCGTTGGACTCCGATTAAAAAGCGTCCGGTAGCTCCATCCAATACTCCGGACAAGGCGCCAGTGTTGTCAGAAATCCCTCCATGCGCACGTTCTCCAACACGCAAAGATGCTTCGTCTGACGATATTACAGAGTCTAATTTGGAGCCAGTGAATGAGCAAGATACTCAGCCTATAGATATTGCCGAGGCTATTTTAGAACCACTGAATGAGCCACTTGACCCCAGTGACATTGGTCACTCATCTGATACAGACCTTCCGGTGACGGATACACCTGCGATACCTATGGTACCGGAAGATGTAGCCACTCGCATCCAGCAGCTGCCTTCTTCTCCGGACACGGAAATCTTAATCTCTCGCTTACAGGACTCAGCAGATGATTTCATTCAGGTTATCCCACGTCGAAAACGTCGAGCAAAGAAGGATCTTCCCCCACTACCTCCGTCGTCCATTCTTACACGCAGCGCCTCGCATGCGGTACAGGGAAGTAACACTACACTCTCTCAATGAATATTATGGTCTGGAATATACGAGGTCTTCGTGCCTCCAAACCACGTTTGCATCAACTGATTCGTGAACATCGATTAAATTTACTTATTCTTATAGAGCCTAAACATGCATCTTATGCTGTTTCTCGATATGCTTTAGAGTTCGGTTTTTCCAATTCTTTTGCATCACAGTCTGAACGTATATGGTTTTTCTGGCGTGACTCTCACTTTGATTTGGTCTCAGTACAGGATGAAGGACAAGTGGTACATTTTACCCTCCTATTTCGACAACTACAGTATACCTTTGTTCTCTCGGCAATCTATGGCAATCACACTCCTCTCCTACGCCGACCTTTATGGGAATCATTATGTACTTTTTCTGACAGTTCGACACTCCCTTGGGTTTTAGGGGGTGATTTCAATACATTCCGCTCTTTATCAGATCATGAAGGACGCTCTCGGCCCTCACTCTCGGTTTTACAAGATTTTAATGATTGTATAGAATCATGTGGTTTGATGACATTACCATTTCAAGGTTCTCGGTTCACATGGTCGGATGGTCGAGGTCTTGGCAGATTGCGTCGACGTTTAGATTGGTTGTTTATCAATTCTGATTTTCATGATAAATTTCAAGACTTGCAGCTCACACATCTCCCCCGCATTGCTTCGGATCATACACCACTACTACTAATTTGTCGACAGACTATGGGCGCACAGCGACGCACATTTCGTTTCTTAAATTCATGGCTGCACCACCCAGACTTTCATGCATACATGCGAGACGCATGGTCTGCGTATCCAACCACGGGAGGTATGTATGGTTTTTATAACAAACTATTTCTGTTCAAAAAGGATGTGCAGCGATGGAACAAGGAAATATTTGGTAATATTTTCTCTCGGGTCCAACACGCTGAGGCACAGCTTACACAAGCCGAACAACAGTGGGACATGCAGCCAACAGAGGCAAACCGTACAGAGTATCATCGCGCAAAGGCCGAATATCAACAAGCAGCTTCATATGAAATGCATTATTGGAAACAAAAAGCTCGAGTCCGGTGGTTGAAGGATGGAGATGCCAATACTCGCTACTATCATTCTATAGTCAAAGGTCGACGCCTACATCTTAAGATTCAGCAAATCCAAACATCTACTGGACTTCTATGCACTACCCCTACTGATATCATGACTGAAGCTGTGTCTTTTTATACGTCTTTATTTGCGAGAGAAGCTACGGGCAACTATGATCAAATTCTCTGTCATATTCCATCTCTGCTATCTCCAGAGGACAACGCCTCCCTCACGCAAATTCCGATGCCAGATGAGATCAAGACAGCGGTTTGGCATTTAGATCCACATAGTGCAGCGGGACCAGATGGTTTTGATGGTAATTTTTATAGATCTTGCTGGTCAATTATACACACGGATGTTGTTTTAGCAGTACAGGAATTCTTTCTTGGTGTTCCGCAGCCCAAAGCAATGGCTAGCGCATTGATTACATTAATCCCGAAGAAATCTTCTCCAACTACCTTCAGTGATTATCGCCCAATATGTCTCACTAATTTTATCAGTAAAGTCTGTACCAGAATTGTTGCTAGTCGTTTGAGTAAGTTATTACCACGCTTGATATCTCCAGAACAAACGGGCTTTCTTCCTGGCATGGACATTTCAAACTCCGTTTTATTGGCCCGTGAGATGATTCATATGCTCGATCGAGGGGGTTCACAACTTTGTCTTAAGTTAGATATGATGAAAGCTTTTGACAGAGTTAGCTGGGAATATTTGGAGTTCCTTCTCCGGGCCTTCGGATTTTCAAGTTTTTTCACGCGGATTATCCTGAACCACTTAAGTGCTACCACGTTTGCAGTGTTGATCAATGGTCAGCCATCTACTTACTTTCGCCCATTTAGAGGAGTTAAGCAGGGAGATCCTTTATCACCTTTGTTATTCATTTTAGCAGCAGAAGGTTTTAGCAGGGGCTTGAATGCTTTGACAGCGGCAGGTGTTGTCCAACCGTTCCGTCTGGGACGAATACCGTTCCCAATAACACATTTGGCTTATGCGGATGATCTTCTGGTATTTCTTCGAGGTACACAGCGTAATTTGAGACACTTTCATACTTTTCTTACGCATTACGAAACTGCTTCAGGCCAGACAGTGAACTTTCAAAAGAGTAGTATGATTCCTTCGGCTGCTGTTACTCCGCAACAACGTCAGCTTTTCATACATATTCTGGGCATGCGTCTCTCATCTCTTCCATTTCGATATCTTGGCTCCTTTTTACACAAGGGTATCTCTCGCTCTCATCACTGTGTTTCGTTGCTACAGCATATAGATGATAGACTTCATGGGTGGCACTCCAAATTATTATCTGCTGCAGGCCGACTTGTGCTGTTACAGTCGGTAATTGCTGCGTTACCTCTTCATGTCATGGCGGCGGGTGGCATACCAAAGTCGGTTGTCAAAATAATTCATCGTAAGATGGCTGCATTTTATTGGGGTCGACGTTATCATTGGGTCTCCTGGAAAAATATTACCAAGCCACAGGCTGAGGGAGGTTTAGGACTACGGGATTTAAATGTTCTACAGAAGGCATACCATTGCCGTATTTGGTGGTCTTATCATCAAAACACGACTTTGTGGAGTAAATTCATGCACGCAAAATATGGTCACCGACGTGACTATCATCCCCGGCTACCAGATTCATCTATCTGGAAGACTATATGCCGGATTCATTCTTTCTGCTCCATGCATACAATGACACAGGGTGATCAACTCACATGGATACCTACCACACTGGGAGAATTTTCACTCAAGAGTGCCTATGACATCTGTAGGACCTCCTCTACATCTGTGTTGTCGGCTTCTTTTATTTGGTCCAAGCATCATTCGCCATCTATCCGACTGTTTCTATGGCGTATCTTTCATTCAGCATTGCCTTTTCAGGATTATATTGGCAGCTACATTGCGGCGCAACCAACACAATGCCCGTTCTGTAAGCACCATTCGGCCACAATAGATCATGTTTTCTTATCTTGCTCTTACGTTCGCCCTATCTGGTATTATTTTGCAAGTGAGCTGCATTGTCCCCTCCCTTCTTCGTTGCCACTACGTCAGTATCTTCTTGCTTGGTGGTATCGGTCATCACTTTCTTCGCTTATGGGGGTTTATAAAATAGTTATTCCCGCCATCATTGTCTACAATATTTGGTGTGCTTATACTTCCATGGTATATGGAGACAAAAAATCATTATCAACATTTTCTCTACGATCATCCATTCAGTATGATCTAACTCTATGGCACAAAAGAATCGGAGGATCTAAACTTGCTACCTACCCCAGTCAGATATTCAGCTGGCTTCCTCCACCTCGACCACCTCGACCAATCATAATTCGTTGGATTACACCACCTTCGGGCCGATTGAAACTCAATGTGGATGCTGCAGTGGGTCGACACTTTGCAGCAGGTGGTGCCATATTACGTAATCATGCAGGATTATGTCTAGGAGCCATCTCATTCCGGCTCCCGCAAAGCACTCCTCTTCATGCAGAAATACAGGCTGCACTTTTTGGTCTTCTTTATTTCCTCCCATTTTATCGTTCAATTATCCTTGAGTCAGATTGCGCCCAACTCACTGAGCGGCTAATGCATTCCCATGCAATCCCCGGGAATTTCAATCTTCGTTGGCTACTTGATCTAGTTCATTCTCAACGGCTCTCTAGCAATCATATTTACCGTGAAGCAAATATGGCAGCACATTATTTAGCACAGCAGGCGATGTTATACCCAAGGACGGCATACTTCACTTCGGCTACTCTCCCATCTTTAGTCAGGGCGGCGGTCACTTTAGATCTCACATCGGTCCATTTACGGATCCCTTGAAAATTACGGTCTTCCATATGGATTGGCGCTATTTTGACTCTCCTGCCTGCGCCCATTGGGCTGCAGGCAGGCACGGTATGATTACACATCCTTTCCTCTCTGATGTATGCGATTTCTTACATATATATCACATCTATATTTTCGCCTTTCTGAACGGAGGACTACGCTGCTGGATCATAAGCTTACATCAGGGAGCAGCTATTCTCAGACTCTTTACTGCTGGAATATACACACTGTCGCCTTGGCTGCCTAGTCAAGGCGGCTTGGGTATGCATTTTGCCATTCTGTTTATGCTTAATATTTTTGGACGTTATACTCTTCTAATATTTTCTTTTCATCCGCGCGAGACTACCACTGTGGCAACTATCAAATATGTGGACCAAGTGCATTCTTTCATGGGTCTGTCACGGTGGCATCAAAATTTCAATGGAGCCTATGGGGTCTGGTTCAACGCAGGACAACTAAGCTCAAAAGTTGGTGCTCACACTGCCTGCAGCCTCATATTATTACTACATCCGACTGAAGCAGCACATTTTCAATTGTACACAATGTTCCATCTATATCATATCAATGACAGCCGTATAAATATGTACGCTTTTTCCTTCGCCAAGGTTTTATCCACAAGGGTGGTTTTACTTGGCAAGGTTTTAATGCGGCATATCATATACGACTGGAGATATGAGATTATTAGTTCATTAATTCATTTATTCGCATTTTCAGACTTTTGTAATATGGTTTTCCTCCACCATAAGTGAGGTTTCAGCTTAATAAAATATTCTGTTTCATAAAAAAAAATATAAACGTGCATAAGTACATGTATGCATGATAACTTGCCATTACTTGCCTTATTTAGCTTATATATTATGTTGCCGTACTAACGAGCCATGAAGCATTAAAGCTTACATCATATGGTGAACATTTGTTGTGTTTATACTATTTTCAGGTGCCACCATTAATGAACTAAATTAGTTCATTAAGTGAAGTACTTAGTTTAATAAACTAAGTAGTTCATTAAAGGAAGATTAATTTGGAAAAGGCACAAAGGCAACAAGGCCAAGGAAGGAAAGTCTTCTCCTCCTCCCCACATTTAATTCACACGCCATATATATATATACACTATATATATTTTCAGATTTTTTAAATAAAGGCACATACACATGTATTCCAACGTATTACCGACACGTTATATATCTTACGTACGTACGTTAACGTCACACCACTATACTTAACTCATATTTATGAGTATATTCAGGTCTTATATCATATGATATAAGATATGGTGATGACAAAGTAAATACGACACGATAAAAGGTTCTAAACCGAAATTTGTCGTATCGGGCGAATACCGAAACTTCGCCAACGTGTCACGTACTTGCCATAAATAAATGGCCAGCCCATATACATCAAAAAATTGATGATACTTTCGTAATATACATAATTTATTCAGCCAAAAATACTTTCCATGTTGGCACACACAAATTACTCCACATTTAGGCCAAAATGTGAAGATTCCAATTTTAATTTTGTCACATGTTAATGGTACCACTTTAAACCAGCCAAGTGCTGAGATTTAAAGTATATATTATATATATTATGTATAACATAATATATATATCATGTGCAAAATTTGGAATTTAAATTAGAGAAAAATCGGGTAATCGATAAATTCGAAAATTCGGTTTTCTGCGCATATAACATGGAACGTTTTTCTTGTACATCATGTGACACGTATCTAGACACTTTTTATATATGATATACATCTTAAAGTGTTCTAGAAAATTAAATTAAGGGTTGATTGGAATATTACATGTGTGTATTATTAAATGTGCACTATTTTACAAAGTTAACAAAAATAAATTTCAGCACATGTATATACATCTTTCAACGTACATATAGCTGAGATGGAGCACATGTTGAGCCTTGTTGGCATATTGATTGGTCAAGGATCAATCATACAATGTTGATGAATCAAAGAGAGAAGCTACAAAAGGTAAGTATTCAACATATATCTCTCTTATGTCACATGCTTAAAATTTCAGCATACTAACATTATCATGGCCGATTTTTTCATGTTTAAGGTGACATATTTTGTCATCTTTTACTAAAGGATTAATTGAAGATGTTATGGAAATGATTTGAATATTATGTAAGGTAAGAAAGTGTGATATTCTACATATCACACATGCTGAAATTTTTCAGCATGTGTGAAGTTATGGTGGCCGAATGTGATGGCTATAGTATGTCCAAATTCATTTCTCAATTGATAGCAAGACTTACCATGTATTGTTGATTCATTTTTATGGTGAAAAATCAAAGAATAATGGGTATTATCTTGGATAAAAATGGCTGATGTAAATGCTGAAAATTCAGCATGGAAATTATGCTTTATGACCGAAATTTTGAATGGAAAAGGAAGAGATTTCTTGTCTTGCAATTTATGATGGAATTTGTGATTTATGATATGAATTTATGGTTGATTTTTTGGCACATTTTAAGTGATTATTTCAGATTATTTCCATGTCATCTTGATGACAACATTGAGCCAATAAAGAGGTGCCAAGTAAGCGATGACTAAATGATGATCCAATAGAATGATGCCAAGTAAGCAAAGCATTGTCACCATGATGTCTTACACTCTCTCAAGCACTTAAAAGGAAATTTTCAAGAGGGGAGAAAGGCATAGGGGGGACGGCTGGACTTCTTAAAAAGAGAAGAGGAGAGCAAACAAAAACAAGAACAAGAATTGCATTCTAAAGTGATCAAATTGCCAAGCTCTTCTTCTCCTACATTTTCTGTCTTTCTCTTTCTTGTAAAAAGCCTATTGTTCTTTATATCTTTCAATCTTGAATAGGCTTCATATAAACCACCATTCATTCTTCTTTGTAAAAGATTGATCAAGGTGTGATCAATCTTCATTCTAGCAAGGTGGTGGTGTTCGTGCAAATTGTACTAGCAATACAAGGTTTGTAAAGGGTTGGAGTTAAGGTGTAACTCTATCAACCCTGTGGTAAGGTGTGTTGTGTGTGTGAATAGTGTGAACTAAGGAAGGTGTTCCTTGAAGACTGGAGTAGGTTGTTTATAACCGAACCAGTATAAAAATCTCGGTGCAATTTACTTTCAGCATTTACTTTTCAGTTTCTGCACTGTTTATACGTTTTGTTCACATTCGTAAAAATAGTAAACGAATTTCAAAAATTACAAAAATTTCCAGAAACATACCTACACGTTCTAGGGTTAATTTGGCACAAGTTTCAACCCTTTTGGACAAGTATAAGTCAATCAAACATCAAAAGTTCTGAGACTAGTGCAGTCTGATTCTCAGACTTGCAAAGGTTGAGACTTTGATTGTATTTGACCTACTTCCCAAAAGAATTTTCCAAAACTGTTTCAACCCATTAAAATATAGTATATAAAGAGTTAGTGGTCAAATTTTCAGATCATTTGGACGTTCACACAAATAGGAATTAATTTTTCAAAACCATCTACCGTTTCTGGAAGATTTGCACAATCTGAGTACCAATGGTTTTTGAAGGGGTTAAAGGTTGAATTTTAATTTGAAATTTTTAGGGGACCATCATAACATCTGAGGCTAAGTTCTCTCAAAATTTCATAATTTTTGGAGACCTCTAACCTAGTTTTAAAAACGTTTTAAAACTGGTTCTGAAAACAGAATCTGTTTTTCAGAACTTGAATTGGTTAGGTTTAAAGAAATTTTAAAAACCATATTTTCCGCACCATCTATTCAGTCCCCCCTTCTAGTGGTGCCTTGAAGATCCTACACTTAAGTGGTTGTGATGACGTTTTAAATTTGAAGTTTTAAATTCTGCCACGGTTGCGCTTATTTGTTGCGCGTAAGCACGAAAATCCATGTATTGCTATCATGGATCACGACGCGTATGGATGACGCCTAGTACTCTCCTTAGTGAAGTACGACGGGTGCACCGACTTCGGCGGGGCCGGGGTGCGGGGCACCATAGTAGTACATAAAAATAACTTTATTTAAAAAAACTATTTTTCAATTTATTACTACAATAGAAAATTCTTTCTTTCATAAAGACCCTATGATTTCTTTACAAAAATATTTTGGTGAGAACTTTTATTATAAGTCGTGGGATTCTACTAAAACTACACAATATTACAAAACTATATTACTTATGACAAAGTCCGTAGAAATAAAACATAGTTTTTCTAAAGAAAAACTCAATGAATTTGCATATTCAAGCTTCATAATATTATATATCATTTCTCCAGAAGAGTGGATAAAAGAATATGGGTCCTTGACAGACAAAATTGGTTTTCCCATTTAATATTCCAAGTTACAGTTTTTTCCCACAGATTTCAATTACTGGGACTGTGAACAAACCTGGTACAATTCATTTTATATCCAAAATACCCGTTGTTCTCATACTTGGTTGATATATTTTGACACAAAACAGATCACCACAAAAATTATTCCGTTATGGTTCAATAACTGGTGGGATCATTTTGGATCCTGCCAAGAATACATTCTTGGACAAGATTTAGTCAAAACATCTTTTGATATTTTTTCAAAAACCTATACACTGTCCGACACAGAAACTTTATCTACCATAGGTTATGCAATGGCGATTTGAATACACAAACTATCATGGTCCCTATAATCAAGAGAGAATTTTATACAAAATGGTGGACAACATTACATATCCCAAATGGCCTTAATCCAGCAAAGGCTATGGAACAAATCACTGCATGGAACTCTAAGGCGACTAATCCAGTGCCAATGATTAAAACAGGAGAAGAACTTTTTTTAATAATGAAACTGCGGATGCAAGCCCAGTTGCATCAGCCAAGAATCAACTAGAGATGGAGCTAATATTGGAACACTTTGCTCCCTATTTGCAATCATCAAAATCATCATCAGCATCAGATACTCCTGAAACAGATGAGGAAATAGACATATTAGCAATATGGAAGGGAACAAATGAAAAAAACTCTGGAAAACAGCAATATATCACAGTAGAGATAATAAGACCATCAATACCAATATGAAGATATCAGTAATAGAGATCACATGACATCAATATGATCATCAATAACGAAGACTAATATGAAGACAAAA
Source organism: Eustoma russellianum (assembly GCA_036186865.1). Classification (NCBI taxonomy): domain Eukaryota; kingdom Viridiplantae; phylum Streptophyta; class Magnoliopsida; order Gentianales; family Gentianaceae; genus Eustoma; species Eustoma russellianum. The sequence goes on from AP025045.1 coordinate 16,066,019, forward strand.
CGGCTAGCGATGATTTTTGGAGATAACAAGACCATCAATATCAAGACCAATATGAAGACAACAAGATAAGATTAATAGAGATCACATGACATCAACATGATCATCAAGAACGAAGGCCAATATAAAGACAAAACGGCCAGCAATGAAGAAAATATGTCGACAATAACTAGAATCAGGGAAGGCCAAGATCGAGACAAAAGATGAAGATGAAGACAATTTGTAATAGTTACTTTTTTTTATTTTCCTATACTTAAAAGAACCCAATAATTACATCTCCTTATCTATAAAAGGAGGGGCAAACAGGAGGACACAAGTTTTATTCACTGAGAATAGAGTACTCTCTCTCTCTCATTCTACTCCTCTCATCCCTTATCCTTCATTGTTCCACTTTCTAGATCTAATCCAAATAACCTCAGATTGTATCCAGATTCCCCACTCAAACCTCAAATATTTGTATCTCCAATATTGGTTAGTATCTTATAATATTCTTTTTTCCAAATCAGTTTTCATCTTTATTTATGTTATATCTTCTTTGCTTTGATACTTTTAACATGGGTGGAACCAGTTTCGCCTAATCCTCTTCTTTTCTCCCCTCTTTAATATTATTTACTGTTTATAAGTCTAGAATCAGTTCCACCTAATCCTTCTCTCTTATTCCCTTTTTATATTATTTACTGTTTATAAGGCTTGAAATAGTTCCGCCTAATCCTTCTTCCTTATTCCCTTTTTATATCTTCCTTATAGTGTACTTGGCTGGAATTAGTTTCACCTAATCCTTATTCTCTATGACACTTTTTATTTCAATTACTTCAGTTTGTTAATTTCCTTTATCCTTTTTATTACCGGCTTTTAATACTCGTCTTATCATCTGCATTTATATTTTTGTTATATCCTCCGCATTTTTGTTATACCTGCTTTTAATACTCATCTTATCATCTGCATATATATATATATACATATATATTTTTAAGCGAAATTTTATTAATGAAAAAGAGTCTCCGTTATGGTGGAGAATACCTTAATACAGCAGTGGATATCGTACGAAAACCTATAATGTAAAGCTGCTATAATGTGTAATCTCCAGTCAAATATGATATGCCGCATTAAAACCTTGCCAAGTAAAACCACCCTTGTGGATAAAACCTTGGCGAAGGGAAAAGCGTACATATTTATTTGATTGGAGGGAAAGTGTGTAGGTACAAGCACATTAATGTATAACGTCCATAAGCCTATGATGAGTTGCTCAAAGGTGGCCCCCAACGGTTGAATTGGCTAGTTGCAGTAGCCTTTGATGAAGTCATTCATGTGTGCCCAGAGGTGGAGGTTGGGATGAGGGGCACAAGCATATGGCAGCTGGAAACCTTGCGTCGTTGTTGATTTCCCTCGACAAAACAAAGATAATGTTGAATTAGTCACAGTACAAGATGGGCAACAGAAAGAAATAAACGCAGTGGCTATATGAAGAGAAGGATAGAAGGTATACCCGCGTTGCCCTCATACAAAGAATGCAGGCAACCAAACCATGTATCCAGCTTTGTATATTATGTTCTGAGCGCATGGATGTGTCCATCTGTTTGATAAAAACCACGTACCGAATGCGGTAACTGGTTGGCAGATGTAAACAGACAAGTAGCAGGGTGCAGTCGAGCATGTTGACATATGTGGTGCGCCACCATGTTAATCTCTCTAGGGATATGATGTAGCGAACTTCCAGTCAAATGCAAGAGTTGAACGAGCCTAGTGTATTCCGGAAGCGCGGTGATTGTATTGTCCGTCAACTGCGTAAGTTGCTGACAGTCCGTCTCAATGATGATATTGCGATGAAGTATGCCAAAAACAGCAGACTGAAAACAGCAGACTGAAAACAGCCTCTTGTAATTCTGCTCGAAGAGCAGACACCACAGGAAGCCGAAATGATATGCCTGCAACCATCTTGCCATTAGAGTCACGAAGAATTGCTCCTGCAGAAGCATGTGAGCGTCGAGCCGAAGCATCCACGTTGAGTTTTAATTTTCCTGTCGGAGGAAGTGTCCACTTCATTGGGACTACACGTTTTGGTCGAAGACGAGGAGAGAAGCCACTGTCAACAAATGAGGGAATGTATTGTGCCAATGACGTGCCAGAAAGGGTGGCAGCCTAATCAAAACAGGACTGTCTAGCTAAGGGAAAGATGCGAGCTACAGGCAAATCAGCATCTCCAAACTGATGATTTGCATAAACTCTCCAAATAGCCCAGCAAAGCATGATGTGTCCAATGATTTTAAAATTACCTTTTAAGGATTTGGCTGAAGAGTTTATCCACCATTGAAGAAGGTATTGTCGTATATTTTCAGTCTGAGGCACCGGACCATCGAGTAATGCTGATAGTTGCATCCATGCAGACTAGACACACGGCATAGTAGAAATACATGAGTCGTAGAAGCTGAAGCATTTCGGCAGAATGGACATATTGTTGGACAAATGCACAAAAAGGCTTTTATGTTGTCCTCCATGGGCAGTGCTGAATGTAATAATTTCTGTATAAACATGCATATAGATGTTTGAACTCCTTTCCACCATATGAATTTATGTGAGAGAAAATGAGCATGATGTGGTCTGATATCTTCATACGCATATCTTAGTGAAAACTGACCTGTAGGGCTTGACCGCCAAATTGGAGTAGGGTGGCTTGTCGTAAGCTGTAGGCAAAGAGTGTGTGAAGAACATATCCTTTTCAAACTAGGGGAGTCATAGATGCAGGGCAAGTAATCCATTCGTTGACCGTATCGTTCCCGTATGTATACTGCCCATAATGAGTTACTTGAATGATAATTCCACCAAAGCTTACAGTCATAAGCACGCTGTATATGTTCTAGACTTCTGATTCCCCATCCCCCTTCTATCTCCGGATAGCATAAGTTTTCTGGGGAAGTCCAGTGATGCTGTCCTCCCCATAGAAAGAGTGAGATTTTCCTGTTAAGCGCATGAATGACACTCTTGGGTAGGCGAGATGCGGCTATAAGATGAAGTGGAATAGATGTTAGAACCGTTTTGCGAAAAGTTAGACGACTTCCTGGAGATAAGAGACGGCTAGCCCAGCCCGTTAATTTTGAATCAAAATGCTGCAAGAGTGAGGTGCAATAAGAGGCTCTGTTAATCCCTCGATAGAGGTAGGAGCCCAAGTATTTGATTGGTAATGAAGACGGCTGCATTGCCAAAACTTGGATGACATGCTGCTGTTGGTTTGGTGTTACATAAGAGCTCAGTACAAATTGGCTTTTTGAGAAATTTACAAGTTGACCCGAAGCACGTTGATAATCACGCAGAAAAGACTGAAACCTTGACAAATTTTGTGCTGAGGCATTGAGAAAAATCAACAAATCATCCGCATAAGCTAAATGGGAGACTGGTGCCACTCTACCAGATGCAAAACCTTTAATATGCTGAGATCTGAATAATCTGTTTAAACCGCGACTAAATCCTTCTGAGCAAATAATGAATAACAGCGGCGATAACGGATCACCTTGTTTGACTCCACGAGAAGGTGAAAAGAAGCCATGAGTTGTGCCATTAACCAAAATGGAGAGCTTGGATAGACACATATTATTAAGGATGATCCGTAGAAGGCGAGAGTCAAATCCAAGCTTTAGCATAATGGCCTCCAGATACGACCAGTTAACGCGATCAAAGGCTTTGGCCATGTCAAGCTTTATCATTACTTGACCATGGCGGACTTTTTTGTCTAGCAGATGTGTCATCTCATTGGCCATGATGACATGCTCACTTATGTCATGCCCTTTGAGAAATCCAATTTGCTCTGAAGAGATGATGTGCGGTAGTAAAACGCTCAGTCGGGTAGCTAATATGCGCGTGGTTACCTTGCTAATAAAATTGGAGAGACAAATAGGCCGGAAGTCCGCATAAGTAATTGGCCGTGTCTTTTTGGGAATCAATGTTATAAGGGATGATAGCATAGCTTGTGGCGGAGGCACACCCAGAAAAAATTCTTGCACCGCCAGAATGACGTCAAGGTGTATGATATCCCAACATGCTCGATAAAATTGCCCATTATAGCCGTCAGGACCTGCAGCACTGCTTGGGCTTAGATTCCACACTGCATCTTTTATTTCACTCGCAGTTGGTATTTGCAACATCATGCAATTATTTTCTGATGTCACGATTGAGGGGATGTGGCTTATAAAATCAGAAACCCCGACTACGTCTTCATGCGAAAAAAGTTGTTGATAAAAGGAGACAGCCTCAGCTCCCAGTGAGGCGGTGTCTTGTAAAAGAACATCTGCAGAATTCCGAAGGCTGCCAATTTGTTGCCGTCGATGTTTATCCTTAACAATGGCATGAAAATATGCTGTGTTAGCCTCTCCTTCTGCTACCCACTTTATTCTAGATTTTTGAGCCCAATAAGATGTTTGCGCGTTAGTAGCCCGAAGCAGTTTTGCCTGTGCCAACGAAAGTGCTAAACGATTGGCAGGAGATGGATCCGAATCAAATTGTGTTTCCAGTATATGATAATTTGCTTCTGCTTCTACAACATTGTTGAAAATGTTTCCATAGACATTTTTATTCCAAGTACGAAGATCTTTTTTCAATCTATTAAGCTTCATATATAACCCACGCATTCCTCCTATCATAGGGTATTGAGTCCATTGTTGTTGCACATATGATTTAAAATCTGGATGAAGTGCCCATGCATTGAGATATCGAAATGGAACGTGACTCCTTTCTGTTGTAGTAGTGCATTTAAGTAACAAAGGAGAGTGGTCCGATGTTGCTCGAGATAAGTGCTGAATAGAAATATTGGAGAACATATTTGTAAAAGCCACATTACACAAGTGTCTATCAAGTCTGCGCCTAACTCTGCCTTTGCTAGTTCCACGCGACCAAGTAAACGGCGATCCAACAAAGGGGAGATCTTGCAATCCACAGATATCTACACATTGATTGAAGTCTTCTAAATGCCGGAGAGGGGGAGAAGATCGACCATCATGTTCATCAAGAGAGAGATAAGTGTTGAAATCCCCACTTAAAATCCATGGCAATGTGTTATTCTGTGAATAATGATTCAGAGACTCCCATAAAGAGCGTCTTTCTGCAATTGTGTATTTACCATAAACTGCTGACCATGTGAAGGACTGTTGTGTAGGTATGTGTACGAATGATAAATACGAAGTTTGAGTGCCATGCTGTACATCTAGAAATCTCATAAGCGAAGCAGCCCAAAATATCCAAATATTACCTTAACATGTTTCCAAAGCATTGGTGAAACCTAGTTTCAAACGATAAGATGAGAGTTTTTTGGAGCATTGTTTTGGTTCAATGAGAATAAGAAGATCGACCTTCGTCTGACGCAGTAACGTAATGAGACGTTGTAACGAGGTTCGGATCCCTCTTACATTCCACGTGAGCGCATTCATGATATCGTGTTGGAATGAATGGAACCCATACGAGAAGCACTTCTGGTCGTAACCGTAGAAGGTGGCCTTGGTGGTAATTCATGCTTACGACGGCGTCTACGTCTTGGTGCAACTGGTATAAATCCACCCAAATCATGTGATGCATCAGTAGTGCTGTGTTGTATCTCGTCAATGCTGGAAGAACGCAGTCTTCTGGCGGACAGACGTCTTTTTATCTCATCTAAGGACTCCTGCATTTGTTGTTGAAATTGAGATCGTGAGGCCATGTCTGTGTGAACAATCTGGGTCATGTGATCTGCATCTGAATCCGATACTTGAAAAACATCTAGGTCATCCTGAACACCATGTGCTGAATTATCTGGCTCTTCAAATAATCTGTGAATTGAAAACCCTTCAACGATAGTATCTGTCTCCGGAGATACATCATCTGCTACAATGTGAGATGTGGGCTGAAAAGGATTATCTGTTTGGGGATCTGGTATTGCGGCATCTGTTTGTGTTGGTGGGGATCGTTGCCGATATGCGTTTCGTGGGGCCAAATCATCACGTTGTGATGTCTGCAAATCATGATCTGTGTTTTTGTGTAGCAAAGTGAAGGACGAAGGATCCAAGGTGGAAACTTTTTGCCCTTTCTTTGGTGTCCAACACGTAGTAGGTTTTTGCGGCTTTGGTGGCGGCTGATCATGATCAAGCTCTCCGCACTTTGATGTTGCATGCCCTAAACGGCGGCAGTCCGTACAAAAAGAAGGGAGGTCTTCGTATATTATCTGTTGTTGGATTATCTTTTGTTTTCCTTCCCAGAAGAGTTTTTTGGGTAGATCCTTAGATATATCTGCTTCAACACAAACCCTTGCCACCGAAGGACGAAGACCATCAGCAGTGGCTACGTCGAGTTTGATGGGATGCCCTACAATGCGGGCAATTTCAAAAAGTGCAGCCTTTTGTTGATAATGTATAGGCAAGCATGGCAGCGCAATCCATATCGGAACAATCGGTGCATCCGCAGATGGATCAAAATCGATGGTCTATTTGGTTACACGCATTGTGCAACCCGCAATTGTCCATGATCTCCGGTAGAAGTAGCGGACATAGTCAGGCTCGTGGAGAAAAGTCATCAATATATGAGATTGATCCAAAAGTGTGATCTTGACATCAGATTTGAATCCAATACGCTCAAAAACATCACGTATGATCTTCAATAGAGGCCTCCCAAACCAAAAAGTGCCGACAAGGGTGAACCAGTATGGAGCGGCGAGAGAGTCAATTTCTTCATCCGTAAAGGAGAGCAGAGGGTGACCTTTGTGTTTGGATATGGTTTTTGGGGAGATGGTTGCAGCAGATGAAGCGGCAACCACCGCAGCAAAGGAACGATCGCCGGCGGGGATACCTGGAGAAGACGACGCCATCTTATTTTTATTATATATATATATATATTCATTTTTCTTTTTCTTCATTTCTAAGTTATTTATTATGTACTACTTTCTTTTTCTTTTATGGTGAAAATTGGTGTGTCACGTATGTTTGCTTGCCTCTTACCCTCCCCACACCCTAGCGATAGCATTTGCTGTTGTTGGGATATACTGGGTATGATTTTTGTTGTTGTTGTATTGTTTTAATTTCTATGACAAAATCATAACGTTTAATAAAGACTTTCTTTGCATATCGATGTATCGGTTATCTTCGTTCGGTTATTATTCCGAGCGTTTGTAACCCGATATATATTATCAATGTCCTATTAAACACTAATTTAAAATTTTTTAATTCCACCAAAATTTTATCAACATTGCAGTTGCGTCCTATTTTCTATTTTCTTATTTCTTTATTCCACCGTCCAGAAACTGCGGGTCGTAACATCATTGCTTTTCATATACCTCTAGCTTGATCATTGTTGTGCTTTGTTGGCTTTGTAGGGTACTTTTGAGGTGCTGCAGGTGCTAAAAGTCGTGTACAAACAAGAGTGAGCTGAAGATAAAGTGTTGCTGAAAACTGCGTAAAATTTGAGGACACATAATTCAGTCATACGAGCTCAAAATTGAGTCATTCCAAAGACAAGCTTCACATTCATATCGTGAACCAAAGTACCTGAAAAAGACTCATCCTCAGATTAAGATTTTATCTATGGAAAAAGAACAGTCAACCGAAGGCGTTACATCAGCCCAGAATTTAGCCTTTTCTCTAGCCTTTGGAGCTTAGAACCCTTGACCCTTTTAATAGTCTAAAAACATTTATAATCAGATTCTAAGGCCAGAATATCTTCTTTTCGTTATATTTTTTTCTAGGCTAGGTATTAGGTTAGTTATTGTTCCTATTTAAAGTCTTGAAAAAGGGTTTGTACAAGCATATTGCTTGAATGAAATTTATATTCAGTTTTCTCTATAGAAAAAACTTCAGTGTCTTGGTTTCTCTCTAAAATATGGACTGACAACTTTCAAGGTTAAGCATATTTGAGGGTGGTGTGCCAAATGCAAGAAGATAGCCGCCTAGGTGGGAGTATTCTTGCCTGGCCAATGCTTACTTAAAGGTGCTGGATTTCTCATTCAGCCTATCGAAAAACATTGGAAGCAAGGAAGAGCTTGGCTCTTTGTGCCTGACCAATTGTTGGAGGAGAAGCTTGGATAAAAGAGTGGGATCCTACTTGTGCTTTAATCATTATAACCATATGGACTCAAGATTCACTACCACTTAAAGATTGTTTGAATACAAGGAAAATGCACTGAAGACAAGTAAAAAGCATATTGTGCGAGGGAGGATTCTTGGAACTAAACCTCTTCCCTCTATCAATGTTGTATTTTCTGAAATTAGACAGGAAGAGAGTAGTATGAAACTGATGGTGAGCTCCAACTCTTCCATTGAAGGAGCTGCTATGGCAATCTCAAACCCTGTCTTCACAGATAGACAATGTTGCTGCCAATGCTGCCACCAGAAGGTATATGCCACCAAGACAGGTTGACAGCAGAAGAAATTATGTCTCTAAGCCCACGTGCAAGTTCTGCCAGAAAGTTGGCCATACTAAGGACCAGTTTTACGCCAAGCATGGAAGACCTCCTCCTAGGTTCAATGAGCAATGGAGGAATCCTGAACCTTTGAGGTCTCAGGCTTCAAACATGGGTAGCTGGAGAGGACCTCCACCTGTTGTTCCCAGCAACGCTGTGACTGGACCTTCTTATGTGCCAATCTAATCACAACTTGATTCCATTTACCAATCATGAGGCAACTGCAACCAAAGAAGCCACCACTTGAAATCAATGGCTATACATGCCACTATGGCAAGCTATGGTAAATCTTCTAAATTACTCTCTAGTTGGATTGTTGATTCTGGTGCTACTCATCACATGACTTGGAATAAAACTAAGCTGACCAACTATGTTTCATTTAGTACCCCAACCAAGGTAAAGGTTGCTAATGGGGATAGAATTAGCATCATTGGCAGTGGAAACATTCAGTTAACCACAACATTAAAACTGAAGAATGTATTGTTTATTCCTGAACTAAGTTTTAATTTAATTTCTATGGGACAAATTGCTGAGGATAACGCTTGTGAAGTAAGGTTCTCACCTTCTACATGTTACTTTAAGGAGACCTTCTCTAAGAAGATGATTGGCAGTGCTAACAAGGTCAATCGACTTTTCCTTCTTCAGGTAGAATAATCAAGTCCTCTCAGTAATCAAACTAGTTTAGGCATTTGTATGGCAGCTAGTAGGAGTACTGAGAGTATTTTGGTATGGCATAAGAGATTAGGACAACCTAACTTTCTGGCTCTCAGACGAATTATGCCATCCTTGTTTGCCAATATTAATTAAAGGAATCTATTTTGTGAAGAATGCCAAATTGCTAAGAGCACCAAAACTAATTTTCCTGCTAAAAGTTACGAGAAAAGCTCTCCATTCAGTCTTGTACAATCAGATGTTTGGGGACCCTCAAGGGTTGCCGATATCAATGGAAGCAGGAGGTTCATTACCTTTGTGGATGACCACTCCAGAGTCACTTGGGTATTTTTGATGAAAGAGTAGTACAAAGTTAGTGACATATTTAAGAGATTCATCAGTATGGTTCAAAATCAATTGAGTGCTTCAATTAAAATCCTAAGAACAGATAATGAAATTTGATGTTACTTGAAAAATCATTTAATGACTACCTTTGCAACAAAGGAATCGTCCATCAAACCTCCTACACTTATACTCCACAGCAAAATGAGTTGCAGAAAGGAAAAATAGACATCTACTTGAAGTTACCATAGCCATCATAATGTCAATGAAGGTTTCAAAGCATTTCTGGGGCAAGGGAGTACTCACTGCCACTCAGCTCATTAACAGAATGCCTTCCAAGGTTCTTAGCTTTGATTCCCCTAAACATGTTCTGTCCTAATCTTATGGAGAGTCAAAACTATTTTCTGAGTTATCTCTGAAGGTGTTTGGGTGTGTTGTGTATAGACATATTCCTAAAAATATTCAGGAGTAAATAGGATATGAGATCTGAGAGGTGTATCTTCCTGGATATGCCCTTAATCCAAAGGGATACAAGTGATATTTCCCTAGTACTAGAAAAATGTATGTCTCTCTGGATGTTGTGTTAGATGAATCTAAATCTTATTATGGGACCATCTCCTCTCATAATTTTCATGGATTTGAAACTGAGATGTTGAGCATCATAGACATAGCCAGTCTTGGAGCTATAAAAGAAACAGGGAATTCATTTGAGCGGAGTGTAATTCTCCATCACAGGAGGGTGAGCCAGATCCTGATCAAAATTTTAGCACGCCAAGAAGTACAGCAAGGAGCAGTGAGACCTCTTCCACCTACAGAGAAATAACTCCTATGGACAACAAGCCTATTGCAATTAGAAAAGGCGTCAGGGCCTGTATCAAGAAGCTATATCCAATTACCAATTTCATATCCTATGACAAACTCAGCAACAAAGTCAGAAACTTTGTTTCTAGTCTTAGCACCACAAAAATACCAAGAAGCATTCAAGAAGCCCTTGCATAACCTAAATGGAGGGAGGTTCCCCAAGAAGTATTGAATGCATTGCTGAAGAATGAGACCTGGAATTTGATTTCAATAGTTGAAGGCATTAGACTTGTTGGATGTAAGTGGATATTTTCTATTAAATATGACTCGGATGGTTCCATAAACAGGTATAAAACAAGGTTGGTAACTAAAGGCTTCACTGAAACCTATGGGATAGACTTTGAAGAAACCTTTGCACATGTTACAATGCTCAACACTGTAAGGATTCTATTTACTCTTGCAGTAAACCTTGACTGGTCGTTATTCCAACTTGACATTAAGAATGCATTTCTCAATGGTGAATTGGAATAAGAAGTGCACATGCACATTCCTCCTGGATTCATGACTGCGTCCAATGACAATATGGTGTGTAAACTAAAGAAATCTCTGTATGGCCTAAAATAAGTCTCCTAGATCCTGGTTTAAAAGATTTAAAACTGTTGTTATTTCACTTGGTTTTACACAATGTCACAGTGATCACACTTTGTTCACTAAATATGTTGACTCTGATCACCTGATTATCATTTTAGTATATGTTGATGGTATTGTGTTAACTGGTAACCACTACAATGAGATCATAAAAATTATGAAGCAGTTATACGAATCATTTGAGGATAAAGACTTGGGGCAACTAAGGTACTTCCTTAGTATGTAAGTATCTAGATCATCACAGGACAGTTGCATCTCTCAGAGGAAATATGTTCTTGATCTACTTAAAGACGCAGGTGTGACTAACTGTAAACCTGCTAGCACACCAGTGGAGCCAGGACACAACCCAAAAGAGGTATGAAACTCTGATAAAACTGATAAGCCAAGATACCAATGTTTGCCAGGTAAACTAATATATTTGTCTCATACAAGACCTGATATATGTTATGGAGTAAGTCTCATTAGTCAGTATATGCATGATCTATCTATTGGACCTTAAGAATCCTTAGATATTTGAAAGCATCACCTGGACAGGGACTCTCATTCATGAAGTCTGAAGATATGAGCATCAAGATATACACAAACGCTGACTAGGCAGGTTCAAAGACAGATATGAGATTTACCTCAGGCTATGCTTCTTATTTATGGGGAAACCATGCCACACAGAAAAGCAAAAAAAATCATATGGTTTCCAGGAGCAGCAGAAGCAGAACTACGGGCATTATCCTTTGGCGTGTGTGAAGGGATCTAGATCAATAGGGTAATGTCTGACCTAAAACTTCATGTCAATCTGCCTGTCCAAGTGCATTGTGAAAAATTTCAGCTATCAACATGACCGAAAACCCTGTGCAACATGATAAATTGAAGCACATTGAGACTGGTAGACATTTCCTTAGGGAAATGATTGAAGAAAAAGTGTTGCAACTACAATATATCAGATCCAGGGATCAGATAGATAACATACTTACTAATTCTCTGGCTGCTACTATCTTTAAGACAATAATTGGCAAGCTAGGCTATATCAACATCTACAATCCTAGCTTGAGGGAGAGTGTTGGAATACAAGGAAAATGCATTGAAGACAAATCAGAAGCATAGTGCAGAATCTGTCTATAGCAGAGGCCCATTGAGGTATTTCATCGAGCACTTTGTTAATTGCATCAAACACCTTATTAGAGCTTATTTTCTTCCTATTCAATGTATCCATTTAAGTTTTAATTATGTAATTGTATAACTTAAAAATCATTCTAGAAGATGATCATCAGTTTGATGGTTAATTAAGAAATTAAGGACTTCATTTTACCCGGCCAACTAGCCGTTGAGGCTATTGCTGTCAATGGCTTACTAGCTGTTGCTGGTTTGTGTGTATACATCTTCCCCTTCCCTCATTTGAATGAAGAAGCATATTTATTCATTGTGCTGAGTTATTTGAGTGTTCTAAGTTATATTTTATATATAAAGATAGCTTATTTGATCCGGTCCAACATCACATCAAAATAAGGATCTAAGAACCCTTCATCACATATGCATGGCTGGAACGATCAATGGTCACATATGCTAACCTAATAAATAACATGGATCAAAGTATGGACGTGTACCATGAAAACTACATGTAACGTAATCATAACATGTCAATTTCCAATCGATCCACTTATGTACTTAGTGAGATCAAAAGTTCACATTATAACTAAACTTTAAACTATATTATGTAGAAATTAGTGAAAACTCTTTATTTAACGTCTTTAATTTAATGAGAGTTAAAATACAAACTCCCACTGAACTAAAATATTATCAAATAATAAACACCCGAATGAGCAGTATGCTCATGAAAGGTCTTGTACGATTATCCCTTTATAAGCAGATTCGAAAGTACTGAGTTTATCCTAATATGCTCTATAGACATCTATTTCTCTGAAACTATTCTTTTGACAATAAAAAAGCTCGATAAATAATGTGCCATAACTTAGACAAGCTTCTCTTGTAACTGAAATAGTATGATGTACTTTATCATCACAAAATGTCTTTGGTTTTTTTTTTCAATCCTGTTTACTATACATAAACCTTCGAAAAAATTTTGTTGCCGTATTTTTTAGTTAGTGTTGGGATATAAAACGTTTTGATTAAACTAAAAGATGTTTTAAGAAATTAAAAAGGAAATCCACACTTAGAATTTGAAGCAAAATGAGAAAAACACACTATGAGACATCGATCTCTCACATCGATCGATCGCTATATACATTAGTCTCTCAAGGAGAGACATCGGTCGATCTGTGTTAGAAAAGTTCAAGGTTTGGAACCTTACTGTCCAACATCAATCTCTCAACCTGGGAGACATCAAATGATCGATGTCACATATGTCTCTAATGCTAGGGATATCGATTGATCGATGTAGTTAAGGTTAGAAGTTGAAACCTTACTGGAAGACATCGATCTCTCAGAGTATGAGACATCAATCAATCAATTTATACATCAGTCTCTCAGAGGAAATATCGTTTGATCGATGTTCATAGAAATAAAACTGAAACATTACTGGAGGACATCGATCTCTCAACTTTGGGACATTGATCCATCGATGTAGACATTAGTCTCTCAAGAAAGAGACATCGATCGATCAATGTATGGCAGGTTCAAAACTAGAACCTTACTGGAGGATATTGATCTTTCAATGTAGACACATCGATCGATCGATGCAGGAAGAATTCAAATTTTTATAACCGTTGAAACAAAATCCAAGGGAGATTTATGATGTTTTCTCTCTCCAATCTTGCTCAAATTTCTTGTGGACTTTTCCTAACATTAATCATGCTTTCCCGGCTATTATATCCATGTATAAGGTTCTTTAGGGTGGCTTTGGAGGATCAAATCAATCTATAGGATGGCTAAAGACTATTTTCAAATTGATAAGACTTGAGATTGACTTGAAGACTTGGGGGAGGCTCCAAAAACGTAGCTCATACCTCCTATAAAGTGAATAAGCTTAGATGAAGGCAAGATACACTTTCATCATATTCAAGCTTCATACATCATTGTTGTAAATTTCTCTTATTTGTGTAAAATTGTTTAAAGCTTGTTAAGGTTTATTTTGTTCTTCATTGTTGCAATTTGAAAGATTGTGTGTCTAACAGAAGAGGAACCATACACATTTGATCTTTTGCTTGTGTCTAGACTCATGAGAAAGTATATACCCCACCACTTCCTAAAACCCACAGTGAGAAAGTTCTTTGAGAGAACTTTGTTGTAGTGATGAGGTAGCAAGAATATGTTCTTGCTTACAGCTGAGGTTGTTATAGTTGCACAAAGTTGTTTTGTGCAAGAAGTTGTTGTGATTGCTTACACTAAGCTATTAGTGTAAGTATTGATGTGGTCGCTCTTATTAAGACTCTAGAGTGATTGTCATGGACCTAACATTTGGTATCAGAGGGTAACCTTGATTTCTTGGCCAATCTTTGCACGTAGCAAGGTTAAAGATCATGGCAATCACAACATCTTCATCCTACACCTCAACTTCCAAACGAACTGCATTATTCTCAGCCTCAAACACTAAAGCACCTATGTTTGATGCCCGAAATTATTCTTTGTGGAAGTTTCGGATGATAAATCATTTGAAAGGTTGCATATTTAATATATGGAGACCTATTATTAAAGGAATTGAAGTTCCTATGATCACCAAATGAAAAAGAGAGCAATGTTCAAATATGAGGATTACTACACCAAGGAGGAGAAGATAAACTTTGCCATAGACGGAAAAGCATTCGATATTCTCTCAAGCACTCTAACCACCACTGAGGTTACAAGACTTCAAGTTCTTCAAATAGCCCATGAAGCATGGAAAAGGTTAGAAATGATAAATAAAGGGACTGAACAAGTAAGAATGGCCAAAAGACTTATGCTCTTGAAGGAATACGAAATGTTCGGTATAAAGAGTGGCCAAAAGATTGAGGAGATGGTCACTCGATTCACTCGAATAAGTTAGTCAAGTCTCCATGGTTGACAAGAAAATCTCAATTGAAGATCTTATCGCAAAACTCCTCAACTCTTTGCCAAGAGAATGGACACAAAAAGTCATCGCCATCACCGAATCTAAAAATCTCAAAACTCTTACCCTTGATGAGCTATCCGATAATCTACTTACTGATGAAATTCTTATTGATGAGCAAAATAGGATGAATCTCTTAAGCCCACACATGCATCGCACAAAAGATTGGTGGTAGAGTTCGATGAATCAGATGAGGAAGTTGATCTTCTAGTTAGAAAATTTAGAAGAATGGCTACAAGAAATAAGGCTCAAACAAGAATGTTTTTCAAGAAACCACCCAAGGATAAAGAAACAAGTGAAAATTGCTATAGGTGTGGACGAACCAGTCATTTCTGTTACAACCCACATCTAAAGACTACAGGATAAACAAGACAAATGGAAACCATAACAGAAATTATGAGTGGTTGTTGTACAGCACTTGAGTTGATATGAATAGCTTACCTAAAGAAAATCTAGGAACTACTAAGAGTTAATTCAATAGGTGCAAGACTAACCAATAACGTATATAAGCGAGTGGTATAAATTTTAGTTAGGAATTAAATAACGGGAAAAGAAAAATAATCATGAAGAAATAAGGCAAGATAAAGTGGTAAATTCTACCCCACTATTTTCTTTCCCAACCGCACACCCCCATGCCAGACCAACTTGTCTTACACAATATTGCTATCTCCATACTTTAGCCATTCATGCCTTATAACCCCTTACTAATCATTTTATTTCGTTTCTTTGGTTTTCTTTTTCATCATTACCACTCTTACACCATGTAAGAATGGCTACCAGTCAAAATACATGCAAAGCAAACTTACCCTTTCCATCAATTTACTAACCAAGAATGATAATCATAGCCTTCCACCACCCTAGATTTCGGCCAAGTAAAGGAAATAAGATATGAAAACTCTTATCTTCCATATTTTTATAAATAGTGTAATAATTACAAGTCTTACAAAATGTAAGACAACCAACTTATCCTTGTGCATGCAAACGACTTTCTCCCTTCACCCACCCAGCCGGCTACCCTCTTTTCTTTTTCTCCAATAGTGTTTAATCTTCATTTTATCTATTCTTTTTCTCCATCATTCCATTCTGACACAATGTAAGAAGAATAACCACTAAAAATGCATGCAACTTCCTTCTTCCTTCACTATTACTCCAACCTAAGAAAATCCAATTATGGCCTTCAATCAACTAAATTTCGGGCAAGTAGAAAAGACAAGGCCAAAAGGTTCAATTTTACCTTTAAGTCATCTCCATTCTTACACAAAGTGAAACGTATATCCAATAAGATTGCATGCAAAATTCTCTTTTCTATTTTTCTACTACAAGAAGTTTCCTCATTGCCCTGCCACCCAATAAGTTTTGGCCAAGACATGACTCAAGGAAGAGAAATCTCTCATTTTGCAAAACCACTCTCCATTCATTTCCACTTAAATTTTCTAACTCTCTTTATACACACTATTCTTCACTTGTCTTTTCCTTCCAATGGTCAAACTCTCTCCACTCTTCCTCTCTCTCTAGCAACCAATGTTCCTCTTCCCTCTTTTCTCCATCCTCTAACCGTGAGGACATAAGCCAAAGACCAAGGAAGTTCTTTCAATTTCGAGCCATCATCAAGTTTCACCCTAGGTAAGAACATTCTCTTTTCTCTCTATATTCATTTCCTTTAATTCTCATCTCCTCACAAAGACTCTCCATGCCTTCTACTTAATCCTCCAACCCGTAGGCTTCAACAAGGGTGTAAGAAAAGTTCTTCAACCTGATAATTGAAGAATCTCAAGCCAATTTGAAGGTAAAGTTCACCTAGATTAACCTTGGAACATTTATACTTCTCTTTCCTCAAGCAAGACTAATTCTTTTCTTCATTTTGGACTTCAAGGCCGAGACCTTCAAGCTAGGTATCCAAGAAAGAATCTTTCACTAATAGTAAATGGATCATTGTTGTAACTAAAATTAAGGTCTCTAACTTTTGTTGACATAAAGAAGGACTGCATGTTGAAATTGTTGATGCATGTGTTTTTTTCTTGAGTGAAACCATCAAATATGCTTAGAATAATACTCTAATTGGACATGCAAGATGAAGCTTAGTCACCAATAGGCCATTCAGGCTGTGCATGTCAAGAAGGAATCATCTTCACCATCTTCTCTAAACTTTGTTGCAAAATGGTAGACATAGGAGTATATTATGCTAATAGGTGTGCTAAGAATCTTCTTTATTGTCATTTTGATACATGCATGCCTTTTTCTTCATGTTCATATGTAGTGGAAGAGATGTTCAAGAAAATAGTAGTGTTATAGCCTCAAGATGGTACAAAACCATCCATTTCATTATGCAAGTTCATAAAGATGCCATCTTGGATCATCATAAGTGTTAACAACACCATTTGCCTCTCCATAGGTGGCAGCCCAAGAGCCTTCTACATAAACCATGAATTCATCACCATCATCATGATGTGTATCTTGATGATCATGGTCAAAGAAAGTGTGATTCCATGGATGTTGTACTTTATGTGCTTGCATGTTCATTTTTAGCATGACCATCACCATAAACATTATTTTGAGGTCATCATTATATTTGTATGATGTGTGTTGAGCACGTTAGAATTTAGTATGTTGATGTACATTATAACCATCATCATAATATTTATAGTAGTTAAAATATAAAGATGGATTTTATCCTTATTAACATCAAGCATGAGTGTTATATGTTGAAAAATTAATATTGAAGTACTTCCCCTACTTTCAGCCAAGGGGAATAAAAAATCAGTCATAATGAAGCACAAATCTCCATTGGTGTATATTTCCATGAGTATGTACAAGGTTGACAAGTATATAAAAATAAAAGGGCCACAAGTGTAAACCTTACATAATGATAAAAACTCTAAGTAATGGTCTTCACTAGGTTTCGGCCCAATGGCCATTTAGTGTCTAAATTAATGAAGTGCAACCATGTAACAATTCTTATGTCTTTATATAATTATTATAAGTCATATGTATGAAAATTGAGTACAAAAAACATTAAAGGAAAAGTTGAGAAATTTAAGTGGGAGAAAAAGGGTACTTTTCAGCCTAGGCCCAATTTTGGGACCTCTCCATGATTTAACCACTTAAAAACATAAAATGTAAGTGCTTATAAAATATATATTGAAATTATTTTATCAAAGGAAGACCATTTAAATGTCTAATAATTAAAAGGACATAAATTCCTAACACCACATACCATGAATTTTGATATACCTATATGAAGACACACGGCCCAAAAAGGGAAACTAATCAAATAAGACAAGCTAGTTGAACAAATAATAATCAACTACAGTACGAACCAACAAAAACCAAATCCAAGTAAGAATGAAAAGAGACTCCCGTAAAGCTGTTCTTCATGGATGTTGTCTTAATAGTTCTCAAACAACACATATTTACTTACAAGCAAGTTTAAGATTTATGCATCAAATGTTTTTTAAGGTTTTCATGGTTTAACAGAATTTGTACTGCGAGACGAATGATTCAATACGACTTATGCATGTATACATATGTGAGTGTAACACCTTGTCTGGGACAAAGGCTCTCTACATATCTTTAGATGCATGATATGCAGGCTGAGTGTAACATCTTAGCCAGGGTAAGGGTTCTCTGCCTTTTTGTTACATCTACGACGTTAAATATGGAGAGCTGTCTGATGTCTGGTCCTGAGAGAGGATGTCAGGGGAAAAATACGCTATCCCAGAATGTGACACCGGGTCCAGGACTCGGGTTCTCTGCTATAGCATGTCACCGATAGTCCTATGTACGTATGATGTAACACCTTGGTTAGACAATTGGGATTCATAGACGGTATTTGTGGCTATTAGGGAATCATTCGATACGTCGTGGGTACCATTCTTATGTTATGCAAAGTGCTATAGCCACCCATGTCATGTCATGTTTATATGAAATGAAACGTCTTTCAAAAAGTTTTACAATGCATATGTCACGTTCATGTCTCGTGCACCTTCCAATAACTCTAAGTCATGAATCTGTGAAAACCGAGACCAAGTATGATTAATGAACAACCAGAACAAACCATCGAAGATTGTACTCAAGAACAAAGTAGATAAAGATTAAGACAAGGATGCTTAACAAAGAATGTATGTTTCTTTTATAATGTCTCTATCTGTGATAGTTGTTCATGAGATAGTAATTGCTTTACTGTTTCCGCAGTTATACTATGCTTTATTATTTCGTACTCACTCTATGTTTAGTTCTTCCTATTTACATTGAGCATTATGATACCTGTGTTACATCATTTTGTATCACCCATCACCCCAGTCCCCATGTATGATCCACTTGACGAACCCAGGCAGAACTACTTACTGAGTGATTCGTTATTGCTCACCCTTTTATTTCACCATGCAGATCCACAAGGCCCTAAACAAGAGTTTATTGAAAACGAGCCCCAAGACTAGACTTATGGAGCTGACTAGTAGGTGGCTACGACCTCTTTTGTAGTTTGGATATTCAGCTCTGTATTTTGATATTTTGTACTATGGAGATATCCATGACACTCATGCGGATGTGCTAGGATGTACTTCGGTTGACGTTTATTCTGATTATCTTATTTTATTTTCCGCTTATCTGTACATGTCTAGTACGATTTGTACATGTATGACATCAACGCCTTGTAGTTCTCGTAGTAGAGTACTGCGAGTACACTATGCTGAGACCTTAGCTCCGGGGGGCGCTACAATTTCACTGCCGATTGTCATGTCAAGAAGCCGCAAAAGCAAGAAAAGAATGACTTTTCTCAAATGCAGAGGTAACCACATGGATGATCTGCTTACCGAATCAGAAGGAGAAGAAAGTGAAGACAATGATGTTGAACTTGTTGTACTAGTTAAAAATCCAAATGCGCAACATACTTCTCTCATGACAATTGAGAATGACCTTGAGATAAATTCTAACTCTTCAAATGTCAATTCTCAAGATGAAATAGGGGGTTTACAGGATAATTTTGAAAAAACAGAATTTGAAATATAAACACTCGAAGAAAGAATTTAGTAAGTGCATGCTAGAAAATAAAAGCTTACATGATAATAATATATTTATTTACCATGAACATGACATCATACTTACCATGCACAAAACCGTAGCTCTAGAATATATGGAGATTGTGAAAGAATGTAATAAATTAAGAATATATTTACAAAAACTAACGGATGGAAAAAGTACTTTTGATAAATTACTTGGAGACAAAAGGATAGGAAACGATAAATCCGGTTTAGGATTTAATTCATCATATTCTTCTATTGAGCCCAAGTTATCAAAAGAAAAGCCAAATAATCAAAGAACTCAAAATGGCTCATCATCTCATAACAACAAAAAAACACCAATAAGACATGTGCCCACTTGTTTTCATTGCAACAAAGCAAGATATATAAAGAGTGCATGTAGAGCTAGATTTAGTAACATGTATGTTTGGAAGCCTTAGAGCCGGCAAGCTAACTCGAAAGGACCCAACCATCAAAGGATATCAATGTATAAATCTCTTATATTTGAAGGCTCTCAAGATAAGTCGAGTAGCCAAAGAAAAAAACCAAATGGCTTATGAATAGTGGATGTTCCACACACATGACCGGAGACAAGACTTTATTCACCAGCTCAAGCTCCAAGATGGTGGAAGAGTGCATCTTGGAAATGAGAGAGACAAAATCCTTGGACATGGAGAAATTGGTAACTCTTCTTTTACTATTAATAATGTATTATATGTAGAAGGACTTAAGTATAATTTGATAAGTGTTAGTCAACTATGTGATGTTAATTTTCAAGCTGAAATTGTGAAAAGAAAATGCATCATGAAAAAGAATGATCAAATCGTTTTTGAGGCTATAAGGGAAAATGATGTTTATAAATTTAGCACACATGATTTGATATCACAAAAAGTTTCATATCTTGTTGCCAAAAATGATTTAACACTATTATGGCATAGACAACTTGGACATATTAGTTTAAAAAATTTCAAAGTGATTTGCAAAAATGAAAATGTCCAAGGTGTTCCAAAATTGAATTTCGAAAATCATGGTTTATATGACACTTGTCAAAAGACTCCTTATGAGCTTTGTAAATGAAGAGTACCAACATTGGTTATTTCAAAGTATTTGGTTATAAGTGTTTTATACTTAACACCAAAGATAAGTTGGATAAACTCGATCTCAATGCGGACGAAGGAATCTTTGTGGGGTATGCTCAAAATAGCAATGCATTTAGGGTATATAATAAAAGGAATATGAAAGTTGAATAATCAATTCATGTTAAGTTTAGTGAATTCTTTGATGATGAACCAACTATAATTGATGATGAAGAAGAAGAAAGAATTGAAGTGAGTCATATAGAAAATTTGAAAATCGAAAAGGTAATATCATTATCGATCTTAGGATTGATCCACTTGGAAATGAACCTAAGATAGAAAAAGAAGAAAAAATGAGAGGTGACACTTCAAATTTACCAGAATCATATACAAATAAGGAAGACCACACAAAATAGCTAATTTTAGGAGAAACAAGTCAAGGCATATTAACTATGAGAAAATTTATTGAAAATGTTTTTATTTCACAAGTTGAGCCTAAGAATATAAAAGATGCTATAAATGATGAAGATTGGATAGTAGCCATGCAAGAAAAGCTAAATCAATTTGAAAGAAGTGATGTTTGGGAATTAATGGCTAAACCAAGTGATCATACTATAATTGGCACCAGATGTTGTACCCAACGAAAATTGTACTGTATTTGAGACTCGTACGAAGTGATTTTTATTATTACTTCTTCAATTAAAATTTCCCAAAGTGAATACTATAAGAAATGGTATAATTATATAGGTATGTCTCAAGTAAAATGACAATTATACGCTTCAATGTTTTTTAAGAAAATCCGATCTGCTTGGAGTCTTAAAGACTCTAGAATATTTTAAATTCTTAAAAGCCAACCAACCCCTTTAGTAACATTGTTAAAGTAAGCCAAAAAGATTACACTTGGAGTTAAGGAGCCTACTAAATGTATTTAGAAAGTCTAAGGGAAAAGTTTTCCACCTTTTCACTCTTCAACCGCCGGATAAAGGCATGGATAAGGCATCCATGACATCTCTTTTTATTTAAATGCCTCAACTAATCCCTTTATTTTCTACTCAAAAAGGTCTTACATGTTGTACCCCGCTCAAAACTAGTACAGCAACTGGGGTAAGGAGTGAAGCACGACAAGATAATAAGACCTCGAAAGGAAGACATCACCGGATTACCTATGATTATGAAGAACCTAAGGTGAGTTGCACACCCCAAGTATAAACATAAAACAAGAAGGCAGGATAAAATTTTCATATGAGTGTTAAAGAACTAATAGAGGAAGTATTATGTTAGCAATTATGAGAGGTAGAATTATGACATGCCCATACACATGACGATAGGGGCATATGTCTAGAAATACAGATACCCTACAAGCGGGCCTAATTAAGCGATAACAAACTAGGGACCCTCTTCATTCATCCCTAATATGATCGATGAGTAACATTTGAAGGTAGAATCAATAGAACTTTGATAAAAACACTTAAGGAGTAGCAGAAGAGAATAAGTGATATCACACGTAAAGTAGGTATTAGATATATGCATATGAGTTTTTGGAGGTGCGAAAATAGGTACGTGTATCGCATAAGGGGGGGGAGCTATCATGAGGTAAGGTGACTATAGCGGACTACAACACGATAAAGCTTATACCTAAAAGACCATATAGAAAAAACATGCAACTTCAAGAATTTCTTGACACTTAGTAAGTTTTAGAAACCTAGGTTTACTTCTATGTTTAGGCATTAAGGCTGCAATGATAAGGTCCCGATCATGGACAGATCAAGAATAGTACGTGAGTATGCATAGTGGTGCATGTGTATAACCATATACAACTCAAGGCATATACGAACGGCGATAGAATAATTTTCAAAGGAGTATATTATACGTGTGTATGCGCTTACATTTAGTAATGCATGGGTGCGTATGTGTATAATTATGCACATATATATATATACGAATTTTTATATATATATATATATGTATATGTAGCCGCACACCTGTAGATAAAGAGGAATTAGGTGGGATACACTTAGGAATATATATATATATACATATATATGTGTGTGTGTACCGATTATACATACAAAAAGGGATGCTACCTAGAGGGTTTATGAGAGAACATTTAATGGGATAGGAGCTGAATACATAGGGGTGTATTACTAAGAAAGACATATATACATAAGGTATATGGCACAAATTTCGGCCACCAAGCTTAGGAGTAACCAACAAACACTTAGTAAAGAAGAAACCTTTTCCTCTTCCCCTCCCCAAATGCAGCCGCCAGCTGCATTCTTTTTCCAAGAAAATACATAATACCCCTTGTTAAACAAACATCCTTAACTATCTATCATTAAGGCAAACAACTCTCCAACCTTTCCCCTCCTCCCAAAAGCATTCGGATGAAGCAGGGGAGGACCGAAAATCATTCCCTCCCAAGACTTGTCTAGGTAAGGCTACTTTCTATGGTTGCTAATAAAATGCATCTTAGAAGTTGAAGATCATGAAGTCTCCTTTTCTTTGGTAGAAACCGTGACTACCACAGCTCTAGGAGGAGGCCTCAAGACGATAGAAGAAGAAATACGCCTTAGCAAGGGTGGATCCTCCTCAATCCATTCAAAATGCAAATGGTAAACCCTTCATTCTCTCCTAGGAAATATTATATAGTCTAAAGAATGGCTAACAAAAGCCTTATGCCGTGTGTGATAGGAAAAGAAAGGGGGAAGTGCTTCTTGTGTCAACCAATCCGAGCAAAATCCAAGGACTTCAAAGGCAAGTACACTATACTCTTTAAGGCTTGAATGTGAAAGTGTGTGCATAAATGACTAGATATGCTTAAGGTTTGATCTTAGTTGTATTATGCTAAGTGGAAGGTCAAAACTTTCGGCCATGGTCATTTGTAGTGTAGGGATGAGATATTGTTTCAAAGGTGAAATCTTTTGGGGTTATATATTTCATTATGGGTTAAAATAAGATAAACAAGTTAAGATCATTTGTTTGCTCCAAGGAGAGCTCACGGTGGGAGGGGAGAAGGGGAATGAGGGTGATTTTTTAATAAGACAAGCTAACTTAGTAGGAAATGGAGATAAGTCTATGGTCTTGTGGTGTGTTGCGCATAACATGCTATTAGATTCCTTAATTTCTTGTATGCACCGAATGGGACTGGGGATAGAGGGGTGCGTATACACCATATTTTGTATACTAAGTGTTCATGTCGAAAATGAAAGATAAGGACACTTAGGAAGAACATACGACCACCAGGAAAAGTTCTGGAAATTTGGACAGAAACTTGGGGCTGATTCGTTAAATAAAAAGGGGGCCTTAAGAACTTTCAAATCGGTCAAAATTTGGCATGTTACTAGTCTCACATGTGTATGAGATGTGAGAGTTGGAATTCCATTAAAATGAACCACAGTTTATTTTTAATTAATTTTCTAGTGAGACTGGACCTGCTGAAAAATGTTGTATTGGACAGAATTTGAATAACGTGATTAGTAGTTGGAAATGTCCCTTAGAGGCATGCAAGTTAAGTAATTTTCGGTATGAAGCTAGTCCTAGGAATAAAGTAAAGGTGAGAGTTGGAATTTTGTCAAAATGAGTTATGGTTTATTTGTATTGAGTTTTCTAGTAAAATAAGTCAGGCTGAAATGCGATGGACTGACAGAAATTTTGTATCATATTGCATGATCCGAAATTGAACCTTAGAAAAGTGCATTTGGGCCCAATTTTGGCAGGATACTAGTCCAACGAGATTATTAAGCAGGAGAGTTGGAATTTCTGAAAAAGAATTAGAGGATTGGTCACAATAAATTTTATAGTGAAACTGGTCATTCCAGAATTCAGTTTTGTATCCGCTTTATAAAAAGGACAAACTATTTCCCCCATCGACATCGTAATGCCTTAAAACTTGCATGGTAATTGCGTATGACATTTACAAAAGAGTACGTGCGAACCAATTGACCTAGAATGTGTATCTTAATGGGGAATAACTAAGGAGAAGTTGAGGTTACTGAGCTGGAAATTTTTTTTAGCATGATGATGAGACGTATTTATTCGTGCATGACACGCATTGGACCATGGTTTGCATATTGCATGACATGCATTGCATCATCGTCACGTACATGATTCATGACATGATTTTTATGAGGGAGAAAGATGAAAAGCATTTTCAAAAGATGATTTCTGAAAGAAATGATTCCCCACCAGTACCGTGTGTGAGTATGAACTTGGCCAGTATGAGCCCACCAGATTAGGGTTAAGTGATCTGATACGAGGCCGTGCGGGTCCGGACATAATAGACCCGACAAAGACAAGATGACATACCGTCTCAGATCCGGGACATAGATCTGAACACGAGAATATGAGGCCGTGCGGGTCCAGATATAATAGGGCCGTCCAGACGAGATGACGTACCGCCTCAGATCCGGGACATAGATCTGAACACTCTATTGTTTTACGACGATGATGATGATGATTTGAAGAAAAGCATGAAAAGATCATATTTTATTTTCAACCCGACACATTACACATCCATACGCATGCATGGTGCATTCATGAAAGAACACGTGATGTCCAAAGTTATGACGAGCTCATAGATCTTATGACCCTTGTTATGCTATTCATTAAATAAGTTACAGTCCTTTCATGTTGTAGTCAGTTCTAATTGACAACTTTTATCTGAGAAATGAACTTGCCATATTAAGTGATGTTATATATAGGACGAAGATCTGACGACGGACAGGTATGCTTCTAAACCAGAAATTTTGGGGGTTCGATTCTTGTTCGCACTTTCCATTTAATCCCTGATTAGTATAGTATACTTGCTGGTGACGTTGTCACTCACCCTTATTTTTCCCCAGAGGTTGCGGACGACAAAGTAGAGTGGATCGATGACGAACCTAGGGTTTCGTATCCGTGAGTACAGTGGAAGATGGACAGACCTAGGAGGAATAACCGGCCAGCTATGATGGATGACTGATTATGTATTTGGGAGGGAGAAACATTTGCTTTTGTGACTCTGGATTTTTTTATTTTGGGATGTAAACTATGAATGATCGTATGGATGTTTATTTTATTTTGAAGTTTTAAATTCTGCCACGGTTTCGCTTAATTATCTACGTGTAAGCACGATAATCCATGCTTTATACCATGAATCATGACACGTATGGGACGACACCTAGTACTCTCCTTAGCGAAGTACGGCGGGTGCACCGACTCCGGCGGGGCCGGGGTGCGGGGTGCCACATTACACATGAAGAAAAGTAAGATGTTATTTCAAGACTTAAGATTCTTTCTCCTTTCCACCTTGAGGGCGTTGGATGCAAAACAATGGGGGATCATGAGATCACCTTTACCATTAACATCTGAATTAACTATCTACTTTTCATTTACTACTACTTCCAAAAGCAAACTAAAGAATAAAGAAACCTAAAGCTACCCCCACCGCCGGATTACCCATGGCTAACCCATGGTAACTCCTCAAACAACCTTAGTTACTTTCTAAACCATCGTAAAAAGTAACTCAAGGAGTAATTGGATAAAGAAACTAAGGAGTAATTGAGCCTAAAACTACCCTCAACCGCAGGGTATCCCTACTAGGGTTAAGCCAAGAAGACTCCATCAATAACCTTAGTTACTTTTTCTTAAACCTACTCCAAAAAGTAACTCATGAAGTAATTGGGATTAAGCATTAAATGATCCTCATGATGGTGTCCATGCAAAGGAGAAAACATCTCTTCTTCTCCTTCTTTAACCCGCCGGCCAACCCCTCTTAGATTACAAGAAAACATTTTCAAGAATACCCTAGAAGCATCCTCTCAACCCTACCTCACAATACACTCAAAGGTTTCCCCAAGAAACCCAGTAGAGACCCTTGCACACTCAGACTAATTTTCCACCATCTTCATTCGTCTAGCATTGGATTAGGGAGATCCAAGGCCATCTTCAAGATCCAAGTTTCATCCAGGTAAGTTATATCCTAGATTCTAAAGTAGATTTCATTTTCTTCAAAATGTAAAGCTTACATTTCGGTTGTTTTCTTACCAAAAACCGTGACCTTCAATGGTCATTAGGTGGTGATTTTTCAAGCTACCAAGAAGAGCTAACATCTTGGTGGGTTTAATTCATTTCAATCTCTATTTAAGCTCCATTTTGTTGGAGGAAAACTTCAATCCTTTTCAACCGAGGCTCAAGCTAAGGAAAGTTTGTAGCTCAAAGAGGCAAGTACACTCTAAGAAATCTTGACTTATTTGCGAAGTGTATTCTTCAATGACTAGCCTCTCTAAGATGTGAATCTTAGTTGAATGTTCTAAGTACTATGCATGAGAACTTAGTGATTTTAAGAACAAGGGTTGTCATGATTGTATGATTTACTACATGGATGTGTTTGTGCTTAAACCTAAATATGACATGAGACCTACTATGCACAAGATACGGGCTGTGTGATGACTATTTGGTTAAGGAAATTAGTCTTGTTAAAAATAGACTTTATGAGGGGTGAAATGGATGGAAATGGCGTGTGCTAGTGTAGAATGGCAAGGCTGTTTTGGCGTGACATATGTGTAGACTAAAGATTATTATTAAACTGGAAATGATTATGTCAAAATAGGTTTTTATGGGTTAGTAAGCCATTTTAGAGAAATATGGTTATTTGGAATGTAATGGACAAGAAATAGTGATAAAAGGTAAATCTACTCGAACTGGACAGTTTTAAGTGGTGTATTGTATGGCCTAAAAATGAACCTTGGGAACGTGCACTTTAGCTAAATTTTGGCAGGATGGTAGAATTATATGTTTAGCAAAAGTGACAGGTGGAATTTTGGTAAAAGGACTAGTGGTTTGCCGTTAATAAATTTTTTAGTAGGAGTAGGTCACTGCAGTTCCAGTAAATACCTTGATTTAGAAAGAAAATTCATTGACCCACTTACACATATTGGATTGCCTTGAAATGTTTATAGTACTTACCTAAGACATAGAGGAATATGTTCATGGGAAGAATTTGCTTGAAATTACTGTTTTTATGGGGTAACAATTAAGGAAAAGTCACGGTATAAAATCTGGAAAACAGGGCCGTAGGGTATAGTGTTTGTTGAGGCCTTAATCTTATTTAATTGGACTTGCAGGCGATGTTGGGCCTTTAAATATTACTTTTCATTGTATTGGCTATGTTTCCAGGTTTTAATCTTAATTGGATAAGGCCTTACGGCCCATTAAACTGAGGTAAGAATGGGTACAGTACTGCTTGACTCAGCAGTACCCTTTTCAGTAATTTAATGATTTAATGGTTTTAACTACCTCGAAACGTTACGAAATATTTATGGCATGTAGATAAGACACCATTATGCATATGTGTCGCATAAGTTTATGAAAATAGGCCCTGAATTGATAATCATGAGTCCGCATGAACAGAGCGTTACTGCTGGAATATTTTCCAGCTTAGAGGACAAGTCCGTATATGTGTTATGTGATGTATTTGGTCATGAATTGAATATTGCACATTATGCATTTCGTTGTCCCAATTTACACAATTTATGAGACTTATTTTATGCCAAAGAAAATTAAGAAAAGCTCTTTTTGAAAGAAAGATTTCCGTTTTGAAAAGAGAGACTCCTATTGGTACCATTTATTCCTGGCCAGCACAACCCGCTCCAGATTAAGGGTTAATTGATCTCATGATGATTATGACCGTTAAGGCCAGAAAGAATAGACATGATGATAGTGATTATGACAGTTCAGGCCCGGAGAGAATAGACCTGACAATGATTTATGATCGTTCAGGTCCGGAGAGAATAGACCTGATGATGATGACTGATTGTATGACCTTTTTTAGATCCAGAAACAATAGATCCGAAGGGATTGATATGACTACCTCAGATCCAGAGATAATAGATCTGAACACTCTATATTTCTTGTTTTATGACGACGATATTTTGAAAAAAAAGATGATCGAACTTATCCTCATCTTATCATACTGCATCACATTTTCATATGCATACATATTGCATTTAATGTCTAGTCGAATGCTAGATGTACTGTTACTTAGGTTATGATCTTATTATCTTTTGTTACGTAAGTTATGACCTTTTTTCATTTGGCGGCTAATGGATTGAAAGTCAGGTATGTTGAGAATCCAAATTCTTGGGATTTGGTTCTTGTGTATACTTTCCTTTTAATTCTTGGTTGTTTATGGTATACTTGCTGGTGACTTTGTCACTCTCCCCCTTATTTTTCCTCCCGAGGCCTGTAGGAAATGGGGTAGAGTGGGTTAACAATGAGCCTAGAGTTCCATACCCGTAAACGAGAGTGAGGTTGATAGCTTAAGGATTTTCATGATGATGGTTTATGTTTGATGGACTTATGTGGGAACAAACATTTCAAATTTCTCTTTTTATTTTGCGGACATGGTTGTAGACATTATGTCGGATATGCGGAATGTTTTATTTAAAAGTTTTTATTCCGCCTAAGTTTTGCTTAACTATCGATATGTAGGCATGAAAGTCCATACATTTTGTTATGGACTATGACATGTTATGCATTGACACCAGGTACTATCCGTAGTGAAGTACGGCGGGCGCACCGTATGCTGGGAGGCCAGGTACGGGACGCTACAGGTGGTATCAGAGCCATGCTCTAGATTCAGGTAGAATATAGAATAAATTGATGTTTCTAGAAAATCTCAGTTTGACCTTAGACTTAAGTCATGATCTTAGAAGATTGTTGACCATAGACTAGGATGACTTAGACTAGAATTAGGGCCTTGACCTAATGACAAAACCCTAGTCGACGAAATTTTAAAGGCCACAAAATTTAGTTCGAATCTTATCTTCTCAAATATTCGTTTAAGTTTTATTGAATTATGAATTTATTTCCTGTCGCTTATTTTGATATTTCAACCTTGAATAAAATTCCGACACTCCTAAGTGAAGATGGCTTGGCCTCGTGGCAGACCTACTAGAGCCCGACCCGCTGCACAGGAGCAGGTTCCTCCACGGTCTCAGGAGCCTGTTCCTCCTCCACCCGCTCAGGTTCCTCCGCCACCACCACCACAAGAACAAAACCCACGTCTTGTTCAGAACAATCCCCCACCTCAGGTGCCATTGCCTCAGATGATGCCGGATATCCACACTTTTCAGGCCTTCTGCAAGACTGTGATGCAGATTGGCCAAGTGATGATGTAGCAAAATGCTCCTCCCAGCCTCATGAGACTGTTAGGGACACACAGTATTACTTTGAGAAATTGAAAAGAGCCAATGTACCACCATTCAAGGGAAAATCCGACCCATATATTGCTGAAAAATTGTTGGATGAAGTAGAGAACTTTGAGTTAATCCGTGCCCCTGAAGAGATGAAAACCCAAGCTGTAAGACCCTTCCTACTTGGAGAAGCAAATCAATGGTGGAAGGAAAATTTACAATCTTTACCAAGACCGATATCATGGGAGAGATTTCTACAAGAGTTCAACAAGTTTTAAATACCTCCTTCTGTGAAGCTACAGAAAAGACATGAATTTGAGTCATTGAAGCAAGAGCAAGGAATGACCGTTGCAGACTATGCAAACAAGTTTATAGCTTTGGGGAGGTTTCAGCCATCAACTATGAATGACGAGGAGACTAAGATGTTGAAGTTTAAAGAGGGTTGAATCCAAGGATAAGGACTTGGTTGGTTAATGCAAATCCTGCCAACTTTGGAGCACTTCTTGATGCATGTTATAGAATTAAGAGGGACAACATCCGTCAGGATGAGATTGGACAAAAGAGAGGTAGAGAAGTGTCTGGAAGTGGAGGATCCCGTAAAGCCGCCAAATAGAAGTTCAGAGGACCCGGTCGACAAGGAGAGAACCAGAATTGTTTTCAGCGTCGATCGCAGCAGAAGAATCAGCCAAAAAATCAGGGTCAGCAGCAGCCAGCTATTCTGGATTGTCCTCACTGTCAGAAACATCACGTAGGAGAATGTTCTATTCAGGCAGGGAAATGTTTCGGATGTGGAAAGGTGGGCCACGTATGCAAGAACTGTCCAGACAAGGGGACCACTTACTTTGGATGCGGAAAAGTCAGACATATGAATAAGGATTTCCTAGAAAAAGGAGCACAGCAGAAGCAGCAACCAAGGAACCAGCGCCATCGCGCAAATGCAAGAGTTCATGTTATGACCGACACTGCTGTTGAGGAAGTTAATGATTTGGTGACTGGTATGTTTTAATAATTATGCAAATTTTATATTTTACAAGATATTGTTATTTTCGTTTTGCTTAGTCAATCTTGCATAATTCAGGAGCTATCTTAGTGTGTGATGTGCCTGCAAATGTGTTGTTTGATAGTGGCGCTAGCCACTCATTTATATCGAGAAAGTTTGCAAAGAATATTGATCAGAGCCCAGTCCACCTTGGGACGACTTATAGAGTTCAAGCAGCTAGAGATCAGGTGCTTATATCTCACCAACTGTATAATGATTGTGAGCTTGAGTTCGGTGAGCAGCGATTTGCAGCAGATTTGATTCCGATAGCCATGCATGATTTTGACATAATTCTTGGAATGGGCTGGGTCTCCAAGAATTGCACGCACATTGATTGTCGCAAAAGACGGGTTAGCATTAAGAACCCAGAACGAGAAGAAGTGACCTTCCATGGGGGTTCCAAATTGAAGAAATCCCCTAAGAATGTTTACGTGAACGCAGCATGTGCGTGTAGGGTGCTGAAGAAAGGACATGAAGGATTCTTAGTTTATGCCTTAAGTGCTGATCAAGCGCCATCTGACCTTTCTCCAGTCTCGGTAGTTCAAAAATATCTTGATGTTTTTCCAGAAGAGTTGCCGGGCCTCCTGCCAGATTGAGAGATCGCGTTCGAGATTAATTTAATTCTGGGAGTCAAGCCAATATCAAAGGCTCCTTATCGAATGGCGCCTGCTGAGTTGAAGAAACTGAAGGAGCAGTTACGTGAGCTGTTGGAAAAGAAACATATCCGCCCAAGTGTCTTGCCTTGGGGTGCTCCCGTGTGGTTTAGGAAGAAAAAGGTTGGAAGCATGCGCTGTGTATCGATTATAGAGAGCCCAACAAGATTACAGTCAAGAACAAATACCCGCTGCCTAGGATCAACGATCTGTTTGATTAGCTTCGAGTAAGCAAATAAATCTTTTATTTCGGTAATAATTCTGTTTTGAACCCTGTCTAAAGGTATCTTGGTACAGGGAGCATGAGTTTTCAGTAAAATTGATCTTTGTTCTGGATATTTTCAATTGAAGATCAAGGCCAAGGATATTCCGAAAACCGTGTTCAGGACGTATTATGGGCATTATGAATTCCTTGTGATGCCATTCGGATTGACGAACGCCCCCGCAGGCATTCATGGACCTTATCAATCGAGTATTTCAATAGAAATTAGACAAGTTTGTTGTGGTTTTCATTGACAATATCTTGATTTACTCACCGGACGAAGAGTCACATGCAACCCATTTAAGGATCATCCTAGACATTCTACAAAGAAAGCAGTTGTACGCTAAATTCAGTAAATGCGAATTTTGGCTGCACAGTGACGTATTTCTCGGCCATGTCATATCTGAGGATGGGATATCGGTAGATCCCAAGAAGATTGAAGCAATCATAGAATGGCCACGGCCAACGAACGTTGCAGAAGTACAGAGTTTTCCTGGTCTCGCCGGCTACTATCGCAAGTTTGTTGAAGGATTCTCTCGGATTGCTATGCCTCTCGCCTGATTGACACAGAAAAAGACAAAGTTCGAGTGAACTTCAGACTGCGAAAGGAGCTTTACCGAGTTGAAGGAGAAGTTGAAATCTGCTCCAGTTTTGGCTCAGTCAATTTCGGATGAAAGTTTCGTAGTGTACAGTGATACTTCGAAAAACGGACTTGGATGTGTGTTCATGCAGAAAGATCGAGTGATTGCGTATGCATCTTGACAGCTGAAGCCGTTCGAGCATAATGATCCAGTAAATGATCTTGAGCTTGCAGCTGTAGTCTTTGCCCTAAAGATATGGAGACACTATCTGTAGGGTGAAAGGTACAAAATGTTTACGGATCACAAAAGTCTTAAGTACCTTTTTACCCAAAAGGAATTGAACATGCGCCAACGCAGATGGCTAGAGTTGATAAAGGATTATGACCTCTCTATCCAGTATCATCAAGCGAAAGCCAATAAAGTTGCCAACGCCTTGAGTCGAAAAAACGAGTCATCCGCGCCAACCTCCTCTACAGCATAATATGGGAGGGTTTGACCTAGAGGTAGTTGATTCCATTGATAATGTACTGGCTAAGTTGGATTTGATACCTTCATTAGATAGAATTAGAGAGGGTCAAGAAAAAGATGAAGCTTTGAAGAAAATTAATAAGTTGAAAATGAAGCCTTCTGAAGATTTTGATGTTAAAAATGACGACAGCTTGTGGTTCAGGGGTCGATTGTGCGTAACCGATGATGATGATATAAAGAATGAAGTTCTTTGGGAAATTGTGTGTGCTACATGGATGTGTTTGTGCTTAAACTTAAATATGACATGAGACCTACTATGCACAACATACGGGCTGTGTGGTGACTATTTGGTTAAGGAAATTAGTCATGTTAAAAATAGACTTTATGGGTGGTTTAATGGATGGAAATGGCGTGTGCTATGTGTAAAATGGCAAGGCTATTTTGGCGTGACATATGTGTAGCCTAAAGATTATTACTAAATTGGAAATGATTATGCCAAAATAGGTATTTAGTGGTTAGTAAGCCATTTTAGAGAAATAAGGTTATTTGGAAAGTAATGGACAAGAAAAAGTGATAAAAGGTAAATCTATTGGAACTGGACAGTTTTAAGTGGCTTAATGTATGGCCTGAAAAAGAACATTAGAAACGTGAAATTTATCTCAATTTTGGTAGGATGGTAGCCTTATATGTTTAGTAAAAGTGAAAGGTGGAATTTTGGTAAAAGGACTTGTGGTTTGCTCTTAATAAATTTTTTAGTAGGAGTAGGTCACTGCAGTTCCAATAAATACCTTGATTTAGAAAGAAAATCAATTGACCCCCTTAAGTATATTGGATTGCCATGAAACTTTTACAGTACTTACCTAAGACATAGAAACATATGCTCATAGGAAGAATGTGCTTGAAATTACTGTTTTTATGGGGTAACAATTAAGGGAAATTCACGGTACAAAATCTGGAAAACAGGGCCGCAGGGTATAGTGTTTGTTGAGGCCTTAATCTTATTTAATTGGACTTGTAGGTGACGTTGGGACTTTAAATATTACTTCTCAGTGTATTGATTATGTTTCTAGTTTTTAATCTTAATTGGATAAGGCCTTACGGCCCATTAAACTGAGGTAAGAACGGGTACAGTACTGCTTGACTCAGCAGTACCCTTTTCAGCAATTTAATGATTTGATGGTTTTAACTACCTCGAAATGTTACGAAATATTTATGACATGCAGATAAGATACCATTATGCATATGTGTGGCATAAGTTTATGAAAATAGGCCTTGAATTGATAATCATGAGGCCACATGAACAGAGCGTTACTGCTGGAATATTTTCCAGCTTAAGCGACAAGTCCGTATATGTGTTATGTGATGTATTTGGTCATGAATTTCATACTGCACATCATGCATTGCATTGTCCCCATTTACACGATTTATGAAATTGATTTTATGCCAAAGGAAATTAAGAAAATCTCTTTTTGAAAGAAAGATTTCCGTTTTGAAAAGAAAGACTCCTATTGGTATCATTGATTCCTGGCCAGCACAACCCGTTCCAGATCCGAGGTTAGTTAATCTGATGATGATTATGACTGTTTCAGGCCCGGAGAGAATAGACCTGATAATGATTTATGACCATTCAGGTCCGGAGAGAATAGACCTGATGATGATGACAGATTGTATGACAGTTTATGGATCCAGAAACAATAGATTCGAAGGGATTGATATGACCACCTCAGATCCGGAGATAATAGATCTGAACACTCTCTATTTCTTGTTTTATGACGATGATAGTTTGAAAGAAAGGATGATCGAACTTATCCTCATCTTATCATACTGCATCACATTTGCATATATATACATATTGCATTTAATATCTAGTCGAATGCTAGATATACTGTTACTTAGGTTATGATCTTATTATCTTTTGTTACATAAGTTATGACCTTATTTCATTTGGCGGCTAACGGATTTAAAGTTAGGTATGTTGAGAATCCAAATTCTTGGGATTCGGTTCTTGTGTATACTTTCTATTTAATTCTTGGTTGTTTATGGTATACTTGCTGGTGACTTTGTCACTCACCCCCTTATTTTCCCTCCCAAAGCCAGTAGGAAACGGGGTAGATTGGATTGACAATGAGCCTAGAGTTCCATACCCATAGACGAGAGTGAGGATGGCAGCTAGAATTTTCATTATGATGGTTTATGTTTGATGGACTTATGTGGGAACAAACATTTTGGATTTCTCGTTTTATTTTGCGGACACGGTTGTAGACATTATGTCAGATATGCGGAATGTTTTATTTAAAAGTTTTTATTCTGCCTATGATTTTCTTACCTGTCGATATGTAGGCATGGAAGTCCATACATTTTGTTATGGACTATGACATGTTATGCATTGACGCCTGGTACTCTTCGTAGTGAATACGGCGGGCGCACCGTATGCTAGTAGGCCGGGTACGAGGCGCTACATCAACATTTCCCATCTCATCCGCATACATATATACGTACATATGCTCACGCCATACATGCGCACATAAATGTATATACGTATACATACCTCACTCGACCCACTTTATTCCCAACCGACTACCCAACTCACCTCGTCTCACCACCACCACCCTCAGCTCCCTACTGACCAGCACCATCAGAACACTCCTCACCCCGCACACCCTTAGCCCAACCCTTGTTTCCATCCCAAAAACCCAAATCCGAATGATGGAGCCAGGCATCTAAAAATCTAAAAGAGCGACGACAAGGAATGGAGTTCATTTTACACAACAAGAGAAGCGGTGTGTGGTCAGATGTCGCACGAGATAAATGAGTTAACTGCAAAGTGTCAAATCCATCCTGAAACATAGAGTTAACAAAGATCCAGTCCAATATACGGCGTACTCTACCAAGACCTCTTCCTTCCGCCCATGTAAATCGAGTGCCTTGATATGGAAGCGACATAAGTGAGCATGTTTCAATGCACTCATTAAAATCTTGTAAAGCTGCTAAAGAAGGGGTGGATCGGCCACTGTGATCCTCCAGCGATCGAAAAGTATTGAAGTCACCGCCCACAATCCATGGTATCTGTAATGATGTAACGAAATCACTCAAAGAACGCCATAAGTTGTGCCGCTGGGAGGGCGTATGTTTTGCATAGACCAATGATAGCACAAAAGTGTATTGCAATGAAATTGACTGCAAGGTAAAATGAACCACTTGATCATGATCCTGTGTGTCAAGCGGACGAAACTCATTACCACGCCAAAAAAACCATATATGCTATGACTGCGAGGCATAGAACTGTGAGAATCCAAGACGCAAGCCAAAACCAGTTATCTGTGACGATGTATATTTAGGTTCAATTAAGGCAAGTAAATTTAAATGGTGTTCGCTAATTAAGTGACGCAAACGTGGCAGAGAGGCACGAATGCCTCGAATATTCCATATTAAAATATTCATTGAGGAAGGGTGGAGGAACTTCCCTGAATAGCATGAGATGCACTACGTGTCAAAATGGTCGATGGCGGCAAGGGGGGCAGATCCTTTTGTGGCCTACGTTCACGACATGGAACCACAGGGATGAACGCTGCTTCTTCATCCTGTC
This sequence comes from Eustoma russellianum, assembly GCA_036186865.1. NCBI lineage: Eukaryota > Viridiplantae > Streptophyta > Magnoliopsida > Gentianales > Gentianaceae > Eustoma > Eustoma russellianum. The sequence continues at coordinate 16,102,757 of AP025045.1, forward strand.
CTTCCAGGCGTGATATTAAAGTTTCATCATCAGGCGATGACTGCATGAGTTGCATGCGACGGGCAACATCGTCTGACACGACTGGAATTTCCTCTACAGTAGGGTCAACCGGTAAATCGTTATCTGAGGAATGCCCAATATCCAGATGTGTGATATCAGTGTCTGCATGTTGGTCCATTGCATCACAAAACCCTTTCGGCGTATGTTCATCAAAAGAATGATCTTGCGGCAAGGGAACCTGAACAGAGGCGGTGTGGGCCGTGATATCTGGATCATTTGAATGTCCTGCTGGCTCATCTAACTGTGACGCGTGCACATTGTGATCATCATTATTATTCCCAGCGACATCTTGACTTTGTGATGAGGTTTTGTACATTGCTTGGATATACTATACCATAATTGAAATCGGGTTAGATTGGAACAAAAATCTTCTACTCTTTTTTCTGTTCCTTCTTCTTTTTCTTCCCTCACTCTTAGCTCTCGGTTTCTTTCTTTTTTACTAGTGTAGGCCGAATGCAACAAATTAAGATGGGAAGAAAATGGATTTGGGGTGTTTAAGTAGCAGTTAAGGATAGATATTGGGGTTAATGGGAGTTTATGGTGGGGTTATAAAGTTTGAGGAGTAATGAGAATAATAGAGAATTAATAGAAAATAATTTTTTTCTTAACATATTTGTTGCACACTGAAGTGCCAGATAATATATTTTATTTTACTATCATTTTTTAACATGGACGTAACATTCTTCCCTCTTACAAAAGGTTTCGTCCTTGAAACTTATGCACCTTAACCAAATAGGTGTGGGTACTTCTTCTGGACCTCTTCCTCAAGCTCCCAAGTTGCCTCTTGCTCAGGGTTATTCGGCCATTGAATATTAACATATGGAATGATTATCCTTCTCAAGACTTGGTCCTTACGATCAACAACACGTATCGGTGTCTCCTCGTAAGTCGTATCACTCCTTACCTTCAATGTTCGAGCCTTGAATACATGACTTAGGTCGGATACATAGCGCCTCAACTGAGGTACATGAAAGACATTGTGCACTTGCTACAATGCTGGAGGTAGCGCTAGTCGATAGGCCAATGTCCCAACCCTCTCGAGCACCTCAAAAGGACCAATATATCTCAGACTCAACTTGCCCTTGTCGTCAAATCTCATGACTCCTTTGCTCAAGAAAACCATAAGGTAAACTTTTTTCGCCCACGACAAACTCAATGGTCTTCTCTTGGAATCCGCCCAACTTTTGCTGCGATCCTGAGCCACCTTGAGCCTTTCTTGAATGATCTTTACCTTTTCCAATGTTTGCTTAACCAACTCAGGTCCAGTAATAGTATTCTCTCCAACTTCCAGGTCGTTAATGTTCAACCTTTTTTCTTGACAAACTATGCACTGGTCAACATACTATGCAATCTCGCACTTCATACCATATCACCAATGATTCTTCTTCAAATCTTGGTGTCTTGGCGGCCCCCAAGTGTATAGAAAGTCTTATGTTATATGACTCCTTCAACAATTCTTTCTTCAGAGCTTCATCATTCAGCGCACACAAGCATCCCTAAAACCGAAGGCCTCCATGATTAGACAATTAAACCCAATCAACGTGCTCATTTTGGAGTCTATCTCGAATACCACAAAGAGCCACATCATCTTTGCGGGCATCTTTAATTCAGTCCATCAAGGTTGAAGTGATGATGAATGCTGCCAAAACGTTCGCTGTCGAGTCAACAATATCCAAATCAAAATCTTCAAACTCTCATTCCAATAGAGCTTGGCTTAAGTTGTAGCGCCCCGAACCCCGGCCCAGCCGGATACGGTGTGCCCGTTGTACTTCACTACAGAGAGTACCAGGCGTCCGTCCATAACATAACAAGTCCAGAAATATGTGGACTTCCATGCTTACACGTCAACAAGTAAGCAAAACCGAGGCAGAATAAAAACTTTTTAAAATAAAAATGTCTAGGCAACCATCATTAGTCTTACAACACGATCGTAAAGTACGGAAATCACAAAAGTAAATGTTTCCATCATAAATTCATGAAAAGATCATCAATCATAACCATCTCGTCAAGTCTCTTAAGTCGTCCACCTCTCGCGCTTTACGGGTAAGGAACCCTAGGTTCATCTTCGATCCATTCAACTCTAATCCCTGCGGGTTCTCGGAGGAAAAATAAGGGGTGAGTGACAATGTCACCAGCAAGTAAACTATAAATAATCGTGAATTAAGTGGAAAGTACATACAAGAACCGAACCCCAAAAATTCGGTTTAAAAACATACCTGACCTTCTATCCAAAACCCGCACATAATAAACCCGTATCTCATCAAAGATCATATCTTATAAAAATATCATAACTCAATAAAGATCATAACCTAGGAGTTCCCAAGTCATAATAACTTAGTCTGAGTAACATGTAACATACGTCGATGAATCTTTTCTTTAAATACGCTTTTTCATCATTCTTTCTCATAAATTCGTGACATGACATGTACCATGCAATTCGTGACATGACGCTTTACATACACACACGTACAACCTATTCTTTAGGCTGGAAAAATTTTCCAGAATTATCATTCCGTTTGCACGGCCTCAAAACCTCATATTTTAGGCCCATTATCATAGGTTCGTGACATACATACGCATAAGGATGTCATTTCTATACGTCACACAATTTTCGTAACAATACGAGACATGCAAGACGCTTAAATTATTTTATTACCAACCGGGTACTGCTGAATTTCAGCAGTACAGTACCCTTTCTTTTTCTTTTCTCTTAAGTCCATTTAGTCTCATTTAATTTGGGCCACCACTTGGAAAATACTGTAGACATACCGAAAATTATGTCTCATAAGTCCAAATCTCACAAATGAGTCTAAGCCCAAAACAATAAAGCCATACAACCAAGTCCTTAATTCTGCCCAGTTTTCCAGATTAGTGATACCAACTTAACCTAGGCAATTTATCCAATAAAATAATAATTCTAGGGTGAGAAATTTACATGGATGTGTTCATCAATGTCCTAAGTAAATTTCATAAAATTTTTGGAATAACATAATAACATTCAAGGGGTCATTTGTTCACTTTTCCAAAACGGGTAGATGCTGATTTCTGGAATGACTAGTTTTACCACGAATTTTATTATGATCAAACCATAAGTCCTTTTTCGAAAATTCCAACTCACAAACTTAATAAACACATAAGGCTAGCATCCTACCAAAAATCAACCCATTTTCATATTTCTAAGGTCCTTTTTCGGCTCATCCATTACACCACTTAAATTCTGCCCAATCCAGTGAATTTCAGCTTGACAAATTTTACTAAAAGTTCCATTAAGGACAAACCACAACTTATTTAACCAAAATTCCAACTCTTATATGTACTACATAAATAGGGCTAATGTCATACCAAAAATTAGTTTAATGATACTCTTCTAAGATCCATTTTCAGGGCTTGCAAGGTGCATCATTATTTTGCCCTATTTCAGTAATTCTCATTATTGTCACATTTCCTTACTAAAAGTGTCCCAACTTGAGTTATTTGGCCTAATTACCTTACTAAACATCAAATACACCTTTAGCACACGGTTTTGCAGATTCTAACACACTCCAAAGGTCATCTGCACATCACTTCAAAACAGTTTCGAAGGTTACACAAATCACTCCTTGGTCTTGTACCTTTTGTTCATAATAAAGATCCATTCTTGGTATGTTTGGGGTGTACGTACCATACCCCCAAAATAGCCCATTTCACACGAATGCAAGGGCTTAAATCATGTTTCCTTAATGAACATATTAAACTTAAGTCATAAAGCATGTATCTTGAACGCATTCTTTACCACACAAATTACAATCTACCACAAGAATCACCTTTATCATTCCTTTACCTCCAACCGTACCCCCTTACATGCCAAAGAAGAAAACTTTGCCATATTCACCTTAGATTGACATCATATTCATACTAAAAAGAGCAAAGACTCCACCTTTGAAGAAAATTTCATACATGCAAGCCTCTTCACTCAAGAATCCGAAAGTTTCATGCATCAAACCTAATATTTCACATCTAAGATTAAAGCTTAGTAGCATCTAGACATTCAAGCATGCCCTTTCACACACAAGCCATGAGTATTTATAGTGTACTTGCCTTCATGGTTCTTAGATCTTGCTTGAACTTGTTGGAACAAGAAGTGCTTCCTCCCACCTTTTCCTATTACACACGGTTTAGGGTAGGAATATTTGTTAACCATCTCTTTAAATACATACAACAACTAAGTTGGGGGTTAGATGGTCTTACCAATTGCATCTTGAACGGGTTTGAGAGGAATCCAATCCCACTAAGAAACTACCCTTACTTGGTGCCTTGAAAACTTCCACCTAGGGTCGTGGGGTTCATGGTTTTGACATGGAAGAAAGATGCCATATGAGCTTCACTTTTTAAAGTGTGAACTTACTAAAGATTGTTAGTATTTGACTTACTTAGACAAGGCTTGAATTTGAAAATGGTTCTTGGACCTCTTGGCTCAAGCTCAGCCGTATACCTTGAGGGAAAGAAGGAATATTTCTTGCTCTTTGGGTCGCCTCTTAGATAGTAAATAACTTAAGAAGGTGTTAAAAGGTTTCTTGTTAAAAGGAGAGAAATAAACCTTCTTGGGTATGTGTAACCGGCGGCCCTAATCATGAGGGGAGGGAAGAGCTTCTCATGTGCATGTCCTCATTTAATGCCTAGCCATAATTTGCTTTTAGGGTTACATACTAGTCTTGAAGTCACTTATTTTCTTAATAAGGCCCCATGGCCGAAATATAAGTGGGTACACTTATACATGTATGGGTTTAATTCAATTGCATCTTATCCATGGTCATAGCTTACCCACTTTCCTATCTCAATTTTCGTACACTACACACATATGCGTGTTTAAAGTATATTTTCAACTATTATCTTTTGAATACGCCTTTCAATAAAATCCTTTAGGCCAATATCGAGTCATAGGCCGAATATATACATATATAAATAAACATGACATACATACTTCTTATACTTATATATATATATATATATATATATATATATATATATATATATATATCCCCAAAAGTGAGGTTTCAGCTCAATAAAATATTCCGTTTCATAAAAAAAATATATATATATATATCCAATACCATGCATATAACTATGTACATATGCATATACCATGTGAATATACTTTCTATGAAATTGAAATAATCAAACCGAAAATGACTATGGTTAGGGGTGAGATACTCTTGGTTTACCCCATTGGAGAAGGAAACCGGCGGTGGAGGGGTTTTATTCCCAACTCATTTACTCCTTAATCATTATACCCCCTTCTAGAATTTTAAGCTACTTTTTACAAAGTTTCTATGGTGGTTAAAGGAATCACCATGGGTTGCCCATGGTTTAATTTCGGTGGTTAAGGTATATTTAGTAGCTCCACCATGTTTGAATCACCTTTTTAGAATGTTTAATGAAAAAGGCCACTAGGTACATTAAAGAAAATGGTAGAATTTGGTCCTTAATCTCCTAGCTCCATGCGTCCCTCGTTGCTAGTGGAACTTTTAGTGAGTTACACATTCTTACAACAACATGATTTTGTGACTACCTTACCCATAACTATCTACGTTGTTGCTTTAATAAGCACTTAAGGAGTCTGGTTAAGTCTTTCTAGCAAAAAGGTGGTCTCCTTTACGCCTCCCCTACCCGGCGGCCTTAATGGGGAAAAGAAATGCTTTCCCCTCTTTTTACCTTTTAAATCTCTTTTAGTAAGGTACTAAATGCTTATTATAACTTTCTATGTTTTCTCTCACCATTACAACAAGGGTTTATTGTTTGTGGTAAATGGGACTCCACTTTAATGTCCCCATGCTCTATGCCGAAATTTATCAGTGATATTGAGGAAAAAACTACCAACCCACATGCTTCCTTATCTTTACTTGGGGTAGTATACTATTTTCCTTTCATTATTGGATAATCGTAGGTAATTCTTGAAATATTCTTCTTTAGAAATATCATTATACCGCGCCACTTCATGCTAGCCCCGGATATAGTACCGTTATTTGGTGGGGTACAAGTGTACAACATTCTCCCCCCCCCTTAATATAAGTTTCGTCCTCGAAACTGAAGTCAGTACGGTATAGGCTTCCATGTTTCTTTACGCCTCTTTATGACTTTTCTGACATTCCCCTTTCCCATAAAATCTGAGACTTCACTTACAAGGCAGGAACTGCTTAAAGATATCAGTACTTATGGAATCATTTAAAATCTTATGCTACACCAGGTCCCACTGGATTGTAACGTTACTGCTAGGGTGCGTTGGGCAATTCCCAACTTACAATCCTGAACTTACGCCTAATCATATCCTAGATATCATACTCGATCTCCCTAATGGTCTTGTGACGCTTCCTTCACACATATCTCATCATCTTACATTATTCTATGAATTCACTTTTAAGGAAATTCCTACATGCAAAATAACTAGCAATTTTATGCCTCCCGGTCCTTATACAACTCCTTAGCGGTTTATATGCAGTGGACCCAATAAATTATCGATCTTTAAATAGTGGTATCAATTCTTTACAGTAATTTTGTGGAGCTCTTTTTATCTAGGTACTTACCTGATCATCGAGGACCCAACACTTGCAGCACATTCTAGTTTTCAGGCTCTAGTTGTGCTACCCTAGTGGTCTGCACTGTCTACTAATCATTGAGTATGTAGAAATCTTTCCTTAGGATCCCTTATCCAGCGTCCTATATATATTCATACTTGGGAAACAAGCAAGGTAAAACGTAAGTACTTTGCGTTTTAAGTTGGATGTTCAAACATACCTGTTTGTAGTTTGGAAGTTTCAAAGTTCCCTGGATAGATCATTCTTCGATCCAGACTAGTATTCTTGGTTGGTTTGTTGTTAGTCCCATCTAAGTATGGCTGCCATCTTCTACCCCTTCTCTTATCATGCCCATCACGTCTCTTCTTTCGCCCTTCCGCTATCTTATTTTCGCGCTTTGCTTCATTACAGTCCTTCAGCAGTTCATCAAAGGTCCTTGAGTGTGCCTTGACCAACCAGGTCTTAACTTGGAAGCTTAGACCGCGCATAAATCTGGTTATCTTCCACTTTTCGTCGTCTATAACCAGGGGAGCATATCGTCCTAACATAATAAATTGACGGACATACTCTGAGACTGTGGTGTTTGGTTCTTGTTTTAGCGTATCAAAGTCTTCAATCCTTTCTATGACCAGTTCCAGGGAGAGGAAAGCCCCACAGAACTCTTCTAGAAATCTTGCCCAGACTATTGGTCGAGGTAGTGGCTGGATATTTGTCCTTCACCACTCACCGGCCTAACCTATCAGAAATGGCCGGACTATTCGTGCCCTTATCTCATCCGGCACCTTCACCCACCAAAGTTTATTCTCAACTTCGTTGAACCATTGCTCTGCCTCCTCTAGGCTAGTCCCCCCATCAAACCGCGTATTTTATGCTTTAACTAGCTGTCACCGTACCGGTCCGTGATGTCATATGCACCACATAGCGTTGGTTTTATTCGAATTCATACCGAGATAAGCGACAAGATTTAATTCGTAACTCAATGAAAATTCCTAGTGGCATGTAAATAGATACAATATGGGGCAAATTCTTTAAAGCATCGTCAACTAGGGTTTTATCACTAAATCGAACCCTAACTTCTAGTCTAAGTCATCCTAGTCCAAGGTCAACCCACATCTAGGATCATGTCTTAGATCTAAGGGAATTTTGAGGAGTTACATATCACATTGTGATTACATCATACATAACTATTTTGTATAATTGCTTTAGTAAGCAATTAAAGTGTGTAGTTAGCCTTTTTATCAAAAGGTGGTCTCCTACTCATTACCTCTACCTGGTGGTTTTTAATGGAAAAAGGTGTACCTTTCCTTCTTTTTACTTTTTAAGTCTCATTTTGTAGAACACTAAATGCTAGAATGACTTTCCATGTTTTCTAGCAAGAGTTAGTTGCTTGTGGTAAAAGGAACTTCCACTTAATGTTTCCCAATCCTCTAAGCCGAAATTTGAATAGTCTTGGGTAAAATTAGCAAATAACTTGCTTCATAATTCATACTTTGGGGTAGTATACTATTTTCCTTTAACATCGAAATAAACGTGGGTAAAGCCAAAAAATATTCTCCTTCTAAAATATCGTCCTATTGCATCACCTCACTCTAACCCCAGATACCGTACTATTTTCGGTGATGTACAACATAAAGAGCTATGAATGTGGAAAACTTGGATGTTTACCATATGACTGTCCGAACAAGGACAAACAAACAAACAAGAATCGTGAGAAGGATTGGAACAAAAATAGACCTGTTTCATAACCTAAACAAAGGAATTCAAGAAGAGCTCTCAAGGCCTCCACTTGGAGTGACTAATCTGACTCTGAGACTGATGGTACCGAAGAAGAAATGGCACAAGTATACTTTGCATTAAAAGCATCAAACGAGGTATCTTCTGACTCTGATTGTTATTTAGAACCCTCTTATGATGATCTATTTAATCAATATCTTGAACTGCATAAATTCACAAAGACTCTTGCAAAAGAAAAGAAACGGTTAATTGAAGACAAGAAGTTGTTAGAATCATCTAACACGAACCTTGTTTCTCAATTAAACGATTCAAAAGAAGAGTCGTCTTGCACAATTAATGCATTGAAATTAGAGGTCTCATCATTAATGTCAGAAAATAATGAAAGAAATCTGAGATTTCAAATTTGAAATCAAGAAATGTGGATTTAGAAATAATGGTAAAATAGTTTGATACGGGTATGAACATGCTAGATCGCATCATCTTCTCAAAAAAGCATGAAAGCGACAAAACCGGATTAGGATACGCTGAGAAAAACGAAACACAAAATAAGTCAACCAAGTTCATTCTATCTTCATCTAAGAAACAACATGCATTCAATACAAATGCAGCACCTAAAAAGACGCCTAGACCACCCTTCACTTCATCTCATCATGCTTCTTCTTTTTCATCTCATACAAGATATAATTATGTGCCGTATAAATACGAAAGTAAACCATTGATGCATACATGACATTCATACAACATAAATGCATCAAGATCACACCATGCAAACTAGCACAAAGGCATTTCAAAAACAAAAATCATACAATGTGTATGATGGCATTCTCAGCCAAAGGCCAAGCGCATTTCCACCTTATATATATTATATTGCTTCTTCATCTCTATTCTCACCATTTGTAAGACCGAGAAAGGTCACCCAAGTTTGGGTACCCAAAAGTACTCTTACAAAGGGGTGAAGAACTAACTCGTAAGGACCCAAAAAAAGGGTACCTAAATCGTTGTTACACATTGAAGGGAAAACATACATCTAAAGATACATCAATTAAGTGGTTCTTGACAGTGGTTGCTCGAGGCACATGACGGGTGACACGAGCTTGTTTTCGAATTTGAAGAAGGTTACAAAAGGTCAATGGGTGACCTTTGGAGACAAGATTGAAGGAAGAATCATCAGAAAAAGTACAATTGGAAACCCAAGCACTCTTCAAATCTCCAACGTCTGTTTGGTAAGTAATATATCCTACAATTTGCTTAGCATCTCACAGTTTCTTGACAACAGTTATTATGTGTGTTTCACTCACCCATATTGCAATATAGTAAATAAAAACAGAGAAACGGTATTAAAAAGAAAAAAGAGAAGGAAATATTTTTACACTATCGATGGATGACATGTTAGACGCTAAAGCAAAATGTTTTATGTCAAATGAACCTAATGTGAATTTGTGTCATAGGAGGTTTAGACACATTGGCATCTCAACGCTTGAGAAACTTAAACGAAAGAATCTAGTATGAGGATTGCCTAAACTTGATTTAGACACCTTCAATTTGTGTGAATCTTGTATTAAAGGCAAACAAACACACGAGTCAGTTAAATCTAAAAATGAAATTAGCACGCATAAAGTCATAGAATTGTTACATATTGACTTGTTTGGTCCCAGTTGCACTAGGAGTCTTGGTGGGCAACATTATGCGTGTGTCATCGTTGACGATTTTTCTAGCTATACATGGACTTTATTTCTTGCAAATAAAGATGATAGTGCCGTTGAGATTGCCAAATTAATAAAACAACTTGAAAATGAGTATGGTTTGAATGTGAAAAAGATTAGGAGTGATAGAGGAGGAGAATTTAAAAATAAGGACATGATTGCATTTTGCGAAGAAAAAGGTATTAAACACGAGTTTTCGCCACCTAGACACTAGAGTTAAACGGAGTAGTAGAAAGAAAGAATAGGACACTACAAGAAATTACAAGAACGTTGCTATGTGAAAATAACTTGCCTAGATTTTTTGTGGGTAAAAGTCGTAAATTGTGCATGCTATATAGTTAATCGCTTATCGATTGGAAAGAAAATAAACAAAACGCCTTATGAAATTTTGAATGATCGCATGCCTAAAATTGATTATTTTCGTGTCTTTGGTTGTAAATGCTTTGTTTTGAATACAAAAGATAATCAAGATAAATTTGAGTCTAAATCCATTTAATACATTTTTGTTGGATATTCTGTGAATTCTAAGGCAAATAGATGTTTTTATCCTATCACTAGACAAATTTTAGAATCTATTCATGTGAAATTTAATGAATTCGGTGAATATGAAATAAATAAAGAAGATTAAGATGATTTTGAACTAAAGCCCGTGTTAGATGATATAGAAGAAAATATCGTACATGATGAACATGTCACACTAGAAATGCATGATCACTTAGAAAATAATCAACTAAGATGTCATAGAGATCACCCAAACGACCTTATCATAGGTGACATAACACAAGGTGTACGATCACGTAGAAGAATAAAGCAGGATGAAATAAATCAATTCCATGCTATGATATCTGAAATTGAACCCAAGAATGTATTTTATGCTTTGAATGATTCTTCTAAGACTGATGCGATGCATGATAAATTAAATCAATTCACAAGAAACGATGTATGGGATTTAATGCCACAACCGCAAGATAAAACGATAATAGGCGCAAAGTGGGTCTTTATAAACAAAATGAAGGAAGAAGGTAAAGTCGTTAGAAACAAAGCAAAGATTGTAGGACAAGGCTATAATCAAGAAGAGGGAATAGAATACAAAGAAACATTTGCACCCATAGCACGTTTTAGAAGCCATACAATTATTACTTGCTAATTCTTTCATGAAGGATTTTAAACTTTATCAAATGGACGTAAAAGTGTATTCTTAAATGGTTTTATATAAGAAGAAGTATGTGTAAAACAACCATTCGGTTTTGAGGATTTAAGACATCCTAATCATGTGTATAAATTAAACAAGGCACTATATGGTTTAAAACAAGCACCTAGGGCTTGGTATGATCGTTTTGCTACTTTTATTTTAGAAAATGGATTTTAAAGAGGAACCATAGATAGTACTTTATTCTTGAAACAAGAAAAATCGGATTTACTTATTATTCGAATTTATGTTGATGACATCGTTTTTAGATCTACATCTCATAAGCTACTTGAAGAATTTGAAATATGCATGAAATCCGAATTTGAAATGTCTATGGTTGGTGAGTTAAATTATTTTCTTGGCTTGCAAATTAAACAAACTAGTAAAGGTATCCATATAAGCCAAGTTAAATATGTGAATGACATGATTAAAAAGTTTAACTTTGAAAACTTGAAACCATCCCCCACCTCTACGAGTGTAACCACTAAACTTGATAAAGATGAGAATGGAAAAGACTTTGACAATGGCTTGTATAGGTCTATGATTGGTTCTTTGCTTTATCTTACCGCAAGTAGACCCGATATCATGTTTAGTGTTTGTATGTGTGCTTGTTTTCAAAGCAAACCCTAAAGTTTCACACTATGATGCTGTAAAAAGGACATTTCGATACATTAAGCATACTCCCACCTTATGAATTTGGTACGGTAAGAATTGTGAATTTTACTTGCATGCATATACTGATGCGAATTATGACGAATGCAAAATAGATAGAAAAACAACAAGTGGTACGTGTCAATTTATTGGAAATTCATTGATATCTTGGTTTTCGAAAAACAAAGCAAGTGTAGCATTATCTACCACTGAAGCGGAATATATGGCACTTAGTCTTTGTTGCACACAACTTTTATGGCTAAAACAACAACTATCTGACTTTAGAATAACGGTAAATTGCATCCCTATTTATTGTGATAGTATGAGCACCATCTGTCTAAGAACCTTGTATTACACTCTAAGGCAAAGCACATGGAGGTACGATATCACTTTCTTCATGATCATGTAAACTGTGGTGATATTGTTATAGAACATGCCCGTACTGAAGCACAAGTAGCCGACATATTCACCAAAGACTTAATCAAGCCACGTATGAAAATATACGCTCAAAATTAGGCATGATTTCGGTTAATTTGCTATAGATTGATATTTCTTTCCACCCTTAAATGTATTTTTGATGCCACTGATAAAATAAAGGGGGACAGAAAAGCATGATTTAAGGGGGAGCACATTGATATGAAATTAAAAATTCAAATTTCAAATTTGTGCATAATTGGAGGGGGAGCAGTCACACTTAAATCATGAACCAATGTTATTTTGTAAATCATCAAAAGGGGGAGATTGTTGAGAAAAAGGGTTTGAATGTTTTACAAATGCATGATTTAAATGCTACGTGTTTACGAAATGCATGAATAAATTATTATTGACACGTTTATATGATAAACATGCTTTATATGCTTATATGTATTGTTTCCGTACTAACAAGCCATGAAGCATTAAAGCTTACACCATATGGCAAAGATTTGTTGTCTTTGTACTATTTTCAGGTGTCAGAATTAATGAACTAAACTAGTTCATTAGGTGGAGTGCTTAAGTTAATGAACTAACTAGTTCATTAAATGAAGACATATTTGGAGAAAGCTTTATAGCAACAAATTTGAGAATGGAAAGTCTTCTCCCCATTCCTTCTACACGCCTTATATACATATAATATATATTCATATTTTCTAAAAAAAGGCACAATACACATAAATTCAAACGTACCACCGACACGTCGCATATATTATAAACATACGTCGACGTCACACCACTATATACACCTCATATTTATGAGTATGTTTAGGGCTTATATCATATGATATAAGTCATGGTGACGTCAAAATTATAGCTACATGTTTCAAGGTCATAAACCGACAATTGACATATCGGGTGATTGCTAAAACTTCACTAACATGTCACATATTTGCCATATAAAGATGGCCAGCACATATACTTCAAAAATGGCCAAATATTTCATGGCTCACATGTTACAAACAGCCACTAAGTGATTCCATATTGGCACACATAAATCACCAAAAATTTAGGCTAGATTTGTGGGGAATTCAAATTCAATCTTCTCTACTACACATGTGCGTTTTTATCTCAGCCATTTGAGCTAGATATACACTTTATTTTATGTATATTATGTGTGACATAATATATATTATATGTGCAAGAAGTTTGAATTTAATCGGAGAAAAATCGCATAATCGACGAAAGTCAAAAATTCTGTTTTCTACGAACATACAACATGGAACGTTTTTTTTTGACATAAGATGTAACATGTGTCTAGACACTTTTTACACATTCAAGACATGTTAAAGTGTTCTAGAAAGTTCAAAATAGGACTGGTTATTATTTACCATATATGTGTAAATATTGTGCATTATCTGACAAAGCTTAATACAATAAAATTTCAGCACATGTTGTAGCGCCCCACACCTCGGCCCAGCCGGATACGGTGCGTCCGCCGTACTTCACTACGGAGAGTACCAAGCGTCGATCCATAACATATCATAGTCCAGAACAAAATATGTGGACTATCATGCTTACGCTTTAACAAGCAAGCGAAACCGAGGCAGAATAAAAACTTTTAAAATAAAAGCGTCTAAAAAACCATCATGAGTCTTACAGACATGTTCAGAAGATACGGAAATCCAAAAGTCAATGTTTCCAACGCTAATTCTTACAAGTTCATCAATCACTTCCATCATAGCAGAATTTCCTTAAGTCGTCCACCTCTCGCTCTTCTACGGATAGGGAACCCTAGGTTCGTCTTCGATCCATTCGACCCTATTTCCTGCGGGTTCTGGGAGGAAAAATAAGGGTTGAGTGACAACGTCACCAGCAAGTAAATCATAAATAATCGTGAATTAAATAGAAAGTACATACAAGAACCGAACCCCAAAATTCGATTTAGAAACATACCTGACCTTCCATCCAATACCCGTAAGTAATCCGCTCATAACTTATTAAAGATCATAACTTAGGAGCTACCAAGTCATAACATTTTAGTCTAAGTGACATGTACCAAATATTCGATAAACCATTAAATGCAACATGCATGAGTATGCACATGTGATGCATCGTGATAAACATGAGGATAAGTTCTTTCATTCTTTCTTTCAAAACATCATCGTCAAACAAACAAGAGAGTGTTCATATCTATTCTTTCCGGATCTGAGGCGGTCATATTCTTCTCTTCGAATATATTATTTCCGGATTCGAAAACGGTCATATTATAGTCATCAGGTCTATTCTTTCCGGGCCCATAATCGTTATAACCAGGTCTATTCTCTTTGGGCCTGTACGGTCATAATCATCAGAATCAGGTCTATTCTCTCCGGGCCTAAACGGTCATAATCATCAGATCAATTAACCCCAGATCTGGAGTGGGTCCTGCTGGCCAGAATCATACAGTACCGAAGGAAAGCGTTCTTTTCAAAACAAAATCTTTTCTTTAACAACGCTTTTTCATCTTTCTTTATCATAAAATCAGTTTCATGAATCATGTAAGTGACGATGATGCAATGTATGACATGTACTATGTGATTCGTGACATGATGCGTTACATACATACAAGTACAATCTTATTCTTTAGACTGGAAAAATTTCCAGAATTATCGTTCTGTTGCACGGCCTCAAAACCTCGTGTTTTAGGCACGTTATCATGATTTCTTGTCATACATATGCATAAGGGTGTCTTTTCTACTTGCCATAAAATTTTCGTAATGTTTCGAGATACGTAAGACCCTTAAACAAACAAATCACCAAACAGAGTACTGCTGAATTCAGTAGTGCAGTACCCTTCTTTCACCTTTCTTTTGAGCCCGATAATTTTTTTTTAATTTGGGCCAAACCTGGAAAAATACTGTAAACATGCCAAGAAATAATGTTCGTAAGCCAAGCCAATTAAACAGGTCTAAACCACAAGGACAAAGCCTCCAATTAGTTCCGTGATTTCGGCCCAGTTTTCCAGTTTAGTAGCATTCGTTTTACTTCGGTATTTACCCCTTCAATTAATTATTCCAGGCTGATTACTTTACATGGACATGCTCACCTAGGTCCTAAGTCATTGCCATAAAATTTCCGGAGTAACATAATAACTTTCAAGGGGTCTTTTATTCACTTTTCCAAACGGGTACATGATGATTTCTGGAGTGGCCAGTTTTACTACGAAATTTATTGTGAGCAAACCGTAAATCCTTTTTCAAAAATTCCAACTCATAGACTTAGAAAACACATAGGGCTAGCATCCTACCAAAAATCAGCCCATTTGCATATTTCTAAAGTCCATTTTCCGGTCAATCAATACACCACTTAAATTCTGTCTTGTCCAGTGAATTTCAGCTTGACCAGTTTTACTAAAAATTCCATTAAGGACAAACCACAACTTATTTTACCAAAATTCCAACTCTCATATTTACCACATACATAGGGCTAATGTCATACCAAAAATTAGCTTAATTTCGTACTTCTAAGATCCATTTTCAGGTCACAAAAGATGTCACACTATTCTGCCCTGTTCCAGTATTTTCCATTTTCGTCACATTTCTTTACTAAAAGTATTCCAACTTGTGTTATTCTTCATAAATAACTTACTAGTCACCAAATACACCTTTTAGCATAAACTTTACAGGTTCTAAGACATGCTAAAGGTCATCAACGAATCACTTCAAAAACAATTAGAAGGTTACACATAACACACCTTGATCTTGCACCTTTTGTTCATAATAAAATCTATTCTTGGTATAATTAATGTATACGTACAATACCCCCAAGACAGCCCGTTTTATACACATTCAAGTGCTTAAATCATATTTCCATAATGAACATATTACACATAAGCCATAAAGCACATATCTTGTACACATCTTTTATCCCACATGTTACAATCTATCTCAAGAACCACATTTATCACCCATTTTCATCCAACCGTCCCTCTTACATGTCAAAGAAGAAAACCTTGCAACATTCATCTTAGATTAACATCATATTCATACTTAAAAAGAGCAAAGAATCCACCTTTGAAGAAAATCTCCGACATGCAAGACACTTATCTTAGAAACCGAAAGTTTCATGCTTCAAACTTATCATTTCACATCTAAGATTAAAACTTAGTAACATCTAGACATTCAAGCACATACTTTCACACACAAGTCATGAACATTTATAGTGTACTTGCCTTCTTCAAGCTTACACCTTTCCTTGGCTTAAAATGAGTATGAAATGAGTGAAGTCTTCCTCCTCTTCAGTACATATACCCCACGGTTTGGAGGAGGAAAAGAACAAACATTAGCTTTTATCTCAAATACAAGATAGAGCTAAATGGAGGCTTAGATGGTCTTACCAAAGTTATTCTTGGAGGTGGAGATGGCCCTAACCAACCAAAGGTCAATCTTCCTTAGTTCTTCAAAATTCTTCTCCTAGTGACTCCTTGAAGGTCATGGTTCCAACAAGAAACAAGGGTGTCTTGTGAGCTTCACCATGTAAAATGTAAAACACTCTTCAGGAGTTTAGAGTGCACTCACCTAGACCAAGTTTGCACTTGGAGGACTCTTGAATCTTCTTGGTTCCCTTCTTGCCGTGTGCTTTGGAGAGAAGAGAGGAAAAGTTTCTTACTCTTTGTGAGTTCTTGAGGGTTGAGAGTAAGAGAGAGTTCTAGGGTTTTCTTGGAGAAAATTTTCTTCACTTAGGCTAAGGGGTAGACGTTGGAAGCAAGAGAGGGAATAAGGGGTTACCATGGCATTGTTTTGTTAATTAACTTTAGTGACTTTAGCAAATCAGGGTTACTTTATGACTAACTTGGGTTACTTTATCCAATCATAGTTACTTTTAGGCTAACTTGAGTTACTTTAACCTTGTGGTTAATATAAAGTAACCATGGTAAGATTTAAAATTCTCCTTGGTTAACCATAGTGGGGGGTCCAGCGATTAGGGCCTTAAATGGCCCTTACCATGCTTAATTCTCTTTAATAAAAAGCTATGTGGGTAGTTTCCCCCTTTTTAATTAATTATTTCCCCTTTTTCTCTTCCTAAAATATAATTAGGAAAAATTATGATCCTTCTTGGACACATAGGGCCGAAACTTTGTGGGAGTTGGGGAAAAAATTGCCTGGCCACTTAAAATGGTTTAATTGCTATTTGGGCTTATTTAAAGAAGGCCCTTATGATTAGCCTTTTTTTATTGAAAGAAACCTTCTAAATAGCCTTTTTATCCTTGTGGCCGAAATCTCCTAGGCTCTTAGGGGTGAATTGGCCACTTCACATAGTACATGCTTCACGCTTGAATTATTATACAATATTTTCCTTAACACGAATCTAATTGAAGAAGTAATCGTAAAACTAAATAAATTGTACTTGAAGATGCAACTTTTCGTAAATTCACTTAGACAAGTTTCAAGTACAATGTGATTCCTCGTTGGGTACAACACATGTTCAGCTCTATACACACGCCTACTACATCTTGTTGGAGCAAAGGTGGAGCTTATTTGGCATTTCTATTGATGGAGGACATGCCACACAAGATTGGTGACATTGAAGAGGGCACCACGCAAGGAAAGATTTCAAAATACAACACATGCTGAAAATTCAGCACATGTTGCAATATTGGGCAATTTCTACACCCTTAATGGCCTCAATTTGTTTCCCAAAATTTAAGGGATTAAAAGTGATGTTATGTTAATTTTTTGAATTGGTTTTAAGCACATGTTTTGAGAGTTGTTTTATAGAATTTACAGCTCACTAAAGGGTGCCAAGGTGGACCAATCAATAAGTGACAAGCAAGGAAGGTCAATTCAGCCTTCCAATCATATTGCAACAAGTAAGCAAGATTATGTCACCTTCTACACAAGTTAATCTTCCAAGGACATTAAAAAAAATTCTCATGGAAGGCAAAAAGCCCTAGGGGGGCGGCCAACATGTGATAAAAGGGAGACGATAGTGCAAAACAAGGCCAAGCTATAATTCACATTCTCTCAAGTGCAAAAAGCAAGACTACTTTCTTCTTCTCCTTTCTTTCTTATTCTTCTTCTCTCAAGCCTATTGTTCATATATTCTACATATTGTATGGCTTTGAATATACCACCCATACACGTTCATTGTTGTAAAAGATTGACCAAGGTGTGATCAAACCTTACATTCGATCGGTGGTTGTGTTTGTGATTGATTTTCTTGTGTGTTTCGATTGTAAAATGGTGGAGTTATTGTTTGACTCAAGTCACCCTTGTGGTAAGGTATTTATTGTGTTTAATGATAACCTAGGAAGGTGTCCTCGAAGACTGGAGTAGGTTGTTTTAACCGAACTAGTATAAAATCCTTGGTGTTCTTAATTTACTGCACTTTACTTTCAGTGTCCAGTTTTCTGTATTTATTTTGTTGCAACGGCAAAAATAGTAAATGATTTTCAGAAATTATAACATTTGCAAAAACATATCCACAATTCCCAGTTTTCATTTGGTGCTAGTTTCAACTCATTTGGATAAGTGTAACTCAATCTAACGTTAATAGTTCTGAGACTAGTGCAATTTGATTTTAAGATTTGCAAAGGTTGAGAACATCAATGTGGTTGACATACTTCTCAAAGGTATTTTCAAAAACTGTTTCAACCAACTAAAATAAATATCTTGAGGGTCTTTTAATAAAAGTTTCAGACTGTTTGGAGTCAACAATTAATAGTAATAAATTTTGCAAAGTCGGAGTACGGTTTCTGGCAGATTTGCGCAATCTGACCAAAAACATATTTTTTCAAGGGGTTATGAGTGGAGTTTTAATTTTACATTTTCGTGAGTCTCTTATAACATCTGAGAGTACATTCTAAACATATTTCATAATTTTTAGAAGTCTAAAACTAGGTCTTTTAAATATTTCAATTTATGATATGAAAACAGAAACTCTTTTCAGAAGTAAGGTTTTTGGTCCAAAAGTTTTTCAAAACCAAACTTTCCACACTCACTAGTCAACCCCTCCTTCTTGTGGTTCTATACAGGTCCTACATTTATGTACATCAGTTGATCGATGTGCATTAACCTGAGAGATCGATATCGTTTCTCTTCAATTATTAAACTTTTTATCATTTATAACATCACGTGTGACATTCTTAAGTATTCAACACTTAAAATCATGACTTTGAAAATTATCCAAACATATTTCTCAACATTCTCCCCCTTTTGGATGATTTCAAAAATAACTCAACATGATTTTAATGTCACAACTCTTTACCAGTTGTTTATCACACATCTGCCAATTTATACCAATTGAATTGTTTTGAAAACCTCACCAATTCTATACCAATTGTTTTCAAACTCTCAAACTCTTTCTAGATACATATTGTTAGCTATGTGCTCCCATTTTACTTATACTCTCCCCCTTAACCTATGCTCCAATCCAATTTAACACCAATTAAAACTTATACCAATTGAACTTCACTTATTATTCCACCTCCAAAACATGACTGAAAATCTAAAATCATGTTCTATTCTATCTCCCCCTTTATTTTGCAAATCATGCAAAAGATAAAATTATGCGATTGTATCGTTGGTCAACATACCTAACTTGGCTCGTAAAGTTTTAAGAGTGGCTTGATTAAGGGGTTTTGGAGAACATCAGCAACCTCGTGATCAGTTCTTGTATGTTTTATGACTATATCCTCATTTTGAACATAGTCGCTTAGGAAATGGCATCTTACCTCAATGTGTTTGGCCTTAGAATGAAGTACCGGATTCCGAGAAAGATCGATCGCACTCGTGCTACCATAGAAAATTTGAATCTTATTCCTTATAATGCTAAAATCACTAAGTTGTTGTTTAAGCCAAAGTATTTGGGTAGTACATAAGCTTAAGGCTATTTACTTGGCTTATGTGGTAGAAAGAGCTATACTAGCTTGTTTCTTAGAGAACCATGAAACCAAGTTGGTTCCTATTAATTGACAAGTCCCACTTGTGGATTTTCTATCTATTCTGCAACCACCATAATCTGCATCATTATAGGCATACAACTCCAACTTAGAGTTTCTATCATACCAAAGTCCTAAATGAGGTGTATGTTTAAGATATCTAAATATCTTTTTCATTGCATTGCAATAAGATACCGTAGGAAACAAGATTGAAACCTAGCACACATACACACGCTAAACATTATATCAGGTCTTGATACGGTTAAATATAATAAAGATCCAACTATAGACGATATAGTGTGTCGCCAAAAGTTTTACCATTTTCATCCTTGTCTAGTTTGGTACAAACACTCATGGGAGTGGTTGAAGGTTTCAGCTCTTCAAATCCAAACTTCTTGATCATATCATTGAAATACTTAAGTTGGCTAATGTGAATTCCTTGAGGGGTTTGTTTTATTTGTAACCCTAAAAAGTAGTGCAATTTATCTACCATTGACATCTCAAATTCAGACTTCATACATTCTTCAAAGTCCTTTACTAAGGTAGGGTTGGTTGAACCAAAGATAATGTCGTCTACATATATTTGGTCTATTAATAAGTCATTATCTTTTCTTTTTAAGAATAGTGTGTTGTCTATAATCCCTCTTTGTTAATTTTTTGAAATAAGGAAATTTGCAAATCTATCGTACCAAGCTCTTGGAGCTTGTTTCAAACCATATAAAGCTTTCTTAAGATTGTGTACATGGTTAGGATTCTTTAGATCTTCGACTCCAAGGGTTGTTTGACAAGTACCTCTTCTTGGATATATGCGTTCAAGAACGCATTCTTGACATCCATTTGGAAGAGTTTAATACTGCTTAGACTTGCAATAGCAAGCAACAACCTAATGGCTTCTAGTCGTGCAATGGGTGCAAAAGTTTCTGCATAATCAATTTCCTCTTGTTGATTATAACCTTGTACGACTAGCCTAGCATTATTTCTTGTAATATTTCCTTGTTCATCCATTTTATTCCTAAATATCCGTTTTGTACATGTTATAGATTTATTTTCGGGTTTACATACTAAATCCCACACGTTGTTTCAGGTAAATTGATTTACCTCCTCATGCATGACATGTGTCTATGATATATCACCTAAGGCTTCCTTAACATTCTTTGTAGCGCCCCGTACTCGGCCTGCCCAAGTACGATGCACCCGCTGTACTTTGCTACGGAATGTACTAGGCATCAATGCATAACATATCACAGTCCATGCCAAAATCGTGGACCACAATGTCATCATCTTGACAGGTAAGCAAGATTTAGGCAGAATAAAAACTTTTAAAGGAAACAATTCCAAATATCCAACGTAGCATTTACTAGGTCCGAAATCAAAGTCCTCAAAATAAGTCCACAAAACAAAAGCCATCATAAAAGTCATTAAGCTGAAATCCACTCTCACGTCTACGGATACGGAACTCGAAGCTCATCGTCAATTCATTCTACACTATTCCCTGCAGGCTCTGGGGAGGAAAATAAAAGGGTGAGTGACACAGTCACCAGCAAGTATACCATAAACAATCATGAATTAAATGGAAACTCTACAGAAGAACCAAATCCTAAAATTTCAATTTCCTAACATACCTGACCTTCAACCCACTAGCCGGAAAGGTAATAAGATCATAACTTAAGTGACAGAAGGTAATAAGATCATAACATAAGTGAAAGTAGATTAAGCATCCTACTCACAATCATATGCAATGTGTATGAATATGAAAATGTGGTACATGAGAAGATGAGAACCAATTTTGATCATTCTTTCTTTCAAAACATAATCATCATAAAACGAGGAATAGAGAGGGTTCAGATCTATTATCTCCGGATTTGAAATGGTCATACCATCCCTTTCAGATCTATTATTTCCGGATCTAAAAATTGTCATACAATCAGTCATCATCATCAGGTCTATTACTCCGGGCCTTGACGGTCATAATCATCATCCTCAGGTCTATTATCTCTGGGCCTGGACGATCATAATCATCATCCTCAGGTCTATTGTCTCCGGGCCTAGACGGTCATAATCATCATCAAATCAATTAACCCCGAATCTGGAGCGGGTTGTGCTGGCCAGGAATTAATGGTACCATAGGAGTCTTTCTTTCAAAAACCAAAATCTTATCTTCAAAAGAGCTTTTCTTAAATTTCTTTCGCCTAAAAATCAGTCTCATGAGTCGCATGAACATGGACAATGCAATGCATGATATGCGACATGCAATTCATGACTAAATACATCAGAGAAAGCGTATACGGACTTGTCTCTTAAGCTGGAAAAAAGTCCAGCAGCAATGCCTTGTTTGCACAGCCTCAAGATCATCAATTCAGAGCCTATTTCCATAAACTCTCACCGTAACATGCATACTGGAATCTTAGCTACATGCCATACAAATTTCATAACATTTCAAGGTGGCTAAGATCCTCAAAACATTAAATTTCCATCAAGGGGTACTGCAGAATTCTGTAGCGCAGTACCCACCTTACCTTAGTTTCAAGGGCCATAAAACCATATTCAATCAGGACTATCACCTGGAAAACATAGCCAACATACCAAGGAACAATATTCATATGCTCAAACATCACATACAAGTCTAAATAAACAAGATCAAGGCCTCACAATACACGCCACTATACTGCCCTGTTTTCCAGTTTTGTACCGTGACTTTCATCTCAGTTGTTAACC
The DNA here is from genome assembly GCA_036186865.1 of Eustoma russellianum. NCBI lineage: Eukaryota > Viridiplantae > Streptophyta > Magnoliopsida > Gentianales > Gentianaceae > Eustoma > Eustoma russellianum. The sequence continues at coordinate 16,125,692 of AP025045.1, forward strand.
CTTAAAGCAGTGGTTTCAATCAAATTTCCTTATATGGACCTGTGCATATATGCCTTAGGTAAATACCATAAAAATTTCAAGGCAATCCAATATGTTTAAAAGGGTCATTTAATTATCTTTCTCAGTCTATGTACCTGCAAAATATGCAGTGACCTATTCTTACTAAAAATTCCATTAAGGTCAAACCACAAGATCTTTTACAGAATTTCCACCTCACAAATTTACTAAACATACCAAGCTATCAGCACACCAAAATTTAGCTCAATTGCACGCTCCTAAGGTTCATTTTTAGGCCAAACAATTTGCCAATCAAAACTGTCCAATTTCAGACAATCTTATATTTCATCACTTTTATTATTCAAGCATTTCCCAACTAACTTTAACCCCTAAGATAACTTGCTAACCACCAAGTACACATCCTAACATGAACTTTTCAGGTCTCCTAGTGTTCTTTAAGCTACTTCAAGAATGTCTAGAGTATACTTGCCTCTTTTGATCTTAGAAACTTTCCCTAGATTGAGCGTTGGTTGAAATAAATGGAATTTTCCTCCAACTTCACTATAGAGCACACGGTTTTTAGGGAGGAAATAAAGGTAAAAATTAGCTACCATTTAAATAAAGAAAAGAACTAGATTAAGGCTAGGTTTCCTTTCCAAAATGGAACTTAAGTGGAGATAGAAAGAGATCCCACCACCAAGATGCTAGCTTCTCTTAATAGCTTGAGAGGTCTTCCCCTAGTGATCATTAGGGGTCACGGTTTTTACAAGGAGAAAGAGGCACAAGACGAGCTTTACCATTTGAAAGGTGGAATTCACTTAGGAAGTTAGAATGCAACTTACCTAGATAAGGTTTAGAGCTTGAAGATGGTCTTGAGTCTCCTAAGTGCAAGCTTGCCGTATGAAATTAGGTGATTGAAGATTAGCCTAAGTGTGTAAGAGGCCTTTAGTGATTACCTTGGGATGAACCCTTGAGAGTATTGTGAGAGAGGAAGGATATGAAGCTTATAGGATATTCATGAAGAAGGTTTCATGGGGTAGAAAAAGAATGTATCCGGAAGTCTCACATAAAGAAGGGGAAGGGAGACTCTTCATGTGCATGGAACACAATTATGAAGGGTATTTAGTTGTCTTGCGCCATTTACTACTTGGTTGCTTTTGAGGATAGGTTAAAGAAAGTAACTGAAGTGGTTAGTTAGGGTATTAAGATAAAGGAGATCTCATGGGTAACCATGCTGTACCCGGCGGTCTATAGGGAAAAAGAGGAGGGAAACTCTTCAAATCTTGGAACAAAATCATGAGGCTCTTAACTACATGTGTAAGCCTTTTTGGTATTATTCTAAGAGCTTAATAAAGTGGTTAGTTGGACATTTGAAGTAAAGAGGGTTCTAGAGTCTCACAGACTCCTTGTTGGCCGAATTTTCTAAATAAAATTTGCAGGGTATAATTGTCATTTAACTTGCTTCATGAGACATACTTTTATAATTATACCATTTCTTATAATATTTACTTTAAGAAAATTTAATTGAAGAAGAAGTAATAAAACTTAATAAAATGCACTCGGAATGACAAATATCTTATTAAATCACTTCATAAGAGTCAGAGATACAGAGTAATTTCATTTGGTGCAACATCCTCCCCCCTTATCACAAGTTTCGTCCTTGAAACTTATGAGCACTAGTCAAAGAGATGTGGGTATAAGCTCCTCATGCTTTCCTCAGTCTTCCAAGTGGCTTCATCAACAGGGTGATACTTCCATTGCGCCTTAACCATGGGAATAGGTTGCTTTCTTAGGGCCTTTTCCTTCCGATCAATAATCCTCTCAGGCTCTTCTTCATAAGACACATCGGCTTCAATTTTCAACGGCTGCTTCTCGATGATATGACTGGGTTCGTGCACATACCGGCGAAGTAGGGATACGTGAAATACATCGTATAGCTGGGACAGAGATGGCGGTAGTGCTAACTGGTAGGCAACTTCTCCAATCCTTTCAAGAACTTCGTATGGCCCGATGAATATTGGACTCAGTTTACCTTTTATGCCAAATATTTTCATGCCCTTCAATGACGAGACCTTCAAGAACACTTTCTCACCCGCCTAGAATTCCAATGGTCGACGCTTTTCGTCGGCCCAAACTTTGCTTCTGTGTTGTGCCGCCTTCAACCTTTGCATGACAATCATCGCTTTCTCCCGTGTTTGCTCTACTAGGTTGGGTCCTGCAAAAATCTTTTCTCCAATTTCATCCAAATAAAGTGGAGATCGACACAACCTTTTATACAGTGCTTCATAAGGGGCCATTCAAATGGATCGGTGATAGCTATTATTATAGGAGAATTCAACCAACTTAAGACTCTTGTCCCAACTTCCTCCAAAATCAAGGATACAAGCTCGTAACATGTCTTCCAGTGTTTGGAATGTCCTTTTCGATTGACCATCAGTTTGAGGATGAAACACTGAACTAATCCGAATTTTAGTCCCATCGCTTTCTGGAAGGCTGTTCAAAGTCTAGAAGTGAAACGAGGATCGAGGTCACAAAATATACTCATGGGGTACTCCGTGCAAGCATACAACATGATCAATATACTTGGAAGCCAATTTCTTCATAGAGGCTTTGATTGACATAGCCATGAAATTGGCGGACTTCGTCAAACGATCAACTACAACCCAAATATCATCATATCAACTCCTTGTCCTTGGTAGGTCAGCCACGAAGTCCATAGTGACGTGATCCCATTTCCACTCAGGAACTTCAAGGGGCTGCAAAAATCATGCAGGTCTTTGATGCTCTGCTTTCACCCTTTGGCAAATGAGACATTTCTCTATGAATTCAGCAATTTGCTTCTTCATGCCCTGCCACCAGAACTTCTGCTTTAAATCTTGATACATCTTGTTTGCTCCTAGATGAATGGATAGGCGAGAACTATGGGCTTCCAGCAAGACTTCATTCTCTACAACATCATCCTTGGGCATGCATAATCGACCCCTGAACCATATGCTATCATCACTGCGAACCTCAAAATCTTCAGATGGCTTCATTTTCAACTTATCCTTGATCTTCCTCAAAGCTTCATCCTTTTCTTGAGCCTATTTAATTTTATCAATTAAGGAAGGAATCAAAACCAACTTAGCAAGAACATAATCAATGGAATCAACTACCTCAAGGTCAAACTCTTCCATATCGCGCTGCAAAGGCGGCTGTCGCAGATGTCTTGTTTTTCGACTCAAAGCATCAGCAACTCTATTAGCTTTTCCTTGACGGTACTGGATTGAGAGATCATAATCCTTTATCAGCTCTAGCCATCGGCGTTGGCGCATATTTAAGTCTAACTAGGTGAAAAGATGCTTAAGGCTTTTGTGATTGGTAAAGATTTCACACTTTTCACCGTATAGATAATGCCTCTATATCTTTAGGGCGAAAACAACGGCCGCAAGCTCGAGGTCGCAGACTGGATAATTCTATTCAAACGGCTTTAGCTGACGAGATGTGTATGCAATCACTTGATCTTTCTGCATTAACACACATCCAAGGCCGTTTTTCGAGGCATCGCTATATACCACAAAACTCTCACTAGGGACAGGTTGAGCCAAAACTGGAGCAGATGTCAACTTCTCTTTCAACTCTGCAAAGTTCCTTCCGCAGTCTGATTCCATTCGAACTTTGTCTTCTTCTGCGTCAGTCGGGTGAGGGCATAGCAATCCTGGAAAATCCTTCAACGAATTTGCGATAGTAGCCAGCTAGACCAAGAATGCTTTGCACTTCTGCGACATACGTTGGCCTTAGCCATTCCGTGATATCTTCAATCTTTTTGGGATCCACCGATATCCCTTTCTCAGATATGACATGGCCAAGAAATGATATGCTGTGCAGCCAAAATTCGCATTAACTAAATTTGACGTGCACATGCTTCTTCCGTAAGATATCAAGAACGATCCTCGAATGGGCTACATGGGACTCTTCATCCGGTGAATAAATCAAGATGTCATCAATGAAAACAACCAGGAATTTATCTAGTTGCTCCTGAAATACTCGATTCATAAGGTCCATGAATGCCACAGGGGCATTTGTCAATTCGAATGGCATCACATGGAATTCGTAATTCCCATAACGCGTCCTGAATGCGGTTTTCAGAATATCCTTGGCTTTGATCTTTAACTTAAAGTATCTGGAGCGCAGATCAACTTTACTACAGACTTGTGCTCCCTGTACCAAGATACCTTTAGACAGGACTCAAAATAGAATTTTATCGAAATAAAAATTATTAATTGCTTACCCAAAGCTCGTCAAACAGATTATCGATCCTAGGCAGCGGGTACTTATTCTTTATTGTAATCTTGTTGAGCTCTCTATAATCTATGCATAGATGCATGGCTCCATCCTTTTTCTTTACGAATAACACGGGAGCACCCTAAGGCGAGACGCTTGGGCAAATCAGTTTCTTTGTTCTTAATTTAATTCCTTGTTTTGATTCGGTCGTGATCTTGTTGATGCATTTTCTTCGTGATGATGTGATGTCTATATATGTGTATGGAAGTATATGTGTGAGTGGGAATTGTAGAATGGCGTTGCGGAATTGGAACTGAAGAAAACGCAGGATGAAAACCCTAGAAAATGGTGACATCGGAAATACAGGATTAATTAGATCACTTAGACATAAGTTACGATCTTGTATAAAATTTCTATTTACCCCTAATAAACAAAATAGACTTAAGATATAATCTTAGACCTAGGCTATGATCGGATTATGGGAGGTGTGTGCCGATGGTGAGCTTTCCTTGTCTAACCATCGATTTATCGGTGTTCAACCTTTCAACTTATTATTGACTAATTTGATTTCTTCTCATGGACTTGGATAACAGGAAATGCCTCCACGATGTGAGCCAGCTGGGAACGGTGGTGCGAACCACCAGAATCAGGAGATCATTTCCAAGCACTCGAAGATGCCATATTCACAATGACCAACACCTTAGCACAGTAGTACCAGCTGCTGAACGAGTATGCACCGCCTCCACAACCATTGCACTCGGACCTGAGATTCTTCAACAAGGAGATACGGAGCAGTGATGGCGCAGCACAACTGACACCGCTGATCAGTTGGATCAAATTTCGGAATGAGTTTAAGAATTACTATGTGTTCAATAGTGCGATCTTTCAGAGCATGGTTCTAGATCCATGGTGGAAACATAGATTCAGGACATGATCTTAGAGATTAAGTTACGATTTTGCCCCTAAGTTATGATATTAAACCTAAGTATCGATTTTTAGTTGTAAGCAAGGATCATATATTAAGCACGTTATTGGAAATAAGACTTGACCTTAGAAGATAAGGGATGATCTTACCCATAAGTTATGATTTTATACTTAAGGAATGACGATACGAAATATCGGCTCTAGAAATTAAGTGGTGATCAGAACAGCCGGTGATGACTGAACGTAAGTACTGATCATAGTCATAAACTTTAATATGTTCTAAGCATTGAAATTAGAAATAAGTAATGATTTTAGACGTAAAGAATGATGATAGCCGTATCAATTCTAGAAATAAGCCATGACATTAGACCTAAGTGATGATCGGGTAAGGGATATGCCCACGTATACCTAGGGCACTCCATAGGACTCTGAATTATTTGTCTTACCTAAGTGCTGATTAAAAATCATTTGTAAATTCCTTATATCTGACCCCTGCAAACCCGGTACCATTATGATAAATGAAGCGGGTTCATGCCCCTACTTTAACAGTAGTGTCCGAACGTGACTATGTCTAAGTTGGGATCGTAATTCCTAAGCAATGATTTATAGTAGAATGTTAGAGGCTAAGAAAGGATTTATTAACGTTAATGATCTGTAGAGTATAGCAAAGAATATCGTATAAAAGGGGTTTATAGTTACGATTAAGATGTTGAATTTTAGAGTTTAAATAAGCCAAAGATATTAGTTTTATTAGGGATATTAATCAACAGTGATAAACGAGCATCACTAAAGTAAGTACAGTGGAATAGCAAAGGATTACAAATTGGGGTTTAAGTGTTGATTTCTAGGAACACGTAAGTGCTGATTCATCGAGTAGAATTGAACTGAAACAAAGTATGAATAAGCAGTGGATGTTTTTCAGGTGAGATATAACTAAACTAAAATAGCAGTTGAAATAACCAAGTAAAGAAGTACAGTGGATCAGTGTGGCGCGCGGAAGCATGGTGAATTAGAATGCCCTAAGTTGATCAACAATTAGTATGCCATACTAGGATTGAATAACTTAAGTTAAGATTTATAAGAAACGGTACATAGGTTGATTTTTCATTGACATTAAGGGGTAATTTAGAAATTTATACGAAGTATTGGACTATTATTTTTCAAGTAGTTAAACGTTTTCGTATAAGCACGTACACCAAGATACATTCTATATTTCAAAGGTATTTCAAAAATTTTTGCTGCTAAGTATTTCAACTATTTTCACTTCTTTATATAGTCTATTACTTTACAAGGCTATATTCTTTTCTGAATTCGTATAGCCACTTAATAGAATTTTGACTACCTCTCACAAAATTAATATATTTTAGAATATTGATGTTTTCGAAGAATGATATACTTGTATATCTCTTATATTTTTCAAACTCTTGTTTAGCTATATTTACCTTCCTAAAATAACTTTATTTGAAAACTAGCAATATTGCAAGCATTTTACCCTTTAAATGCTTTTGAAATTATTTATCTTCTTGCGATGAAATTATTTAATTTTGTGAAGCAGAAATAGTTTCAAAACATATGTACTTATTTTTGAAAAAGAACGGTACCTTATTCAGATTGTTTTATAAAACTTTATATTTGCTGAATTTTCAATCGTTGTGTTTTGCGAAACAAGAGCTTTCAAAATATGTATTTTGTTAAAAAAAAGAGAGAGACCGCGTTCAAAATGGTTTTTTTTTAAAAAAAAGAAAATTTTTAAGATATTGTGTCTAAGTTATTTTAAGGTGGTTTACTCGAAATACTTTTACAAACAAGTATATCGTTATTTTTTATAAGTAGTTTTTTAAAATATACATACTTCTTTTAGAACAAGAGAGATATCGTATTCAACTTGTTTTATAAAATGTAATATTATTGAGTTTCCACTATTTTAAAGCAATTTTACCGTGATACTTTTGCGAACAAGTTAGGTCATTGTTATTTTAAGAAGTCAAGTGAGACACCGTTTTGTGAAAACAAGTATACAATACTTTGATTCTCATGTTTACACCTATAAGAAAGATATACTTTCAAATAATTAGAACTACAAAAAAAACATGTCCATACCCATACTTCGTATACTAGGTTTTGATGATATCTCAAAAAAAGGGGTAAGAACATGATCATATAGCTAGTTCGTAGATATAAGGATTGATTTCGATAACTTGGTTCTATGATATAGGAGAGTGATGGTTAGCGTGTTGGAATATTCGATGGACATTCTAGATTATCATGAACTAGGAGATGGACTTTATATGATGAGTTAAGAATTTGAAATGGTAGATTACAATAAGTTGAATGATACACATCCAGTGGTATCAGTGGGAGTTTATAAGTTATAATTATAGAGAATTAAGTTACAATTATAGTACACCTAAGAACTAATTATAGAGAGCTGCTGACGGCTGCGGACATAAGTACGTTATAAACCGATGATTGGGATATGAAAACCCCTGTATGATGACTATACTCCTAAGTTTGATCTTAGAATTTTAAGAAGACAGGTTATTATCTTAATAAGCAGAGAATAATGGACTTAGAAATTACCTTGTCGGGTACAAGGAATGATTCTCGAGGCCTTAGTCTATGATAAAAAAAATGAAATGGTTAACGTATCACAATATGAAATGGATATTTAGTACGGTCATTATCTAAGTTAATGGATTAAGTAGAACCATACTAAGTCATTGATTATGTCATACGCAAGTGTCGAGGACGAAACTTAATGTAAGGGGGAAGGAATGTTATGACCCGTATGTTGTAAAGGAAAATAGAAAGAAAATAAAATAAGAAGGAAAATAATTAAAAGGAGAAGCGTAATTATATAATAAAGGATAATATTTATCACAATACTATTAGGATTGAAAAAGAAGATATGGATATGAATTAACTACCTAAAAGATATACTTTACATAAACTACCAATACCTAATAGGAAACCTAATTAAACTCATCTATATATATATATATATATATATATATATATTTTGAATGAAAATTTTTAATTATGAAAAGGCCTCACTTTTGGCGGAGGAAAACCATAGTACAAGTGTCAGAGTATGCGAATAAGTGAATTAACAAGCTAAGGATGATATATCTCCAGTCGTATATGATATGCCGCATTAAAACCTTGCCAAGAAAAACCACCCTTGTGGATAAAACCTTGGCGAAGGAAAAAGCGTACATATTTATACGGCTGTCATTGATATCAAATGTGTAAAATACTAAATACAATGATGTGGTATGTATTGTTGTCAGAGTGGGAGGCGCATCAATTGCGTTGAGAAGCCCGTTACATGAGAATGTATGTGCCATCATGATTTGTATCGTTTGACGAAGATGCTGGCGGTGCCATAGAAGCTTCCAATTGCCATTGTCAGTACGTACAGCATCCTCGTGTAAACGAGCAGCCATCCAGATTATTGTGTCCGTCCATGTAGCATGCAAACAAAAGAATGTGTGAAACATGTATAGATTGCATAAGAAAATGAAACCAACCCAGTGAATGTAACACATACCCAGTCTGCCTGTACTATCCGAAGCACAGGCAGGGGAATAAGAGGTGAGCCAATCCATATGGAAGACCAGGAAAGCAGCGACAATAAAATTTTGAAGATGTAAAAACGCCCATGCAGCAGCAATAAGCATAAGTAGAAAATATATACAAATATGACTAAACGATAAGATGTCGATCTCACCAAGGCTGCCTGCACTTGTAAAAGCACAGGCAGTGAATGCATACGTACGCCAATCCCTGTGGAAGACTTTATCGTCATATGCAATGATAATCATCGAGCCCTCGCAAATTGTAATCCATGCGGAAGAGAAAATAATGTGTGCATAAGCAGTGAGAAGACAAATGGCGAGGAGATGTAAGAGCAAAGGCAACATACCAAGTCTGCCTGCACTCACATGAGCACAGGCAGAGGATATGAAAGTGCGTCAATCCATTTGGAAGACGTAGAGATCACCGCGTATGCAAGGACGCTGACGTGAGGTCCAAAGTGACTGCAGCTCGAACCATGGGGGGCAGACTGGAGGTTGTGAATTAAGAGCGATCGGGGACGTCATTGCGTGATGAGCAAGGTAATGTGCTGGCATATTGGCCTCACGATATATATGAATGATGTCCAAATTATGATGAATAATCAACATATGTAGGAGTCTGAGATGATAGTTGCCAAAGATTGGCTGTCTTTGACGTAAGCGCTGCAGCATTTGCGCACAGTCTGTCTCTATGATAAGCGTCCGATATAAAGGTAGAAAATAGAGCAATCCAAATAAGGCTGCCTGAATTTCAGCCATCAGTGGCATACACGGAGGTAGGCGAAATGCTAAGGCACGCACACAAGCTCCATTAGAGTCACACAAGATGACTCTGCCTGCAGCATATTAGCGTCCAACAGCTGCGTCAACATTAAGTTTAAATCGTACTGATGGAGGGGTGTGTCATTTGATCACTTGGAGACGTAGAGATCGAACCTTTGGAATCCATGATATCGAAGGGGAAGGACCTGCGGCTAGTTCGGATTCATGCAGCGTATGAACCCACATATCTATATCAAAATGGACTGTAGCCCGGAGTGCCAATAGAGAAAAGGAGGACTGGTCCCCATACACTAAACTAGCATAGCAACGCCATATATTATGTATTAAGATGCCGGGAACAACTATTTTAAGAACCCCAAGTATTGAAGAAGAGGAGGAGCGATACCACCAAGACAATAAATATTGGCGTAGAGGTAGAGAAGTGAGGTAAACGCCATGCAACTCCGCCGCGAAGAACGTCCATAATAGCCGAATTGGTGGACAATACAAGAAAACATGATCAATCGTTGCTGACTGTTGCTTGCAAAAGGGGCATTGCGTGAGACGTGCCGCAGAATAAATGCCAATGTAATCTTCAAATGGTAGGGCTGCGTGGAATAATCGCCAAATCAATAATTTTATGGATAGCGAATGTTGCTTGAACCAGATGAACTTAGCTGAAAGCAATGTTGGTCTAGACGGGCGACAAACATCATAGGCAGATTTTAGAGTGAATTCCCCCGAGGGCGTTGGCTTCCATGTAAGATGTGCATCCGTGGCTGCTGTGTGCGAAATACATACATCATGAATGCGACAGATGAGCTTCCAAACTGGCGAATCCGGTAGTCGTGGATGAAAATCCCCTCTTCGTCCATATTTTGCATGCATATAACGACTCCATAAAGTGTCTTGTTTCTGATATAACCACCATATTCTGCAGTGATATGCCATCTGTAGCGCGTTGAGATCCCGTAGCCCCAAGCCGCCTTCATCAACGGGCAAAGTGATTTTGGACCATGCAACCCAATGATGTCGATTTCCCCAATAAAAAGTGGCCATCTTTCTGTGTATCATTTTAATGACATACTTTGGTAATCCTCCTGCAGCCATGACATGAAGGGGAAGCGCAGAAAGTACTGAACGCAATAATACTAAACGACCCGCTGATGAGAGAAGACGGGAATGCCAACCATGTAAACGGTCATCAAAATGCTGTAACAGAGTAGAGCAAAACCGTGAGTGATTAATACCCTTGTGAAGATAGGAACCCAAGTATCGAAATGGCAATGCCGAGAGCCGCATCCCGAGTATTTCCTGCAAGTTCCGAACCCGTCGGGCGGAGAGGCGTGCCGATGGAATGAGACTACTCTTTTGAAAATTGACCTTCTGACCAGAAGCAGTTTCATATTCCGTTAAGAAAGTTTTAAAATGGCGTATATTACGCTGTGTGCCTTGCAGGAAAATAAGGAGATCGTCTGCATAAGCTAAATGTGATATGGCGAATGGAATACGACCAAGCCTAAATGGTAGTATGTGGCCCGCAGCCACTAACGATGTTAATCCTCGGCTGAAACCCTCTGATGCAAGAATGAAGAGCAATGGTGATAAAGGATCCCCCTGCTTGACACCTCTCTATGGACGAAATGTAGGTGAAGGCTCTCCATATATATATATATACATATCCCACCTTGCATATACAAGAAAAAAACCCCTAATTCTTTTCCCCTACCCTCAGTTGACGGCACTCATTCTCCACAACAACAATTCCAGATGCCATCCCTTTGTCCCCTGAGAAATATTGGTGGCCAGTCTCGGCAGCCACCAAATAGGAAGAAAGAAATTCCATATTTTTATAATATATATGTGTATATAGTGATATATATATACACACACCCTAAACCCTACACCACAGTGTAGCATTAGCCGGCCACCCTTCGACGCACCAAGCATAAGTCGGTCACCCTTGAGAAAAAGGAGGAAGATTTTGCTTTGTCGACGATTTCGGTATAGTATGAATGATCAATATTCGGGCCTTTAGGAAGAAAGGAAAGATTTGCCCAATACCAAGCATAGATGTCAGCGGGTTAGAAGGAAAACATTCCGCGTAGAAAGTTAATTCGTCAAAAAGGTAGGTGCATACTATTTATTCCCTCAAAACAGTATGAGGATTGCATACGCAAAACATATTTTATGTGTATTGATGTCCTTTTGTTTTGATTCAATCATGATCTTGTTGATGTATTCCAACGTGTTTATTTTCTGTTCTTCGATTTTGTTTCAACCGTGGTGTATTGATGCAGTCCAATGTGTTTATTTTCTATTTTGGATTCGAGATCTTGTAGATGTATCACAAAGTGGCCATGGTGGTTGTTTGTTCTTCATTTAATTCCTTGTTTTGATTCGGTCGTGATCTTGTTGATGCATTTTCTTCGTGATGATGTGATGTCTATATATGTGTATGGAAGTATATGTGTGAGTGGGAATTGCAGAATGGCATTGCGGAATTGGAACTGCAGAAAATGCAGGATGAAAACCCTAGAAAACGCTGACATCGATTGATCGATGTCAGAGGATGATGTACATCGATTGATCGATGTTCAGCAGGTGAGAGGTCGATGTATCCCAGATGCACATCGATCAATCGACGTCAGCTGGGTGAGGGTTCGATGTGTCTCAGTTGGACGTCGATCGATCGACGTCAGGGGATGACGTCCAACTGTTTTTTTCCTTTCTCTTGCATCCATGGCACGTGCATTTGCATGAGGTATACTACGTGTATAGGGCGTGGGTATCGGGATGATATACTGTGTCTATAGGGCATGGGTGTCATGAGACATACTGTGTCTATAAGGCGTGGGTGTCCAAACGGCAAGTGGTGGCTAGAGGCCACGACGCTGGATTTAAGCCCCAGGAGCATGCATTGCATATAGGTCCAGGAGCATAATGCATGACATATTTCTAGTTGCGTGTCACGTTAATTGAGCATGCATCACGTACTTGCGCATCTGGTGTGGAGTGTTTATTTACCTTCCCGTATAAGTCATGTTACCTTGTTTTATGTGTTACGTGTTGATATCTTTTTGCGTATGTAAGCTTTGTATTATTTTGAGAGGCACCTACTGGGTGATTACCATCACTCACCCCCTACTATTCCAGGTGAGATCAATGCTAGGTATGATTATATCTTCCTTGAGGATGGGGCTGATGTCGTGGAGTGGGCTGAGTGACTCGTAGATATGTTTGCAGCGAGGACGGAGACGGGCTGTTTATGATGTTCTTGGGGTGACACAGACATTTCTATTTTTCCACTATTACTTTGAACCATTTTCAGACTTTTAAACTTAGACATTTGACTTTGACTTGTATGGCCTGGTCAGCCTAGTAATAATGTCTTTATTTTATTGAGGTTCGTTAAATTCAAATTAGTGTTGTGTTTTATCGTTTCTGCGGAAAGAGAAAAAAAAATTTCTATGTCAGCACTGACGTGTAACAGGTTGATGCGACGCTTTGTATTCTCCTTAGTGAGATACGATAGGTGCACCGCTACCGAGGCTAGGGCTCGGGATGCGGGGCGCTACAGTCTTTCTGCATAAGAACATATCCGAGACCATTCTTTGAAGCATCACTGTACACCACATACTTCTCACCAGGAGTGGGCTGAGCTAGGATAGGGGCGGTTGTCAACCTCGCTTTTAGCTCAGTGAAGCTCTTTTCACAGTCAGCACTCCACTCGAACTTGGTCTTGTTTTGGGTCAATCTGGTGAGGGGAACAGCTATCCTGGAAAACCCTTCAACAAACTTTCGGTAATATCCGGCTAGTCCAAGGAAACTTCTCACTTCAGTAACATTTGTTGGTCTGGTCCATTCCGTGATAGCTTCGATTTTCTTGAGATCCACTGAAATCTCATCTTCTTAAATAACATGGCCGAGGAAGGATACACTTTGCAGCCAAAACTCGCATTTGCTAATTTGCGTACAACTGTCATGCTCTTAGAATATTCAAGACTGTCCTCAAATGGGCTGCGTGAGTCTCTTTGTCGGGTGAATAAATCAAGATGTCGTCTATGAATAACACTACGAATTTGTCCAACTGGTCCTGAAAGACTCGATTCATGAGATCCATAAAGGCGGCAGGGGCATTGGTCAAACCAAAGGGCATGACCAAGAATTCATAGTGTCCATAGTGGGTTCTGAAAGCAGTCTCAGGGACATCTTCCGCCTTAATCCTCAGTCGAAAGTATCCAGATCGCAGGTCAATCTTACTAAAGATTCGGGATCCTTGCAATAAGATGCTTTAGATAGGGTTTTGAAAAGATTTATATCTTAATCAAACTAAAGCTTATTAGTTACATACCCTGAGTTGGTCAAACAAATCGTCAATCCAGGGCAATGGATACTTGTTCTTTATGGTGATTTTGTTAAGCTCCCGGTAATCGATGCATAAGCGCATACTTCCATCTTTCTTCTTTACGAATAACACAGGAGCACCCCAAGGTGATACGCTGGGGCGAATGTGCTTCTTTTCTAGCAGCTCGTGTAACTGCTCCTTTAGCTCTTTCAGTTCTGCAAGGTCCATCCGATACGGGGCTTTTGATATAGGTTCAGCTCCCGGAACAAGATTTATCTCGAAGGCAATTTCGCGATCAGGAGGTAGTCCCGGTAAATCATTAGGAAATACATCAGGGTATTCATTAATAATTGGGACTTGTGCAAGGGTAGGACTCGCTTGCTCAGCACTTAAGACATAAATAAAGAATCCTTCATGACCTTTCCTCAATGCTCGGCTGGCACGATCCGCGTCAACAAAAACTTTCATGGATGGTTTCTTTATCTTAGATCCTCCTTGGAATGATATTTCATCTTGAGCTGGGTGCTTAATGATAACTTGCCTACTTCGGCAATCAATGTGAGCATGATTCTTTGAGAGCCAATCCATTCAGAGTCACGTCAAAATCACTCATAGATATGGGGATCAAATTGGCCTCAAACCGCTGATCATTAAACTCGTGCGCGCAATTTCTGAAGATGTGATGGGAAACAAGCACCTGGTTGCCAGCTGCTTATACTCTATAGGGTGATTCTGGTCTGACGGGATTATGATCGATATTCTAAGCAAACTTGCTTGAGATAAATGAGTGGCTAGCGCCACTGTCGAACAACACATTTGCGGGTATGCTATATATTAAGATAGTTCCTGAACCATGCACATTTTTACTAAGCAATATAATAGGCATGTATAAGTAAAACGTATTGAGGACATAAAACTTTAAATCTTACCAGTTACTATGTCTGCAGTCTCCTCAACATCAGCATCTGTCATGGCGTGCACCCTCGCATTTGCACGTGGCCGCTGGTTCTTGGGCTGCTGTTGTTGTTGCTGCGCTCCTCTTTCTGGGCAATCCTTAATCAGATGACCATCTTTGCCGCATCCAAAGCATTTACCCGTCTTCCATCTACACTCACCCATGTGTCTCTTCTGGCACTGAGGGCATACTGGTATGGCTGGCTGCTGAGGTGGAGCCTGATTCTTCTGCTGACTATTCTGATGCTGCTGGCGGCGCTGATTCTGACCTTGGGATTGTCCTTGTCGAACTGACCCTCTGAAATTCTTCTTACCTACCTTTCTGGACTTTTCATTTCCAGTCCCTTGTCTTTCCCGCTTTTGTCCCACATCGTCTCGTCGGATAATGTCTCGCTCAATCTGGTAACATGCGTCCAAAAGGGCTCCAAAATTCGTGGGATTTGCATTTACCAACCATGTCCAGATTCTTGGATTCAGCCCTCTTTCAAACTTCAGCATTTTTGTTTCTTCATCATTCATGGTAACAGACTGAAACCTCCCTAGTGCGATGAACTTATTTACATACTCATCTACCGTCATGCCCGGCTCTTGCTTCAGAGATTCAAACTCATGCCTCTTTTGTAACTTGACCGACGGAGGAATATAGAACTTGTGAAATTCTTGCAAAAATCTCTCCCAGGCAATCAGTCTGGGCAAAGGATGCAGATTCGTCTTCCACCATTGATTTGCTTCACTGAATAGGAAAGATCTGATGGCTTGGGCTTTCATCTCATCTGGGGCTTGAATTAACTCGAAACAGTTTTCAACTTCATCTAGCCACTTCTCCGTGATATCTGGATCTGGCTTTCCCTCAAAAGGTGGCACATTAGCCCTCTTAAGCTTCTCAGAGTAATACTGGGCATCTCTCACATGCTGGTGTGGATGAGGCGGAGCATTCTGATGGATGAGGCCTTGCCCTATCTGAGTGACAACCTGGCAAAAGGCCTGAAAGGCATTCATGTCAAGGATGACCAGAGGAACATGTGCCTGCGGTGCTGGTGGTGAATTATTATAAACTGGAGGATTTTGGTCCGGCTGTGGTGGCGGGACATGAACTGGTGGTGGAGGAATGGGCTCCTGAGCAGCGGGCTGTGCCCTAGGAGGTCTGCCACGTGGTCTCACCATCTGCACTAAAGGATGTTAACATTTACTTTAAGGTCGGAATTAATTTGACTAGAGACCGCAATCCGAAGATCTTAAATAAGGACGATAAAAGACACATTATACTTTATAGATCCGGATTTCAATATTGGGATTAATTATTAAATTACCTCCTAAACCTGGTCTAAGTGATCCTAGTCTAAGGCCATCAATCATCTAAGATCATGACTTAGGTCTAAAATCAAACTTAGATTGCTAAGATCATAACTTAGTTCTACGTTCTGCCCAAAATCTAGAGCCTGGGCTCTGATACCACCTGTAGCGCTCCGCACCCGTACCTCGTCTGAATACGATGCACAATTAAAACTTTTCAAAATAAACATGCATTACAAAAGTACTAAATCCCCAAAAGTAATTGTCCACAAAACACATCACCAGTACTCCAAAGAGTTTAGCATAATTCATAATACAAACATCATGGCAGCGCAAAAGTCTTTAAGCTTCGCTTTCCTTAGATTTCCTCGCCTACGGATATGGTACCATCGGCTCATCCTCAATCCACTCAATCTCAGCATTATCTGGCTCTGGGAAAAAAATAAAAGTGTGAGTGATAAAAATCACACAGCAAGAATACAATAAACCGCCATCAAATAAATAAAGAATTATAACATGAATGTAATACCCCAAGAACCCTCAAATAATAATTCATACCTGGTATTTAATCCTGAACTTACTTGACAATATGGCCTAAGCATAATTTTAGATAATGCTACACCAATAATAGTTTATTAATCATCAATTGTAACATGCAACATGTCAACATGCTCATGAGTTATGCGCAATGCAAATGCATGTTGTCATGTCGTGTCAAAACATCATTTTAGTCCCATAGAATAACATGTCAGAAAAACAGAGTGTCAGATCAATTAACCCCGGATCTGAGTGGGTCCAGAACATATCAACAGACTAATTAACCCCGGGTCTGAGACAGGTCCAGAACATGTATCAGATAAATTAACCCCGGATCTGAACGGGTCCAGAACATGTATCAGATCAATAAACCCTGGATCTGAACAGGTCCAGAACATGTATCAGATCAATTAACCCCGGATCTGAACGGGTCCGGAACATATCATGTCAACAGACCAATTAACCCCGGGTTTTGAGTCGGGTTAGTCGCATGCTTGGCCGGCAAAGGAATCATAAAGCTTTCTTTAAAACATGGGACCATAAAAACTTTCATGCATAACGTAAAACATAGTTGCTTGAAAAGACTTTTTTGCATAAATAAAATTCATAAAATCAGTTTCATGTGGCATATGATCATGCATGATACATGAAGTGATATGCAATGCAAGTCATGACTTGAATAATCGTATGCATTGTTTATAACATGTCAACATGCACGGTTTCGGAAACTAAGAATTTCCAGATTTTACTTCATGTTCATGGGCGGCTAAGTTAACCAACATTACCTTAACTTTTGAGACCTTAAAACCTTAATTATTTGGACCACAGCCTAGAGAATATAATAAACTCCCTAAGGATCAATACCCGTTAGCACAAACCGTGTATATAAGTCCAAATTCATCAAATTGGGCCTTTTTAACTTAATCCCCTGTTCTGCCCAATTTTCCAGTTTTAGTACATCAATTTATATTTATAATTACACACTAAAACGTTAATATCAATTTGATGAATTTACATGGTCTTACTCCTCTATGTCTTAGGTGATTAACATAAAATTTCTAGATCAATCCAATAACCGTAAAGGGCTCATTTAATTATTTTTCCGAAATAGGTCACATGCTGTTACTGGACTGACCACTTTTACTAAAACTTCTATTGTGGCAAAACCATAATTCTTTTTATCAAAATTTTAACTCACAGTCGTCATAGACATACCGAATTAGCATCCCACCGAAATTTAGCCCATTTGCATGGTCCTAAAGTCCATTTGTGGGTCAAGCAACACGTTACTCCTTTCTACCATGTTCCAGTGATTTCAGCTGAAACAGTTTTACCAAATAATTCCTTAAAAATAATCCATAACTTATTTTACCGAAATTCCAACTTTCACATTTACTACACACCTAAAGTTGTCACCATAACAAAAATCAGCTTTATTGAACATCTACAAGATAAATATTTAAGCCATTCAAAACGTTATACAATTCTGCCAAGTTCCAGAATTTCCAGCCTGAGCAGTTTCACAAAATATTTTATTAAAAATAATCCGTAGCTTATTTTATCAAATATCCAACTCTTATATTTTCTACACACATAAGGCTAACTTTGTACCAAAAATCAGCTTTATAAGGTGTTGTACCCCGCCGAAAAGTCATATAGTACTTCAAGACTCATATAAGTGAATTAATAAAGTGGTATCCTTCAAGCGTCTTTCACTAAGTTACTTTAGTGATTCTTTCATTTTAGGATGACAAGCAAATGATATAATCAATTCAAGCGTGAGCTAGGGACTATATTAAGTGGCCAATTCATTCACAAAGACTTAAGAAAATTTCGGCCACAAGGTTTAAAAAAGGGCCTTAAAGGGGTTTTTCCCAAATTATAGGAGAGTTTAATCTTAAGGTAAGCCCAAATGAAATTAAGGAGTTGCAAGTAGTGGACAATTTTTTCCCCCAACTACTACAAAGTTTCGGCCCTATAGCCGTGAGGGATTAAGAATTTTCTAAGTTTATTTTAAGACAAAAAAGGGGGAAAACTATCAATTAATTAGGAGACAATTATCCACATATAAGAAAAGGAAATTAAGCATGGTAAAAAGGGGTCACCCAAGCCTAGAAATCGGCCCCCATGGTGGAAGATTACCATGGTTACTTAAAAATTTAGTACAAGGTTAAGGAAGTAACAGTAGTTGACATAAAGTAACTATAGTTGGCATAAAGTAACTATACTTGGCATAAAGTAACTATAGTTGACATAAAGTAACAATAGTTTACATAAAGTAACTATAGTTGAACTAAAAGTAACCATAGTTGGGTAAAAGTAACTAAGGCTAATTGATTCTAGTTAGCCTAAATAAGCTATGGAAGACCTCCTTCCCTCTTACTGCTACTCATGGCAGCCTCCATAAACCAAGGGGAGAAAACTTTCTCTAGAATACTCAACACTTAAGAAATTAAAAGGAGCAAGAGCCTCCCTTATTTCTTCATCAAAGTACACGGCTAGTGAGCTTAAGGAAATCCAAGATCTTCAAGCCTCAAGAACTCATATAGGAGAAGATTTGTCAAGTTACTGTGAGGAGCCAACATCTTGGTGGTTTGAATCCATTTCAAGCTTCATTTTGGTAAGAAAATCATAACCTCAATATAGTTGTTTCTTGATTAAGATAGTAACTAATGTCATTCTGCTTTCTCCTCTCAAAAACCGTGGGCTATAAGTGGAGTTGGAGGAAGACTTCATTCCATTCCAACTAAGGCTCATGCTAAGGAAGAGCTCTAAGGTTCAAAAGGGCAAGTATACTCTAGCCAATCTTGCCTTATTTGTGAAGTGCATGCTTGAAGGACTAGCCATTTTTAAGTTATGAATCTTAGTTGAAGATTCTAAGAACAAGACATGAACTTAGTTGATGTAAAGAAAAGTGTTGGTATGAAAAGTGACATGTTCTAAGCGTAAATGGCAAGACTGTTGGTATGAGTTATGTGTAGCCTAAAATGAGTTATGAGACTTGAAATAACTATGTTTAAATGTGTATTTGATGTATAGTAAGTCATCTTAATAGATGAAGTTGGTTGAGGAATGCTTGAACAATAAAAAGGTGAAGAAGTGCTGAAACTACTGGAGCTGGCAGATTTGTGTTGCTGATTGTGTGACTTGAGAACGAACCTTAGAAGTGTTTAATTAAGATAAATTTGGCATGACACTAGCTCTGTGTGTGTAGTACAACTGAGAGTTGGAAGTGCAGTAAACAGAGTTATGGTTTATTTTTAATAAATCTTTTGGTAAAACTGCTCAAGAAGAAATTACTGGAACTGGGCAGAACAGTGAGACGTCTTGCATGACCTGAAAATGAATCTTAGGAGTATTCAAATTGGCTAATGTTTGGTGTGATGTTAGCCTCATATGTATATGAAATGTGTGAGTTGGAATTTCAATAAAAGGAGTTGTGGTTTGTCCTTAATGAAGTTTTTAGTAAGAAGTAGTCAAACAGAAGTACTGGAACTGGACAGATTTATGTGTTATGTTGAACGACCTGAACATGAATCTTAGGAGTGTTCAAATTAGCTAATGTTTGGTATGCTGATATCCTTATGTGTATATGAAATGTGAGAGGTGGAATTTTGATAAAAGGAGTTGTAAATTATTATTAATGGAATTTTTGGTGAAACTGCACAAACAGAGTTGCTGGAACAAGACAGTTTTGAGTAGTATGTTATGTGGCTTGAAAATGAACCTTAGGAATGTGAAAATGAGCTGATTTTTGACATGATGATATTTTGATGCGTTTATGACATCTGTGAGTTGGAATGTTGGTAAAAGAAGTTGTGGTTTGGTCATAATTCAATTCGTGATATAACTGCTCATTCCAGGTTCTGCATGTACCCATTTTGGGAAAGTAACTAGATGACCCCCCTTGACTTATTGGATTGACTTGGAATTTTTATGGTAATTACCTAAGGCATAGATGTACATGTTCATGTAAAGAAACCAGTATGAAACTACCATTTTGATGGTTGACAACTGAGTTGAAGTTAGTGTACAAAACTGGAAAACAGGACATTTTATTGTCATAAGTTGTAAGGCTTTGATCTTGCTCATTTAAGCTTAAATGTGATGTTTAGCCTTATGAGTATTGTTCCTTTGTGTGTTAGATATGTTTTCTAGGTGATGGATCAAAATGAATAAGGTTTTATGACCCATGAAACTGTGGTAAGACGGTACTGCCCTGCTGATTTCAGCAGTACCTTTGATGACAGTATGGTGTTTTGAGGTCGTTAGACATTTCTGAATGTTACGAAATTTTTATAGCATGTGTCTAAGCCTTCATTATGCATATGTATGACATGGGTTTATGAATATGAGAACAAATTGATGAGCACGAGTCTGTATGAACAAGAATGTGATTGCTGGACAGTTTCTTTTTTTTTAGTTTAAAAGACAAGTCCGTGCATGCATTTTATGATGCATTTGTTTACGAGTCGCATAATGCATGTCATGCATTGCATCATCGTCACATATATGATTTACAGCATGTCTTTTATGAGAAAGAAAGATGAAAAGTATTTTCAAAAGATGATTTTTGAAAAGAATGATTCCCCACCGGTATCGTGTGTGAGTATGAACTTGGTCAGTATGAACCCACCAGATCATGGTTAAGTGATCTGATACGAGGTCGTGAGGGTCCAGACATAATAGACCCGACAAAGACGAGATGATGTACTGTCTCAGATCCGGGACATAGATCTGAACACGAGAATATGAGGCCGTGCGGGTCCGGATATAATAGACCCGTCCAGACGAGATGACGTACCACCTCAGATCCGGGACATAGATCTGAACACTCTAATGTTTTACGACGATGATGATGATGATTTGAAGAAAAGCATGAAAAGCCATATTCTCATTTTTATCATGATGCATCACATGTACATATGCATGCATGTCATGTTTATAGAGTCATTGTGTAGTAACGCATGATAATTAGACTAAGTTGTCATGACCTCATAGAACCTAAGTGTGACTTCCTTGAGTGATGATCCTTGTTATGTTACGAATGGATGTGAGTTAAAGTCATTACTGTTATATTCATTAAGAGACGATCTTTGGTTAGGTTATGATTTTCCCACATTAAGTGATGATCCCTATCGAGTATTGGATGTAGGGCATTATGCGCTACTTTTGCATATTCATATGCATTGCATATGGTCAAGAGCATGATGTTAAGTCTATTAGCACTAGGTTGTGTTATTACTTGCTTCGTGACTAAGTTATGATTTTATCGCCTTAGCGGCTATTGATTGAAGGGATGAGATGCTAGCCAAATGCTAGAGGTAATATTACTTAGGTAATAATCCTCCTATCTCTGGTTACCTAAGTTATGATTTTACTACTGTTGATACGTAAGCTATGATCTTATTCAGGACATTTGGGCCAAGTTGTTATGAATTGGTAACTCCTAGGTTATGATCTTTATTGGGATGACCTTTTCTATGTCATGATCTTCGTTAAGTGATGATTCTTTCATAAGTGATGATCTCTGTTAAGTTACAATCTCTGTTAAGCGATGACCTTGGATATACCTTTTGTTGACTTCTTACGGGTGTTTAATGGAAGGTCAGGTATGTTCTAAACCGAATTTTGGGGTTTGGTTCTTGTATGTACTTTCCATTTAATGCATGATTGTTTATGGTGTACTTGCTGGTGACTTTGTCACTCACCCCCCTATTTTTCCTCCAAGAGGCTGCAGGGAACAAGGTAGAATGGATTGAGGATGGACCCAGAGCCCCTACCCGTGAGTGCAACGAAGGATGGGCAGATTAGGAGACGTGACTTGACGATTATGACTGATGACTGATTATGTAGTTGTGATGGGAAACATCTACTTTTGAGAATTTCGATACTTTGATTTGGGTTGTAAAACAAAGAATGATCTAGTAGATGTTTTTAATTCAAAGTTTTAAATTCTGCCACGGTTTTGCTTAATTATTTACGTGTAAGCGCGATATTCCATGCAGTATATCATGGATCACGACACGTATGGGACGACGCCTAGTACTCTCCTTAGTGAAGTACGGCGGGTGCACCGACTCCGGCGGGGCTGGGGTGCGGGGCACCACATAAGGTCTACAAGATCCACATTTAAGCCATTCAAAGCGTTGTTCAATTCTGCCCAGTTCTAGTGGTTTGATATTTTGCCCTTCTTTCAAGTCAAATGTCCACTATTTGTCTTGTTCTTATGAAATAGCTTATTGGTCACCACATACACCCCTTTGTAATATGAATATCCAGATTCCATGCTTTTTATTAAGTCACTTTTGAATCAATCCAAAACAGGGAGAGTCTTGTACACAACAATCATCATATTTGCCCGTTTTGCACATTATTAAGTTCATTCTTGGTACAACCAAGTTATACATTATTCGTCCTCCTTCTTGGCCGTGTGCATGTGTCAACATATCCATGTCACATTGAAAATTCTGAGCACCACACACTCATGTAAGAAATCCCTTAACAAGCAACTCCCACACATCCTAGAGTTCACAAGATATGCTCTTTTCTTGGTTTTCATGTTTACTATCATAGTCACCCCTATGGCCGAAAGTTTTGAGAGGTCATACACACATTTTTCAACATTTATTTAGCCATGCAACATCTTCACATGCTAGTTCATTTCAAATCCTACAAAGTGAACTTGTAAAATTAGAACTAGCACTTGCATGTCACTTTGATGATTCTTAAATTTCATCCAAGAGCCATTCTTGCCTAGGGTCACTTGATTACACCTTATTTCATACTAAAACAGCCTCATATCACCTTGAATGAAAGAAAAGATTTCATCTTTGAAGGAATTAACCACATGCAAACCATGTCTTTAAGGAATCACTAAGATATAGTCATAAAACTTAGTATATTCAACTAAAGATCACATCTTAGAAACATCTAAGCATTCAAGTCATTAATCCTTCAAGTAAATCATGAGGATCTAGTGTATACTTGCCTCTTCAAGCTAAAGCTCCTTTCTTAGCTTGGATTTTGGATAGGTTTAGTTGAAATCCTCCTTCTCCTTCACCCTTAAGCACACGGTTTTTGAAGAGAAGGAAGGAAGAATGTTAGTCTTTATTCTAAAGTGAAAATAGAACTAAATTAAGGTTAGATCATCTTACCAAAGTGAGACCTTGAATGAAGCTTCCACCATCCAAAGATTTGCACCACCTAAGAGATTGAAATCTTAGCTCCTAATGGTCCATGGAGGTCATGGTTTGGGTGGAGAAAAAGAACACCTATGTGAGCTTCATTATTTTGCATGAAGAATCTACTTAGGAATCTTGAAGTGAGGCTTACGTAGAGGATTCTTGAGCTTGAAGATGAAGATGAAGTTGAACTCCTAGCTCCAAGTGAAAGGGCCGAAAGTTTTGTTGTGTGTGGAGGGAGATGGAAAACTTGTTAAGTGTTGGAGAAGTGCTTGATAGGAAGAGGGAAGGTTGTCTTGCAATTTAAAAATCTAGGGGGTGTAAGGGGAAAAGAACCGGCGGTGCATGGGGGAGGGAAAAAGGGGAAGCCTAGGCTTGGTAGCTTGAAGCTTTTCTTAAATGATAGCCCCCCTTTTCTTATTTTAATCTTTCTTTTTGCATGCATGTTGATTTTGTATTTTAATTATTATATAATTTGTTATTTTAAGAATTGTTTAGAATGGTGTGGAGAATTCTAGAATCCTCAAGGCCTTGTCTGAAATTTAGGGGGGTTTGGGGGTAGTTTTGTCCCTTCACATTTATCCTATCCTATACTTATATAATTTATAATGTTATTTATTTTTAATTATGATTTTAATGTTACTTGTGAGGATCATTTATGTTGGTATCCTTATAGAATGAAATTGTTCCATGGTTGATCAAGGTCTTTGGACCGAAATGCATAAGGTATTTCAACACCTTGTGACATCCCCTTACATAATTATTTAGTATCCATATTAAAAGTATTTAAGTAAAGAAGTGCTAAGTCGACTTAAGTAATATATACTTGGGGAAATCATTTTTTGTATTACGTCACTTTGTCAGAGTTTCAAATACATTGTAGTTGGGGTACAACAGTCAACCCGTCGAACAAAAGTGCATAGGCGTCCGCTCATCATTCCATGCTGTGGTAGGAAATGTGCTATGATGTTCCCCTCCCATGGTATATATGAAAGTGTGACGGCCATGCAGGTCAGCAACATCAACAAGCGAGTATGATCCCTACCCAGTCTGGAGGATAATGATACCTGATTTTTGAGCATATCGATTAAGGGCTTGCAATCTATCTTAATGTCAAACCCAATGAAGCCCCGTGTTGCAAAAACAAATGAGAGAGAATAACATTGCCTGCAACTAAGCATGTAAAGGAGTCAAAACAGGCAAAGGAAAGCAAATAGCCAAGATAAGTTGACCTTCATCATTCCGCAGAACCGCCCCTCTAGCTGCTCTTCGATGTCCTGCTGTGGTGTCTATGTTAAGTTTTAGCTTGCCTATAGAGGGTAACCTCCATCGTATAATCTGTATTTTCCGCGATCGTAAAGGTGGCATCTTGTAGTGATCAAAAGCTGAATGGAGGCCGCAAACTTTCTCCCCAGAACAGACAAGCAACAAGTATATATGGTTACTCTTATTCTTTCCTGAAGACGTAATATTGAGAAGGCTTCATTTCCAAAATATACTACTGTATATTCTTTCCAAATGGACCAAGATGTCAGCATGGGAACTACAGCTGCTAATTGTCCCATTATATTGGCCCTCGTTGCTCTACTCCACCATGCCCTCAAATATTGCTTGAAAGATAACCCTATTTGCGTAGGTCCAGAAAAGATCAAAGAGAGATGTCTCCATATGTCACGAACTACTGAACACGTAAAGAAAAAATGATTTTGATCCGCTGAGTGTCGTCGACAGAAAATGCAACACGTAGGGTTAGCTACTAGCCACACGCAAGTATTATCCGGCAAAGGAAGCGCGTTGTACCACAATCGCCACAAGAACACTTGACCCTATTGAGGAGTCCCACTCCACCATATATACCGGCTATAAGGAGACCTACTTCCCTACGTTCGACATGAAAAATAACCATTGAGAAGTGTAAATTGACCATGCTCATCATCCACCCAAGATAAACCATCCGTGTAGTGTGTGCATGCAGCTCACAAAAAGAATGAATATTACACAACCGTTTCCAATCCGCATAATCATATATAGGCGCACGCATACCACCTCTGATCACATACTTCTGCCTAAGATACTGAGCCCAAGTCGACAGCGATGTTTGATAAATCCACCACAACTTACATTCGTAAGTCTTTTGTAAAGCATCAAGACTGTGAATTCCTAGCCTGCCCTCATCCTTTGGACAACAAATAGTGACCCATGATCTCTAGTTGTGACGACCTCCCCATAAAAATTGAGATAAAATTATGTGATAACACTTTTAGGGAGTCGGGCACTAGCCATTATATGTAAAGGTATGGCCGATAGAACCGATTGGATGAGGGTTAATTTGCCTGCCATACTAAGAAGCTTTTGCGACCAGCCTGTTAACCGAGCATTGAAATGAGCCAACAAAGATGTACAGTACTACGATCGATTAATGCCCTTGAAAAGATAGGAACCCAAGTATTTAATAGGAAGGGTAGTCACACGCATATTCAAGACCAATATCGCGCGATGAGAAGAGGCATTACAACCAACCACCAATTGGCTTTTATGATAGTTAACTAATTGTCCTGAAGCACGCTGATATTGTTCCAAGAAATTCTTGAAAACTTGTAAATTATGAACTGAACCATTCAGGAAAATCAATAGATCATCGGTGAATCCGAGATGCGACACCATCGGCACACGACCACTATGAAACCCTGTTAAGCTTCCACTTTGAAATAATGATTTTAATCCCCTCGAGAAGCCCTCAGAAGCTAGTATAAAAAGTATAGGGGATAATGGATCCCGTTGCTTCACCCCTCGTGATGGTCGAAAGAAGCCACATGGCTTGCCATTAATCAGAACTGAGCAGTGTGTCAAATCCAAATTATCCAAAATGAGTCGGACAAATCTAGAGTGGAATCCAAACCGCAGGAGCACTCTGCTGTACCCCGCCTAAATTAGGGTGTTACCTAGGGTTGGGAAGAAGTGAGACAATGGAACGATACCCCAAAAGGAGGATATCTTTGGATTTACCCACGATTATTTTAAGATTAAAGGAAAATAGCGTACTACCCAAAGTGTGAATTATGAAGCAAGTGAGGTGCTGAAATTTTTTCCTAAGACTACTAAATTTTTCGGCTTAGAGGGTGGGAACATTAGGAAGATCTCCATCCTAATACAAGTAACTAACTCTTATTAGAGACCATGGAGAGTAAATCTAGGCATTTAAGTGCCCTACTAATTAAAGACTTAAAAGATGAAAAGAGGGAAAACACCCTTTTTCCCTTTTTGCCGCCGGATAGGGGGAGCCATTAAGAGGCCCTTTTATTAGTAGGAAACGGTAGTTACACCTCTTAATTGTCTTCTAAAGCAATTATACAAGAAAGCATGGTGTATTCACAATGTGATGTTGCATTAAGGATATTCCTTCAATCACTTAGTAGCTTCCTTACTAATTTCCTAAAGGGTGGCTCAAGCTCAATAAGGATACCAAAGGCCCCTAACCACCGGGTTTGAACCCATGGTGTATTCATGGTACTCATTTAATCACAATAGTAAATGACTTAATAATTAGGAAGGGACACAATAATTAAGGAGTAATTGCACTTGGGGGAGGGAGGGGAGAGACCCCTCCCGTCGCCGGCTTATATTTTTGGAGAAGGCCAAGGGGAAACTTTGTCATTAAAACATAGCCTCTTTTGGGGGTTAAGCAACTTCAAACTTGGTGAAGAGTAGGCCTACATGATACATTTATATATATATGTATGGTATGGACATATATAGATGGGTATACATATATATGTATACGTTATATTATAGATGCTGGGTTACATTGTGATAAGCGGCTTAAAGAATTATAGTCCCATGAAAAGTGTACCTAAAGGACAACAAATTAACCATACATAAACATGTGTATACCTATCTATATATATATGATTAGATGATTGAGGAAATAATGAGTACAAGTGTGAGTGCAATGACAGAAAGAAAAGAAACATGTTTTGTGCTCCAGGAAAGAAGAAACATCATCCGTGATCGGCAGGAATATAGGTCCACAGAAAATCCAGCAACATCATTCGTGTCAAGAGCAAGCAATAGAGCACGTTGTCCCTTCTCGGTTGGCAGCCAACACCTCGTTCAAAGGCCACAAAATGTACGTAAACACACCAAGAAATGTGGTTCAGATAATAAGCATGACAAAAGAAAGAAAACCATACCCAAGTTGTCCGTAGCAAAAAGACCACAAACAACACCCAGGAGATATTGCTATATAGTCCACGCCAATCAGGTACCAATGCTTGTTGTTTGCCATCCCCGTATCTCTCAAAAAAATAAAATGTGTTATCCACAGAGACAGGAAATTGAACAACACAATGTATAATGGAAATGAAACATACAAAGGCTTCCTATGCCAACAACGGACATAGGCAACCCCTCTTCTTGAATGCCAATCCGCCATGAGACTCATAAACGAAAATTTGGAAGAGTGTTATCCAAGCTCAAGGATCCTCGCACATCGCAAGGCAGAGAATGCAGGGATGTGTATATGCCATTTACCTATATATATATATATATATATATATATATATATATATATGTATATCAAGACAGGAAAATGGGTAAATTATGATCATAAATAAGACGAAAGTTAGATTAAACTCATACATGCATAAGCGTGCCCACCCATGATTCGGCCATAAAGCCTTATTAAACAAGTAAGTGGCTTCAAGACCATTAAAGAACCCTAAAAGCAAAAGGTGGTTAGGTCTTTAAGAGGACTTCACCCTAACCATGGAGTAATCACTTTAAATCCCATAAACAGCAGGATCCCATGATATATCCATGTGTGCAAAGTTACCTATGTAATAAGAGATTTATATATGTATATGTACACGTACAGGTATATATATATATATATATATATATATATATATATATATATATATATATATGCACAAGTCATACTTACATCTATGCCTTACGGCATATGCCTTTGTGTGGGCTTAAGAGACTTTAGGGTGTAATTAAAGGGTAATAGTGAAGCTACACTTTGAACACGCACGTGTGTATAGTGTACGAAGAATTTCGATGGATAAACAGATAAATTATGGTCGTGAGTAAGATGCAAGAGAATCAAGCCATGCATGTACAAGGGTACACGTATACATTCGGCTAAGAGGCCTTAAGGATCAAAACAATGGTTACAAGACTCTCCATGCAAACTCAAAAAGTGAATTATGGTTAGGCCTTTAATGATTTTCATGATAAGTGTTTAAGCACATGGGAAAACTTTCTCTTCCTTCCCCCTTTAAAGCACCGGCTAGGCCTAATCAAGAAGGGGATTGTCCCTTCATAAAAGATCCCCTTAAAAACATCCAACTAACTAATTAAGGAGTTTTCATAAAATAGTGATTTTCTCTCCTTCTCTTCTTCAAGGCACCCTCCAAAAAGAGACCAAGAAGAGGTTAGGGTTCACCCAAGCCCAAGATTGCTCTAGGTAAGCATGTTCTAAATCTTTTCAAGAGAGTTCCTACATCCTTCATGGAGTAAAACTCATGGTGCTATTTTTCTTGCTCCCAAACCGTGACCCTCAAGGTCACTAGGCTCAAAAATCTCAAGCTTTTGTGGGATACTAGTCTTAAGGGGCTTGAACACTACACAAATTCCATTTGGTAAGTTCATCTAACCCCTATTTGGTGCATCTTACACTTAAGATTATGAACTAACCATTGAAATCTTTTTCCCTTCCAAACTGTGGGGTGCATGAGTGAAGAAGAGGAGGGCTTCACCTACTCCATACATATCTCAAGCTAAGAAGAATAGTAAGTTGAAAAAGGCAAGTACACTATACATACTCATGACTTGGATGTGAAAGTGCATGCTTGAATGTCTAGATGTTATTAAGTTTTAATCTTAGAAGTGAGATGTTAAGTTTTAATGCATGAAACTTTCGGCCCTTAGGAAAAGAGGCTTGCATGTGTGAGATTTGCTCCAAAGATGGAATCCTTGTTATTTTAAGCATGAATATGTGGTAGATCTAAGATGAATATGTCAAAGATCTTGCCTTTTACATGTATGGGGGACGGTTGAATGGACAAAAGGGGGAAATGAATGTAGCTTTGTAAGAAATTGTACCTTGTGGGGTAAAGTGTGAACAAGATTATGCTTTGTGTGTTAGGCTTAATATGTTCATCATGGAGATGTGATTTTTGCCTTGCATGTGTATGAACGGACTGTTTTGGGGTTAGGGTGTGTATGCACCAATCATACCAAGAGTTGATTCTAGTATGAACATGATGTGCATAGCCAAAGGTATGATATATGTATTATTCAACTGTTTTGAAGCAATGTATGGATGACTTTAGAATGTGTTAGAACCTGCAATTCCACAGGCTAAAAAGGGTACTTGACGTTTAATAAAGTGTTTAAGCCGAATAACGCAAGAGTAAGGAAATGTGATGAAATTGGTATTCACTGGAGCGGGGCAGAGTTTTATGTCGTTTTGTAGGACCTGAAAAGAGACTTTAGAGGCTTAGTTATATGGTTTGGGCTTATGATCATTAATTATTAGTATGTCCACAGCGGTTTTCCAAAGTTAGCCCAAATTAAATGAAGCATTAATGGGCTTATATGAAAGGTAAAAGAAAGAACACTGCATTGCTGAAATTCAGCAGCCCTTGTTTCGTAATTAAATAAATTAAGTATCTTATATGTCTCGCATCGTCGCAAAAATTATATTACGAATAGAAAAGACATTCTTATGCATATGTATGAAAAGAACTCATGATATTGGGCCTAAAAAACGACGTTTTGAGGCCACGTATATGAAATGATAATTCTGAAAAAAAATTTCAGCCTAAAGAATAAGTGCACGTATGGGTATATATAACGCATTATGTCATGAATTGCATGATACATGTCATACATTGTATCATCGTCATTTACATGATTTATGGAACTGATTTTATGAGAAAGAAAGATGAAAAAGCATTTTAAAGAAAAGATCATGTTTTTAAAAGAACGTTTTCCACCGGTACCGTGTGTTTCCTGGACAGTAAGGACCCGCTCCAGATCCAAGGTTAATTGATCTGATGATATGTAACGTTCAGTCCCGGAGAGAATAGACCTGATATCGACTGTTCAGGCTCGGAGAGAATAGACCAGATAAGTGATGACGTGACTGCTCCAAATCCGGGAATAATAGATTCGAAGGGAAGAAGTGACCACCTCAGATCCGGGTGAATAGGTCTGAATACTCTCTTGTTTTTCTTGACGATGATGTTTTGAAAGAAAAGAACAAAAAATCTTATCTTCATTTTATTATGATGCATCACACGTACATACTCATGCATGTTGCATTTAATGAGTCATCGAATAATGGTATGTGATACTTAGACTGAGTTGTTAAGACTTGGTAGCTCCTAAGTTATGATCTTATTGAGTGACGATCTTTGATACGTTATGAACTTTTATAAGTTACTATCTCTTATAAGTTATGTTCTTTAATAAGTGATGATCTCGGTTAAGTTATGATCTTTGAAACCTTATGTGTTGATCACTGATGGATATTGGATGGAAAGTCAGGTATGTTCCTAAACCGAATTTTGGGGTTCGGTTCTTCTATGTACTTTCTATTTAATTCACGATTATTTATAGTTTACTTGCTGGTGACTTTGTCACTCACACCCTATTTTTCCTCCCAGAGGCCGCAGGGAATAAAATGGAGTGGATTGAAGATGAACCTAGGGTTCCCTATCCGTAGAAGTGCGAGAGATGGATGGCCTAGGAGACTTGACGAGATAGTTGTGACCGATGATCCCTTTTATGAATTTGTGGTGGAAACAATTACTTTTGGGAATTTCCGTACTTTATGATTTGGGTTGTAAAACAAATGATGGTATCGTATACACTTTATTTTAAAGTTTTTATTCTGCCTCGGTTTTGCTTACTTGTTGACGTGTAAGCATGAAAGTCCTTATATTTACTCTGCACTTTGTTATGTTATGGACCGACGCCTGATACTCTCCATAGTGAAGTACGACGGGTGCACCGTATCCTGCTGAGCACGGGTGTGGGGCGCTACAAGTGGTATCAGAGCTGAGACTCCAGATCCGGGCAGAATATAGAACTAAGTTATGATCTTAGTCAACTAAGTTTGATCTTAGATCTAAGTCTTGATCTTAGATGAGAGTTGTCCTTAGATTGGGGTGACTTAGACTTGAGGTTAGAGTGTCAATTCAATGATAAAACCCTTGTTTACTACATTTTATAGAATTTGACCCATATTATATCTATTTCCATGCCAATGAGAATTTTCATTGAGTTACAAGTTAAATCTTGCCTCTTATCTCGGTATGACTTCGAATAAAACTGACACTGTGTGGTGTAGATGACATCACAGACCGGTATGCTAGCATCACCACTATCACCCCCAGGAAGCATTGGATTTTATTACCGACAGCTGCTTAAAACACAAATTCCAGGGTTTGACGGGGAGGCTAGCCCAGAGGAGACAGAGCGGTGGTTGAACGAAGTTGAGGGTAAGCTTAGGTGGTAGAAGGTGTCGGATGAGACAAGGGCACGAATAGTCTGGCCATTCCTGATAGGTAAGGCTGGCCGGTGGTGGAGAATAAATATCCAGCCACTGCCACGACCAATAGTATGGGCAAGATTTCTGGAGGAGTTCTGTGGGGCCTTCCTCTCTCTGGACTTGGTCATAGAGTGGATTGAAGAATTCGATGCACTAAGAACTAGGCACTCCAGTATCAGAATATGTTCGCCAGTTCATTATGTTAGGACGGTATGCTCCCATGATTATGGAAGACGAAAGCTGGAAGGTAACCAGATTCAGGCGCAGCCAAAATTTACATATTAAAGCTCGGTTAGGCAAGGCATACCCAAGGACTTTTGATGGACTGTTAAAGGGCTGCTATAAAGTGGAGCGCGATATTAAGATAAGGGAGGAACGAAAGAGACTTAATGAGCATATGAAGAAAGGAGGCAAAAGGTGGCAGCCATACCCATTTGGAAATAACAACAAAATGACTCGAGGTGCTAATATGGATCAAAGGATGATACAACCAAAGATCCTTGAAACATCCAAACCACCAACAGGTACATCAGATTTTTCCAACCTAAAGTACTTATGTTTTACCTTGCTTATTTTCCAAGTAAGGATAATCGTAAAGCAGTGTGATAGGGAACCTTAAAGAAAGACTTCTACATAAGTAGAGATGACTGGACAAAGTAGACAATTGGCGTAGCACAGCTAGAGCATGAAAAATAGATTGCGCTACAAAGTTTTGGGGTCCAGGGTTATAAGCTGGGAATGGCTCAATGCACTCTAGCAGTGACGCTACCGTCCAGTAGGGTCTGGTATAGTATATGACTTTAAATGATCTAGAAGGTACCCTCATCTTATCCAGTCCTTGCCTTGAAAATGAAATGATGGATTGTACAGGAAAGAAGAATATCGGAAATGCCATGAAGAGGTATAAGGAAACCTGGAAGCATATACCATACTAACTCCAGTTTCGAGGACGAAACTTATGTTAAGGGGAGGAGAATGTTGTACCCCGCATAAATTAGGGTGTTACCTAGGGTTGGGATGAAGTGAGACAATGGAACGATACCCCAAAAGGAGGATATCTTTGGATTTACCCATGATTTTTTTAAGATTAAAGGAAAATAGCGTACTACCCAAAGTGTCAATTATGAAGCAAGTGAGGTGCTGAAATTTTTTTCTAAGACTACTAAATTTTTCGGCTTAGAGGGTGGGAACATTAGGAAGAGCTCCATCCTAATACAAGTAACTAACTCTTATTAGAGACCATGGAGAGTTAATCTAGGCATTTAACTGCCCTACTAATTAAAGACTTAAAAGATGAAAAGAGGGAAAACACCCTTTTTCCCTTTTTTCCGCCGTATAGGGGGAGCCATTAAGAGGCCCTTTTATTATTAGGAAAGGGTAGTTACACCTCTTAATTGTTTTCTAAAGCAATTACACAAGAAAGCATGGTGTATTCACAATGTGATGTTGCATTAAGGATATTCCTTCAGTCACTTAGTAGCTTCCTTACTAATTTCCTAAAGGGTGACTCAAGCTCAATAAGGGTACCAAAGGCCCCTAACCACCTGGTTTGAACCTATGGTGGATTCATGGTACTCATTTAATCACAATAGTAAATGACTTAATAATTAGGAAGGGACACAATAATTAAGGAGTAATTCCACTTGGGGGAGGGAGGGGAGAGACCCCTCCCGCCGCCGGCTTATATTTTTGGAGAAGGCCAAGGGGAAACTTTGTCATTAAAACATAGCCTCTTTTGGGGGTTAAGCAACTTCAAACTTGGTGAAGAGTAGGCCTACATGATACATTTATATATATATATGGTATGAACATATATAGACGGGTATACATATATATGTATACGTTATATTATAGATGCTGGGTTACGTTGTGATAAGCGGCTTAAAGAATTACAGTCCCATGAAAAGTTTACCTAAAGGACAACAAATTAACCATACATAAACACGTGTATACCTATATATATGTGTACATATATATATATATATATATATATATTAAGACAGGAAAATGGGTAAATTATGATCATAAATAAGACGAAGTTGGATTAAACTCATACATGCATAAGCGTGCCCACCCATGATTCGGGCATAAAATTTTTAGCCTTATTAACAAGTAAGTGTTCAAGACCATTAAAGAACCCTAAAAGCAAACGGTGGTAAGGTCTGTAAGTGGACTTCACCCTAACCATGGAGTAATCACTTTAAATCCCATAAACAGCAGGATCCTATGATATATCCATGTGTGCATAGTTACCTGTGTAATGAGAGATTTATATATGTATATGTACATGTACAGGTATATATATATATATGCACAAGTCATACTTACATGTATGCCTTACGGCATATGCCTTTGTGTGGGTTTAAGAGACTTTAGGGTGTAATTAAAGGGTAATAGTGAAGCTACACTTTGAACACGCACGTGTGTATAGTGTACGAAGAATTTAGATGGATAAACAGATAAATTATGGTCGTGAGTAAGATGCAAGAGAATCAAGCTATGCATGTACAAGGGTACACGCATGCATTTGGCTAAGAGGCCTTAAGGAGCAAAACAATGGTTCCAAGACTCTCCATGCAAACCCAAAAAGTGAATTATGGTTAGGCCTTTAATGATTTTCATGATAAGTGTTTAAGCACATGGGAAAACTTTCTCTTCCTTCCCCCTTTAAAGCGCCGGCTAGGCCTAATCAAGAAGGGGATTGTCCCTTCATAAAAGAGCCCCTTAAAAACATCCAACTAACTAATTAAAGAGTTTTCATAAAAGAGGGATTTTCTCTCCTTCTCTTCTTCAAGGCACCGTCCAAATGGAGACCAAGAAGAGGTTAGGGTTCACCCAAGCCCAAGATTGCTCTAGGTTAGCATGTTCTAAATCTTTTCAAGAGAGTTCCTACATCCTTCATGGAGTAAAACTCATGGTGCTATTTTTCTTGCTCCCAAACCGTGACCCTCAAGGTCACTAGGCTCAAAAATCTCAAGCTTTTGTGGGATACTAGTCTTAAGGGGCTTGAACACCACACAAATTCCATTTGGTAAGTTCATCTAACCCCTATTTGGTGCATCTTACACTTAAGATTATGAACTAACCATTGATCTCTTTTCCCCTTCCAAACTGTGGGGTGCATGAGTGAAGAAGAGGAGGGCTTCACCTACTCCATACATATCTCAAGCTAAGAAGAATAGTAAGTTGAAAAAAGCAAGTACACTATACATACTCATGACTTGGATGTGAAAGTGCATGCTTGAATTTCTAGATGTTATTAAGTTTTAATCTTAGAAGTGAGATGTTAAGTTTTAATGCATGAAACTTTCGGCCCTTAGGAAAAGAGTCTTGCATGTGTGAGATTTGTTCCAAAGATGGAATCCTTATTATTTTAAGCATGAATATGTGGTAGATCTAAGATGAATATGTCAAAGGTCTTGCCTTTTACATGTATGGGGGACAGTTTGATGGACAAAAGGGGGAAATGGATGTAGCTTTGTAAGAAATTGTAACTTGTGGGGCAAAGTGCGAACAAGATGTATGCTTTGTGCGTTAGGCTTAATATGTTCATCATGGAGATGTGATTTTTGCCTTGCATGTGTATCAACGGACTGTTTTCGGGTTAGGGTGTGTATGCATCAATCATAGCAAGAGTTGATTCTAGTATGAACATGATGTGCATAGCCAAAGGTATGATATGTGTATTATTCAAACTGTTTTGAAGCAATGTATGGATGACTTTAGAATGTGTTAGAACCAGCAATTCCACAGGCTAAAAAGGGTACTTGACGTTTAATAAAGTGTTTAAGCCGAATAATTCAAGTTGGGACCTTTTAGTAAGTAAATGTGACAAAATTGGTATTCACTGGAGCAGGGCAGAGTTTTATCTCGTTTTGTAGGACCTGAAAAGAGACTTTAGAGGTATTCAATTTAGCTAATTTTTGTCATAACACTAGCCCTATGTGTATAGTAATTATGAGAGTTGGAATTTCGATAAAAGGAGTTACGGATTATTTTTAACAAAATATTTAGTAAAACTGGTCATGCTGGAAATTACTAGAATGAACAGATTTTATGTGATATAATGATTGACCCAGAAATGGACCCTAGGAATATGAAATTGGGTTGATTTTTGGCAGGATACTAGCCAGATGTGTTTACTAAGTTTGAGATCTGGAATTTTTGAAAAAGGATTTACGGTTTGGTCACAATAAATTTGTAGTAAAATCGATCGTTACAGAATTCAGCATGTAACGGTCTTGGGAAAGAAGAATTAATAATCCCTTTAACGATATTATAATTCCGCGAAACTTTTATGACATCTACTTAAGACATATGTGAACATTTTTATGTAAACCACTTGCCTTAGAACAATTATTTGAGGGGTAATCACCAAAGTTAAGTGGGCATTACAAATCTGGAATTTTGGGCAGAATTAAGAAACTTGTTGTGAGGCCTTGTTTTAGTGGGCTTAGGCTTAGTTATATGGTTTGGGCTTATGATCATTAATTATTAGTATGTCTACAACGGTTTTCAAAAGTTGGCCTAAATTAAATGAAGCATTAATGGGCTTATATGAAAGGTAAAAGAAAGAACGCGGCATTGGTGAAATTCAGCAGCCCTTGTTTCGTAATTAAATAAATTAAGTATCTTATATGTCTCGCATCGTCACAAAAATTATATTACGAATAGAAAATACATTCTTATGCATATGTATGACAAGAACTCATGATATTGGGCCTAAAAAACGAGGTTTTGAGGCCACGTATATAGAATGATAATTCTGGAAAAAATTTTCAGCCTAAAGAATAAGTGTACGTATGTGTATATATAACGCATTATGTCATAAATTGCATGGTACATGTCATACATTGTATCATCGTCATTTACATGATTTATGGAACTGATTTTATGAGAAAGAAAGATGAAAAAGCGTTTTAAAGAAAAGATCCTATTTTTAAAAGAACGCTTTCCACCGGTACAATGTGTTTCCTGGACAGTAAGGACCCGCTCCAGATCCGGGGTTAATTGATCTGATGATATGGACCGTTCAGTCCCGGAGAGAATAGACCTGATATCGACTGTTCAGGCTCGGAGAGAATAGACCAGATAAGTGATGACGTGACTGCTCCGAATCCGGAAATAATAGATTCGAAGGGAAGAAGTGACCGCCTCAGATCCGGGTGAATAGATCTGAATACTCTCTTGTTTTTCTTGACGATGATGTTTTGAAAGAAAAGAACAAAAGATCTTATCTTCATTTTATCATGATGCATCACACGTACATACTCATACATGTTGCATTTAATGAGTCATCGAATAATGGTACGTGATACTTAGACTGAGTTGTTAAGACTTTGTAGCTCCTAAGTTATGATCTTATTGAGTGACGATCTTTGATACGTTATGAACTTTTATAAGTTACGATCTCTTATAAGTTATGTTCTTTAATAAGTGATGATCTCGGTTAAGTTATGATCTTTGATACCTTATGTGTTGATCACTGATGGATACTGGATGGAAAGTCAGGTATGTTCCTAAACCGAATTTTGGGGTTCGGTTGTTTTATGTACTTTCCATTTAATTCACGATTATTTATAGTTTACTTTCTGGTGACTTTGTCACTCACCCCCTATTTTTCCTCCCAGAGGCCGCAGGGAATCAAGTGGAGTGGATTGAAGATGAACCTAGGGTTCCCTACCCGTAGAAGTGCGAGAGATGGATGGCCTAGGAGACTTGACGAGATAGTTGTGACCGATGATCCTTTTTATGAATTTGTGATGGAAACAATTACTTTTGGGAATTTCCGTACTTTATGATTTGGGTTGTAAAACTGATGATGGTATCGTAGAGACTTTATTTTAAAGTTTT
Source organism: Eustoma russellianum (assembly GCA_036186865.1). NCBI lineage: Eukaryota > Viridiplantae > Streptophyta > Magnoliopsida > Gentianales > Gentianaceae > Eustoma > Eustoma russellianum. Next base: position 16,163,948 of record AP025045.1, read on the forward strand.
TATTCGTCCTCGGTTTTGCTTACTTGTTGACATGTAAGCATGAAAGTCCTTATATTTACTCTGGACTTTGTTATGTTATGGACCGACGCCTGGTACTTTCCATAGTGAAGTACGGCGGGTGCACCGTATCCGGCTGGGCCAGGGTGCGGGGCGCTACACACTCGCTCCAGGTATAGCCAGGATATACGATCGAATGCTTTGGCCATATCCAACTTAATCATTACCAGTCCACCACGACATTTACGATCTAAAATGTGAACCGTTTCCTTTGCCATCAACACTTGTTCTGAGATATTACAGCCGGGCATAAAGCCAGCTTGCTCTTGAGATATCAATCGAGACAATAACGTAGAGAGGCGAGAGGAAATAACACGATTAACAACCTTGGAAAGAAAATTCGTCAAACATATCGGTTGAAATTCTGCGAATGTGTAGGGTTAGACGTCTTGGGAATCAAACATATCAACGAGGCGGCCATCACTCGAGGGACCTGAATACCCAAAAAGAATTCCTGGAGTGCAAGCAACAAATCTAATTCCAATACCTGCTAAAAGTGTTGATAAAAGGAGCCTGGGAAACCATCAGGACCTGCTACGCTGGAGGGACCCAGCTGCCACACTGCTCTTTTAACCTCATCTGCCTGCGGCAATGCTAGCAGGCCATTATTATCCTCCAATGTCAAAACCTGTGGGATATTCCGCAGTATTGTGTTATGATCATCTGTAGGCTCTGCACTGAAAAGTGAAGCAAAACATCTGAGCGCTTCCTCTTCAATATCTGACACAGATTCACAGTAAGTCCCGTCGGCTTTTCGAATAGAGACAATAGCCTGCTGCCGCCTCCTTGCCTTGACTAGTTGGTGAAAATACGATATATTAGCGTCTCCATCGTTTAGGCACTTTACGTTGGCCTTTTGTTTCCAAAAGATGCAAGATTGAGTTTGCAACTTTAAGAGCTTGGCCTTGACTAAATGATATGCAGCCCGAGTTTTCTCAGTTGGAGATGCATCATAGACCCTCTCTACAGCGATTGTTTCCTATTTTGCTACCAATAACTTGATGAAAATATTTCCAAAGACTTCTTTATTCCATTGTCTCAAGTCTGTCTTTAATTGTCTTATTTTATCATAGAAACTGTACATTCCTCCCGCGGTTGGATATGCACTGCAGTGGGATGAAACAAAAGTCTCAAAATCCTTATGTGTGAGCCACACATCAAGATATCGAAAAGAGGATGTCCAATGGTGTCAATCGGAGTGCACTAAAGTAATAATGGAGCCTGATACGATGTTGCCCGATGCAAATGGGTGACCAAACTGTTACCAAATAAATCTGGAAATTCATGTGTATAGAAGAACCGATCTAGGCGGCGCCATACCCTTCCTAGGCCCGCCCATCCAACCATGTAAATTTGGAGCAGCGAAACGGTATGTCCAACAATTCAGCAGCTTCCACAAAATCTTTAAAATCAACAAGCGTATGTAAAGATGGAGCAGAACTTCCTTTATGCTCATCCAATGAAAAGAATGTATTAAAGTCTCCCCCGACAAGCCAAGGACCATTAGTTTCTGCCCTGAGCATTGTGAAGTCCGCCCACAGTGGTCTCCAATCCGTTACTGTATGCCTAGCATACAGTGCTGTGAACCAAAATTTCTGTCCACTTGCTAACCATTTCATATACACCGATGTATCTTGAACTATATGTCGAATATCTAGGAGCTCAAAGAAAGATTCATGCCAAAAAATTCAAATATTATTATCACTAGAAGAACATGCATGCGAGAAACCCCATTGCAAGCGAAAAGATTCCAAACGTGTGCATCGAATTTTAGGTTCATTTAATATGAGTAGATGTAAAGGGTACTGATGAATGAGAGAAAGGATGCGCGTGAGCAAGGTTTGAATCCCCTGAACATTTCATAAGAGTATCTTCATTGATAAATATCAGTGGAGAAATGAGTGTTTGACCTACTTACTGAAGCCCGCGTAATAATGGATGACGGGGGCATGTCTCCTTTCTTGCAGTGCGGGCATCTAGTGCGAATTTGCATCAAATAGTCGACTGCCTGTATCACATCCGGATGATCAACATTGACAGATCCATCTACAGAAGGTGGACTATTTGCCACCACTTTAGCAACATCCAAAACCGCCGTTTGTAAATCCTGGGTGTCTACTGTATGATCCTCATGAATCTCAGAATTTGAAGCATGTGATAATTTATGATGTGTGTCTTCCTCTGTAGGTATAATTACTGTAGCTGATGAACAATGCGGATGAGACAAATCTTGCATGTTGGAGATGCCTGCTAATTGAGCAGAAGGCGACCTGGGGGGCTTGTGTTCAAAAACAGAGGAATTGTAACATGTTCCGCGCCACTGTCCTCAATGAGGGGGCCTTGTACTGCGTGTTGTTCTGCGCTCACCAATATCACCGTAGGGTCGGCTAAAATCCTATGATCATTGTCATGATCATTTCCTTCTCCAATAACTGTCTACTGTGGCATCTTCTTGGGTGTCCATCTCTGGGCTTGCGGTTGCTGAAATGGCTTAGATTTCTACAATATCTCAGCATACCCGGATCAGTGGTATGTTGGGAAACAGCAACATTCCTTCCTTCTATGCATGAAAATGACGAGTCACCCAGCACTCGGCACGAAGAACAATAAGCAGGCAGCACTTCATACTCCACCAGTTGGAAGAAATTATACTCATCACACTGAATGTATAACCGCTGGGGAAGATCTTGTGAAACATCAATCTCAACACAAATGTGAGCAACTGAGGGTCGTAACAACTGCATGGTGGCGAATTCGGCTTTCAAGGGCGTGCCAATCTTTTTGGCAATCTCAAACAACGCCTCTTGCTTATGTAAGTATATCGGTAATCCTGGCAATGAGATCCATACTAGAATGATTGGAATATCAACTTTGGGATCATAGTCATAGGATCATATTGTGCCGGGCATGTGGAACCTTAAAACGTCCAAGTCCGTCGCGCAAAGCATCGATAATAATCAGCTTCTTCATCAAATTGCAACAAAATATGGGTAGAATCTAGCAATGTGATTTTAACAGAGGCCAGAAATCCAATTCTTTCGAAACATTTACGTATCGCATCTATCTTCGAACGGCTATACCAAAAACTTCCCACCAGACAATATTTAAAGGAATCAACCAAAGTGATTACCTCCTCTTGAGTGAATTTGATTGTAGGGACTCCTTTGTATCGATCTACCTCACGAGGAGGAAGAGCGAACGTCGAAGCTGTAGTCCAAAATAATGAAGCAAAAGATCGTGCCTTCTGTGCCATGTCGGCGCCATTGAACTGCGATCAGTCAGGAATTGCAATAATTGAAATTAATAGAAGGAAAGGCAGTGCTGTAAGGAAATTGAAAAAAAAGGGATGCAGATCGAAGGTTGCCAGAGTGCAGTCGTAGGCTGCCGGAGTCATCATTGTGCCAAGATCGCCCATCATTGCAGCACTGTCATCGCGTCATTCCCTTTTTATAAATAAAATAAAAAGTGTAAATTATTTATATATATATATATATATGTCCACAAATGGAGCAACCATGTTCTACTTCATCTACGCGACAACAAGGCATCCCGGCTCTGGAGCTCAAAACCGGATATTCAACATTTAGACTGCCATCTATAGCTAGTTTATATTTTGATCATTCTTGTTCATTGTTAGCTTCGAATGACATGTTATTGTTTGCTACGTTTCTGTGTTTCATATACGTCTTCGCACTCTTGTTTTCTTTAATTTGGGAGAGTCTCCCTCCATAGCTTAGCATGATTCTTGTAACCACGTTATTCCTCCGCCACAAGTGAGGGTTACAAATATTAATAAAACACCTAGACGGTACCTCCCATCTTTCATCAAAAAAATATATATGTCCAATGCTTATATTTTGGCCTAGTGGCCATAAAGTAGGCCCTGAAGCTACTTTGTAAATTATTTATATGTGCGACTTGTTATGATCGTGTGAGTAACAAATTTGTAATGGGCATAAGTGCATGTGTGTGTGACTCGGTCAAGTGGCCATAAAGTGTGGCATGATAATACCTTTATGAGGTATCCTTGTATACAGGTGTACCTATGTATGCAACTTGTTGTAACAATGTAGATAACAAAGTTTGTAGCATGCATTTGTGGGTGTGCATGTGGTGCATGGTACTTTCGGCCAATTGGCCTTAAAATGGATTAAGGACATCTTCATGAATCATTAAATATACACATATGCAATATGTTGTGGTTAAGTTATTATCAAATGGTAGAGTGTGCATAAGTGTGTGTGCAAGTACAGGTATTCGGCTAAGGGACCTATTGTGCAGGACCTGTATAGAACTACTAGAAGGGGGGTTGAATAGTGAGTGCGGAAAAATTGGTTTTTAAAACTTTTTGTTACCAATTACTTACTTCTGAAAACATATTCTGTTTTCAGACCCGGTTTTTGAATAAATGAATGATCAGGTTGTAGACCTCCAAAAATCTTAAAATTTGGTGACAAAGTACTTCCGATGTTATGTATGTGTCACAAAAATTTCAGATTAAATTTCAAAGTATGAGGAGTTGAAAAAATGTTTTTTTTCCAGATTGTGTCAATCAGGCAGAAATTGTTCCTCAAACTGAAAACTTTATTCCTATTAATTAAAAACTCAAAATGATCTGAAACATTTATGATATGACCCTTACAATATTTACTTTAAAGGGTTGTAACAGTTTTCAAAATTCCTTTGTAATGTATGTCAACCACGTTGATGTTCTCAACCTTTGCAGATCTGAAAATCAGATTATATTAGTCTTAGAACTATTAACATTTGGCTGACCTATACATATCCAAATGAGATGAAACTTGTGCCAAATGAAAGATAAAACATGTGGCTATATTTCTGTAAATTGTTGTGATTTTTAAAAACCATTTTATATATTTACTGTGCTAATAAAAAGGATGCAGAAAACAGGAATTGAAAGAAAAAATGCTGAAAAGTAATAACCCAAGAATTTTATACTGGTTCGGTTAAAACAACATACTCCATTCTTCGAGGACACCTTCATTGGTTTTTACTAAATACAAAAACACCTTAACACAAGGGTGACTGGAGTTAAACACCAACTCCATCCTTTTACAATCAAATAATCAAACAAACCAACACGAACACCACCACTGATCGAATGAAGGCTTGATCACACCTTGATCAACCTTTTACAAGAAATGAACGAGTGTAGGTGGTATAATCAAAGCCTATATAATATACTGAATAGAAGAATGATAGGTTGAGGCTAAGAGCAAGATAAAAGAAAGGAAGAAGAAGAGAGTAGTCTTGCCTTTTGGACTTGTAAGAATATAAAGTTTGCTTATCCTTGTCTTGCACCATCTTGATCCTTTTTATAACATTGTGGCCACCCCCTAGGTTAATTTCTTCCTTAAGAATTGTCTTGAATGCCATTGGAAGATTGTCTTGTGTAAAAGATGACACAATCTTGCTTACTTGGTGCAATATGACTGGAGGGATGGCTTGTCTTTGCCTAATTGTCACTTGTTAATTGGCCATCATTAATCCACCTTGGCACCCCTTAAATGAGCTGGAAATTCTTCAAAAAATCTGAGACATGTGCTCAAAATCAAGGCGAATAATTACCATATAATCAAAATTTAAGCCCCTTCAATATTGGAAAACAATTGAAGACAAATAATGGAGCAAAAATCGGCCAACTAGCAAACATGTGCTGAAATTTTCAGCATGTGTTTCTTTTGAATTCTTTCCATATGTGTTGCTCTCTTCAATGTCACCAGTCTTATGTGGCATGTCCTCCACCAATTAAAGTGCCAAATAAGCTCCACCTAGGCTCCAAAAATGCTGAAAATGGCGTGTGAAAATAGGCTGCATGTGCTGAAATTTTCTTTTGGTAAGCTTTGTAAAATAATGCACAATATTCACACATGCATGGTAAATTAAAATCAGCCTTAATTTGAATGTTCTAGAACACTTTAACATGTCTTGAATGTCTAAGAAGTGTCTAAATACATGTTACATCAATGCTCAGAAATGGTCCATTTGTGTAAGTTCGTAGAAAACCGAATTTTCGACTTTCGTCGATTACGTGATTTTTCTCCGATTAATTTCAAACTTCTTACACATGTAATATATATTATTAAATAATATAAATAAAATGAGTTTTATATTCAGTACCAATAATGTGTAGAAAACGTCCCATGTGTCAAAATAGGATTAAGTTTGAATTTTCCATAAATCTATGCTAAATTGTGGGTGATTTGTGTGTGTGCAAACATGGTATGACTTTGTGTCTGATTGTAACATGTGGATCACGGATTTTTTGAATAATTTTGATGTATATAGTCTGGCCCTATTTATATGGCTAGTACATTACATGTCGGTGAAGTTTCAGTAGTCATCCGATACGACAATATTCTGTTTATGACTTTGTAACATGTCGTCATAATTTTGATGTCACCATGACTTATAACATATGATATAAGACCTGAATATACTCATAAATATAAGGTGTATATAGTGGTGTGACGTTGACGTATGTTTATAATATATGTGACGTGTCGGTGGTACATCAGAAAATAAGTATATAGTTCCTTTTAAAAAAATATGGATATATATATTATATATGTAAACGGCGTGTGAAATTAATGGGATGAGGAGACTTTCCATTTCAAATTTGTTGCCATATATCTCTCTCCAAATATGTCTTCGCTTACTCAACTAGTTAGTTCATTAACTTAAGCACTTCACTTAATGAACTAGTTTAGTTTATGAATCATGACACCAGAAAATAGTGTAAAGACAACAAATGTTTGCATATGATGTAAGTTTTGACGCAGCTACGGGTCGCAGTTACGGTGCTGGAGGCGCAATACTGCGTGATCACAGGGGGTCCTGTGTTGGAGCAATTTCTTTTCGCCTCCCTTTAAGCACACCCTTCCAAGCAGAGATTCAGGCAGCAGTTTTTAGTCTCCTTTATTTCTTACCGCTCTACCGCTCCATCATACTAGAATCGGATTGCTCCCAATTGATAGACCGGTTGACTCGACCACTTATTGTTCATGGTTATCCACATCTTCAGTTGCTACAATCACTTGTTAATACACATCGACTCTCTTGCTATCACGTTTATCGCGAGGCGAACCTGCCAGCACATTATTTAGCGCAACATGCAATGATCCACCCAGGCACCGAACGTTTTGCCTCGAACACTCTACCTTCATTGGTCCGGGCGGCGGTCACACTGGATCTCACTTCTGTTCATTTGTGGGTGCCATTGCTAAGTCTTCCATAAGGATTGGCCAGAGTTTCCTTCTACTGCCTGTTACCTTAGAGTGACAGGCAGGCACGTGTTTTGGAGCTATCATCAACTACATTCTTACTTCTCGTGTGTGGACAACATGACTGGTTCGGTGGCTTGCTGCGTCGGACTTCATATGGCGGGATTCTTACCATTGTCGCCTTGGCCTATTGGTCAAGGCGACTTGGGTAATCATTTTAATTCTTGGTTCATATTTGTTCTTTTGGACACTGCTCCTATATTCATGTTCTATTCCTGTTTGTGCGAGTTTCATTTCACAATGGCGAGGCTTATTCCGGATGTGGGCACTGCTTTTTCATATCGGATAGCGTGGCAGACAATGGCTATTATTTCTTCTTGGTCGCCTTGGCACTTCAACTGCCAAGGTGACTTCGGTACGTGCTTGCTCTATCAGACATTGATTGCACAGTTTCATACTTATATTGACCACTACTCTCTCTTGACGTTTTCTGAGGTTTGGATTCTCAAGTCTCATACAAGACACAGTTGCGGCCACCTAAGCTTAATCGGTGTCTTACTGTACATGACAACGACATTCAAGGATTTGTACCACAATTTATATTCTCATCATATCAATGACAGTCATATAAATATGTACGCTTTTTCCTTCGCCAAGGTTTTATCCACAAGGGTGGTTTTTCTTGGCAAGGTTTTAATGCGGCATATCATATATGACTGGAGATATGTCATTATTGTTTCATTATTTCATTATTTCGAATACTCTGAAAGTGTAATATGGTTTTCCTCCGCCATATGTGAGGCTTTGAATGAATGAATAAAAATTTTTCGTTTCAAAAAAAAAAGATTTATTCATGCATTCTGTAAGCACGTAATATTTAAATCATGCATTTTCAAATCATTAAAACCCCTTTTTCTCAACAATCTCCCCCTTTTGATGATTTGCAAAATAACATTGGTCCATTATTTAAATGTGATCGCTCCCCCCATAATTTTGCCGAAATTTAAAATTTGAATTTCATGTCGTGCTGTCGTGCTCCCCCTTAACCTTATATCTCTCTTTAAATCATGCTTTCTCTCTCCCTTTATTTTGTAAATCACATCAAAAGCTTTAGTAGAGACAAAGAGCAATTTATAGCATATCAATAGAAATCATGCATTTCAAGTGCGTTCTTAAGGGTTATTGATTCAACTCTTCGTAAGAGTACCTTTTGTACCCAAACTTGGGTGACTTTTCTTAAGTCTTGCAAAAGGTGATAAGAAAGAAGAAGAAGCAACATAATATATTTTAGGAGCATTTCTATTTGGCTTATGGCCGAAAACATCATTATGGAATCAATGACCCTAAAGAACGCATTAGAAATGCATGATTTTTGTTTTAAATTACTCTTTCTTTCCATTCTTTGCTACTAATGCTTTTGATGGGATTTACAAAATAAAAGGGAGAGAAAAGCATGATTTAAGGGGGAGAGAGAAATAAAGTTAATGGGAGGCATGAGATTATGAAATTTAAATTTTAAATTTATTCATAATTGTAGGAGGAACGATAACATTTAAATCATGGAAAAATGTTATTTTGCAAATCATCAAAAATGGTGAGATTGTTGAGAAATCGTGCTGTCGTGCTCCCCCTTAACTTTATCTCTCCCTTTAAATCATGCTTTTCCCTCGCCCTTTATTTTGTAAATCACATCAAAAGCATTAGTAGCAACGAAGGGCAATTTATAGCATATCAACAGAAATCATGCATTTCAAGTGCGTTCTTAAGGGTTATTAATTCAACCCTTCGAAGAGTACCTTTTGGTACCCTAACTTTTGTGACCTTTCTTGGTCTTGCAAAAGGTCATAAGAAAGAACAAGAAAAAACATAATATATTTTAGGAGCATTTCTATTTGGCCTATGGCCGAAACATCATTGTGTGCATAATATGGTTTTCGGTTTTGATATGCATTTTTGTTCGTGTGCATGGTCTGTGATCTAGATGCATTTGTATGATATGAATATTGCATATGCATCAATGGCTTTCTTTCATATCTATATGGCACACAATTATACTTTCCACTCGATAAAAAATAAGTAGTGCGATGAAATGCAACATGGGGCTCGCTACATTTTATTGTCACCTTCTTAGGCTTTACGATCGTTTTAAATACATGTTGTTGTTTAGATGGAGACACAAAAAATTGTAGATTTATTTTGTACCTGATTATCTTCAATATACTCTAATCCGGTTTTGTCAGTTTCATGTTTTTGTGAAGAAATGAGACGATCTAACATACATGTTCCTCTATCGAATTTTTTACTGTCTTTTCAAGGTCTTCATTTCTTGTTCTCAAATCTGAGATCTCGGCTTTCCTTACCATATTTTCAGATTTCAAGGATTGAATTTCAGATTCAATGAAACAATCAAATTAGGCGACTCCTCTTTTGAATTGTTTAATTGAGACACAAGATTTGTGTTAGAGGATTCTAACAATTTCTTGTCTTCAATTAAGCGTTTTTTTCTTTTCCATGAGTCTTAGCAAACTTATGTAATTCAAGATATTGGACATATAAATCATGATATAACGATTCAGAATCAAAATCAGAATCAGAATTTACCTCACTATCAAATGGTGGAGACCTTTGGCTTAACACACCTTCTTGCTCGGTTTTCTGGCTAGTGGATGCAATCTCACAAAGATTGTTAAATCTTCTTGTTGTGAGTGTGCATGCACTCCAATATAACTTGTAGGACCTGTATAGCACCACTAGAAGGGGGGTTGAATAGTCAGTGCAGAAAATTTGGTTTTTAAAACTTTTTGTTACCAATTACTCATTCTGAAAATAGATTATGTTTTCAGACCCGGTTTTTGAATAAATTGAATGATCCGTTTATAGACATCCAAAAGTCATAAAATCTTGTGACAAAGTACTTTCAGATGTTATGTATGTGTCATAAAAATTTCAGATTAAAATTCAAACTATAAGGCCTTGAAAAAACATTTTGTTCAGATTGTGTCAATGTGTCAGAAAATGTTCCTCAAAATGAAAAATTTATTCCTCTTAATCTACAACACCAAATGATCTGAACATTTTAAAATATGACCCTTAGGATATGTGATATAAAGTTTTGAAACATTTTTTCAAAATTTCTTTAGGAAGTATGTCAATAACGTTGATGTTCTCAATCTTTGCAGATCTGAAAATCATATTGCACTAGTCTCAGAACTATTAACTTTTGACTGAAATATATTTATCCAAATGAGATGACACTCGTGTCAAATGAAATCTAAGACGTGGCTATATTTCTACAAACTTTCGTGATTTTTGAAAACTGTTTGTATTTTTATTTTGCTAATGAAAATGATGCAGAAAACAGGAGCTGAAAGTAAAAGTGCTTAAAAGTAAGAACATCGAAAATTTTATACTGGTTCGGTTAAAAAAACATACTCCAGTCTTCGAGGACACCTTCCTCAGTTTTCACTAAACACAAAAACACCATAATACAAGGGTGACTGGAGTTAAACACCAACTCCATGTTAGGTCCAAAACACACTCTACAGGAGGTTGAATAGAGTGTTTGACACTTTTGCGAAATATCTTGTTTGGCTCAACTCAAATTGAATTCAAAATCAAAACAAGAATGGGAGGTGAGAAACAATGAATGAGTACACCAGATATAGAGTGGTTTGAATCGTAAATGATTCTACTCCATTGTCACTTTGTTGCCAAAGTGAATTTTTAACAGCTACTCTTCTTATTAGAGATAATAAGAACAACCTTAGCAACACTTACACTAACACCTTAGTGTAAGCAACAACAAAAAAAACTTCTTGCACAAAATACACTAGTGAAACTATAGCAACTACAGCTCTAGCAAGAACAACTTCTTGCTCCCTCACAACTTCAACAAAGTTTTCTCAAGAAATTTCTCACAGTGGGTTGAAGGAAATAGTAAGGATCACACTTTCTCACTAGTCTAAGCACACACAAAAGATCAAATATATATGGTTCCACTTGTCCTAGACTCTCTATCTCTCAATATACAACAATGAAGAACAAAGAAAGGCTTAACAAGCTTTAAGCACTTTTACAAATATGAGAGAAGTATAATACAATGAATGATGAAGCTTGATGTTGGTGAAAGTTTGTATTTGCCTCATCCAAGCTTCTATAATTTATAGATGAAGTTCACCACGTTTTGAGCCTTCACCATGTCTTCAAGTCAATCTTCAAGTCTTGAAAAATTGAAATAGCCTTTAGTCACCCTATGGAGTGATTCGATCTTCAATAGCCAACCTAGAGAATCTTAGACATGGATAGAATAGTCAAGAAAGCATGTAGTATGTTGGAATAAAGTCCACAAGAAATTTGAGCAAGATTAGAGAGAGAAAACATCATAAATCTCCCTTGGATTTTGTTCCAATGTTCAAAAAATTTTGAATTCTAGGGACGTCAATCGACCCACGTGCCAGTACTGAGAGATCGACGTCCTCCAGAAAGTCTGCAGTTTTGAAACTGCAGCACATCGATCGATCGATGTCCTTCCTTTGAGAGACTGATGTACATTGATCCATCGATGTCTCCTGGACAAGAGATCGATGTCTTCCAGAAACATTCTGGTTTTGACGCTGCCTTACGTTGATCGATCGACGTGTCTTCCTAAGAGACTAACGTGATGTCGATCAATTAATGTCCCCATGGCTGAGAGATCGACGTTGGACATAAAGTTCCAAACTTGCATAATCTTCACATGGATCGATCTATGTCCCTTCCTGAGGGGCTGATGTATACATCAACCGATCCATGTGAGAGATTGATGTTTCACAATGTGTTTTTCTCATTTTGCTTCAAACTCAAAGTGTGAAATTCCATTTTAGCCCATTTAAAACATCTTTTAACGTCAGCAAAACATTTCATATTCCAACAATCTCCCCCTTTTTGATGATTTCAAAACAAAGATTTTAGAAGATGTTTTTGCTTCATTTTAACTAATTGGATGTTTCAAACTTGAAAATTTTTAATCTCCCCCTTTGTATATGCATTTTATACTTTTTGTAATAACCAATGTGAACATGATTTTACAACTCCAATGAATATATCAAAATGCTTCCCTTTTACAATTATGCATCAATTTCAAAACTTTCGTAACCCAAACATGCATCAATTACTCCCCCTCAATCGAGCATGCTCAATTTCCAAACTTACCTCATTTCACTAGCTATCAACAAAATTATCCATAAGCAATAAACAATAGATCGCATACACACTTTAACTACAATAAGCCACATACTCACTTTAACAACAATAAGCCACAAACACACACAATAAGCCACATAACAAAAATAAGCCAGAAACACACACAATAAGCCACATACACTTTCTCCCTTTTTTTGAAAGCATCAAAAACAATGATGAGATAGAAACATACTACTTCATTAAACTTCAAAACACAACCAAGTTTAGTAAATACATAAGTCAATAAATACTAAGATAGAAGCATAAACATGGATAAACGAGAAGCTAGCTAGAAAGAAAGAAAATTTTAGTCTTCATCAGATGAGAATGTAATGCCCGGAATGCACGCCTTCATCTTATCCTTGAGCTTGGCAAACTTTGACTCATGCACGGACACCTTGCCTCGAAGCTCAACAACCTCTTGTTGAAGGCTAGTACATTGAGCGTGAAGTTCAGAGACATTTGAGCTCAAGCCACTAGGTGCTTCTTGAGTGTCGGGTTCAGGAATAGGTGCCTCGTCAAGAGCACCTTCATCTTCTTCTGCTTCTTCTACTTGGGCCCGCCCTTTCATGGCTTCTTTACTAGCCTTCAAAATTTGTTGGATGTTAACCTTATCATAGAAATCTTTATGTGTGATTTGGTCAACATCCGTGTTGTCTACGCCTACCCGCGACTTTACAAGCATCCGATAGATAAGATTACTATAGGGAATAGCCTTGTTTTGTTTTGTTGCGGCCTCAATGGCATTTGTCATAAGCTCTCCCCAAAGTTAATTCTCTCACGATTTGCTATTCGATAGGCAATGTAAAAAATCCAAGTTACTAGGCCCTTTTATGGATTTGCCATTTATGCAAAATGTAACTATGGCAAGTAGGGTGCGGTATACTAAGGGCATATCATTTGTATCCTTAGTCGGATGATAACCTAAGAAAGTCTTCACTTCATCCTCAGTGACTCTCCATCGAGCCGTATCCCACTTTCATATGTCAAACTCAAAGAATCCCTCGTTGGGTACTCCAATCAACCCACAAATGTTGCCAACATCCCATTCAATATGATTTCCATCAATGATTGTGTGCAATGCTAAAGGAAGATCATTAATGTATTGAATCCACAAATTTGCATAAAATAGGCTAGTGTACCTAGTGGACATTTTATCCATCTCCCTCTCAAGCCAAATACTTCTCCATTGTTGGACATCCAACCATTCAATGATAGGGCTCAACTTATTATTGCTTATAATATCATTGATTCTAACCAATTTGAGTGGGATAGTTGCCCTCTCTTCATTTTCCCATTTGTCAAATAACATGTGAGAGTGTCTAGTGATATACCTCACATGTCCGGGTGAGTAAGGTTCCTTCAAAGTATTTATGGCTTCTCTAGTTTTGATCCAAGGGAAGTTGGAGAAGTTTAGCCCGCTTCTAATTTCAGTTAGCACTTGACCTTTGCTCTCATCCATTGATTATTTCCCCTAGGTTGAGAAGATTGTCCATGAGAAGGATTGTTTGACCCTTCTCCTACATTCCTAGATGATCTTGGCCTTTTTGTGGTGTTTTTGCTTCTTGAAGACATGTTTGAGGAAAATTAGGACTTGAAAGAGATAGAATTTTATGATGAGATAAAGAAATTTAGGAGAAGAAATGAAGAACTAAGAGGGGAGATAATGGAATCTTGATTGAGGGATGAAATTTAAGAAAGAAACTGTTTTTGAAGAGGAAGACGTAGTGTATTGGAGAGGTTTCGATCGATTGTGAAGGTTAGAAGTGAATAGGTTTGTGTTTCTGATAGAATTTAAAAGTGCAGAAAACGATGACATCGATCGATCGACGTCAGAGATCGACATACATCGATCGATCGAATCCAGAGATCGACGTACATGGATCTCTCTTTTTAATACATGGATCGATCCATGTGTTCTAATTTTTGAAATTTGCAATTTTAACCCTCTAAACATTGGTTATCATCCCTAACCTTGTTCTAATGGACTCGAATGTCTCAGTGGGAAGGGATTTGATGAATACATCCGCTAGTTGGTCATTGGTTGGAACAAATTCAACACATACCAATCCTTTTTGAATGCAATCCCTTATAAATTGATGTCTCACTTCAATATGTTTCGTCCTACTATGGTGAACCGGACTTTGTGCTATACTTATGGCTGATGTGTTGTCACATAAGATGGGAAGTTTATCAAACTTAACATTATAATCATTTAAGGTATTGATCATCCAAAGTAGTGCACAACACGAAGCGGCCGATACATATTCGGATTCTGCCGTTGAAAGTGACACACTATTTTGTTTCTTTGAGAACCAAGAAACTAAGCAATCTCCAAGGAATTGACATGTCCCGGAGGTGCTTTTTCTATCAACTAGATTTCCGGCATAGTCGGAGTCACTATACCCTCTTAAATAAAAAAAAAACCATTTTTGGGATAAGACAACCCAAATTTCAAGGTTCCTTTTAAGTACCTAAAGATACGTTTAATGGCAACTAGATGCGATTCCTTAGGCATACTTTGAAATTTAGCACATAAACATACAGCATGCAAAATATCCGGTCTGCTAGCGGTTAAATAAAGTAAACTACCAATCATACCCCTAGATTTGGTTACATCAACCGGCTTTCCTTTTTCATCTTTGTCAAGTTTTGTACCTGTGCTCATTGGTGTGCTCACACTTCTTCCATCCTCAAATTTGTATTTCTTGAGTAAAAATCCTTTGTATACTTTGTTTGAGATATGTATACTCCATCTTGAGTTTGCTTGATTTGAAGACCAAGAAAGTAGTTGAGTTCACCCATCATGCTCATCTCAAATTCTCCTTCCATCAATTTAGCAAAATGCTTACAAAGAGAATCATTAGTAACACCAAATATAATATCATCCACATAAATTTGAACAAGCAATTGATTGTTTCCTTGTTCTTTAATAAAAAGAGCAGTGTCAACTTTTCCTCTTGAAAACTCATTTTCAAGTAGCAAGTTACTTAATCTTTCATACCATGACTTAGGAGCTTGTGTAAGTCCATAAAGGGCCTTTTTGAGTTTAAATACATGATTTGGATGATCATGATTTTCAAACCCCGGTAGTTGAGCTACATACACCTCTTCTTGAATTATTCCATTCAAGAATGCGGATTTCACATCCATTTGATATAGTTTGAAATCCTTATAACATGCATATGCTAATAGCATCCTAATAGCTTCTAACCTATCTACGAGGCCAAAAGTCTCATCATAGTCTATGCCTTCTTCTTGTCTATATTCTTGAGCTGCTAACCTAGCTTTGTTTCTAGTGATGTTTCCTTTATCATCCATTTTGTTTCTAAATACCAATTTAGTGCCAATTATGTGGTGATCACTAAGTTTCGCAACTAATTCTCAAACATCACTTCTTTCAAATTGATTTAGCTCTTCTTGCATGGCTAATACCCAATCTTCATCATTTATAGCCTCTTTTATATTTTTAGTCTCAACTTGTGAAATGAAGGCATTTTCATTAAATTTCCTCCTAGTCATTATGCCTTCACTAGTTTCACATAATATTAATTCTTTAAAATGATCTTTCCTATACTTATATGAATCCAGTTAATTTGAGGTATCACCTCCTACTTTTTCATCTTCAACCTTAGGTTCAAGGGGATCAATCCTAAGGTCAATGACAATTTTCCTTTTGGATTCTCAAATTTTTCCATATGACTTACTTCAATTATTTCATCATCGTCATTATTAATGCTTGGTTCATCGACAATGAGTTCACAAAACTCGACATGAATTGACTCTTCAACTTTCATGCTCCTTTTATTATATACCCTAAATGCCTTTCTATTTTGAGCATATCCCATCAAGATTCCTTTATCCGCTTTGAAATCGAGTTTATCCAAGTTATCTTTGGTGTTTAGTATACAACACTTACAACCAAAAACCTTGAAAATAATCAATATTTGGTACTCTACCTTTCTAAAGCTCATAAGGAGTCTTTTTGAGAGATGGTCTCAAATAAACTCTATTTATTACATGAAAAGCGATGTTTACCACTTCGGCCCAAAGATACTTGGGTAGCTCAAATTCATTTAGCATGGCTTTACTCATTTCTTGAAGTTTGTATTTTTCCTTTCCACAACACCATTTTGTTGAGGAGTTCTTGGAGCCGAGAAATTGTTTCCATACCCTTTGGATACACAAAATTCTTGAAACTCACCATCAAACTCACCACCTCTATCACTTCTAATTTCCTTAATTATGTCTTTTTTTTGATTTTCTAATCTCCTACAAAGTTTTATAAATTCTTGGCATGCATCATTCTTTTTGACTAAAAACATTACCCAAGTGTACCTAGAGAAGTCGTCTATCACCACAAAGGTGTAATGTTTTCCACCTAGACTTTCCGTACTAATATCCCCATACAAATCCATATGAAGCAATTGTAGAGGTTTGGTGGTGGAGATTTCACTCTTGGCTTTAAACTTGTTTTAACAAGCTTTTCCTTTTAACAAGTGTCACATAAGCCATGGTTTTTGAAATTAAATTTTCGAAGACCATGGACCTTTTCATTTTTTCAAATCTCTTTGAAAATTTTAAAACTTATATGTCCAAGTCGTCTATGCCATTGTTGAGTCAAATCGTTTTTGGCAACTAGGCAAGAAACATTTTGTGATATCAAATCATGTGTGCTAAATTTATGAACATCATTTTTTCTTATAGCCTCAAAGACAATCTTATCTTTCTTTTTAACAATGCATTTTCTTTTCACAAATTCAACTTGAAAATTAGCATCGCATAGTTGGCTAACACTTATCAAATTATATTTAAGCGCTTCTACATATAATACATTATTAATAGTGAAAGAAGAGTTACCAATTTCTCCATGTCCAAGGATTTTGGCTCTCTCACTGCCAAAATGCACGGTTCCACCATCTTGGAGCTTGAGCTTAGTGAACAATGTTTTGTCTCCGGTCATGTGCGTTGAACATCCGCTGTCCATAAGCCATTTGGTTCCTTCTTCTTTGGTTACTCCATTTATCTTGAGAGCCTACAAAACCAAGAGATTTATGCATTGGTACCCTTTGATGGTTGGGTCCTTTAGGGTTAGTTTGTCGACCCTTAGGCTTCCAAACATACATACTTTCAAATCTAGCTCTACATGCACTCTTCACATATCCTATTTTGTTACAATAAAAACAAGTGGGTACATGCCTTAGTTTAGAAGATGATGAGTCATGTTGTGTTTTTCTCTTGTTTGCCTTTTTCTTTAATGACATGGGCTTATTTGAAGAATGTGATGAATTAAATCCTAAACCGGATTTATCATTTCCAATTCTTTGGTTTTCAAGTAGTTTGTCTAGATTATTTTTACCATTGGTTAGTCTTTGTAAGTCTAACCTTAGTTTCTCACATTCTTTCCTAATTTCAATATTTTCAAGAGCTACGGTTTTATGCATGGTGAGTATGATGTCATGATCTTGAAACATCAAAATTTTATTATCATGCAAGCTCTTATTTCCTAAAATGTACTTCTTGAACTCTTTCTTCAAATGCTTATACTTTAAATTCAGTTTTTCAAAATCATCTTACAAATCGCCTATATCATCTTGTAAATTAGAAGGATTAGAATTTACCTCAAGGCCATCTTCAATTGCCATGAGACAAGTATGTTGAGCCTTTGCATTTTAAACTATTGCAACAAGTCCAACATCTTGATCTTCACTTTCTTCTCTTTCCGATTCGAAAGGAGATCATCCCATGTGGTTACCTCCACATTGAGGGCTTTCTTCTTTTGAGGAAAGACATTCTTTTCTTGCTTTTGCGGCTCCTTGACGTGGCAATTGGCAATTAAGTGACCGGGTCGACCACATCTATAGCAATTTTCACTTGCTTCTCTTTCCTTGGGTGGTCTCTTGAAAACCTTTCTTGCTTTAGCTTTATTTCTTGTTGCCATTCTTCTAAATTTTCTTACTAGAAGAGCAAATTCCTCATCCAATTCATCAGACTCTACAACCAATCCTTTGTGTGATGTTTGTGTGGGCTTGATAGGATTCACCTATTTTGTTCATCGATAAGAATTTCATGAGTAAGAAGATTACCGGATAGCTCATCAATGGTAAGAGTCTTGAGATTCTTTGATTCGGTGATGGTGGTGACTTTAGGTGTCCATTCTCTTGGCAAAGAGTTGAGGAGTTTTGAGACAAGGTCTTCATTTGAGATTTTCTTATCCACCATAGAAAGTTGATTCAATATTCGTGTGAATCGATCAATTGTCTCCTCAATCTTCTCACTGCTTTTCATTCCGAACATCTCATATCCCTTCATGAGCATGAGTCTTTTGACCATTCTTGCTTGCCCAGTTCCTTCGTGTATCATTTCAAGTCTTTTCCATGTCTCATGGGCTATTTCAAGACCTTGAAGTCTTATGAGCTCTGTGGTGGTAAGAGCACTTGAGAGAATATCATATGATTTGCCATTGATGGCGAAGTTTATCTTCTCTTCATCGGTGTAGTCATCCTCATCTTTGAACATTGATTCTCCTTTTGAGTTGGTAATCATAGGAACTTCAATTCCTTTGACAATGGCTCTCCATATATCAAATCCACAACCTTTCAAATGATTGATCATTTGAAATTTCAACAAAGAATAATTTTGGGCATCAAGCATAGGTGCTTCAGTGTTTGATCCTGAAAATAGTGCAGTAGGCTTGGAAGTTGAAGTGTGAGATGAAGAGGTTGAGGTTGTCATTGCCATGATCTTTAACCTTGCTACTTGCAAAGATTGACCAAGCAATCAAGGTTAGGCTCTGATACCAATTGTTAGGTCTGAAACACACTCTAGGGGGGGTGAATAGAGTGTTTAGCACTTTTGCGGAATTTTCTTGTTTGGCTCAACTCAAATGGAATTCAAAATCAAAGCAAGAATGGGAGGTGAAAAACAATGAATGAGTACACCAGATATAGAGTGGTTCGAATCGTAAATGATTCTACTTCACCACCACTTTGTTGTCGAAGTGGATTTTCAACAAGTACTCTTCTTATTAGAGATAATAAGAACAACCACAGCAAAATTTACACTAATACCTTAGTGTAAGCAACAACAACAACAACTTCTTGCACAAAATACACTTGTGCAACTACAACAACTACAGCTCTAGCAAGAACAATTTCTTTCTACCTCACAAGTTCAAAAAAGTTCTCTCAAGAACTTTCTCACAGTGGGTTGAAGGAAATAGTAAGGATTACACTTTCTCACTAGTCTAAACACAAGCAATATATCAAATATTTATGGTTCCTCTTGTTCTAGACTCTCTATTTCTCAATATACAACAATGAAGAACAAAGAAAGGCTTAACAAGATTTAAGCACTTTTACAAATATGAGAGAAGTATAATACAATGAATGGTGAAGCTTGATGATGGTGAAAGTGAATATTTTCCTCATCCAAGCTTCAACCATTTATAGATGAAGTTCACCACGTTTTGGAGCCTTCACCATGTCTTCAAGTCAATCTTCAAGTCTTGAAAAGTTGAAAATAGCCTTTAGCCACCCTATGGAGTCATTTGATCTTCAATAGCCAACCTAGGGAATCTTAGACATCGATAGAATAGTCAAGGAAGCATGTAGTATGTTGGAGTAAATTCCACAAGAAACTTGAACAAGATTGGAGGGAGAAAACATCATAAATTTCCCTTGGATTTTGTTCCAATGTTCAAAAAATTTTGAATTCTAGGACATCGATCAGTCCACGTGCCTGTGCTGAGAGATCGACGTCCTCTAGAAAGTTTGCAGTTTTGAAACTATAGCACATCGATTGATTGATGTCCCTCCTTTGAGAGACTGATGTACATCGATCGATCGATGTCTCCTGGGTGAGAGATCGATGTCTTCCAGAAACATTCTGGTTTTGACACTGCCTTACATCAATCGATCAATGTGTCTTCCTGAGAGACTCACATGACATCGATCGATCGATGTCCCCATGGCTGAGAGATTGACGTTGGACAGAAAGTTCCAAACTTGAATAATCTTCACATGGATCAATCCATGTCCCTTCCTGAGGGGCTGATGTATGCATCAATTGATCCATGTGAGATATTGACGTCTCACAATGTGTTTTCCTCATTTTGCTTCGAACTCAAAGTATGAAATACCATTTTAGCCCATTCAAAACATCTTTTAACATCATCAAAACATTTCATATTCCAACACTCCACCCTTTTACAATCAAACAAACCAGCATGAACACCACCACCGATCGAATGAAGGCTTGATCACACCTTGATCAACCTTTTACAAGAAATGAACAAGTGTAAATGGAACATTCAAAGCCTATATAATATATGGAATATAAGAATGATAGGCTTAAGGCTAAGAGCAAGAGATAAGAAAGGAAGAAGAAGAGAGTAGTCTTGCTTTTTGGACTTGTAAGAATCGCTTAGCCTTGTCTTGCACCATCATGCTCCTTTTTTGATGTGTGCAAATGTGGGATCCAACAATTCCACCTTCCAAAAGTCCTTCATAAAGGGTTAGGCAAGAGGAAGAAGACTTCCCCTTGCTTCCTTAGTGAAACAAAAGTATGGTTCAAACAAGCAAGAACCAACACTTTAAGATGATCGTTGATCAGGCAAACCACAATGGCCCTCCTGGACAACACCTTTAAGCAATGGCAACATCTTCAAAATGCTCAACTTTGAAGGATCTTAACTTATGTTTTTAATGCAAAACCAAGAAAACAAAGTCTCACAAGAAGTGAAGAAAATATCAAGAATTTTTATTCATCCAAAGTTGCCTTTCTACAGGCCCAAAGGGCCTTATTTATAGCCTATAAATCGTCCCCCTTCTGCCTTCAAATGTCTAGAAATTATCTTAAATAAAGCTAACTAACAAATGTTTAGATTTGAAATTTTCTTGAAATTCAAAACTAAGACAATTCTAGCTAAAACTTGAAATGCTTGTAAGATGTCATCTTCTCCTTATCCAGCCATGTATGATGATTAATGGAGGTGTTGGAGACTTGAATTGATGTTGATGAAGTGGTTGGAATTGAATTCAAAGGTTGGTTGAAGATTGAATTCAAATTGAGTTTGAATTTGAATTCAAACTTGGATTCAACTTTGAATTGTCATCTCATCTCCTCCTTGCTTCAAGAATGGCGTGTGGATGGCTTCAAGGTGGCTGAGATGTTGAATTCAAAGGTTGGTTGAAGATTGAATTCAAATTTTTGTTTGAATTTGAATTCAAATTTGGATTCAACTTTGAATTGGTTACTTATCCTCCCTTGCTATCCAAGTTGGCGTGTGAATGGGTAAAGATTGTGGCTGAGAACTTCTTGAATTTTAAGACTATAATTGGTTAAACTTAAAATTCAAATCATGGTTGAATTTGAATTCAAGTTTGTCTTCAAGTTTGAATTTGATCTCCACTTTTGAACTTCCAAGTGGACGCCCCCTTTGGAGATAATTTGAGCTAGATTTTGAAAAGGAATTCCATCTTGGACATATTTGAACTTGTCTTTGTGGAGACAAATATTTTTCTCAAGACAACATTCTTTTTGTCTCCCTTTTTGAACACACACGCCTAGAATGCATTTTGGACTTCCCTTTGGCATGGAACTTCCATGTACCTAATTTACCTACAAAGCAAACACATAAAACAAGGATCGCAAGAAAACTAGACTAAATTCAAAACAAAGAATACTCACGCACACGCACACACATGTCTGTTCATAGTGTAGGTTTAATGAAGTGAACCCAATGAACCTTAGGTTTATCTTGAACATGTTTGTACAAGAAGGTTCCAACTTGATGACCAAGTTCTCTAGCCCTCCTTCTTGTCATAGGTCCAATGACCTCCTGATGGGATCCCTGATCCTCATCAATCCCTCCCTCCTTAAGAAGATTCTACCTCGAATCTAAACAGTCAAATATATTAGAGGGATACTTCAACAAAAACTCATAATATACACAAGACACAAACCTAAGAGAATAAAGTATAATGAACATGCGTAATTTGAGTTTAACATGCTTAGGATGAACAATTAACTGTAGGAAGAAGCATGTCGACAAAAACACAAACATATCTACATGAACGCTTAGCAACAAACACCTCTTTTTAATGGGTATGGATGCACTAAAAAGATAGGTAGAAAACTCCTCTCATAAGATTTGTCATGCATGAAAGAGAAAGTATGTAATACCTGAGGAATAGACAACGTACCTTGTATGCTACTTAGAACTTCCAAATCAGATGTATTTGAGTTATCATGCTCAACAAAGCACAAATCAGCACTAACATGCAGATTATCATCCTCAAAATCAGTTTGCAACGTAACGTCAAGTGGAATTTCAGATTCATACGCATGCAAATTAGAAGTCTTAGCACTATCATATGGAAAGTCACTATCAAGACACTCAAAAAAAGGACTATTATGGACAACCCATTCATGCCGCTTAAAGTTATCATGTTTATGACCTAAATTATCACTATTCTCACTTGAAATGTCACTCGAATCATCTTGTAAATCAGCATGTAAATCAAGCAAATCATGTGAATCATGTGTAGCACAAACAACTTTAGATTCAAGCTCATCATTTTTAGCAAGAAAGTCAGTCTCATGCATGTGAACATGATAAACATCAACAAGTCTCCTAAGACCCTGCAATTTATTAAGGATGTCTATTCTGCGCACCTTTTGTTCTTCTAATTCTATAAGGATCTCAAAGTTACGTTCTTTTTGCGCTATAAGTCTCTTACAAATGTCAGAATTACGTTCTAAGAACTTCACACAGTCATGTTCAACTTCAACATCATCATGGAAACAAACACGCAATTTCTTGTCAAGTTCACACACTTTAGAGTGCAAAACAACATCATTACTGGAATCTGATTCGGACAAACAAGATTTAGACAATTTAGGATCATGCAATTCAAGAAGCTTATCATGTAAGTCATGTTCATTTGGCACATTAGCTTTATCATCATGAACAACATGTGTATCAATTGAAATTTCAGCATCATCATTATAAGAATCATGCACAGTATCACCACTGAAATCATCTAATTTCGGATATGCATTCAAAGCTCTACGCACAACAAGGAATTCCTTAGTGTCATAATTATCTAGCACACCTAGATCCTCTTCAAATTCAGTTTCATTATCATGCTCAGATTCATTATCATGCCAGACTCAGTCGCATATTCATTAGTTTCCTCGATTAACATGATTCGTTTAGCATTAGGACACTCTTTTCCTATGTGACCACGACCTTGACATTTATAGCATTTAATGCCGCTAAATCTGTTAGAGAGTTCAGAAGAATTCCCTGTAGGAGCTTTTTGTTAGGCTCGGTCATCTCTCTTTTATGTGCCCTGCACATGATTGTCAAATCTTTGTGATGTGCTTTGGTCATGTGTTTCGCCTCCTGTAGGCTGTGAGCTTTCCATTCCTGAAGGCTTGCTTGAAAACCTTGAAGAAGTTTGATAAGTACGAAAACTGGAATTGAAATTGGAGGAACTGCGTACCTTTAGTTGTTGTTCAATATTCTCAGCCATGTGGACCATGGTCGTTAGGTCGAGGTAAGGTTGAAGTTCAAGCCTTTGTGCAATCTCCATGTTGAGACCATGTAGAAAGCAGGCTTTGGTTGCTTCTTCGGGTTCCTGCAAGTTAGACATTTCCAACAAAATTTCTAATTCCTTATGAAATTCGTCTACACTTTCGGAACCTTGCCTTAAGTTTTGCAAACTTGTAAAAACAAAACTCTCAAAATTGTTTGGGATAAATCGTTGTCTCATTTCAAATTTCATTTCTTCCCAAGTGACAATTGGAGGTTGTCTTGTCTTAGTCCAATTTCTACACAAATTTATCCACCAATTTAATGCGTAGCCTGAAAGCTCAATAGAAGCGTACCTCACCTTTTGTAACTCATTGTAGTTGGTACAAGAAAAGATTAGATCCACTTTCATTTCCCACTCCAAATATTCCTCCGTATTACTTTTACCATAAAATATTGGAATATTTATTTTTGTTTTGAGAAAATCGTCATCTTGTGGGAAAAGGGGGTTTTGGCGTCTTTGGTAACCACGGGGAGGGTGGTCATCAAAGCCATAATCATCGTGTTCAAATGGAATGTAATCATCATTGTATATTCTTGGAGCATACCTTCTTGGTTGCATTGGAGGAACAAACCTTCTTGGCTCGATGTGCGGTGGTATAAGGTCGTCATACTCAACTTCTTCAGGTGGATGTCGTCGTGTTTGTCACATGGGAACGGCCCTGCTTGTGCCTTGTCCATCGCTCGTCTTATGGCTCCTTTAAACATCCTCCAATCGATGTTTGATTACCTCGTTGTCATGCATGAGTTTCTTTAACATCTCCAGCATTTGTTGTTGTGTATTGTCAACAGTCTCGGCCTCTTTTGACTTGCTAGATGCGGAATGAGTGCTGCTCTCCATGTTTTACTGAAAGTGACCAAACAAAAACGAAAAAAAGAAAAGAAGAAAACTAACACAAAGACAAGCAAACGTTAATTGATTAGTAAAAACAAAATATGAACACTCCTCTTTCTCTTAATTCCACTCTCCTACCACTTTGTTTCTTGGATAACCTGAAGTTAATAAGATTCAAAGCGATCAATCAAGAAAGTGTTTGCCAATGCTTCTCCAAACCACAATGATCTCCACCTGTTTCTCCCTTTGGCTTTTAATTTGCATCAAATAGTATCAAAATAGAACAAACTTGAACTAAACTACTACGATTCAAGGAAAGTAAGCAACCAAAATTTATCTATAAGGCCGAACCAAAGTTGAACTAAGGGTTTCCGTGGGCAATCTTTAGTTAATTTTGATTCTACGCACTTACTATCCGCAAAATGGTTCAAGTCATGCAATAATCGAGCATCCAAGTGTGTGATTGGTTCAAGAAGAGCAGTATAAGGAGAATGAATGCGGGAGGATGGTTTGTGTGTAGTAAAATGAGAGATGGTATCCAAGGTTGTCAAATTGCGCCAAAAAAAATTCAAGTGTTGCACAAACACTTTCTCCTTTTTTTTCCTCTTTTTCTTTCGTTTCTCTTTCCTTTCTTGCTATTCTCAACGTACTCAAGGTTCAGATTCTTTTTTTCCACTAGGGGCGAATTAGAATTTCACACTTTTGCCCTAAGAATTTTTGTTTTTGGGCAGAATAGGGCAATGAATTTGAATTGCAGTGTGCTACCTTTAGTTGCAGCAAAATAACCTTGGAATTGAAGGAAATTGAGGTTGGACGGAATTAGGGTTAGGGTTAGGGTTTTCAATTTGGGATTTTTTTTGGGCTTTTTGGGTCTTTGTGGGTTGTGAGTTTTGGGAACTGATTGGATGGTGTATATGGCTATTTGGGTTGGTAATAGAAGATATGTGTGGTCAATTTGGGTAGTGGATGGCTTTTGGACAGAATTGAACAATGTTCAAATTCTAAGGCTAGGGTTTTTTTGGAATGAGTTGGTAACTTTTGATTCTGATGTTGTTTGGGAAAATTGGTTTAGGGCTTTTGGTTAAGGGGTGAGACAAGGTAGTTTGGAATCTGGTTGGTGGTTTTAGGGTCGGGTTTGGGATGGCTTTTCTTGGACCGTGGGAATTGGAGATAGTTTAGGGTTTTGGTGGGATTAAAAGTGACTTGTGAAGGCACACACGTATGAATAGCTGGTCTTAAAGCCTGAAATCAATCACAATGTGAATCACAAGATGCATACAATCATCACCAACTAAAAGCTTCGGCAGCAACAAGATGATTTGAAACCGAGGTGGCTTTATAGGTTGATGGTTGTAGTGTTAAAAGAAAGCTGAATGTATCCTAAATGCAAAAAACCTTAACCTGTTCAAGTTTGAATGAGGCAATTCATATGGTGACGCCAAAGTTGAAACAAAAGAATGACACTTGAATGATAAATAACAAGATGCAGCAAAATGCAAAGACTCAAACCCTAGGACATTTTTTTATACGTATGGAAGACACAAATGGCGTGAAGAATGCGGTAGAAGAAGGACTCAACTGGACTTGAAACAAATGGACTCAAATGGAAAGAAAATGATAGAAGATGGTGGAATAGAGTAACCTCGCTCTAATACCAATTTGATACGTGCAAACATGGGCTCCAACAATTCCACCTTCCAAACATCCTTCGCAAAGGGTTAGCAAGAAGGAAGAAGACTTCCCCTTGCTTCCTTAGTGAAACAAGCGTATGGTTCAAACGAGCGAGAACAAACGCTTCAAGATGGTCGTTGATCAGGCAAACCACAATGGCCCTCCTGGACGGCACCTTTAAGCAATGACAACGCCTTCAAAATGCTCAACTTTTAAGGATCTTAACTTAGATTTTTAATGCAAAACAAAGGAAACGAAGTCTCACAAGAAGTGAAGAAAATATCAAGAATTTTTATTCATCAAAAGTTGCCTTTCTACATGCCCCAAGGGCCTTATTTATAGCCTATAAATCGTCCCTTTCAGCCTTCAAATGTCTAGAAATTATCTTAAATAAAGCTAACTAACAAACGTTTAAATTTGAAATTTGCTTGAAATTCAAAACTAAGACAATTCTAGCTAAAACTTGAAATGCTTGTAAGATGTCATCTTCTCCTTATCCAGCCATGTATGATGATTAATGGAGGTGTTTGAGACTTGAATTGATGTTGATGAAGTGGTTGGAATTGAATTCAAAGGTTGGTTGAAGATTGAATTCAAATTGAGTTTGAATTTGAATTCAAACTTGGATTCAACTTTGAATTGTCATCTCATCTCCTCCTTGCTTCAAGAATGGCGTGTGGATGGCTTCAAGGTGGCTGATGTAGCGCCCCACATCCCAGCCCAGCCAGATACGATGCGCCCACCGTACTTCACTATGGAGAGTACCAGACGTCAGTCCATAACATAACAAAGTCTGGAATAAAATATAAGGACTTTCATGCTTACGTGTCAACATGTAAGCAAAACCAAGGCAGAAAAAAAACTTTAGAATAAAACGTCTACGAAATCATCATCAGTTTTACATCCCAATCATAAAAGTATGGAAATTCCCAAAAGTAATTGTTTGCATCACAATTCCATAAAAAGGATCATCGATCTCAATCATTACCTCAAGTCTCCTAGGCCATCCATTTTTCGCGCCTCTACGGGTAAGGGACCCTAGGTTCATCTTCAATCCATTCCACTTTATTCTTTGCGGCCTCTGAGAGGAAAAATAAGGGGTGAGTGATAACGTCACCAGCAAGTAAACTATAAATAATCGTGAATTAAATGGAAAGTACATACAAGAACCGAACCCCAAAATTCGGTTTAGAAACATACCTGACCTTCCATTCAACACCCGTAAGAAATCAGCTCATAATTTATCAAAGTTGAAACATACCAAAATTCATAACTTATGAAAAGATCATCACTCAATAAAGATCATAACTTATGAGCTAACAAGTCATACGCCTTAGTCTAAGAATCACGTACTCATATTCGATGACTCATTAAATGCAACATGCATGATTATGTACGTGTGATGCATTATGATAAAAATCAGGACAAGGTCTTTCGTTCTTTCATTCAAAACACCATCGTCAAGAAAAACAGGAGAGTATTCAGATCTATTCACCCGGATCTGAGGCGGTCACTTATTTCTCTTCAAATGTATTGTTCCCAGATTCGGAGCGGTCACGTCATCACTTATCAGGTCTATTCTCTCCGGGCCTGAACGGTCGATATCAGGTCTATTCCCTCCGGGCTTGAATGATCCATATCAGGTCTATTCTATCCGGGCCTGAACGGTCCATATCATCAGATCAATTAACCCGGATCTGGAACGGGTCCTTACTGGCCAGGAAACACATGGTACCGGTGGAAAGCGTTCTTTTAAAAACAGGAGCTTTTCTTTATAAACGATTTTTCATCTTTCTTTCTCATAAAATCAGTTCCATAAATCATGTAAATGACGATGATGCAATGTATGACATGTACCATGCAACTCATGACATAATGCGTTACACATGCACATACGTACAACTTATTCTTTAGTCTGGAAAAATTTCCAGAATTATCGCTCCATAAGCTCAAAACCTCATGTTTTAGGCCCATTATCATGAGCTCTTGTCATACATATGCATAAGAGTGTCTTTTCTATTCGTAATATAATTTTCGTAACAGTATGAGATGTGTAAGACACTTAATTTCTTTAATTACGAAACAGGGTACTGCTGAATTTCAGCAGTGCAGTGTTCTTTCTTTTACTTTTCCTTTAAGCCCATTACGTTTTATTTACTTTGAGCTAACCCTGGAAAATGCTGCAGACATGCCAATAATTAATGATCATAAGCCCAATCTATATAATCAAGTCCAATCCCATCAAAACAAAGCCCCACAGCAAATTCCTCAATTCTGCCCAAAATTCCAGATTAGTGACGCCAACTTAACTTTGGTGATTATCCTTTAAAATAATCATTCTAAGTTAAGTGATTTACATAAAAACTATCACATATGTCTTAAGTAATTGGCATAAAAGTTTCACGGAATTATAATATTGTTAAAGGGATCATTTATTCTTTTCCCAAAACGGTTACATGCTGAATTCTTTCATGATCGATTTTACTACAAATTTTATTGTGACCGAACCGTAAATCCTTTTTTGAAAATTCCAGCTCTCAAACTTAGTAAACACATTTGTCTAGTATTCTGCCAAAAATCAGCCCAATTTCATATTTCTAAGGTCCATTTCCGTGTCAATCATTATGTCACATAAAATCAGTTCAGTCCAGTAATTTCAAGCATGACCAGTTTTACTAAGAATTCCGTTAAAAATAAACCGTGACTCCTTTTAACGAAATTCAAAATCTCATATTTACTATACACACAGGGCTAGTGTGACGCTAAAAATTAGCTAAATTGAATACTTCTAAGGTCCCCTTTCAGGTCCTACAAAACATCACAGAAATCTGCCCTGTTCCAGGAAATTCCAAATTTTGTCACATTTCCTTACTGGAATGTCTCAACTTAAGTTTTTTGGCTTAAACACCTTATAAAACATCAAATACACCTTTAGCATGTGGATTTGCAGGTTCTAACACATTGTTAAGGTCACTTACACATCACCCGAAAGCAGTTAGAATGCTATACATATCATTCCTTTGGCCATGCACCTTATGTTCATACTAGAATCAATTCTTGGCATAATTGATACATACACATCCTAACCCCAAAACAGCCCGTTTATACGCATGCAAGGACAAAAATAATATCTTCATAATGATCATATCAAGCTTAGCACATAAATCACACACCTTGTTCACACTTCACCCCACAAGTTACAATTTCTTACAAGTACTACATTTATTTTCCCCACTTTCACCCAACCGTCCCCCATACATGCCAAAGACAAGATCTTTGCCACATTTATCTTAGATTCACCTCATATTCATACTTAAAAACAACAAAGAATCCACCTTTGGAGCAAATTTCACACATGCAAGCCTCTTTACCTAAGAGTTGAAAGTTTCATGCACTAAAACCTAGCATTTCACTTCTAAGATTAAAACTTAATAACATCTAGACATTCAAGCATGCACTTTCACATCCAAGTCATGAGTATGTATAGTGTACTTGCCTTTTTCAACTTACTCCTCTTCTTAGCTTGAAATGTGTATGGAATAGGTGAAGCCTTCCTCTTCTTCACACATGAACCCCACGGTTTTGAAGGGGAAAAGAGAATAATTGTTAGTTCATATTCTTAAGTGAAAGATGCACTAAATAGGGTTTAGATGGAATTACCAAATTGAACTTGAGTAGTGTTCAAGCCTCTTAAGACTAGCACCCCAAAAAAGCTTGAAATTTTTGAGCCTAGTGACCTTGAAGGTCACGGTTCATGAGCAAGAAGAAGTAGCACTATAAGTTTCATTCTATGAAAGATGTAGAAATCCTCTTAAGAAGGCTAGGATATGCTTACCTAATACCACTTGATCTTGGAAGAACCTAAACCTTCTTGGCTTAATCCTTGGTCGTGTGGTTTGGAAGAAGAGAAGAGAGGAAATTTTCTTACTCTTGTGGTCCTTTGAGGGTTGGAAGAATGAGAGGATCGTAGAGTGTGTCTGGGGTGAATTTTTCCTTCTTAGGCTAAGTGTTAGCCGTTGGGGGGGTAAAAGAAGAGGGTAAGAGATTATCATAGTAAGGTTAAGGGTCTTAACCTTGGTTACTTTAATTAATCAAGGTTACTTTATGATTAACTTGGGTTACTTTATTCCAATCATGGTTACTTTTAGGCTAACCTTGGTTACTTTAATCAATTAGGGTTACTTTAAACCTTAGGTTGATATAAAGTAACCATGGTAGAATTTTAAAAATCCCCCTTGGTTAACCACATAGGGCAACCCGGCGGTTGGGGTCTTAATGACCCTAACCATGACTAATTCTCTTCTCTTTTTTTATAACAAGGTGGTGGTTGCCTCCCTTTTTACTTAATTATTTTCCCCCTTTTTCTTTCTAAAATATGAAATTAGGGAAAATCTTTGAGTCCTTTTGGGCTAAGGGCCGAAAATAAGATATATGTTGGAACCAATTTTGCCCATTACCCAAAATTGTTTAATTGCTAATTGGCTTACTTAAAAGATGGCCCTTAAGATTTCTCTTCTTGAATTCTTAAGAAATACCATAAGGCCTTTTATCCTTGTGGTCGAAATCTCCGAAGCACTTGGGAGTGAATTGGGCCACTTCACATAATCAAATATTCATGCTTGAAATTTTTATATAATACCTTCCGTAACATAAAATAATCATCAACTAAATAACTTGTACTTGAAGATACAACCCTTCATAAATTTACTTAGACAAGTTTCAAGTACAAGGTGGTTCCTCGTTGGGTACAACAGCTGAGATGTTGAATTCAAAGGTTGGTTGAATATTGAATTCAAATTGAGCTTGAATTTGAATTGAAATTTGGATTCAATTTTGAATTGTTGACTTATCCTACCTTGATCTCCAAGTTGGCGTGTGAATGGGTAAAGATTGTGGCTGAGAACTTCTTGAATTTTACCACTCAAATTGGTTGAAACTTGAAATTCAAATCATGGTTGAATTTGAATTCAAGTCTGTTTGCAAGTTTGAATTTGATCTCCACTTTTGAACTTCCAAGTGGCCGCCCCTTTTGGAGATAATTTGAGCTAGATTTGGAAAAGGAATTCCATCTTGGACACATTTGAACTTGTCTTTGTGGAGACAAACATTCTTCTCAAGACAACATTCTTTTTGTCTCCCTTTTTGAACACACACGCCTAGAATGCATTGCGGACCTCCCTTTGGCTTGGAACTTCCATGTACCTATTTACCTACAAAGCAAACACATAAAACAAGGATCGCAAGAAAACTTGACAAAATTCAAAGCAAAGAATACTCACACACATGCACGTTCATAGTGTAGGTTCAATTAAGTGAACCCAATGAACCTTAGGTTCATCTTGAACATGCTTGTACTAGAAGGTTCCAACTTGATGACCAAGTTCTCTAGCCCTCCTTCTTGTCATAAATACAATGACCTCCTGATAGGATCCGTGATCCTCATCATTTATATAACATTGTGGCCACCCACTAGGTTATTTTCTCCCTTGATATTGTCTTGAATGCCCTTGGAAGATTGCCTTGTGTAAAAGATGACACAATCTTGCTTACTTTGTGCAATAGGATGGAGGGATGACTTGTCTTTGCCTAGTTGTCGTTTGTTGATTGGCCATCATTAATCCACCTTGGAACCCTTTAAATGAGTTGTAAATTATTCTAAAGATCTGAGACATGTGCTCAAAATCAAGGTGAATAATTACCATATAATCACAATTTAATCCCCCTTCAATTTTTGAAGACAATTGAAGACAAATAATGGAGCAAAAATCGGCCAACTAGCAAACATGTGTTGAAATTTTCAGCATGTGTTTCTTTTGAATTCTTTACATATGTGCTGCCCCCTTCAATGTCACCAATCTTGTGTAGCATGCCCTCCACCAATTGAAGTACCAAATAAGCTCCATTTAGGCTCCAAAAATGCTGAAAATGACGTGTGGAAATAGGATGCATGTGCTGAGATTTTCTTTTGATAAGCTGTAGAGAAAAAGGGGTTTGAGTGATTTCAAAATATGTGATTTAAATGAGCATGATATAAACGTGTGCATGATATAAACGTATGCATGATATATTTCTTATTACTTGCCTTATTTAGGTCATATATAATGTTGCCGTACTAACGAGCCATGAAGCGTCAAAGCTTACATCATATGGCAAACATTTGTTGTGTTTATACTATTTTCAGGTGCCACCATTAATGAACTAAACTAGCTCATTAAGTGAAGTATTAGTTAATCAAACTAAGTAGTTCATTAAAGGAAGCTACATTTGGAAAAGGCACAAAGGCAACAAGACTAAGAAAGGAAAGTCTCCTCCTCCCCATTTACTACATATGGCATGCCTACACATATATATAAATATATATTTTCTTGTTTTTTGAAAAAGGCACATACACATGTAGTCCAACGTACTACCGACACGTTTTATATTTTATGTACGTACGTTAACGTCACACCATCATACTTAACTCATATTTATGAGTATATTCAGGTCTTATATCATATGATATAAGTCATGGTGATGACAAATTAAATACGACACGTTAGAAGGTTCTAAACCAAAAATTGTCGTATCGGGCAAATACCGAAACTTCGCCAACGTGCCACGTACTTGCCATAAATAGATGGCCAGCCCCTAAACCTCAAAATCATTATTAGTTTCGTGCATATGATGATAATTCCAGCCATAAAATCATTTCATGTTGGCACACACCAATCACCCCACATTAAGGCCAAATTATAGAGATTCCAATTTCAATTTTGTCACATGTTAATGGCGCCACTTTAGACCAGCTAAGTGCTTAGAATTAAAGTTTATATTATATATATTATGTGTAACAAAATATATATAACATGTGCAAAAATTTCGAATTTAATTAGAGAAAAATCGGATATTCGATAAATATCGAAAATTCAGTTTTCTACGTACACAACACATGGAACATTTTTGGCACATTATACAACACGTATCTAGACACTTTTTACATATGTCATACATCTTAAAGTGTTCTAGAAAATTAAATTAAGGGCTGATTGGAATATAACATGTGTGTATTATTAAATGTGCACTATTTTACAAAGTTAGCAAAAATAAAATTCAGCACATGCATATACATGTATACACGCCCCTACAGCTGAGATGGAGCATATGTGGAGCCTTGTTGGCATATTGGTTGGTCAAGAATGAAGCATACAATGTTGATGACACAAAGAAAGAAGCTACACAAGGTAACAATTCAAATTTTGTCACAATTGCAACACATGTTGAAAATTCAGCATGTTTGCTAATGTATGGCCGATTTTTACCACCATTATAAGTGATATTTTACTTCTTAATTAAGGTGGATTAATTGGAAGATAATTTGGAAGCATTTTGAATAAGTTATGGAATTTAAGTGGTGATATTTTTCAATATCACACATGCTGAAAATTTCAGCATGTGTGAATGTATAATGGCCGAATTTTAGGCCATATTATTGTCTAGTTTTTATCCCATAAAAGATGAAAATATCTTCTACTAAATGGTGATTCATTTTAAGAGATAATTCAAAGCAAACATGGCAACATTTTGAAAAGAATACCCATGTATCACATGCTGAAATTTCAGCATGCAAAGTCTCTTAATGGCCGAAATTTTCATGCTCTTTTTGTGAGAAAATTATCTTGCTTAATTTATGTGATAACCTTGGATGTTATGGTAACTATTTTATGATGATTTTAGCACAAGTTTTTAGTAGTATTCTCAGATTTTTCTAGTCATCAAGTGATGAAAACATTCAACCAATCAATAGTGCCAAGTAAGCAAGAGCTTAATGATCATCCAATGAGGAGATGCCAAGTAAGCAAAGACTTGTCACAATGATGCCATATACACTCCAAGGACTTAGAAGATAATTTTTAAGAGGGAGAGTAGCAATAGGGGGCGGCCAAAACAATTAAAAAGGAAGGAAGAAGAGCAAAACAAGAACAAGAACAAGAACAAGAACAAGAACAAGAACAAGAACAAGAACAAGAACAAGAGTTGCAAATTCAAAGATCAAAAGTGTTCTAGCTTTCTTCTTCTACACTCTCTTTCTTTCTTCTTCCTAAAAGCCTATTGTACTTACATTCATATTCTTGAATAGGCTTATCTTAGACCACCACACATTCTATATCTTTGTAAAAGATTGATCAAGGTGTGATCAATCTTCACTCTTGCAAGGTGGTGGTGTTCGTGCGTAATTGTATTCATCGTACAAGGTTTGTAAAGGGTTGGAGTTGGTGTGTAACTCCATCAACTCCGTAGTAAGGTGTTTTGTATTGTGTGAATAGTGTGAACCGAGAAAGGTGTTCCTCGAAGACTGGAGTAGGTTGTTGATAACCGAACCAGTATAAAATTCTTGGTGTCATTTACTTTCAGCACTGATTTTCTATTTTAGCACTGTTTACTGTTTTTAATCACGCTCGTAAAAATAGTAAACGAATTTCAAAAATCACGAAACTTTCAGGGAACATAGCCACGCATCTTAGGGTTAATTTGGCACAAGTTTCAACCCTTTTGGACAAGTATAAGTTGATCAAACATCCAAAGTTCTGAGACTAGTGCAGTCTGATTTTCAGGCTTGCAAAGGTTGAGACTTTGAGTGTATTTGGCTAACTTCCCGAAAGAATTTTTCAAAACTGTTTCAACACATTTAAATATATGATATAAGGGGTTAGTAGTTAAAATTTTAGAGAATTTGGAGTTACGTACATATAGAAATAAATGTGTTAAATCAGTCTACCGTTTCTTGCAGATTCGCGCAATCTGACCACCAACGATTTTTGAAGGGGTTAACGTTTGAATTTAAATCTGAAATTTTTAGGAGACACTCATAACATCTGAGGCTAAGTTCTCTAGAAATTTCAGAATTTTTGAAGACATACAACCTAATTTTAAAAACGTTTTAATACTGGTCCTGAAAACAGAATTTGTTTTCAGAAGTTGAGTTTTTGATCAAAACAATTTTAAAAACCACACTTTCCGCACCAACTATTCAACCCCCTCCCCCCCTTCTAGTGGTGCCTTGCAGATCCTACAAGTGGTATTAGAGCCAGAAACACTCACAACAAAAGGATCCAACGATCTACGTGAGATGGCATCCACAAGCTATAGCACCGTGCAAGAAGGAATGTCAACCATAAGGCCTCCTCTCTTTGACGGTGAGTCTTTCGTTCAATGGAAGGTAAGAATGATACTTTTCTTTATGGCAATAGATATTGATCTTTGGTCGATTATAGAGGATGGTCCTTTTGTTCCATCTAAGTTATCCACCGTAGACGAAATCACACTAGAAGTTGTTAAACTTAGACAAGAATATACAAGTGATGATAAAAAGAAACTTAGCATGAATGCTAGGGCTATGCAATTAGTCTTAAATGGTTTAAGTAAGAGTGAGTCTAGTTATGTCTCAAACTGTTCTAGTGCACAAGAAATGTGGAGAATACTCGAAATGAAACACGAAGGCACGAGTCAAGTAAAAGAGTCAAAGATAAACATGCTTATGTCCACACTTGAGTCATTTAAACTATTGCCTTATGAATCTATTGTTGATATGGATCTTCGTTTGACTAACATCTACAATTCTCTTGAGTCTCTTGGTAAAGCTTTTACCATGCAGGAAAAAGTACAGAAAGTCTTGCGAAGCCTTCCATCCGAGTGGGACTCTAAAGTAACGTCCATAGAAGAAAGCAAAGAGACTAAATCGATTAAGATGGAAGAACTAATTGGATCACTTAAGGTATATGAAAACAAACTTGCTTTAAGACATTCTGAGTCCATTTCCAATAATGATAGGGCTATAGCATTTAAATCAAATGAATACGTCGTAGATTGTTGTACCCCAACGACCATGTACTTGAAACCGTGACTAAGTGGTGTAATGAAAATGATGATTCTATCAATTACTTGTTACTTAGGTCAAGTAGCACCACTTTACTTAAGTACTTTTGAATTGGACACTGAATAATTAAGTAGGGGGAATGTCACTAGGTATTGTGATACCTTATGAAATTTGGCCAAGAGGCCTTGATCACCCATAAGACAATTATAATTCATAAGGGAGGCAATCGTAAATGATCCTCACCAAGCAAGAATAAAATCATATTTAGATGAAATAAGTAATATCACAAATTATAAAAGTGTGAGATAGGATAAACATGGAAAATACCAAAATGGCCAAAGGCCCCAAAATTTCGGCCTAGACATGGAATAGATTCTAGAATTATCTAGCCAATTTTATTAGTTAAAATTATTACTTAAATTCTACTACACAATTAAGACAAGAAGTTAGCATTTAAAGAACAAGTAAGACAACTCATTAAAGAAGGAGGTAGTATGGTTGAGGTCATAAAGACCCCAACCCAAACCGCCCCATTTATGTCTAACCATGGAGGATTTTTAAATCCTACCATGGTTACTTTTTCCCTTAAACCAAGGTTAAGATAACCATGATTTGATAAAGACTTGGGTTAGCGCCAAAGTAACCATAGTTGAAATAAAGTAACCAAGGTTATTACTAACCTAACTTTGATTAGCACTCATGAAAGCCCTAACCCCCATTTTCTCCCTCCAAAAATCGGCCATGTCTCCCTCATCCCCTAGATTTTTAAATTTTGCAAGACAACATCTTTCCTTTATCTAGAACCTACCATCAAGCAAGCCAAGAAACACTTAGCAAAAATTCCATCCTCCCATCACCACAAACATTTCGGCCACCCCTTGGAACCAAGAAAACAGTACAAGCTTCAACTTCAAGACTCAAGAAACATCTATGTAAGTCTTGTTTCAAGATTCCTTAAGTGAATTCTTATTTGGTGAAGAATGAAGCTCACATGAACTCCTTCTCTCCATGCCAAAACCATGGGTTTCATGGTTTAAATAGGTGAAAGCCTTCAACTTTCCTAGGTGGTGTTATCTTGAGGTGCTTGCATCTCCATTCCAAGCTCATTTTGGTAAGATACTCTAGCCTCAAACATATCCTATTTTCACTATTGAATGAGGACTAACCCACTTCTTTCCTCTCCATCAAAACCGTGTGACCAAGGGAGTAGAAAGAGGTGGATTTCAACTCAACTCACTCCATAACCAAGCAAAGACAAGAGATTTAGCTTGAAGAGGAAAGTATACAATGATCTCTCATGATTTATTTAAAGAGTTAGTGACTTAAATGCTTAGAAGTTCTTAAGATATGATCTTTAGTTGAATATCTTAAGTTTAAGACTATATCTTAGTGATTCCCTAAGAACAATGCCTTGCATGTGATTTATTCCTTCAAAGATGGAGTCTTTTCCTATATGTATTATGGAATGAGGCTGATCTAGAGTGAAACAAGGTTCACCTAAGTAGGTCTAGACAAGATTAACTTGTGAATGTAACACAAAAAGGTCCTAAGGAAAGTATACATGTGAAAGATAGGAGCTTTATGAGGTTGTTTGTAGGATTAGACTAAGATGACTCTTGAATGTGAATACATGCTTGAAAATGTGTTGTAAAATAGGTTAAGACACCACACAAGTTTTGGCTTAAAGGATTGAATTGAAGGTGAATATGGACATTTGACTTGTATAGATGACAAAATAGCAAACTACTGGAATAGGGCAGACTGGAATGACATTTTAAACGGCCTAAGGACTGACTTTGCAGACCTTCAATGAAGCTAATTTTTGGTACAAAGTTAGCCTTATGAGTGTAGCACAAGTGAGAGTTGGAATTTTGTTAAACTAAGCTAAGGATTATTTTTAAGAAATTATACGGTAAAACTGCTCCAGTAGAAAATTCTGGAGCTGGGCAGAATTGATTCACTGATGTAGCCGAATTAAAAGAGGACCTTGTGGACCTTCAATAAATCTGATTTTTGGCACAATGCTAGCCCCATGTGTATAGAAGAGATGAGAATTGAAATTTTGGCAAGATGAGCTATGTTTAATTTTTAATAGAATATTTGGTAAGACTGATCAGACTTGAAAAACGGGAACTGAGCAGAATTATAACCTCTTTTGGTTGGCTTGAAAAGGGACCTTGAAGAAGACCAATAAAGCTGATTTTTGGCATGGTAATAATACTATGAGTGAAGTGAACACTCCAGCTGGAATTTTTGTAAAACAAGTTCTGGATTATTTTTAATGAATTAATTAGTCAAACTGCCCAACTGAAATCACTGGAACCAACCTGAAGTTTAGTAACGACTTTCTGAACTCAGAGAGAGGACTTAGAGATATGAAAATAGGCTAAATTTTGGTAAGATACTAGTTCCACATGTTTATGATTTGTGCGAGTTGGAATTTCTGTAAAACGAATCACGGATTTGCCGCAATTGAATTTTTGGTAAAATAGGTCAGTTCAGTTTCAGCACTTAATCCTTTTCGGAAATTAATTAAATGAGCCCTTTATGGTTATCGAAGTAGTCCGAAATTTTTATGACATGTATCTAAGATTTCACCCAACGGGTTCATGACTAAAGAGTATGGAAATGGATCTATTTGATTAGCTTAACCGTCTCATGAATATGAAGTAAAAGTCTGGAAGTATTTAGCTTCCAAATTCATGCATGTTGACATGTTATATGGAATGCATACGATTATTCACGTCATGACTTGCATGGAATATCATTCCATGTATCATGCATATCCATATGTCACATGAATCCAATTTTGTGCATGCAAGTCTTCTCAATTGAAAATGTTTTCAGTTATGCATGAAAAGTTTTTATGGTCCCATGTTTTAAAAGAAAGCTTCATGATTCCTTTGCCGGCCAAGCATGCGACTAACCCGACTCTAGACCCAGGGTTAATTGGTCTGATGACATGATATCTGTTCTGGACCCGTTCAGATCCGGAGTTAATTGATCTGATATCTGTTCTGTGTAGGATCTGCAAGGCACCACTAGAAGGGGGGGTTGAATAGGTGGTGCGGAAAGTGTGGTTTTTAAAATTTCTTCAAACCTAACCAATTCAACTTCTGAAAACAGATTCTGTTTTCAGGACCTGTTTTAAAACATTTTTAAAACCAGTTTAGAGGTCTCCAAAAATTATGACATTTTGAGAGAACTTAGCCTTAGATGTTATGAGGGTCCCCTAAAAATTTCAAATTTAAATTCAACCTTTAACCCCTTCAAAAACCGTTGGTAATCAGATTGTGCAAATCTGCCAGAAACGGTAGATGGTTTTGAAAAATTAATTCCTATTTGTGTGAACGTCCAAATACTCTAAACATTTAACCACTAACTCCTTATATACTATATTTAAATGGGTTGAAACAGTTTTGGAAAATTCTTTTGGGAAGTAGGTCAACTACTATCAAAGTCTCAACCTTTGCAAGTCTGAAATTCAGACTAGACTAGTCTCAGAACTTTTGATGTTTGATTGACTTATACTTATCCAAAAGGGTTGAAACTTGTGCCACATTAACCCTAGAACGTGTAGATATATTTCTGAAAATTTTTGTGATTTTTGAAAATCGTTTACTATTTTTACGAATGCGAACACGAAGAGTAAACAGTGCAGTAACTGAAAAGTAAATGCAGAAAGTAAATGGCACCAAGAATTTTATACTGGTTCGGTTATAAACAACCTACTCCAGTCTTCAAGGAACACCTTCCTTGGTTCACACTAATCACACACACGCAGTACACCTTACCGCAGGGTTGATAGAGTTACACCTAACTCCAACCCTTTACAAACCTTGTATGACGAGTACAATTCACACGAACACCACCACCTTGCTAGAATGAAGATTGATCACACCTTGATCAATCTTTTACAAAGATATATGAATGGTGGTTTATCTCAAGCCTATTCAAGATTGAAAGAATATGAATACAATAGGCTTACAAGAAGCAAGAAAGAAAGAGAGAATGTAGAAGAAGAAGAACTAGGCTTTTTAATCACTTTGATTTTGCAATGCTTGGCCTTGTTTTGTTTGCTCTCTTCTCTTTCCTTTTAATGTGTGCAGGCCGTCCCCTAGGTGGTGTCTCCCCCTGTTGAAAATTATCTTTTAAGTCCTTGAGAGAGTGTAAGACATCATTTTGACAATGTCTTTCTTACTTGGCATCTTCTTATTGGATGATCATTTAGTCTTCGCTTACTTGGCACCTTCTCATTGGATGAATGTTGTCATCATTGATGACTTGGAAAAATCTGAGAATTTCACTTAAACATGTGCCAAAAATCATCACAAAATAACTTCCATAAATCATGAGATATATCACATAAATTGCAAGACATCAAATCTCACACAATTGACCTAGAATTCGGCCATTAAGTTACATTGCCATGCTGAATTTTCAGCATGTGACACATGGGGATAAAGTTTAAATCATTACCATTTTTCTTTGATTTTTCTCATTAAAATGAATCACCAATTAATGGTAATTATTCCTATCACATGAGAAATGAATATGGACAATTTCAAGACCATACATTCGGCCACACAAGTCTCACACATGCTGAAAATTTTCAGCATGTGTGATATATAAAATATCACACTTTATTAATTTAAATAATATTAAAATCATTTCCATAACATCCTCAATTAATCCTCATGATTCAAGATAGTAAAATATGGCATTTCTTAGTGCTAAAAATCGGCCATAATACAACACACATGCTGAATTTTCAGCATGTGTCATATATGTGACATAGTTTGAAATGTTACCTTTTGTAGCTCCTTCCTTTATGTCACCAACATTGTGTGATTGATTCTTGACCAATCAAGATGCCAACAAGGCTCCACATATGCTCCAAAATGGCTGTTGTAGGCGTTGGAAATGATTGTGCATGTGCTGAAATTTATTTTTGCTAACTTTGTAAAATAATGCACATTTAATAATACACACATGTTATATTCCAAGAAGCCCTTAATTTAATTTTCTAGAACACTTTAAGATGTATATCATATGTAAAAATTGTCTAGATACGTGTCACATGATGTACCAAAAACGTTCCATGTGTTGTGTGCGTAGAAAACCGAATTTTCGATATTTATCGATTACCTGATTTTCCTATTATTTAAATTCCAACTTTTGCACATGTTATATATATTATGTTATACATAATATATATAATATATACTTTAAATCTCAGCACTTGGCTGGTCTAAAGTGGTACCATTTACATGTGACAAAATTAAACTTGGAATCTTCACATTTTGGCCTTAATGTGGGGTGATTTGTGTGTGCCAACATGGAAAGTATTTTTGGCTGAATATATCATGTAACCCACGAAATGTTTGATGATTTTTGAAGTATAGGGGCTGGCCATTTATTTATGGCAAGTACGTGACACGTTGGCGAAATTTCGGTATTCGTCCGATACGACAATTTTCGGTTTAGAACCTTTTATCGTGTCGTATTTAAATTTGTCATCACCATATCTTATATCATATGATATAAGACCTGAATATACTCATAAATATGAGTTAAGTATAGTGGTGTGACGTTAACGTACGTATGTAAAATATATAACGTGTCGGTAGTACGTTGGAATACATGTGTATGTGCCTTTTTCAAACAAATCTGAAAATAGGTGTAATGTATATGTATATTGCGTGTGTATTAAAGATGGGGAGGAGGAGAAAACTTTCCTTCCTTAGCCTTGTTGCCTTTGTGCCTTTTCCAAATGTGGCTTCCTTTAATAAACTACTTAGTTTTTTAAATTAAGTACTTCACTTAATGAACTAGTTTAGTTCATTAATGGTGGCACCTGAAAATAGTGTAAACACAACAAATGTTTGCCATATGATGTAAGCTCTAATGCTTCATGGCTCGTTAGTACGGCAATATAATATATAAGCTAAATAAGGCAAGTAATGGCAAGATATCATGTATACATGTACACGTTTATATATGCTTGTACACGTTTATATATATATATATATATACATCTAAGTCACTTATTTTAAAATCACTCAAACCCCATTATCTCTACAATCTCCCCCTTTTGATGATTTTCAAAATAACTTGTGTACATGATTTAAATGCTATCTCTCCCCCTTGAACCATGCACAAATTTGAAATTTGAATTTCGAATTTCAAATCCGGCTCCCCCTTGATTTGTGCAATTAAGATCAATCAGTGTCAATTAAGATTAATCAGTGTCTCTCTCTCTCTCCCCTTAAATCATGTTTTTCTCTCCCCCTTTATTTTGGAAAGTAAATCAAAAGATTCCTGTAAAGAAGAAAAAAATCATGCATTTCATATATGTGCGTTTGTAAGGGTTATTTATTCAACCCTTTGAAAATGTCCCTTTTGGTACCCACATTTGGGTGACCT
Source organism: Eustoma russellianum (assembly GCA_036186865.1). NCBI lineage: Eukaryota > Viridiplantae > Streptophyta > Magnoliopsida > Gentianales > Gentianaceae > Eustoma > Eustoma russellianum. Next base: position 16,206,856 of record AP025045.1, read on the forward strand.
TTCTAGGTCTTCCAAAAGGTGAGAAAGATGATGAAAATGCAACATAGTATCCGTTGGGGGCAAATGCGTTTGGCCTTTGGCCAAGAATCCCATCATGCATATAGTATGGTTTTCGTTTTTGGTTTGCATGCACGGGGAGTGATCTAGATGCATTTTTATGATATGAATGTCGCATATGCATCAGTGGCTTTCTATATGGCATGTGATTTCTCTTTGTATGATAAGAAGCACGATGAAATGAGATAAATGGTGTACTAGTCTTCTTCTTATATTTATACGGCACATAATTATACTTCGTATGAGATGAAGAAGAGATATGACGAGATGTGGGGAGAGGAGGTTTTTGCTTTATTTTAGGCGCTACGTATGCCTTTGATGTGTCTACTTTCTTTGACAAAACAAACTTGGATGGTTTAGATGATGCTTCGTTTGTCTCGCTGTATCCTAATCCAGTTTTATCACTGTCATGTTTTTGTGATAAAATAATGCGATCTAGCATGTTGGATCTCGTATCAAATTGTTTCACCTTTTTCTCTACATGCGCATTCCTTGATTTCAAGTTTGAAATCTCGGATTTCAATTCAATGTTCTCTGATGACAATGATGAAATTTTAGATTTTAATGAATTTATAATGCATGACGACTCTTCTTTTGAATCGTTTAATTGAGACACAAGATCTTTGTTAGAAGATTCTAACAATTTCTTGTCTTCAATTAATCGCTTCTTTTCTTTTGCAAGAGTCTTTGAAAACTTATGCAATTCTAAATATTGACTAAATTAATCATCATATGAACATTCAGAATCGGAATCAGAGTCGGAAGATACCTCATTTGATGCTTTAGATGTAAAGCATACTTGTGCCTTGTGTTCTTCCGTATCATCAGTCTCAGAGTCGGATGTGTCACTCCAAGTGGAGGCTTTGAATGCTCTTCTCCTTTACTTACGTTCTGAGACTAGTCTATTCTTGTTCCGATCCTTGTCAGGGTATTTGTTTGTTTGTTTTTCTTTATTAGGGCAGTCATATGATAAATGTCCAAGTTTGCCGCATTCATAGCACTTTATTTCCTTATTTTTATTTTTATGATCCTTAGATGAAGTAGACTTATGTCTAATCGATTTTCTCAATATTTTTCTTAATCTTTTAGCCATTGTGATTAAGTCCTCATCATCGGAATCTGTGTCACTATCATCTACGACGTATTCATTTGATTTAAATGCTATAGCCCTGTCATGATTAGAAATGGACTCAGAATGTCTTAAAGAAAGTTTGTTTTCATATACCTTAAGTGATCCGATTAATTCTTCCATTTTAATCGATTTGGTCTCTTTACTTTCTTCTATGGCCGTTACTTTAGGGTCCCACTCGGATGGAAGGCTTCGCAAGACCTTTTGTACCTTTTCCTGCATAGTGAAGGCTTTGCCAAGAGACTCAAGAGAATTGTAAATGTTAGTCAAGCGTAAATCCATTTCAACAATAGACTCATTTGACAATAATTTCAAGGACTCAAGTGTGGACATAAGCATATTGATTTTGTAGTCCTTTACTTGGCTAGTCCCTTCATGTTTCATTTCAAGAATATGCCACATCTCTTGAGCACTAGAGCAATTAAACACGTAACTAGCCTCACTTTTACTTTGGCCGTTTAATAGTAGTTGCATGGCTTTAGCATTCATACTCAACTTCTTTTTGTCATCACTAGTGTATTCTTGTTTCGTTTTTGTAACCTCTAGTGTGACACCATCAATAATTGACGTCTTAGTAGGAACAAATGGACCGTTTTCTATGATGGACCATAGATCAATATCAATAGCCATAAGAAAAAGTTTCATTCTTAATTTCCATTGAATAAAAGACTCACCGTCAAAAAAAGCAGACCTTACAGTTGACATTCCTTCTTGCACGGTTGTGGTTGCCATCCCACTGAATCGTTGGATTCTTTAAAGTGAGTGTTCCTGCTCTCTGATACCACTTGAAGGACCTCAGACGCTACTATCTCTCCCAAAACCAATTGGTGACAGGAGATGCGCATACCCTAGCCTTATAGTGCATTCAGCACACAAGCGCCCATGGCATTCGATTGTGACTTGGCCCACACGGCCTACGCCCACCGGTCTACGCCACGGGACAATTGTTGCGCCCAACAATCTCCCCCTCAGCAATTGCTCCTGCTGGGAATCGAACCCATGACCTCGCTCTGATACGACTTGTAGGATCTTCAAGGCACCACTAGAAGGGGGGGGTTGAATAGGTGGTGCGGAAAGTGTGGTTTTTAAAATTTCTTTAAACCTAACCAATTCAACTTCTGAAAACAGATTCGGTTTTCAGGACCTATTTTAAAATGTTTTTAAAACCAGTTTAGAGGTCTCCAAAAATTATGAAATTTTGAGAGAACTTAGCCTCAGATGTTATGAGGGTCCCCTAAAAATTTCAAATTAAAATTCAACCTTTAACCCCTTCAAAAACCGTTGGTAATCAGATTGTGCAAATCTGCCAGAAACGGTAGATGGTTTTGAAAAATTAATTCCTATTTGTGTGAACGTCCAAATGCTCTGAAACTTTAACCACTAACTCCTTATATACTATATTTACATGGGTTGAAACAGTTTTGGAAAATTCTTTTGGGAAGTAGGTCAACTACTATCAAAGTCTCAACCTTTGCAAGTCTAAAATTCAGACTGCACTAGTCTCAGAACTTTTGATGTTTGATTGACTTATACTTATCCAAAAGGGTTGAAACTTGTGTCAAATTAACCCTAGAATGTGTAGGTATATTTTTGGAAATTTTTGAGATTTTTGAAAATCGTTTACTATTTTTACGAATGCGAACACGAAGAGTAAACAGTGCAGTAATTGAAAAGTAAATGGCACCAAGAATTTTATACTGGTTCGGTTATAAACAACCTACTCCAGTCTTCAAGGAACACCTTCCTTGGTTCACACTAATCACACACACGCAGTACACCTTACCGCAGGGTTGATAGAGTTACACCTAACTCCAACCCTTTACAAACCTTGTATGACGAGTACAATTCACACGAACACCACCACCTTGCTAGAATGAAGATTGATCACACCTTGATCAATCTTTTACAAAGATATATGAATGGTGGTTTATCTCAAGCCTATTCAAGATTGAAAGAATATGAATACAATAGGCTTACAAGAAGAAAGAAAGAAAGAGAGAATGTAGAAGAAGAAGAACTAGGCTTTTTAATCACTTTGATTTTGCAATGCTTGGCCTTGTTTTGTTTGCACTCTTCTCTTTCCTTTTAATGTGTGCAGGCCGTCCCCTAGGTGGTGTCTCCCCCTCTTGAAATTATCTTTTAAGTCCTTGACAGAGTGTTAGACATCATTGTGACAATGTCTTTCTTACTTGGCATCTTCTTATTGGATGATCATTTAGTCTTCGCTTACTTGGCACCTTCTCATTGGATGAATGTTGTCATCATTGATGACTTGGAAAAATCTGAGAATTTCACTTAAACATGTGCCAAAAATCATCACAAAATAACTTCCATAAATCATGAGATATATCACATAAATTGCAAGACATCAAATCTCACACAATTGACCTAGAATTCGGCCATTAAGTTACATTGCCATGCTGAATTTTCAGCATGTGACACATGGGGATAAAGTTTAAATCATTACCATTTTTCTTTGATTTTTATCATTAAAATGAATCACCAATTAATGGTAATTATTCCTATCACATGAGAAATGAATATGGACACTTTCAAGACCATACATTCGGCCACACAAGTCTCACACATGCAGAAAATTTTTCATCATGTGTGATATATAAAATATCACACTTTATTAATTTAAATAATATTCAAATCATTTCCATAACATCCTCAATTAATCCTCATGATTCAAGATAGTAAAATATGGCATTTCTTAGTGCTAAAAATTGGCCATAATACAACACACATGTGTCATATATGTGACATAGTTTGAAATGTTACCTTTTGTAGCTCCTTCCTTTATGTCACCAACATTGTGTGATTGATTCTTGACCAATCAAGATGCCAACAAGGCTCCACATATGCTCCAAAATGGCTGTTGTAGGTGTTGGAAATGATTGTGCATGTGCTGAAATTTATTTTTGCTAACTTTGTAAAATAATGCACATTTAATAATACACACATGTTATATTCCAAGAAGCCCTTAATTTAATTTTCTAGAACACTTTAAGATGTATATCATATGTAAAAATTGTCTAGATATGTGTCACATGATGTACCAAAAACGTTCCATGTGTTGTGTGCGTAGAAAACCGAATTTTCGATATTTATCGATTACCTGATTTTCCTATAATTTAAATTCCAACTTTTGCACATGTTATATATATTATGTTATACATAATATATATAATATATACTTTAAATCTCAGCACTTGGCTGGTCTAAAGTGGTACCATTTACATGTGACAAAATTAAACTTGGAATCTTCACATTTTGGCCTTAATGTGGGGTGATTTGTGTGTGCCAACATGGAAAGTATTTTTGGCTGAATATATCATGTAACCCACGAAATGTTTGCTGATTTTTGAAGTATAGGGGCTGGCCATTTATTTATGGCAAGTACGTGACACGTTGGCGAAATTTCGGTATTCGTCCGATACGACAATTTTCGGTTTAGAACCTTTTATCGTGTCGTATTTAAATTTGTCATCACCATATCTTATATCATATGATATAAGACCTGAATATACTCATAAATATGAGTTAAGTATAGTGGTGTGACGTTAACGTACGTATGTAAAATATATAACGTGTCGGTAGTACGTTGGAATACATGTGTATGTGCCTTTTTCAAACAAATCTGAAATAGGTGTAATGTATATGTATATTGCGTGTGTATTAAAGATGGGGAGGAGGAGAAAACTTTCCTTCCTTAGCCTTGTTGCCTTTGTGCCTTTTCCAAATGTGGCTTCCTTTAATAAACTATTTAGTTTATTAAACTAAGTACTTCACTTAATGAACTAGTTTAGTTCATTAATGGTGGCACCTGAAAATAGTGTAAACACAACAAATGTTTGCCATATGATGTAAGCTCTAATGCTTCATGGCTCGTTAGTACGGCAACATAATATATAAGCTAAATAAGGCAAGTAATGGCAAGATATCATGTATACATGTACACGTTTACATATGCTTGTACACGTTTATATATATATATATATACATCTAAGTCACATATTTTAAAATCACTCAAACCCCCTTATCTCTACATTCTGGACCCGTTCAGATCCGGGGTTAATTGATCTGATATCTGTTCTGGATCCGTTCAGATACGGGGTTAATTGATCTGACATTTTTTCTGGACCCGTTCAGATCTGGGGATAATTGATCTGATATCTGTTCTGGACCTTTCCCAGACCCGGAGCTAATTGGTCTGTTGATATGTTCTGGACCCGCTCAGATCCGGGGTTAATTGATCTGACACTCTGTTTTTACGACATGTTATTTTATGGGACCAAATGATGTTTTGACACGACATGACATCACGCATTGCATTTGCATATCTCACGAGCATGTGGACAGGTAGCATGTTACAGTTAATGGTTAATGAGTTATAACTGGTATAGAATTACCTAAATTTGTGCTTAAGCTAAACGTCAAACAAGCTCGGGATTAAAGATAAGGTATGAATTATGATTATTCGAGGTTCTCGGGCTATTACATTCATGTTATAATTCTTTATGTATATCATGGTATCTTATTGTATTCTTGCTGAGTGATTTTTATCACTCACACTTTATTTTCTCCCAGATCCAGGTAATGCCAATATAGAATGGATTGAGGATGAGCCGAAGGTACCTTATCCATAGGCGAGGGGATATGAAGAAAGCTAAGCTTAAGGACTTTTGTGCTGCCAAGACGTTTTGTATTATGACTATGTTTGAACCCTCTGGATTTCGGTTATTCTATCTTGTGGGACTACTACTTTTGGGAACTTAGTAATTTAGTAATGCATGTTTAATTTGAAAAGTTTTAATTCTGCCTAAATTTTACTACCATGTTGAATGTTAGCATGGGAGTCCATGATTTATGTTATGGATCTTCGCATGTTATGCATGACGCTTCGTACTCTCCTTAGTGAAGTACGGCAGGTGCACCGTATCCGGACGAGGCCCAGGTGCGGGGCACATCAGGTGGTATCAGAGCCCAGGCTCTAGATTTTGGGCAGAACGTAGGACTAAGTTGTGATCTTAGCAATCTAAGTTTGATTTTAGACCTAAGTCATGATCTTAGATGAGTGATGGCCTTAGACTAGGACCACATAGACCGGGTTTAGGATGTAACTTAATAAAGTATCATGAACTATGGAAGCTAGGTCTATGACGTAAGACGTGCCCTTTCCTTCCGTATTTTAAAATTTTTCAATTATGGTCCTTGGTCAAAATAAATTGATTTTATTCTGATATCCTAAATAGACGTTAAACCCATAAGTGCATATGGTGAGACCACATGGCAGACCTCCGAGAGCACAACCAGCTGCTCAGGAGCCCATTCCTCCAGCACTAGCACAGGTTCCGCCGCCACCTCAGCAGCACCAGGACCCTCCAGCACAGAATAATCCACCACCAGCTCCACAAGCACCTGTTCCTCCAGTCATCCCAGATATGAATACATTTCAGACCTTTTGCCAAGTGGTTACTCAGATAGGACAAGGCCTAATTCATCAAAATGCTCCACCTCAGCCACATCAGCCAGTAAGGGATGCCCAGTACTATTTTGATAAGCTCAAGAGAGCTAATATACCACCGTTTGAGGGAAAGCCTGACCCAGATACTGCAGAAAAGTGGCTAGATGAAGTTGAAAATTGTTTTGAGCTAATTCAAGGCCCAGAGGAGATGAAGGCTCAGGCTATCAGACCTTTCTTAATTAGTGAAGCTAATCAATGGTGGAAGACGAATCTGCAACCTTTGCCCAGGCCGATCACTAGGGAAAGATTTCTGCAAGAATTTCATAAGTTGTATATCCCTCCGTCAGTCAAATTGCAAAAGAGGCATGAGTTTGAATCTCTGAGGCAAGGGTCGGGTATTACAGTAGCTGAGTACGCAAATAAGTTCATTGCACTTGGGAGGTTTCAGCCTGTTACTATGAACGATGAAGAAACGAAAATGCTAAAGTTTGAACGAGGTCTGAATCCGAGGATTAGGACGTGGTTGGTGAATGCAAATCCTGCCAATTTTGGAGCACTTCTGGATGCGTGCTATCGTATAGAGAGAGATATTGTACGAAGAGATGATGTGGGTCAAAAGCGAGAAAGACAAGGAACCGGAAATGAGAAGTATAGGAAAATGGCTAAGAACAATTTCCGAGGATCCGTTCGTCAGGGACAATATCAAGGACAGAATCAGTGTCGCAAGCAAAACCAAAATAATCAGTAGAAGAATCAGGCCCCATCTCAGCAGCAAGCGATACCAGTATGCCCTCATTGCCAAAAGAGTCACATGGGTGAGTGTAGGTGGAAGACAGGTAAATTCTTTGGATGCGGCAAAGATGGCCACCTGATTAAGGACTGCCAAGAAAGAGGAGCGCAACCACAACAACAGCAAAGGAACCAACGGCCCCGAGCAAATACAAGAGTGCACGCCATGACAGATGCTTAGCAAAATATGCATGGTTCAGGAACTATCCTAGTGTGTAGCATACTTGCAAATGTGTTGTTCGACAGTGGCGCTAGTCACTCATTTATTTCAAGAAAGTTTGCTAAGAATATCGGTCATGACCCGGTCCGATTAGATTCACCTTATAGAGTACAAGCAACTGGCGACTAGGTGCTTGTTTCCCATCACATATTCAGAAATTGTGTGCTCGAGTTTAATAACCAGTTGTTTGAGGCCAATTTGATCCCCATATCTATGAGTGATTTTGACGTGATTCTCGGAATGGATTGGCTCTCAAAGAATCATGCCCACATTGACTGCCGAAGCAGGCAAGTTATCATTGAGAACCCAGCTCGAGAAGAGATGTCATTCCAAGGAGGAGCTAAGTTAAAGAAACCCCCCAAGAGAGTCTTCATTAATGCAGCTCGTGCCAGCCACGCATTAAGGAAAGGTCGGGAAGGATTTCTGGTTTATGTTTTAAGTGTTGAACAAGAAAGCCCTAGCCTTACGCAAGTTCCGGTTGTTAATGAATACCCTGATGTATTTCCTGATGATCTGCCTGGACTACCTCTTGATCGCGAGATTGCTTTCGAAATAAACCTTGTTCCAGGAGCTGAACCTATATCAAAAGCCCCTTATTGCATGGCACCTACAGAATTAAAGGAGCTAAAGGAACAGTTACACTAACTGTTGGAAAGGAAACTCATTCGCCCCAGTGTTTCACCTTGGGGTGCTCCGGTGCTATTCGTGAAAAAGAAAGAAGGAAGTATGCGCTTATGCATCGATTACTGGGAGCTCAACAAAATCACCATAAAGAACAAATACCCGTTACCCCGGATTGACGATTTATTCGACCAGCTCAGGGTAAGTAACTCATAAGTTTTAACTTGACTAAGATTTAAATTCTTTGAAACCCTATCTAAAGCATTTTAATGCAGGGATCCCGGATTTTTAGTAAGATTGACCTACGATCTGGATACTTTCAATTGAAGATTAAGGCAAAAGATGTCCCTAAGACTGCTTTCAGAACCCGTTATGGACACTATGAATTCTTAGTCATGCCTTTTGGTTTGACCAATGCCCCTGCCGCCTTTATGGATCTCATGAATCGAATCTTCCAAGAACAGTTGGATAAATTTGTGGTGGTCTTTATAGATGATATCTTGATTTATTCACCCGACGAAGAGACTCACGCAGCCCATTTGAGGACAGTCTTGAATATTCTAAGAGCAAGATAGTTGTATGCCAAGTTTAGCAAATGCAAGTTTTGGCTGCGAAGTGTATCCTTCCTTGGTCATATGATTTCAGAAAATGGGATTTCAGTAGATCCCAAGAAGATTGAAGATATCACGGAATGGCCCAGGACAACAAATGTTACTAAAGTAAGAAGTTTTCTCGGACTAGCCGGATATTACAGAAAGTTTGTTGAAGGATTCTCGAGGATAGCTGTCCCCCTCACCAGATTGACCCAAAAGAAGACCAAGTTTGAGTGGAGTGCCGATTGTGAAAAGAGTTTCTCGGAGCTAAAAGCAAAGTTGACATCCGCTCCTATCCTAGCTCAGCCTACTCCTGGTGAGAAGTACGTAGTATACAGTGATGCTTCGAAGAATGGTCTCGGATGTGTTCTTATGCAAAATGATAAAGTGATAGCCTATGCATCAAGACAGTTGAAGCCATTTGAGCAAAACTACCCTGTCCATGATCTTGAGCTTGCCGCAGTGGTTTTCGCATTAAAGATATGGAGGCACTACTTATATGGCAAGAAGTGCGAGATCTATACAGACCACAAGATCCTAAAGTACCTCTTTACCCAGAAGGAGCTTAATATGCGGCAACGTAGATGGTTGGAATTGATAAAAGATTACGACCTTTCCATTCAATATCATCCGGGAAAAGCTAACAAAGTCGCTGATGCCCTAAGTCAAAAAACATGCAACCCACGGCAACCACCTCTTCAGCGAGATATGGAAGAATTTGGCCAAGAAGAAGTTGACTCAGTCGATGAAGTTCTCGCCAAATTAGTTCTTGTCCCTTCATTAATTGATAAGATCAAAGAGACTCAAGGGATTCATGAAGCCATAAGAAAAGTCAAGAAAAGGATGGAAGATAAGCCGCGAGATGACTTTGAGATTCGCAGTGATGGCAGTTTATCGTATCGAGGACGGTTATGTGTCCCAGAAAACAAGGAAATCAAGGATGAAGTTTTGATGGAAGCTCATAATTCTCGACTATCTATACATCGTGGAGCTAATAAGATGTATCAAGATCTCAAGCAAAAGTTATGATGGCCCGGTATGAAGAGACAAATAGCATAATTTGTTGAGCGATGTTTGATCTTCCAAAGAGTGAAAGCCGAACACCAAAGACCCGCTGGATTATTACAACCCTTAGAAGTGCCGGAATGGATGTGGGACCATATCACCATGGATTTCGTGACTGACCTACCCAAGACTAAGTATGGGAATGATGCTATATAGGTCATTGTGGATCGTTTGACTAAGTCAGCTCACTTTTTGGCTATGATGATTAAGGCATCTATAGAGAAGTTGGCCTCTATGTATATTGATCAGATCGTTTGTTTACATGGAGTGCCCATCAGTATTGTATGCGACAGCGACCCCGATTTACTTCGAGATTTTGGACTGCATTTCAAAAGGCAATGGGCATAGAGATAAGAATGAGTTCCGCATTTCATCCTCAAACAGATGAACAATCAGAAAGAACAATCCAAACCCTTGAGGACATGCTCCGCGCTTACATTCTTGATTTCGGAGGAAGCTGGGATAAAAGTCTTAAGCTCGTTGAGTTTTCTTACAATAATAGCTTCCACAGATCCATCGGAATGGCACCTTATGAGGCATTGTATGGACGAAAATGTCAGTCCCCACTCTATTGGGACGAGATTGGAGACAAAATCTACGCAGGACCCGACATTGATGAGCAAACACGAGAGAAGGTAAAGTTAGTCCAACAAAGACTAAGAGCAGCGCAAGATAGAATGAAGATATGGGCAGATGAAAGAAGGAGACCTTTAGAATTCCAAGAAGGAGAGAAAGTCTTTCTGAAAGTTTCTCCGACTAAAGGAGTTAAGAGATTTGGCATCAAAGGAAAACTAAGCCCAAGATTTGTTGGACCTTATGAAGTGCTTGAGAAAGTAGGCGAGGTTGCGTACCGCTTGGCGTTGCCACCATCTCTTTCTCAGCTGCACGATGTATTCCATGTTTCTCAACTCCGTCGATATGTATATGACCCAAGCCACATCCTTGAAGATCAACAGTTGAAGGTTGAAAAAGATGTAACCTATGAGGAGGAACCCTTAAGGATAGTTGATCGGAAAGAGAAGGCATTGAGGAAGAGATCCATACCCATGGTGAAGGTACAATGGAAGCATCATTCGGAAGAAGAGGCAACATGGGAAATGGAGGAAGATATGAGGAGTAGGTACCCCCATCTTTTTGACTAGTTCCGAAGTTTCGAGGACGAAACTTATGATAAGGGGGGAGGATGTTGTACCCTAACGACCATATACTTGAAACCGTGACTAAGTGGTGTAATGAAAATGATGATTATATCAATTACTTGTTACTTAGGTCAAGTAGCACTACTTTACTTAAGTACTTTTGAATTGGACACTGAATAATTAAGTAGGGGGAATGTCACTAGGTATTGTGATACCTTATGAAATTCGGCCAATAGGCCTTGATCACCCATAAGACAATTATAATTCATAAGGAGGCAATCGTAAATGATCCTCACCAAGCAAGATTAAAATCATAATTAGATGAAATAAGTAATATCACAAATTATAAAAGTGTGAGATAGGATAAACATGGAAAATACCAAAATGGCCAAAGGCCCCAAAATTTCGGCCTAGACATGGAATAGATTCTAGAATTATCTAGCCAATTTTATTAGTTAAAATTATTAATTAAATTCTACTACACAATTAAGACAAGAAGTTAGCATTTAAAGAACAAGTAAGACAACTCATTAAAGAAGGAGGTAGTATGGTTGAGGTCATAAAGACCCCAACCCAAACCGCCCCCTTTATGTCTAACCATGGAGGATTTTTAAATCCTACCATGGTTACTTTTTCCCTTAAACCAAGGTTAAGATAACCATGATTTAATAAAGTAACTTGGGTTAGCACCAAAGTAACCATAGTTGAAATAAAGTAACCACAGTTATTACTAACCTAACCTTGATTAGCACTCATGAAAGCCTAACCCCATTTTCTCCCTCCAAAAATCGGCCATGCCCTCCCTCATCCCCTAGATTTTTAAATTTTGCAAGACAACATCTTTCCTTTATCTAAAACCTACCATCAAGCAAGCCAAGCAACACTTAGCAAAAATTCCATCCTCCCATCACCACAAACATTTCGGACACCCCTTGGAACCAAGAAAATAATACAAGCTTCAACTTCAAGACTCAAGAAACATCTAGGTAAGTCTTGTTCCAAGCTTCCTTAAGTGAATTCTTATTTGGTGAAGAATGAAGCTCACATGAACTCCTTCTCTCCATGCCAAAACCGTGGGTTTCATGGTTTAAATATGTGAAAGCCTTCAACTTTCCTAGGTGGTGTTATCTTGAGGTGCTTGCATCTCCATTCCAAGCTCATTTTGATAAGACACTCTAGCATCAAACATATCCTATTTTCACTATTGAATGAGGACTAACCCTCTTCTTTCCTCTCCATCAAAACCATGTGACCAAGGGAGTAGAAAGAGGTGGATTTCAACTCAACTCACTCCATAACCAAGCAAAGACAAGAGCTTTAGCTTGAAGAGGCAAGTATACAATGATCTCTAATGATTTATTTAAAGAGTTAGTGACTTGAATGCTTAGAAGTTCTTAAGATATGATCTTTAGTTGAATATCTTAAGTTTAAGACTATATCTTAGTGATTCCCTAAGAACAATGCCTTGCATGTGATTTATTCCTTCAAAGATGGAGTCTTTTCCTATATGTATTATGGAATGAGGCTGATCTAGAGTGAAACAAGGTTCACCTAAGTAGGTCTAGACAAGATTAACTTGTGAATGTAACACAAAAAGGTCCTAAGGAAAGTATACATGTGAAAGATAGGAGCTTTATGAGGTTGTTTGTAGGATTAGACTAAGATGACTCTTGAATGTGAATACATGCTTGAAAATGTGTTGTAAAATAGGTTAAGACACCACACAAGTTACGGCTTAAAGGATTGAATAAAAGGTGAACATGGACATTTGACTTGTATAGGTGACAAAATAGCAAACTACTGGAATAGGGCAGAATGGAATGACATTTTAAACGGCTTAAGAACTGACCTTGAAAACCTTCAATGAAGCTAATTTTTGGTACAAAGTTAGCCTTATGATTGTAGCACAAGTGAGAGTTAGAATTTTGTTAAAATAAGCTAAGGATTATTTTTAAGAAATTATACGGTAAAACAGCTCCTGTAGAAAATTCTGGAGCAGGGAAGAATTGATTCACTGATGTCAACGAATTAAAAGAGGACCTTGTGGGCCTTCAATAAATCTGATTTTTAGCACAATGCTAGCACCGTGTGTATAGAAGAGATGAGAATTAGAATTTTGGTAATATGAGCTATGGTTAATATTTAATAAAATATTTGGTAAAACTGGTCAGACTTGAAAAACGGGAACTGAGCAGAATTGTAACCTCTTTTGGTTGCCTTAAAAAGGGACCTTGTAGTGGACCAATAAAGCTGATTTGTTGCATGGTAATAATACTATGAGTTAAGTGAACACTCCAGCTGGAATTTTGGTAAAACAAGTTCTGGATTATTTTTAATAAATTAATTAGTCAAACTGCCCAACTGAAATCACTTGAACCAACCTGAAGTTTAGTAACGACTTTCTGGACTCAAAAAGGGGACATAGAGATATGAAAATAGGCTAAATTTCGGTAAGATACTAGTTCCATATGTTTATGATTTGTGCGAGTTGGAATTTCTGTAAAACGAATCACGGATTTGCCGCAATTGAATTTTTGGTAAAATAGGTCAGTTCAGTTTCAGCACTTAATCTGTTTCGGAAATTAATTAAATGAGCCCTTTATGGTTATCGAAGTAGTCCAAAATTTTTATGGCATGTGTCTAAGACTCCACCCAACGGGTTTATGACCAAAGAATATGGAAATGGATCTATTTGATTAGCTTAACCGCCTCATGAATATGGAGTAAAAGTCGGGAAGTATTTAGCTTCCAAATTCATGCATGTTGACATGTTAAAAGGAATGCATAGGATTATTCACGTCATGACTTGCATGGCATATCATTCCATGTATCATGCATATCCATATGTCACATGAATCCGATTTTATGCATGCAAGTCTTCTCAAGTGAAATGTTTTCATTTATGCATGAAAAGTTTTTATGGTCCCATGTTTTAAAAGAAAGCTTCATGATACCTTTGCCAGCCAAGCATGGGACTAACCCGACTCCAGACCCGGGGTTAATTGGTCTGATGACATGATATCTGTTCTGGACCCGTTCAGATCCGGGGTTAATTGATCTGATATCTGTTCTGGACCCGTACAGATCCGGGGTTAATTGATCTGATATCTGTTCTGGACCCGTTCATATCTGGGGTTAATTGATCTGATATTTGTTCTGGACCCGTTCAGATCCGGGGATAATTGATCTGATATCTGTTCTGGACCCGTCCCAGACCCGGGGTTAATGGTCTGTTGATATGTTCTGGACCCGTTCAGATCCAGGGTTAATTGATCTGACACTCTGTTTTTACGACATGTTATTTTATGGGACCAAAGGATGTTTTGACACGGCATTACATCACGCATTGCATTTGCATATCTCACGAGCATGTGGACAAGTTGCATGTTACAGTTAATGGTTAATGAGTTATTACTGGTATATAATTACCTAAATTTCTGCTTAAGCTAAACGTCAAGCAAGCTCGGGATTAAAGATCAGGTATGAATTATGATTATTCGAGGTTCTCGGGGTATTACATTCATGTTATAATTCTTTATGTATCATGGTATCTTATTGTATTCTTGCTGCGTGATTTTTATCACTCACACTTTATTATTCCCCAGATCCAGGTAATGCCAATATAGAATAGATCGAGGATGAGCCGAAGGTACCTTATCCATAGGCGAGGGGATATGAAGGAAGCTAAGCTTAAGGACTTTTGTGCTGCCAAGACGTTTTGTATTATGACTATGTTTGAACCCTCTGGATTTCGGTTATTCTATCTTGTGGGACTACCACTTTTGGGAACTTAGTAATTTAGTAATGCATGTTTAATTTGAAAAGTTTTAATTCTGCCTAAATTTTACTACCATGTTGAATGTTAGCATGGGAGTCCATGATTTATGTTATGGATCTGTAGAAATATGAGGGTTTGAGTGATTTCAAAATAAAGAAAGTTGAGTATATATATATATATATATATATTAACGTTGGATATATATATATATACGCAAGTGTACATGTATGCATGATAACTTGCCTTATTTAGCTTATATATTATGTTGCCGTACTAACGAGCCATGAAGCGTTAAAGCTTACATCATATGGCGAACATTTGTTGAGTTTATACTATTTTCAGGTGCCACAATTAATGAACTAAAGCAGTTCATTAAGTGAAGTACTTAGTTTAATAAACTAAGTAGTTCATTAAAGGAAGATGCATTTGGAAAAGACATGAAGGCAACATGGCTATGGAAGGAAAGTTATCTCCTCCTCCCCACATCAATGTCACACGTTTTTAAAACATATATATATACTATATTTTCAGATTTTTATAAAAGGCACATACACATGTATTCCAACGTACTACCGACACGCTATATCTCTTACGTACGTACATTAACGTCACACCACTATACTTAACTCATATTTATGAGTATATTCAGGTCTTATATCATATGATATAAGATATGGTGATGACAAATTAAATACGACACGATAAAAGGTTCTAAACCGAAATTTGTCGTATCGGGCGATACCGAAACTTCGCCAACGTGTCACGTACTTGCCATAAATAAATGGCCAGCCCATATACATCAAAATTTATTAAAAATTTCGTGCACATGGCTGTATATTGAGACAAAAATACTTTCCATGTTGGCACACACAAATCATCCCACATTTAGGCCAAAATGTGAAGATTCTAATTTTATTTTTGTCACATGTTTATGGTACCACTTTAAATCAGCCAAGTGCTGAAAATTAAAGTATATATTATATATATTATGTATAACATAATATATATAGCATGTGCAAAAGTTGGAATTTAAATCAGAGAAAAATCGGGTAATCGATAAATATCGAAAATTCGGTTTTCTACGCACTTGACATGGAACGTTTTTCTTGAACATGATGTGGCACGTATCTAGACACTTTTTACATATAATATACATCTTAAAGTGTTCTAGAAAATTAAATTAAGGGCTGATTGGAATATAACATGTGTGTATTATTAAATGTGCACTATTTTTCAAAGTTAGCAAAAATAAATTTCAGCACATGTATATACACTTTCTCAACGCCACCTACAGCTTATGTGGAGCACATGTGGAGCCTTGTTGGCATGTTGATTGGTCAAGAATCAATCATACAATGTTGATGAATCAAAGAGAGAAGCTACAAAAGGTAAGTTTTCAACATACACCTCTCTTATGTCACATGCTGAAAATTTCAGCATGTCACACTAGTTGTGGACGTTTTCTTCAATAGTAAGGAAGATATTTTGCTAATTTTTCATTAAGGAATAAATCAAAGAAGTTATGGAAATGATTTGAATTGTATTAAGTGTGATATTCTTTATATCACACATGCTGAAATTTTTCAGCATGTGTGAAAATGGTGTGGCCGAATTTCATCTCCTTTTGGTGTCCAAATTCATTCTCAAACTTGTAGCAAGACTTGCCTTAAATATTGGTTGTATTTTTATGGAAGAAATTCAAAGAAAAATGGAAGAAATATTAATTTAATCTCACATGGTAAATGCTGAAAATTTCAGCATTAACATATTGATATGGCCGAATTCTTTGAGATGGAAAGAGAGAGATTTTTGTGTCTCAAACTTTATGACATATTGTGACTATTTTGGCATGATTTGATAATTGATTATTTGGCATATATTTAGTGTTTTTTTCAGAATATCCATGTCATCAAATGATGACAACAATGAGCCAATCAAGAGGTGCCAAGTAAGCAATGACTAAATGATGGTCCAATGGAGTGATGCCAAGTAAGCAAAATGTTGTCACCATGATGTCTCACACTCTCTCAAGCAATTAAAAGGAAAGTTTCAAGAGGGGAGAAGAGGTATAGTGGACGGCTGGAATGTCATAAAAAGGGAAGAGAAGAACAAACAAAAACAAGGCCAAGAATCATATTCAAAAGTGATCAAAGTGCAAAAGCTTCCTTCTCCTACACTTTCTTTCTTTCTTCTCTTGTAAAAAGCCTATTGTACTTTACTTCTTTCATCCTTGAATAGGCTTCATAGAAACCACCATTCATTCATCATTGTACAAGATTGATCAAGGTGTGATCAATCTTCATTCTAGCGAGGTGGTGGTGTTCGTACAAATTGTACTCACAATACAAGGTTTGTAAAGGGTTGGAGTTAAGGTGTAACTCTATCAACCCTGCGGTAAGGTGTACTGCGTGTGTGAAATTAGTGTGAACCAAGGAAGGTGTTCCTTGAAGACTGGAGTAGGTTGTTTATAACCGAACCAGTATAAAATTCTTGGTGCAATTTACTTTCTGCATTTACGTTTCAGTTTCTGAGCTGTTTACTCTTATTGTTCACGTTCGCAAAAATAGTAAACGTTTTCTAAAAATTATAAAAATTTCCAGAAACATACATAAACGTTCTAGGGTTAATTTGGCACAAGTTTCAACCCTTTTGGACAAGTATAAGTCATCCAAACATCAAAAGTTCTGAGACTAGTGCAGTCTGATTTTCAGACTTGCAAAGGTTGAGACTTTGGGTGTATTTGACCTACTTCCCAAAAGAATTTTCAAAAACTGTTTCAACCCATTTAAATACAGTGTGTGAAGAGTTATTGGTCAAATTTTCAGATCATTTGGACATTCACACAAATAGGAATTAATTTTTCAAAACCATCTACCGGTTCTGGCAGATTTGCACAATCTGAGTGCCAACGGTTTTTGAAGGGGTTAAAGGTTGAATTTTGATTTGAAATTTTTAGGGGACCCTAACAACATCTGAGGCTAAGTTCTCTCAAAATTTCATAATTTTTGGAGACCTCTAACCTAGTTTTAAAAACGTTTTAAAACTGGTCCTGAAAACAGAATCTGTTTTCAGAACTTGAATTAGTTAGGTTTAAAGAAATTTTAAAAACCATATTTTCCGCACCATCTATTCAACCCCCCCCTTCTAGTGGTGCCTTGCAGATCCTACAAGTGGTATCAGAGAGCAGGAATACTCACTACAAGGAATCCAACGATTCGGTGAGATGGCATCCACAAATCTCAAAACCGAACAAGAAGGTATGTCAAGCCAAAGGCCTCCACTCTTTGACGGTGAGTCTTTTATTCAATGGAAACTTAGGATGAAATTATTTCTTATGGCTATAGACATAGACCTTTGGTCAATAATTGAAGATGGTCCATATGTCCCGTCTAAATTGTCCATTGTAGATGGAGTCACACTAGAAGTAATTAAAACGAGACAAGACTATACTAGTGAAGACAAAAAGAAACTGAGTATGAATGCTAAGGCCATGCAATTACTCTTAAATGGCTTAAGTAAGAGTGAGTCTAGTTATGTGTCCAATTGTTCGAGTGCACAAGAAATGTGGAGAATCTTAGAAATGAAACACGAAGGCACGAGTCAAGTCAAAGAGTCTAAAATCAATATGCTTATGTCTACTCTTGAGTCTTTCAAGTTGTTGCCTAATGAGTCAATTGTTGATATGGATCTTCGTTTGACTAACATCTATAACTCTCTTGAGTCTCTTGGTAAGGCCTTTACAACGCAGGAAAAAGTACAGAAAGTCCTACGGAGCCTCCCTTCAGAATGGGATCCTAAAGTGACTGCCATAGAAGAAAGCAAGGAGACTAAGTCAATAAAAATGGAAGAACTCATTGGTTCACTAAAAGTGTATGAAAACAAACTCATTATTCGGAAATCGGAATCAACCAAACAAGGTAAGACAATTGCTTTTAAATCAAATGAATACGTCTCCCCTCCCTCCGATCACATAGATGATAGTGATTCCGAATCGGATAATGATGACTTAATTCTATTGGCAAAAGGACTAAGAAGATTCATGAGAAAATCATTTAGAAATAAAAACAAGGGCACTACATCTAAGAGAAATAAAAACAAGTCAAATGATAAGGACATTAAATGTTATGAATGCGGCAAACTCGGACACTTATCATATGACTGCCCAAACAAAGAAAAGCAAACTAACAAGTACCCTGACAAGGAGCGGAACAAAAATAGACCCGTCTCAGATCCTAAACAAAGGAAACGTGCACTAAAGGCCTCCACATGGAGTGACTCATCAGACTCTGAAACTGAGACCGAAGAGGAGACCGCTCAAGTTTGCTTCGCTTCAAAGGCGTCTAATGAGGTATCATCTGACTCTGACTCTGACTCTGAACCTTCTTACGATGATTTATTTAGTCAATATCTTGAGTTACATAAATTTACTAAGACTCTCGCAAAAGAAAAGAAACGTTTAATTGAAGACAAGAAACTGTTAGAATCTTCTAACGAGAATCTTGTCGCTCAATTAAGCGGTTCAAAGAAAGAGTCTTCATGTGCCATCACTGCATTAAAAACCGAGATCTCATCATTAACTTCTCAAAATAATGAAATGAAATCCGAGATTTCAAATTTGAAATCAAGGAATACAGATTTAGAGAAAATGATGAAACAATTCGATACAGGGTCAAACATGCTGCACCGCATCATATTATCGCAAAAGCATGACAGTGACAAAACTGGATTGGGGTACGTTGATACTAACGAAGTATCAACCAAACCAACCAAGTTTGTTGTGTCTAAAAAGGTAGACACCCCTAAGCATCAAGTGGCGTCTAAGATGACGCAGAAAGCACCCCCTTCCACACGCCCCACTCCCACATATCATGTGAAATATAATGTTGTACCATATAGATATGAGAAGAAGAGATCAATGCATACACGGAATACATATCATCCACGCACCACGCACACACACACAAGGACATATCACAAACGTCCTTCATACATTGAGTATAGGGGAATCCTTGGGCAAAGACCCAAAGTACATGCACCACATGTATACTATGTCGCACCTTCATCTACTTTCTTGCCATTTGATAGACCGAGAAGGATCACCCAAGTATGGGTACCGAAAGGTACCTTTACTAAAAGGTGATTAACTAACTCGAAAGGACCCAAAATTAAAAGGGTACCTAAATCACCTTTTTACATTGCAGGGAGACCACTCATCAAAAGACATATCAATAAAGTGGTTCCTTGACAGTGGTTGCTCGAGGCACATGACAGGTGACCCGAGCCTCTTCTCCAAATTAAAGAAGGTCACAAAAGGTGGATCCGTGACCTTTGGAGACAACAATGAAGGCAAGATCATTGGTAAAGGTACGATTGGAAACCCGGATACACTTCAAATCTCCAACGTGTTTTTGGTAAGCAACTTATCTTACAATCTTCTTAGTATTTCGCAATTTGTTGACAATGGTTTCAATGTGTGTTTTACTCACCCTTACTGTAATATAATAAATAAAAATGGAGAAACCGTTTTAAAAGGAAAACGTGAAGGAAACATATTCACACTATCTTTGGATGATGTAGTAGATGCCAAAGTTAAATGCTTTATGTCAAATGAACCCAATGTGAATTTGTGGCATAGACGTCTAGGACACATAGGTATTTCTACACTAGAAAAATTGCAACGAAAGAGCCTAGTACGGGGATTGCCTAAGCTTGATTTAGACAACTTTCAGTTGTGTGAATCTTGCATAAAAGGCAAACAAACACGTGAGTCACTTAAGTCTAAATATGAGATAAGCACGACTAGAATACTAGAACTATTGCATATCGATTTGTTTGGTCCTAGTCGTACTACAAGCCTTGGTGGGCGTCACTATGCATGTGTAATTGTTGATGACTTTTCTCGTTATACTTGGACTTTATTTCTTGCACATAAAGATGATAGCGCCGTAGAAATCGCTAAATTAATTAAACAACTTGAAAATCAATACGGCGTAAATGTGAAAAGAATAAGAAGCGATAGAGGCGGTGAGTTTAAAAATAAAGAGATGATTTCATTCTGTGAAGAAAAAGGAATTAAACATGAGTTTTCGCCACCTAGAACTCCACAACTAAATGGAGTAGTAGAAAGAAAGAATCGCACACTACAAGAAATCGCTAGAACTATGCTTTGCGAAAATAAATTACCTAGATTTCTGTGGGCGGAAGCCGTAAATTGTGCATGCTATATTGTAAATCGCCTATCTATAAGAAAGAAAATAAACAAGACGCCTTACGAAATTTTGAATGATCGCATGCCTAAGATAGATTATTTTCGTGTGTTTGGATGCAAATGTTTTGTCTTGAATACAAAAGATAACTTAGATAAATTTGAATCCAAATCGATTGAGTGCATTTTTATTGGGTATTCCATAAATTCAAAAGCATATAGATGTTATGATCCTCTCACTAGACAAATCATAGAATCTATTCATGTTAAATTCAATGAATTTGGAGAGGTTGATAAAGAAAAGGAATATGAAGATGACTTTGATTTGAAACCCGTTTTGGATGAAGAAAATGAGTCTTTTGATATGCATGAGATGAATGAAACACTAGAAATGCATGATCATATAGAAATGCATGATAACTTAGAAAATAATCAACCAAGATGGCATAGAGATCACCCACATGATCTCATCATAGGCGACATCACTCACGGTGTGCGACCACGTAGAAGAATCACTTCGGATGAAATAAATGAATTTCATGCTATGATTTCTGAAATTGAGCCTAAAAATGTGCATGATGCTTTGAGTGATTCATCTTGGATTGATGCTATGCATGACGAACTTAATCAATTCGTTAGAAATGATGTATGGGATTTAGTGCCACGACCACAAGATAAGACAATAATAGGCACAAAGTGGGTATTTAGGAACAAAATGAACGAAGAAGGAAAGGTCGTTAGAAATAAAGCAAGACTCGTAGCTCAAGGATATAATCAAGAAGAAGGAATAGACTACGATGAAACATTTGCACCCGTAGCACGCTTAGAAGCCATACGACTCTTACTTGCTATTGCTTGCATGAAAGATTTTAAATTATATCAAATGGACGTCAAAAGTGCTTTTCTAAATGGGTTTATACAAGAAGAAGTATACGTGAAGCAACCACCCGGTTTTGAAGATTTGAAACATCCTGATCACGTGTACAAACTAAAGAAGGCACTATATGGACTAAAGAAAGCGCCTATAGCATGGTATGATCGTTTTGCTACTTGTCTTTTAGAAAATAATTTTAAACGTGGTACTATAGATAGTACACTATTTTTGAAACAAGAAAAATCAGATTTGCTTATTATTCAAATTTACGTAGATGACATTATTTTTGGTTCTACCTCACATAGACTCGTTAAGGATTTTGAAAATTGTATGAAAGCTGAATTTGAAATGTCTATGGTTGGTGAACTTAATTATTTTCTTGGCTTGCAGATTAAGCAAACGAGTAAAGGAATTCATATAAGCCAAGCTAAGTACGTAAATGACATGATCAAGAAGTTCAATTTTGAAAATTTGAAACCATCCCCCACGCCTATGAGTGTTACTACTAAATTAGACAAAGATGAACATGGTAAAGACGTTGATAATGGATTATATCGATCTATGATAGGTTCTTTACTATATTTAACTGCTAGTAGGCCTGACATCATGTTTAGCGTATGCATGTGTGCTCGTTTTCAAAGTCAACCTAAGGTGTCACACTTAAATGCGATAAAAAGAATATTCCGTTATATTAAGCGCACGCCCACCTTAGGTATTTGGTACGATAAGGATTCTACATTCGACTTACATGCTTATACTGATGCAGATTATGGTGGCTGCAAAATAGATAGAAAAAGCACGAGCGGAACTTGCCAATTTATAGGAAATTCCCTTATTTCGTGGTTTTCCAAAAAGCAAGCAAGTGTTGCTTTGTCCACTACTGAGGCTGAGTATATGGCTCTTAGCCTTTGTTGCACACAGTTGTTGTGGATAAAACAACAACTTTCGGACTTTGGAATTACCGTAGATAAAATTCCTATATATTGTGATAGTATGAGTGCAATAAATTTGTCTAAGAACCCCGTATTACACTCTAAGGCTAAGCATATAGAAGTTCGCTATCATTTTCTTCGTGATCACGTTAACAATGGTAATATTGTCATAGATCACGTACGCACAGAATCACAAGTAGCGGATATATTTACAAAGGCCTTAAATCAAGCCACATTTGAATCTCTCCGTTCTAAATTAGGCATGCTTCCTGTTGATGTGATTTAATACGATATTATTTGATTTACTTTCCTTTTTAACAGAAATCTTTTGATTAACTTTCCAAAATAAAGGGGGAGAGAGAAGCATGATTTGAGGGGGAGAGAGAGATTTAAGGGGGAGAGAGATCACTGATTGATCCTAATTGCATGAATCAAGGGGGAGCCGGATTTGAAATTCGAAATTCAAATTTCGAATCTGTGCATAATTCAAGGGGGAGAGATAACACTTAAATCATGTACACTAGTTATTTTGAAAATCATCAAAAGGGGGAGATTGTAGAAATATGAGGGTTTGAGTGATTTCAAAATAAAGAAAGTTGAGTATATATATATATATATATTAACGTTGGATATATATATATACACAAGTGTACATGTATGCATGATAACTTGCCTTATTTAGCTTATATATTATGTTGCCGTACTAACGAGCCATGAAGCGTTAAAGCTTACATCATATGGCGAACATTTGTTGAGTTTATACTATTTTCAGGTGCCACAATTAATGAACTAAAGCAGTTCATTAAGTGAAGTACTTAGTTTAATAAACTAAGTAGTTCATTAAAGGAAGATGCATTTGGAAAAGACATGAAGGCAACATGGCTATGGAAGGAAAGTTCTCTCCTCCTCCCCACATCAATGTCACACGTTTTTAAAACATATATATATACTATATTTTCAGATTTTTATAAAAGGCACATACACATGTATTCCAACGTACTACCGACACGCTATATCTCTTACGTACGTACATTAACGTCACACCACTATACTTAACTCATATTTATGAGTATATTCAGGTCTTATATCATATGATATAAGATATGGTGATGACAAATTAAATACGACACGATAAAAGGTTCTAAACCGAAATTTGTCGTATCGGGCGATACCGAAACTTCGCCAACGTGTCACGTACTTGCCATAAATAAATGGCCAGCCCATATACATCAAAATTTATTAAAACTTTCGTGCACATGGCTGTATATTGAGACAAAAATACTTTCCATGTTGGCACACACAAATCATCCCACATTTAGGCCAAAATGTGAAGATTCCAATTTTATTTTTGTCACATGTTTATGGTACCACTTTAAATCAGCCAAGTGCTGAAAATTAAAGTATATATTATATATATTATGTATAACATAATATATATAGCATGTGCAAAAGTTGGAATTTAAATCAGAGAAAAATCGGGTAATCGATAAATATCGAAAATTCGGTTTTCTACGCACTTGACATGGAACGTTTTTCTTGAACATGATGTGGCACGTATCTAGACACTTTTTACATATAATATACATCTTAAAGTGTTCTAGAAAATTAAATTAAGGGCTGATTGGAATATAACATGTGTGTATTATTAAATGTGCACTATTTTTCAAAGTTAGCAAAAATAAATTTCAGCACATGTATATACACTTTCTCAACGCCACCTACAGCTTATGTGGAGCACATGTGGAGCCTTGTTGGCATGTTGATTGGTCAAGAATCAATCATACAATGTTGATGAATCAAAGAGAGAAGCTACAAAAGGTAAGTTTTCAACATACACCTCTCTTATGTCACATGCTGAAAATTTCAGCATGTCACACTAGTTGTGGACGTTTTCTTCAATAGTAAGGAAGATATTTTGCTAATTTTTCATTAAGGAATAAATCAAAGAAGTTATGGAAATGATTTGAATTGTATTAAGTGTGATATTCTTTATATCACACATGCTGAAATTTTTCAGCATGTGTGAAAATGGTGTGGCCGAATTTCATCTCCTTTTGGTGTCCAAATTCATTCTCAAACTTGTAGCAAGACTTGCCTTAAATATTGGTTGTATTTTTATGGAATAAATTCAAAGAAAAATGGAATAAATATTAATTTAATCTCACATGGTAAATGCTGAAAATTTCAGCATTAACATATTGATATGGCCGAATTCTTTGAGATGGAAAGAGAGAGATTTTTGTGTCTCAAACTTTATGACATATTGTGACTATTTTGGCATGATTTGATAATTGATTATTTGGCATATATTTAGTGTTTTTTTCAGAATATCCATGTCATCAAATGATGACAACAATGAGCCAATCAAGAGGTGCCAAGTAAGCAATGACTAAATGATGGTCCAATGGAGTGATGCCAAGTAAGCAAAATGTTGTCACCATGATGTCTCACACTCTCTCAAGCAATTAAAAGGAAAGTTTCAAGAGGGGAGAAGAGGTATAGTGGACGGCTGGAATGTCATAAAAAGGGAAGAGAAGAACAAACAAAAACAAGGCCAAGAATCATATTCAAAAGTGATCAAAGTGCAAAAGCTTCCTTCTCCTACACTTTCTTTCTTTCTTCTCTTGTAAAAAGCCTATTGTACTTTACTTCTTTCATCCTTGAATAGGCTTCATAGAAACCACCATTCATTCATCATTGTACAAGATTGATCAAGGTGTGATCAATCTTCATTCTAGCGAGGTGGTGGTGTTCGTGTAAATTGTACTCACAATACAAGGTTTGTAAAGGGTTGGAGTTAAGGTGTAACTCTATCAACCCTGCGGTAAGGTGTACTGTGTGTGTGAAATTAGTGTGAACCAAGGAAGGTGTTCCTTGAAGACTGGAGTAGGTTGTTTATAACCGAACCAGTATAAAATTCTTGGTGCAATTTACTTTCTGCATTTACGTTTCAGTTTCTGAGCTGTTTACTCTTATTGTTCACGTTCGCAAAAATAGTAAACGTTTTCTAAAAATTATAAAAATTTCCAGAAACATACATAAACGTTCTAGGGTTAATTTGGCACAAGTTTCAACCCTTTTGAACAAGTATAAGTCATTCAAACATCAAAAGTTCTGAGACTAGTGCAGTCTGATTTTCAGACTTGCAAAGGTTGAGACTTTGGGTGTATTTGACCTACTTCCCAAAAGAATTTTCAAAAACTGTTTCAACCCATTTAAATACAGTGTGTGAAGAGTTATTGGTCAAATTTTCAGATCATTTGGACATTCACACAAATAGGAATTAATTTTTCAAAACCATCTACCGGTTCTGGCAGATTTGCACAATCTGAGTGCCAACGGTTTTTGAAGGGGTTAAAGGTTGAATTTTGATTTGAAATTTTTAGGGTACCCTCACAACATCTGAGGCTAAGTTCTCTCAAAATTTCATAATTTTTGGAGACCTCTAACCTAGTTTTAAAAACGTTTTAAAACTGGTCCTGAAAACAGAATCTGTTTTCAGAACTTGAATTAGTTAGGTTTAAAGAAATTTTAAAAACCATATTTTCCGCACCATCTATTCAACCCCCCCTTCTAGTGGTGCCTTGCAGATCCTACAGGATCTTCGCATGTTATGCATGACGCTTCGTACTCTCCTTAGTGAAGTACGGCGGGTCCACCGTATCCGGACGAGGCCCGGGTGCAGGGCGCATCATAGATGATAATGACATAGATTCCGATGATGAAGACTTAATCACGATGGCTAAAAGATTAAGAAAAATATTGAGAAAATCGATTAAGCATAAGTCTACCTCATCTAAGGATCATAAAAATAAAAATAAGGAAATAAAGTGCTATGAATGCGGCAAACTTGGACATCTATCATATGACTGCCCTAATAAAGAAAAGCAAACAAACAAATACCCTGACAAGGATCGGAACAAGAATAGACTCGTTTCAGAACCTAAGCAAAGGAGAAGAGCCTTCAAAACCTCCACTTGGAGTGACACATCCGACTCTGAGACTGATGATACGGAAGAACACAAGGCACAAGCATGCTTTACATCTAAAGCATCAAATGAGGTATCTTCCGACTTTGATTCCGATTCTGAATGTTCTTAGGATGATTTATTTAGTCAATTTTTAGAATTGCATAAGTTTTCAAAGACTCTTGCAAAAGAAAAGAAGCGATTAATTGAAGACAAGAAATTGTTAGAATCTTCTAACAAAGATCTTGTGTCTCAATTAAATGATTCAAAAGAAGAGTCGTCATGCATTATAAATTCATCAAAGTCTGAAATTTCATCATTGACATCCGAGAACACTGAATTGAAATCCGAGATTTCAAACTTGAAATCAAGGAATGCGGATGTAGAGAAAAAGGTGAAACAATTTGACACGGGATCTAACATGCTGCATCGTATTATCTTATCACAAAAGCATGATAGTGACAAAACAGGTTTGGGATACGTTGAGATGTGTCTAAGAAAATAGACACCCCAAAGCCAAAAACGGCGTCTAAGATGACGCAAAGACCTCTTCCCTCATCACGCCCCACTTCTTGATCATATCATGTGAAATACAATTTTGTACCATATAGATATGAAAAGAAAAGAGTGATGCATACACGGCATTCATTCCATCCACGCACTACGCACACAAACACAAGGACATATCAAAAACGTCCTACATATAATGCGTATAAAGGAGTTCTTGGCCAAAGGACAGATACAGTTGCACCTAAAGTATATTATAATGTGCTTTCATCACCTTTCTCACCTTTTGGAAGACCTAGAAGGGTCACCCAAATTTGGGTACCAAAAGGGACATTTTCAAAGGGTTGAATAAATAACTCTTACGAACGCACGTTATATGAAATGCATGATTTTTTTTCTTCATCTTTACAGGCATCTTTTGATTTACTTTTCAAAATAAAGGGGAGAGATAGCATGATTTAAGGGGGAGAGAGATACTGATTGCATAAATCAAGGGGGAGCGGATTTTGAAATTTAAAATTCAAATTTTGAATTTACGCATGATTGAAGGGGGAGCGATAGGATTTAAATCATGAGTATAGGTTATTTTGAAAATCATCAAAAGAGGAAGATTGTAGAGAAAAAGGGGTTTGAGTGATTTCAAAATATGTTATTTAAATGAGCATGATATAAACGTGTGCATGATATATTGCTTATTACTTGCCTTATTTAGGTCATATATAATGTTGCCGTACTAACGATTAAATCATATGGCAAACATTTATTGTGTTTATACTATTTTCAGGTGCCACCATTAATGAACTAAACTAGTTCATTAAGTGAAGTACTTAGTTAATTAAACTATGTAGTTCATTAAAGGAAGCTACATTTAGCACACAAAGGCAACAAAACTAAGAAAGGAAAGTCTCCTCCTCCCCATTTACTACATAATGCACGCCTACACATATATATAAATATATATTTTTTGATTTTTTGAAAAAGGCACATACACATGTATTCCAACATACTACCGACACGTTATATATTTTACGTACGTATGTTAACGTCACACCATCATACTTAACTCATATTTATGAGTATATTCAGGTCTTATATCATATGATATAAGTCATGGTGACGACAAATTAAATACGACATGTTAAAAGGTTCTAAACCAAAAATTGTCGTATCGGGCGAATACCGAAACTTCGCCAACGTGCCACGTACTTGCCATAAATAGATGGCCAGCCCCCACACCTCAAAAATCATTATTAATTTCGTACATATGATGATAATTCCAGCCATAAAATCATTCCATGTTGGCGCACACAAATCACCCCACATTAAGGCCAAATTGTGGAGATTCCAATTTCAATTTTGTCACATGTTAATGGCGCCACTTTAGACCAGCTAAGTGCTGAGAATTAAATTTTATATTATATATATTATGTGTAACATAATATATATAACATGTGCAAAAAGTTGGAATTTAATTAGAGAAAAATCGGGTAGTCGATAAATATCGAAAATTCGGTTTTCTACGTACACAACACATGGAACATTTTTGGCACATCATACGACACGTAAGTAGACACTTTTTACATATGTCATACATCTTAAAATGTTCTAGAAAATTAAATTAAGGGCTGATTTTAATATAACATGTGTGTATTATTAAATGTGCATCATTTTAAAATGTTAGCAAAAATAAAATTCAGCACATGCATATACATGTATACACGCCCCTACAGCTGAGATGGAGCATATGTGGAGCCTTGTTGGCATATTGGTTGGTCAAGAATGAAGCATACAATGTTGATGACATAAAGAAAGAAGCTACACAAGGTAACAATTCAAATTTTGTCACAATTGTGACACATGCTGAAAATTCAGCATGTGTGCTAATGTATGGCCGATTTTTACAACCATTATGGGTGATATTTTACTTCTTAATTAAGGTGGATTAATTAGAAGATAATTTGAAAGCATTCTGAATAAGTTATGGAATTTAAGTGGTGATATTTTTCAATATCACACATGCTGAAAATTTCAGCATGTGTGAATGTATAATGGCCGAATTTTAGGCCATATTATTGTCTAGTTTTTATCCCATAAAAGATGAAAATATCTTCTACTCAATGGTGATTCATTTTAAGAGATAAATCAAAGCAAACATGTCAACATTTTGAAAAGAATATCCATGTATCACATGATGAAATTTCAGCATGCAAAGTCTCTTAATGGCCGAAATTTTCATGCTCTTTTTGTGAGAAAATTATCTTGCTTAATTTATGTGATAATATTGGATGTTATGGTAACTATTTTATGATGATTTTGGCACATGTTTTTAGTAGTATTCTCAGATTTTCCTAGTCATCAAGTGATGACAACATCCAACCAATCAATGAGTGCCAAGTAAGCAAGAGCTTAATGATCATCGAATGAGGAGATGCCAAGTAAGCAAAGACTTGTCACAATGATGCCATATACTCTCCAAGGACTTAGAAGATAATTTTCAAGAGGGAGAGTAGAAATAGGGGGCGGCCAAAACAATTAAAAAGGAAGGTAGAAGAGCAAAACAAGAACAAGAACAAGAACAAGAGTTGCAAATTCAAAGATCAAAAGTGTTCTAGCTTTCTTCTTCTACACTCTCTTTCTTTCTTCTTCCTAAAAGCCTATTGTACTTACATTCATATTCTTGAATAGGCTTATCTTAGACCACCACACATTCTATAGCTTTGTAAAAGATTGATCAAGGTGTGATCAATCTTCATTCTTGCAAGGTGGTGGTGTTCGTGCGTAATTGTATTCATCGTACAAGGATTGTAAAGGGTTAGAGTTGGTGTGTAACTCCATCAACCCTGTGGTAAGGTGTTTTTGTATTGTGTGAATAGTGTGAACCGAGGAAGGTGTTCCTCGAAGACTGGAGTAGTTTGTTGATAACCGAACCAGTATAAAATTCTTGGTGTCATTTACTTTCAGCACTGATTTTCTGTTTTAGCACTGTTTACTGTTTTTAATCACGCTCGTAAAAATAGTAAACGAATTTCAAAAATAAAGAAACTTTCAGGGAACATAGCCACACGTCTTAGGGTTAATTTGGCATAAGTTTCAACCCTTTTGGATAAGTATAAGTGGATCAAACATCCAAAGTTCTGAGACTGGTGCAGTCTGATTTTTAGGCTTGCAAAGGTTGAGACTTTGAGTGTATTTGGCTAACTCCCCGAAAGCATTTTTCAAAACTGTTTCAACCTATTGAAATATAGGATATAAAGGGTTAATGGTTAATATTTCAGAGCATTTGGAGTTACGAACCAATAGGAATAAATTTTTTAAATCAGTCTACTGTTTCTGGCAAATTCGCGCAATCTGACCACCAATGATTTTTGAAGGGGTTAAAGGTTGAATTTAAATCTGAAATGTTTAGGAGACACTCATAACATCTGAGGCTAAGTTCTCTCAAAATTTCAGAATTCTTGAAGACCTACAACCTAGTTTTAAAAACGTTTTAAAACTGGTCCTGAAAACAGAATCTGTTTTCAGAAGTTGAGTTTTTGATCAAAACAATTTTAAAAACCACACTTTCCGCACCAACTATTCACCCCCCCCCCTTCTAGTGGTGCCTTGCAGATCCTACATAAGCTTCGTCAAATAATGCGCAATATTCACACATAAGGTAAATTATAATTAGCCTAAATTTGAATTTTTTAGAACACTTTAACATGTCTTAAATGTGTAAAAAGTTTCTAAATGCATGCTACATCAATGCCCAAAAACGTTCCATGTGTGTAAGTTCGAAGAAAACCGAATTTTCGACTTTCGTTGATTACGTGATTTTTCTCCGATTAATTTCAAACTTCTTACACATGTAATATATATTATTTCACACATAATATACATAAAATGAGGTGTATATTCAGCACCGATTCTGAGTAGAAAACGTCCCATGTGTCAAAATAGGATTAAGTTTTAATTCTTCACAAATCTAGGCTAAAATTGTGGGTGATTTGTGTGTGCAAACATGGTATGGCTTTGTGGCTGATTGTGACATATGGGCACGAAATTTTTGAATTATTTTGATGTATATAGGCTGGCCATCTTTTTATGACAAGTACATAACATATCGGTGAAGTTTCGGTAGTCACCTGAAATGACAATTTTTGGATAATGACCTTGTAACATGTCGTTATAATTTTGACGTCACCATGACTTATAACATACGATATAAGACCTGAATGTACTCACAAATATGAGGTGTATATAGTGGTGTGATGTCGACGTATGTTTATAATATATGTGACGTGTCGGTGGTATGTCGGAATATAAGTATATACTGCCTTTTAAAAATAATATGGATATATATATTATGCATGTAAATGCCGTGTGAAATGAATGGGATGAGGAGAATTTCCATTTCCAACTAGTTAATTCATTAACTTAAGCACTGACACCTGAAAACAGCATAAAGACAACAAATGTTTGTCATATGATGTAAGCTTTAACGCTTCATTGCTTGTTAGTACGACAACATTATATATAAACATATAAAGCATTTTTATCACATAAGCATATCAAGAAAGATTTATTCATGTATTCCGTAAGCATGTAATATTTAAATCATGTATTTTCAAATCATTCAAACCCCTTTTTCTCAACACTTTGGCCCATGATAAAGATATTAAATGGTTAAATGAATATATGTACATAGAAGAAAAGACGTGAATAATTCATAACACATAGGAAACTTATAAATGGGCCCATGTATACAAGTTACAAATGGCCTAATGTGACAACACCAAAAACTTTTAAAGATTAGCCGAAAATACCAAAAAGGACAATTAGTAATTTCTACCTTCGGAAAAAAAATATACAAGTGGACTAATTTTTCTTGTTGTGGCTGTGGGGCTTAAGACGAAAAAATGGTAATTTTCATAAGAACGAGATACAATACCAAGTCCGAACATTAGTCTTAAGTTACGAATTATTAGTATGGAATCAGCCTATACCAAGTCAATCATCA
The DNA here is from genome assembly GCA_036186865.1 of Eustoma russellianum. NCBI lineage: Eukaryota > Viridiplantae > Streptophyta > Magnoliopsida > Gentianales > Gentianaceae > Eustoma > Eustoma russellianum. The sequence continues at coordinate 16,239,202 of AP025045.1, forward strand.
TTTATACGACGAAGATATATTAAACAGATATGTTTCATTTTAATCTGCATTTTTACAAAAAACGGTTATCATGTACGTTTCAAAAGAGTTCCTCCATGAGATGTTTTAAAATGACTTTATTTATAAACCCTACCACGCGTCGACTGACTCCATATGAGACTCTTTACGCTGTTACGACAAGTCGTGTTTATGTTTGGAGGCCGCCTAACATCGGGTGTAGTAGTGAGGATGTTAGGGGCAACATATGTTATGATACACCTCTTTATGGGTGTTTATGTTGATATGTCCGCTCCATGACATCGTAATCTAGGTGAGAGGCCAGGTGTCATAGAGGCGAGTTTATGTTTACGCTTGGCTGAGTGTAACACCGTGTCTGGGGCTTGGGATCTGTGCCAAACGAGTCTCCGTTAGTCCATTTACGCATGATGTAACACCGAGGTTGGACGATCAGGATTCATACACGGTATTGTGACTACTCGGGGAGTCACCGTTAGTCTACGTGTACACTCGACTTCCGTTACGAGCTTAGAACGAACTTCGTTGAGATGCCAGCCGTAAGGTAGTATATTGTGTGTTAGTGCTACTTTAAATTAATTTCGGAACTTCTAAAATAACTTCATGAGTATAGGCTAAGTAATTTTAAAAATAAAAAAATTAGTACAAGTTTATTGAAGGATTAAAATAAATGAAAAAAAGGAACTTACACTTAGGGAAAATAGAGGAAGTCTAAGAAAGTAATTTCTCCACACCCGCACCCCACCCATCAAGCTACCCTATGCCCTTTTCCGCACATTAACCATTTTCTTTCATTTTACCTTTTAGCCATCATTTCCATTTCTTAAACCACCTTACACAAAGCAAGACATTCATCTACTCTCTTTTCATGCATGAACCTTTTTTTACACCATCTCATCATCCAAGACCAACAACCATAATTCTCTCCCCACTTCAACCCCAACCGACCACCCTTTTTATTTTTCACTAAAAGCTTAATTCACATCTTCTATTTCTCTATTTAATCCATATTTTGTCTTACACCATGTAAGACATGCGACCAATAAGGTTACATATAAATTCTTTTCACTCCTATCCAAGATTCCCAATCATTGTTCCATCCACTCCACATCCGGCCACGACTAAGAAATGAGAAAAAAACTTTCAAAATTGCAAGACCAATCTTTGTTTTCATTCTCCACATCTTCAACATCTCACTAAAACACTACTTCTCTTCCTTCTCTCTACAAAATCAAGCCTCCCTTTCCTCATTTTTTACCTTCTACCCGTGAGCCAACCTAGCAAGGAAAGAGTGGATTTCTTCAACTATCAAGGGAGAAATCAAGTATCCAAGCATTATAACACCAAGGTAAACACTCTATCAATCTTGCTCACCTTCCTTTCACTCTCCATCTACCACAAGAACTCTCAACTCATCTTCCATTGAGGCTATAACCGAAAGTTCTTCAAGGAGGAAGAAGGAGTAATGCTAGCTCAACAAGTAGGAGCATTTAAGCCATTCAAGGTGAGTACCATTTAGAATTGATTCTAGTACATTCCAACTCTCATTTTCTTCCTAAATAACTAACCTTATCTTCCTCCTTGCCTTCAAGGCCGTGACTTCCAGGCTAGGGACCAAAGAAGAAATCTTTCACTAGTTAGTGTAAGATTCAATCTTCAAAGGCAAGTATTCTTCCAAGCTCCTTCAAGGAAATTAAAAATGAAATTTATTATGTTCACAATTAAGAAATGGATCATGCATGCAACTAAAATTGAAGTCTTTAACATCTATTGGTGAGAAGTATGTTTGTATGTTCAATTTGTGTATGCATGTCTACTTTTCTTGAATTTATTCCTCAAATACAATTAGAATAACACTTGGATGTAACATGCATGGTATAATTAAGGTATAAACAGCCTTGAGGCCGTGCATGATTAAAAAGGAGGAAACTTTACCATTCATTCAACATTTTGATGCAAATGGTAGGAATATGAGTGCATTATACTAGAAAGTGTATCAAGAACTTCATCCATCATCATCTTCATACATGCATGTGAAGAATTATGACACTTTACTTATGTTCATATATAATAGGAGAGATTCACACAAGCATGGTAATAATACGGTACTATGATGGTATAAAACAAACCATCTCCCTATGCATGTCATAAAAAGATGCTGTCTTTGATTATCAACATTTTAGAATCACCATTTTCTTCATTAAAGGGGATGGTTCATGAGTCACCAATATAGGCCATGAATTCATCACCATCGTCATGAGGTGTGTCTTGATGATCATGGTCTAGGAAGGTGTGATTCCATAGATTTTACACTTTATGTTCTTGCATGTCATTTCTAGCATGATCATCATCACAAATCTCATCTTTGTGATCATGAGTATATGTGTATAATGCGATTTGAGCATGTTAGAATTAAGTATGTTGATGTACATTGTGAACCATCACCATATACATATAATTGTTAAAATATGAAGATGGATTTTATCATAGTTTGCATCAAGCATGAATTTATATTGGAACACCCCTTAGTTTCGGTCATACGGTCTAAATTGTGTCATATTAAAACTCAAATTTTCATTGGTGTACATTTCCATGATTATGTATAAAAGTGACAAGTACATAAGAAAAAGGGGCATAAGTGTAACCATTACATAATGATGAAAATTCCAAGTAATGGACTTTACTGAATTTCAGCCCAATGGCCACCTTGGTATCTAAATTAATGAAGTTCAACCATGTTACAATTTCTATGTGACTATATAATCATTATGAGTCATATGTATGAAATTGAATACAATAGAACACTAAATGGAAATTTAGAAATTTAAGTGGGACAAAAAGGGTCCTTTCGGCCCTAGGCCCAATTTTGGTGTCTTATCAAGAATTAACCAATTTAAAGCATAATATGTAAATGCGCATACAATATATGTTGAAATTATATTATTAAGTAAAGACAATTTAAATGTCCAATAATTATAAGGACATAATTTCCTAACACCACATGTCCATGAATTATAGTACACATGTATAAGGACACACGGCCTAAAAAGGGGCAAATTAGCCAATTAAGACAAGCTAATTGAATAAATAATAATCAACTACAAATATGAAGAATCAAATACTAAATCAAAATAAGAGTGAAAAGAGACCTATGTAAAGCTTTCTCTCATGCATGTTGTCTTCATAGTTTTCAACAACACTGAGTTTATTTACAAACATGTTTAGAAGTTCTGCATGAAATTTTTTAAGGTTTTCATGATTTATGGAATTGTACCGCAAGGCTAATGATTCCATTTGACTTATGCATGTATCTGTGGTTGAGTGTAACACCTTGTCTGGGACAAGGGTTTTGTACCTTCTGGTATACGTATGATCTGTAGGCTGAGTGTAACACCTTGTCGAGGACAAGCTTTCTCTGCCTTTCAGTTATGTCTATGACATTCTGTATGGAGAGCTACTTGATGTCTGGTCCTGGGGGAGGATGTCAGGGGCAAAATTGTTATTGTAGAGTGTAACACCGCGTCCGAGACTCGGGTTCTTTGTTATAACATGTCACCATTAGTCCTATGTACGTATGATGTAACACCGCGGTTGGATCATCGGGATTCATAGACGGTACCCATGTCTATTCGGGGAATCATTCGATATGTCGTTGAGTACTACTCTTATGTTACGAAAAGTGCTATAGCCAGTCATGTCATGTCATGTTTATGTGTGTATGAGAAGAAACATTTTCAAAAGTTTTATGATGCATTTATCACGATTATGTCTCATGAACCCTCTAGTGCCCCTAAGTTACGGCTTTTGTAATACGAGACCAAGTATGATTAAAGAACAACAAGAAACAAACCAAAAGAGATTGTACACAAGAACGATGTTGACTATTGGTTAAGACAAGAATGATTAGTGGAAAAATATGTTTACTTTACGATGCTCTTTATTTGTGATAGTCTTTCCTTATGTGATATCTGCTCTGTTTATTGCATTATTTACTTTTATTGATTTATTCACTGTTATCTTCATATATGTTGCGCATATGATATCTGTGTCACATCTTACTGTATCATCCACTACCCCAGTCCTCATGCATGATCCACTTGATGAATCAAGAAGGAAATACTTGCTGAGCGATTCGTTATCGCTCATTCTTTTATTTTATCATGCAGATCGATAGGACCCTGAGCCAGAATTTATTAGAGGATGAGCCTCGAGACTAGGTGTGACGAGCTGACTAGTAGCCTGCTACGGCCTCTATTGTATTTTGGATATCCAGCTCTGAATTCTGATATTTTGTACTCTTGATGTACTTATGACACGTATGCGGATGTATTAAGATGTACTTATGTCGATGTTTATTTTTTGCTTATATTACTTTGTTTCCGCTCATCGATACATGTTATGACGATTTGTGCATGAATGTTATCGATGCCTTGTACTTCTTGTAGCCGAGTACGCGTGCACCGTGCCGAAACTCTAGTCCCAGGCAGGGCGCTATAGGTGGTATCAAAGCCAAGTCTTTAGATCCACGGCAGGCAACATAAGCTAAAAAACAACAAGTACATAGGCTATGATTTTAGAACTTAAGATTGATCTTAGATGAGTTAGTCAGCTTTAGAGTAGGGTTATCTGAATGGTTTACTAGGACCTAATATACATATAAAAGAAATGTTGATAATAAAAAATTCTACTGAATGGTTAAACTGATAATGTGAAATAACTGTGTTTATAAGATGGCTTCTAGACCACGAGGCAGAACACGTATGGACAGATCTGCACAATTTCCTCCACCACCACCCGCACCACCAGCTGAGGATGGGGTACCACCACCATAAGAACAAGTCCCTCCTCAATAGGTGCAAGGCTCTGGAGATATTCCTCAATCCTTCTTTGATGCCATGATCCAGTTAAGGCAAGCGGTGGGGAATGCTCAAGCAGCACCGGCCCCGCCAGCTCAACAACAGCAACCACAGCAGATGGGCGCCAGATACTTATTCGGAGAACTTAAAATATCACGTGAGCCAAGTTTTGAAGGAGGGCCTGATCCAAATGAGGCTGAAAAATGGTTGGACGATGTTGAGATATGTTTGACTTACTGTAAGTACCCGACGAAATCAAGGCTCTGATCATTCGCCTGTTTCTGTTCGGCAAGGCCAACCAACGGTGGAAATGAACATTCAACCATTGGCTACACCTGTCATTTGGGAATGATTTGCAGAGGACTGCCGAAAATTTTATATTCCACCTTCGATGACCATTAGAAAAATCAGGGAGTTCGAATCTCTGAAGCAAGAAGATGGTATGACTGTTTCAGAATATGCCAATCATTTCACCGCACTAGGATGTTATATTCCATCCATAATGGCAGACGAAAGACTCAAAATGATCAAGTTCGAACGACGACTAAATTTGAGGACCTGGACATGGATTGTAAATGCAAACCCGGTCAATTTTGGCCAGTTGTTGGACGCATGCTATAAGGTTGAACAGGATATCCCTCGAAGAGATGAAGAGACTAAGGGCAAGAGATCTAGGGAGATAACAAGTGGACGGTCCGAGCAGCAGATCAAGTTTCAGAAGGGATCAAGTGGGAGACCATAGCCCCAACATCAACAGCAATAAGAAAAAATACAATTTCAATCACAACGTTAGCAAAATCAGACAAACAGTTTTTCCTAAATGTCAGACATGTCAGAAAACTCATCCTTGGGAATGCCGCAAGGAAAGTGGAACATGTTTTGGGTGCGGCAAGACCGGATATATGATTAGAGAATGTCCAGAGAGGAAGAGGCAGAAGCAGTAGGGAGGACGCCCTCGGGCTAATGCGAAGGTTCATATCACAACAGGCGTAGAAGTAGAAGAGGCCCCTGATGTTGTGGCAGGTATTCTCCAGTATATGCTTTAATCTAGTTGTTATGGCCTGTCTTAACTGTTATATAATGTTACATAGTAAGACCCATGATGGGATTTTCGGTATCTAATGTAGAAATCCTATATTTGTGTATGAGTGGATTCAAGTGCGATACTAGTAAATAACGTACCGGCAAACCACCTGTTCGACAGTGGCGCAAGCCACTCCTTTATATCTAAAAGATTTACCAAGAAGTTGGACAGTTGCCCTACTTAGTTAGAAAACCCCTATACGGTTCTTGCAGCGGTTGATCAGATTATCGTGTCACACTATTTGTATAAAAATTATGGAATTCAAATGGAAGGATAGTGATTCGAGGCAACCTTAATTCCGATACAGATGAGAGACTTTGATGTCATTTTGGGTATGGACTGGTGTAGCGCCACGCACCCCGGCCCAGCCGGATACGGTGCATCTGCCGTACTTCACTACAGAGAGTACCAGGTATCAGTCCATAACATAACAAAGTCCAGAATAAAATAGGTGGACTTTCATGCTTACACGTCAACAAGTAAGCAAAACTGAGGCAGAATAAAAACTTTTAAAATAAAAACGTCTACACAGCCATCATTAATAAATGTTTCCATCATCAATTCATAAAAAGAGATCATCAATCATATTCCTCTCGTCAAATCTCTTAAGTCGTCCACCTCTCGCGCTTCCATAGGTAAGGAACCCTAGGTTCATCTTCGATCCATTCCACTCTATTTCCTGATGGTTCTGGGAGGAAAAATAAGGAGTGAGTGACCACGTCACCAGCAAGTAAACTATAAATAATCGTGAATTAAATGGAAAGCACATACAAGAACCGAACCCCAAAATTCGGTTTAGAACATACCTGTCCTTCCAACCAAAACACGTAAATAACCAGCTCATAACTTATCAAAATTCATAACAGATAACAGTTCATAACTTTTTAAAAGATCATTACTCAATAAAGATCATAACTTAGGAGCTACCAAGTCATAACAACTTAGTCTAAGTATCACGTACCAATATTCGATGACTCGTTAAATGCAACATGCATGAATATGTACGTGGGATGCATCATGATAAAAATGAAGATAAGTTCTTTCGTTCTTTCATTCAAAACATCATCGTCAAGAAAACAAGAGAGTGTTCAGATCTATTCTTCCGGATCTGAGGCGGTCACTTATTTCTCTTCGAATCTATTATTCCCGGATTCAGAGCGGTCACGTCATCAATCATAATTACCAGGTCTATTATCTCCGGGCCTGTACAGTCGATCTCATCATATTCAAGTCTATTCTCTCTGGGCCTGAACGGTCAATATCATCAGATCAATTAACCCCAGATCTGGAGCGGGTCCTACTAGCCAGAAAACACACGATACCGGTGGAAGCGTTCTTTTAAAAACAAAATCTTTTCTTTTTAAAAACGCTTTTTCATCATTCTTTCTCATAAAACCAGTTCCATAAATCATGTAAGTGACGATGATGGAATGTATGACATGTACTATGAAATCCATGACATGATGCGTTACATACATACAAGTACAAACTCATTCTTTAGGCTGGAAAAATTTCCAGAATTATCGTCCCAAATCGTGCAGCCTCAAAACCTCACAGTTTTTGCCAATTATCATGATTTTTCATCACACATATGCATAAGCTAGTCTTATCTATTCCCCATATAAATTTCGTAGCGTTACGAGACGTGTAAGACCCTTAATTTATATTAATTACGAAACAGGGTACTGTTGAATTTCAGCAGTGCTGTGTCCTTTCTTTTACTTTCTATTAAGCCCATTAAGTTTCATCTAATTTGGGCCATCCCTGGAAAATGCTGTACACATACCAATAATTAATGGTCACAGGCTCAAACTATACAAATAAGTCTATGCCCACAAAAACAAAGCCCCACAACAGGTTTTTCAACTCTGCTAAAAATTCCAGATTGTAACACCAACTTAACTTTGGTGACTACCCCTTAAAATAATAATTCTAAGCTGAGTGGTTTATATGAAAACACTCACATATGTCTTAAGTAAATATCATAAAAGTTTCGCAGCATTATAATAACTTTAAAGGGGTCATTTATTCTTTTTCCCAAAACGGGTACATGCTGAATTCTGGAATGACCAATTTTACTACGAATTATATTGTGACCAAACCGTAAGTCCTTTTTCAAAAATTTCAACTGACAAACTTAGAAAACACATAGGGCTAGCATCCTACCAAAAATCAGCCCAATTTCATATTTCTATGGTCCATTTTCGGGTCAATCATTATGTCACATAAAATCTGTTCAGCCAGTAATTTCAGCTTGACCGGTTTTACTAAAAATGCCGTTGAAAATAAACCGTAACTCCTTTTAACGAAATTCTAACTCTCATATTTACTACACACATATGGCTAGTGTTACGCCGAAAATTATCTTAATTGAATCTTCTAAAGTCCCTTTTCAGATCATACAATACGTCACAATATTCTGCCCTGTTCCAATAAATCCCAATTTTGTCACTTTTCCTTACTAAAATGTCCCAACTTCAGTTGTTTGGCTTAAATACCTTATTAAACATCAAGTACACCTTTAGCATATGGTTTTGCAGATTCTAACGCATTCGAAAAGTCATCTACACATTACTTAAAAACAGTTTGAATGATACACATATCATTCCTTTTACCTTGCACATCATGTTCATACTAGAATCCATTCTTGGCATAATTGGTGTATACCTACCCTACCCCCAAAACAGCCCATTTATACGCATGCAAGGGAAAAAATCATATCTTCACAATGAACATATTAAGCTTAAATCATAAAGCACACATCTTGTTCACACCTTTACCCCAAAAGTTACAATTCATCACAAGAACTACATTTATTCCCCCGCTTTCATCCAACCGTCCCCCGTACATGTCAAAGAAGAGATCTTTGTCACATTCACCTTAGGGTTACATCATATTCATATATAAAAAGAGCAAAGAATCCATCTTTAAATAAAATCTCATACATGCAAGCCATCTTACTCATGAATCCGAAAACTTCATGCTTCAAGCTTAGTGCTTTATATCTAAGATTGAAACTTAGCAACACCTAAACATTCAAGCATATACTTTCATATACAAGCCATGAGTATTTATAGTGTACTTGCCTTTCTCACACTTACACCTTTCCTTAGCTTGAAATGTGTATGAAATGGGTGAAGCCTTCCTCCTGTTCACATATGAACCCCACGGTTTGGTAGGGAAAAAGAGAACAATGGTTAGTCAATGTTCTTAAGTGAAAGATGTAACTAAATAGAGGTTAAATGGACTCACCAAAATGGAGCTTGAGTGGTGTTCAAACCTCTTAGAACTAGCACCTCTTAGAAGCTTTGAAAGCTTGGACCTAGTGACCATGGAGGTCACGGTTTATGAGCAAGAAAAGGGGCAACATGAGCTTCAATCTATGTAAAATGTAGAAATTCCCTTAAAGAGTGAGGATTTACTTACCTAGACCAAGTTTGCACTTGGGTGGATCTTGAATCCCCTTTTGTTCTCTTTGGTCGTGTGCTTTGGGAGGGAGAAGATAGAAAACTTTCTTGCCCTTTGTGGGTTCTTTCAGGGTTGGAAATAAGAGAGTATTCTAGGGTTCTCTTGGAATGAATTTTTCCTTATTGGGAAAAGGTGTTAGCCGTTGGGGGGGTAAGAGGGGGATAAGGGATTACCATGGTATGATTAAGGTAATTAACCTTGGTTACTTTAGTTAATCAAGGTTACTTTATGACTAACTTGAGTTACTTTAATGCAACTAGGGTTACTTTAAGGTTTAACTTGAGTTACTTTAACCTTGTGGTTAAGGTAAAGTAATCATGGTAAAATTTTGAAATCTTCCTTGGTTAATCATATAGGTAATCCGGCGGTTTGGGCCATTAATTGGCCCTTAACACACTTAATTCTCTTTCCAAGTGGGTTTAGTAAAAAAATCATGTAGGTAATTGTCTTTTTACTAATTATTTCCCCTTTCTCTTCAAGAATAAAAATTAGGGAATTGTTGAGTCTCTTGGACTCATAGGGCCGAAAATTGGGTGGATGTTGGAAACAAATTTGCCCATTACCTAAAAATGTTTAGTTGCTATTTGGGCTCACTTAAAGATGACCCTTAAGATTACTCTTCTTGAAATCTTAAGAAATCCTCTAAGGCCTTCTTTATCCTTGTGGCCGAAATCCCCCAAGCTCTTGGGAGTGAATTGGGCCACTTCACATAGTCCAACATTCATGCTTGAATTATTATACAATATTTTTCCTTAACACAAATCTAATTAAAGAAGTAACCATAAAACTAAATAAATTGTATTTAGAGATGCAATGTTTCATAAATCCTCATAGGCAAGTCTTAAGTACAATATAATTCTTCATTGGGTACAACATCCACCCCCCTTATTACAAGTTATCAAAGATCATAACTTATCAAAATTCATAACAGATAACAGTTCATAACTTATTAAAAGATCATTACTCAATAAAGATCATAACTTAGGAGCTACCAAGTCATAACAACTTAGTCTAAGTATCACGTACCAATATTCGATGACTCGTTGAATGCAACATGCATGAATATGTACGTGGGATGCATCATGATAAAAATGAAGATAAGTTCTTTCGTTCTTTCAATCAAAACATCATCGTCAAGAAAACAAGGGAGTGTTCAGATCTATTCTCCCGGATCTGAGGCGGTCACTTATTTCTCTTCGAATCTATTATTCCCGGATTCGGAGCGGTCACGTCATCAATCATAATTACCAGGTCTATTCTCTCCAGGCCTGTACGGTCAATCTCATCATGACCAGGTCTATTCTCTCCGGGCCTGAACGGTCAATATCATCAGATCAAATAACCTCGGATCTGGAGCGGGTTCTACTGGCCAGAAAACACACGGTACCGGTGGAAGCGTTCTTTTAAAAACAAAATCTTTTCTTTAAAAACGCTTTTTCATCATTCTTTCTCATAAAACCAGTTCCATAAATCATATAAGTGAGGATGATTCAATGTATGACATGTACTATGAAATCCATGACATGAAGCGTTACTTACATACAAGTACAAACTCATTCTTTAGGCCGGAAAAATTTCCAGAATTATCGTCCCAAATCGCGCAGCCTCAAAACCTCACAGTTTTTGCCAATTATCATGATTTTTCATCACACATATGTATAAGGGTGTCTTATCTACCCCATATAAATTTCGTAACGTTACGAGACGTGTAAGACCCTTAATTTATATTAATTACGAAACAGGGTACTGCTGAATTTCAGCAGTGCTGTGTCCTTTCTTTTACTTTCTTTTAAGCCCATTAAGTTTCATCTAATTTGGGCCATCCCTGGGAAATGCTGTAGACACACCAATAATTAATGGTCACAGGCCCAAACTATACAAATAAGTGTATGCCCACCAAAACAAAGCTCCACAACAGGTTCTTCAACTCTGCCCAAAATTCCTGATTGTAACACCAACTTAACTTTGGTGACTACCCCTTAAAATAATAATTCTAAGCTAAGTGGTTTACATGAAAACACTCACATATGTCTTAAGTAAGTATCATAAAAGTTTTGTAGCATTATAATAACTTTAAAGGGGTCATTTATACTTTTTCCAAAACGGATACATGCTGAATTCTGGAATGACCAATTTTACTACGAATTTTATTGTGACCAAACCGTAAGTCCTTTTTCAAAAATTTCAACTCACAAACTTAGCAAACACATAGGGATAGAATCCTACCAAAAATCAGCCCAATTTCATATTTCTAAGGTCCACTTTCAGGTCAATCATTATGTCAAATAAAATCTGTTCAGTCCAATAAATTCAGCTTGACCGGTTTTACTAAAAATTCCGTTAAAAATAAACCGTAACTCCCTTTAACGAAATTCCAACTCTCATATTTACTACAAACATAGGGCTAGTGTTATGGAGAAAATTAGCTTAATTGAATGCTTTTAAAGTCCCTTTTCAGGTCCTACAAAACGTCACGATATTCTGCCCTGTTCCAGTAAATCCCAATTTTGTCACTTTTCCTTACTAAAATGTCCCAACTTGAGTTGTTTGGCTTAAATACCTTATTAAACATCAACTACACCTTTACCATATGGTTTTGCAGATTCTAACACATTCCAAAAGTCATCTACACATTACTTCAAAACAGTTTGAATGATACACATATCATTCCTTTTACCTTGCACATCATGTTTATACTAGAATCCATTCTTGGCATAATTGGTGTATACCTACCCTACCCCCAAAACAACCCGTTTATACGCATGCAAGGGCAAAAATCATATCTTCAAAATGAACATATTAAGCTTAAATCATAAAGCACACATCTTGCTCACACCTTTACCCCAAAAATTACAATTCATCACAAGAACTACATTTATTACCCCACTTTAATTCAACCGTCCCCCATACATGTCAAAGAAGAGATCTTTGTCACATTCACCTTAGGGTTACATCATATTCATACATAAAAAGAGCAAAGAATCCTTCTTTAAGTAAAATCACATACATGCAAGCCATCTTACAAATGAATCCGAAAACTTCATGCTTCAAGCTTAGTGTTTTATATCTAAGATTGAAACTTAGCAACACCTAGACATTCAAGCATATAATTTCACATAAAAGCCATGAGTATTTATAGTGTACTTGCCTTTCTCACACTTACACCTTTCCTTAGCTTGAAATGTGTATGAAATGGGTGAAGCCTTCCTCCTCTTTACATATGAACCCCACGGTTTTGTAGGGAAAAAGAGAACAATGGTTAGTCAATGTTCTTAAGTGAATGATGTAACTAAATAGAGGTTAAATGGACTCACCAAAATGGAGCTTGAGTGGTGTTCAAACCTCTTAGAACTAGCACCTCTTAAAAGCTTTGAAAGCTTGGACCAAGTGACCATGGAGGTCACGGTTTATGAGCAAGAAAAGGGGCAACATGAGCTTCAATCTATGTAAAATGTAGAAATTCCCTTGAAGAGTTGAGGATTTACTTACCTAGACCAAGTTTGCACTTGAGTGAATCTTGAATCCCTTTTTATTATCTTTGGCCGTGTGCTTTGAGAGGCAGAAGAGAGAAAACTTTCTTGCCCTTTGTGGGTTCTTTGAGGGTTGGAAATAAGAGAGTATTCTAGGGTTCTCTTGGAATGAATTTTTCCTTATTAGGCTAAGGTGTTAGCCGTTGGGGGGTAAGAGGGGGATAAAGGATTACCATGGTATGGTTAAGGTAATTAACCTTGTTACTTTAGTTAATCAAGGTTACTTTATGACTAACTTGAGTTACTTTAATGCAACTAGGGTTACTTTAAGGTTTAACTTGAGTTACTTTAACCTTGTGGTTAAGGTAAAGTAATCATGGTAAAATTTTGAAATCTTCCTTGGTTAATCATATAGGTAATCCGGCGGTTTGGGCCATTAATTGGCCCTTAACACACTTAATTCTCTTTCCAAGTGGGTTTAGTAAAAAAATCATGTAGGTAATTGTCTTTTTACTAATTATTTCCCCTTTCTCTTCAAGAATAAAAATTAGGGAATTGTTGAGTCTCTTGGACTCATAGGGCCGAAAATTGGGTGGATGTTGGAAACAAATTTGCCCATTACCTAAAAATGTTTAGTTGCTATTTGGGCTCACTTAAAGATGACCCTTAAGATTACTCTTCTTGAAATCTTAAGAAATCCTCTAAGGCCTTCTTTATCCTTGTGGCCGAAATCCCCCAAGCTCTTGGGAGTGAATTGGGCCACTTCACATATTCCAACATTCATGCTTGAATTATTATACAATATTTTTCCTTAACACAAATCTAATTAAAGAAGTAACCATAAAACTAAATAAATTGTATTTAGAGATGCAATGTTTCATAAATCCTCATAGGCAAGTCTTAAGTACAATATAATTCTTCATTGGGTACAACATCCACCCCCCCTTATTACAAGTTTTGTCCTCAAAACTTAAGAGCGCTAATCAAAAAGGTGAGGGCACAAGTTCCTCATGTTCTCTTCCATTTCCCAAGTAGCTTCCTCATTCGAGTGATGCTTCTATTGCACCTTAACTATGGGTATAGATCGTTTCCTTAATGCCTTTTCCTTACAGTCAATTATCTTTTCAGGTTCTTCCACGTATATCGCGTCGGCTTCAACTTCCGAAGGCTGTTCCTCTATAATATGGCTAGGCTCGTGCACATACCGACGAAGTTGTGATACGTGAAATACATCATGTAATTGAGGTAGCGATGGCGGTAGTGCTAGCATGTAGGCAACTTCCCCAATTCTTTCAAGAACCTCATAGGGTCCAATAAACCTTGGGCTTAACTTCCCTTTGATACCGAATCTCTTAACTCCTTTGGATGGCGATACCTTCAAGACTACCTTCTTCCAAATTTGAAATTCCAATAGTCGCCGTTTCTCATCTGCCCAAACCTTGCTTCTACTTGGGCCGCTTGTAACCTTTGCTTAATGATCATTATCTTCTCACGAGTTTGTTCTACTAGATCAGGTCCTGTGAAGATCTTATCTCCGATTTTGTCCCAATACAATGGAGAGCAGCACTTTCTCCCATACAGTGCTTCATACGGGGCCATCCTAATGGATCAATGATAACTATTGTTATAAGAGAATTCCACTAGTTTGAGACTCCGGTCCCAACTTCCCCAAAAGTCGAGTATACAAGCTCGCAGCATGTCTTCCAGCGTTTGGATGGTTCTCTCCGATTGACCATCCGTTTGGGGATAAAAAGCAGAGCTCATTCGTATTACAGTGCCCATCGCTTTTTGAAAAGCTGTCCAAAATCGTGATGTAAAGCGAGGGTCGTGGTCACAAACAATGCTTAGGGGTACTCCATTGAGACTCACAATTTGATCAACATACATTGTAGCCAACTTCTCCATAGGAGCCTTGATCGTCATAGCCATGAAATGAGCGGATTTGGTTAGACGATCAACAACCACCCAAATGGTATCATGTCCGTTCTTCGTTCTTGGTAGGTTTGTGACAAAATCCATAGCAATGTGGTCCCACTTCCACTTGGGAACTTCAAGAGGTTGTAGTAACCCAGCGGGTCTCTGATGTTCCGCTTTCACCTTCTGGGAAACAAGGAATTTCTCTACAAACTCCGCAATTTGTCTTTTCATGCCATGCCACCAGAATCTTTGTTTCAAGTCTTGGTACATCTTATTGGCTCTAGGGTGGATAGACAATCGAGAGTTGTGGGCTTCACGAAGAACTTCATTCTTTACATTTTCATCATTGGGTACACACAGTCTTTCTCGAAACCACAAGCTGTCATCATTTCTAACCTTAAACTCCTCAGATGGTTTCGTTCTCAACCTTTCCTTTATTTTCTTTATAAGTTTCATCCTTTTCTTGATCCTCCTTAACCTTGTCTATCAGCGAAGGAATCAATACCAACTTTGCGAGCATGCCCTCAATGGAATCAACCTCCTCAAGATCAAATTCTTCCATGTCACGTTGCAGAGGTGGTTGGCGCGGATGGCTTGTCTTTCTACTTAGCGCATCAGCTACCTTATAGGCTTTTCCCAGATGATACTGAATAGAAAGGTCGTAGTCCTTCATTAACTCTAGCCATCTGCGTTGACACATGTTCAATTCTTTTTGGGTGAAAAGGTACTTGAGGCTCTTGTGATCTGTGAAAATTTTGCACCTCTCACCGTACAAATAGTGTCTCCATATTTTTAGGGCAAAGACTACGGCTGCTAATTCAAGATCATGTACCAGGTAATTTTGTTCAAATGGTTTTACCCATCGGGATGTATACGCAAACACTCGATCTTTCTGCCTCAGTACACATCCAAGTCCATTCTTAGAGGCATCACTATACACCACAAAATTTTCACCAGGAATGGGTTGTGCTAAAACTGGGGCAGAGGTTAATTTCTCTTTTAACTCAGTAAAACTCTTTTCACAATCTGAGGTCCATTCAAACTTGGTCTTTTTCTGTGTCAAGCGGGTAAGAGGCATAGCAATTCGAGAAAATCCTTCAACAAACTTACGATAGTAGCCGGCGAGACCAATAAAACTTTGCACCTTTGTAACGTTGGTCGGCCTTGGCCACTCTGTGATTGCCTCGATTTTCTTGCGATCTATGGATATACCACCCTCAGATATCACGTGTCCCAGAAATGCTACACTGCGTAGCCAGAATTCGCATTTACTAAATTTAGCGTACAGTTTTTTTCTCCGTAGAATGTCAAGGACGATCCTTAAATGGCTTACGTGGGTCTCTTCATCAGGTAAGTAGATCAAAATATCGTCGATGAAGACTACAACGAACTTGTCTAGTTGTTCTTGAAATACTCGATTCATTACATCCATAAATGCCGTGGGGGCATTGGTCAGTCCGAATGTCATTACAAGAAATTCGTAATGTCCATAACGGGTTCTAAATGCAGTTTTTGGGACGTCCTCAGCTTTGATCTTCAATTGGAAATATCCCGAGCGAAGATCAATCTTACAGAAAATCCGTGCCCCCCGAAACTGATCGAACAGATTGTCGATCCTAGGCAATGGGTACTTGTTCTTTATAGTGATCTTGTTGAGTTCTCGATAATCTATACATAACCGCATACTTCCGTCCTTTTTCTTGACAAACAGTACAGGGGTACCCCAAGGCGAAACACTTGGGCGAATGAGTTTCTTCTCTAACAATTCGTTAACTGTTTTTTCAACTCTTTTAGTGCCGCAGGTGCCATTCGATAGGGAGCCTTTGATATTGGCTCAGCTCCAGGAACTAGGTTAATTTCAAAAGATATCTTGCGGTCCGGAGGAAGACAAGGTAATTCCTCCGAAAAAACATCTTGATATTCTCGGACCACTGGGTCTTGGAAGAGGTCGGAGGGTGCTTGATCGACATTTATTGCATAAAAGAGAAACCCTTCATGTCCTTTCTTCAACTACTTAATGGCACGAATCATATTTAGATAAACGTTCTTGGGGCACTTCCTTAACTTTGATCCTCCTTGAAAGGTTACTTCCTTACGTGTGGGGTCCTTAAAAGTAACCTGTTTTTCATTACAATCGATGTTGGCAAAATTCTTGGAGAGCCAATCCATCCCAAGAATCACATCAAAGTCCGTCATGGGTATGGGAATCAGGTCAGGATCAAACCGGTGATCATCGAACTCAAGTTCGCAGTTTCTGAAATTATGGTGAGGCACAAGCACCTAGTCCCCAGCTGCTTGAACTCCATAGGGTGTATCGCTATAGGTTGGGTTGTGCTCAATATTCTTTGCGAATTTCTTTGATATAAAGGAATGGCTAGCACCGCTATCAAATAGTACATTGGCAGGTATTGAGCATACTAAAATAGCTCCTGAATCATCCAAGATTTACTAAGCAACAGTAGGGCAACAATATTTGTAAAAATTTAAGCATTGCATAAATTTTAGAATATACCTGCCACCACATCATTGGCCTTTTCAGCAGCTGCGTCAGTCATAGCGTGAACTCTTGCATTAGTACGCTGACGCTGATTCTTAGCAGGTTGCTGTTGCTGGGCCCCTTTTTCTGGACAATCCTTGACCATGTGTCCTATCTTTCCACATCCAAAGCAAGGAGTTCCCTTATTCGGACAGTCTTTGAGGATGTGGCCCGCCTTGCCGCATCCGAAACACTTTCCTGCCTGGTAATAGCATTCCCCAACATGACGCTTATTGCAGTGAGGACAATTTGGAATAGCAGACTGCTGGCCTTGATTCTTTGATTGATTCTTTTGGGAACGGCGTTAAAATCGATTCTTCCCTTGGCGTCCTGGGCCCCTTGAGCTTTGTTTTGCAGCTTTACGGGACCCTCCATTCCCTGAAGTTTCTCTTCCCTTTTTCTGTCCGATCTCGTCAGGGGAATGATGTCCCTTTCTATTCTGTAACAACCGTCCAAAAGTGCACCAAAATATTTCGGGTTTGCATTGACCAACCAGGTCCTAATCCTAGGGTTTAACCCCCTTTCAAACTTTAACATTTTTGTTTCTTCATCGTTCATAGTTGATGGTTGGAATCTTCCCAGGGCTATGAACCTGTTAGCATATTCTGCGACTGTCATTCCTTGTTCTTGTACCAGCGATTCAAACTCAAGTCTCTTTTGCAGCTTAACGGAGGGTGGTATGTAAAATATGTTGAATTCCTGGAGAAATCTCTCCCATGGAATCAGCCTTGGTAGAGATTGCATGTTGGCCTTCCACCGTTGGTTGGCTTCTCCAAGTAGGAACGGCCTGACTGTCTGAGTCTTTACTTCCTCAGGTGCTCGAATCAGTTCAAAACAATTTTCTACTTCGTGTAGCCACTTCTCAGCGGCATCTGAGTCTGACTTTCCTTCGAAAGGCGGAACATTTGCTATTTTCAACTTTTCAAAGTAGTATTGGGCATCCCTGACTGGCTCGTGAGGCTGAGGAACATTCTGCTGTAGCATTACTTGCCCGATTTGGGTTACGGTCTGGCAGAAATTCTGGAAGGCATTAATATCTGGCATCATTTGTGGTAAAGGCCCCTGAGGTCGGGGAACATTCTGAACTGGGGGCGGATTTTGGTCTTATGGTGGCGGTGGTGGAGGAACCTGAGCAGGTGGAGGAATAGGCTCCTGCACCTCCGGTCTTGCTCTGACAGGTCTGCCTCGTGGTCGTACCATCTGCATTATGCAGTGTCGGGGTTTTTATTCAAGGTGGGAGTGTCATAATAAGTGACAGAATTTAATTCATAATCCAATAGAATTTCTGAGTGGCATGCAAGTAGATACGTTATGAATTAAATTCTATAAATTGTCATGACTAGGGTTTTATCATTAGGTCGAACCCTAATTTTCCAGTCTAAGTCATCCTAGTCTAAGGTCAATTCTCATCCAGGATCATGACTTAGGTCTAAGATCAAACTTAGTTGACTAAGATCATAACTTAATTCTATATTCTACCCGGATCTGGAGCCTCGGCTCTGATACCACCTGTAGCGCCCTGCACCCTGGCCCAGCCGGATACGGTGTGCCCGCGTACTTCACTACGGAGAGTACCAGGCGTCAGTCCATAACATAACAAAGACCAGAATAAAATAGGTGGACTTTCATGCTTACACGTCAACAAGTAAGCAAAACCGAGGCAGAATAAAAACTTTTAAAATAAAAAGTCTACGCAGCCATCATTAGTCTTACAACATGATCATAAAGTACGGAAATCCCAAAATAAATGTTTCCATCATCAATTCATAAAAAGAGATAATCAATCATAATCCTCTCGTCAAATCTCTTAAGTCGTCCACCTCTCGCGCTTCTGCGGGTAAGGAACCCTAGGTTCATCTTCGATCCATTCCACTCTATTTCCTGCAGGTTCTGGGAGGAAAAATAAGGGGTGAGCGACCACGTCACCAGCAAGTAAACTATAAATAATCGTGAATTAAATGGAAAGTACATACAAGAACCGAACCCTAAAATTCGGTTTAGAACATACCTGTCCTTCCATCTAAAACACGTAAATAACCATCTCATAACTTATCAAAGATCATAACTTATCAAAATTCATAACAGATAACAGTTCATAACTTATTAAAAGATCATTACTCAATAAAGATCATAACTTAGGAGCTACCAAGTCATAACAACTTAGTCTAAGTATCACGTACCAATATTCGATGACTCGTTGAATGCAACATGCATGAATATGTACGTGGGATGCATCATGATAAAAATGAAGATAAGTTCTTTCGTTCTTTCAATCAAAACATCATCGTCAAGAAAACAAGGGAGTGTTCCGATCTATTCTCCCGGATCTGAGGCGGTCACTTATTTCTCTTCGAATCTATTATTCCCGGATTCGGAGCGGTCACGTCATCAATCATAATTACCAGGTCTATTCTCTCCAGGCCTGTATGGTCAATCTCATCATGACCAGGTCTATTCTCTCTGGGCCTGAACGGTCAATATCATCAGATCAAATAACCTCGGATCTGGAGCGGGTTCTACTGGCCAGAAAACACACGGTACCGGTGGAAGCGTTCTTTTAAAAACAAAATCTTTTCTTTAAAAACGCTTTTTCATCATTCTTTCTCATAAAACCAGTTCCATAAATCATATAAGTGAGGATGATTCAATGTATGACATGTACTATGAAATCCATGACATGAAGCGTTACTTACATACAAGTACAAACTCATTCTTTAGGCCGGAAAAATTTCCAGAATTATCGTCCCAAATCGCGCAGTCTCAAAACCTCACAGTTTTTGCCAATTATCATGATTTTTCATCACACATATGTATAAGGGTGTCTTATCTATATCCCCATATAAATTTCGTAACGTTACGAGACGTGTAAGACCCTTAATTTATATTAATTACGAAACAGGGTACTGCTGAATTTCAGCAGTGCTGTGTCCTTTCTTTTACTTTCTTTTAAGCCCATTAAGTTTCATCTAATTTGGGCCATCCCTGGGAAATGCTGTAGACACACCAATAATTAATGGTCACAGGCCCAAACTATACAAATAAGTGTATGCCACCAAAACAAAGCTCCACAACAGGTTCTTCAACTCTGCCCAAAATTCCTGATTGTAACACCAACTTAACTTTTGTGACTACCCCTTAAAATAATAATTCTAAGCTAAGTGGTTTACATGAAAACACTCACATATGTCTTAAGTAAATATCATAAAAGTTTTGTAGCATTATAATAACTTTAAAGGGGTCATTTATACTTTTTCCAAAACGGGTACATGCTGAATTCTGGAATGACCAATTTTACTACGAATTTTATTGTGACCAAACCGTAAGTCCTTTTTCAAAAATTTCAACTCACAAACTTAGCAAACACATAGGGATAGAATCCTACCAAAAATCAGCCCAATTTCATATTTCTAAGGTCCACTTTCAGGTCAATCATTATGTCAAATAAAATCTGTTCAGTCCAATAAATTCAGCTTGACCGGTTTTACTAAAAATTCCGTTAAAAATAAACCGTAACTCCCTTTAACGAAATTCCAACTCTCATATTTACTACAAACATAGCGCTAGTGTTATGGAGAAAATTAGCTTAATTGAATGCTTTTAAAGTCCCTTTTCAGGTCCTACAAAACGTCACGATATTTTGCCCTGTTCCAGTAAATCCCAATTTTGTCACTTTTCCTTACTAAAATGTCCCAACTTGAGTTGTTTGGCTTAAATACCTTATTAAACATCAAGTACACCTTTACCATATGGTTTTGCAGATTCTAACACATTCCAAAAGTCATCTACACATTACTTCAAATTATTAAATCCTAGTTGAGGAGATTTTAAATGCCTCAGAATTTAATCTGAATCTTATCTTCTCGAATATTCGTTTAAGTTTCCATTGAATTATAAATTGATTTCTTTCACTTATCCTAATATTTCAACTTTGAATAAATTCCGACGCTCCGTAGTGCAGATGGCTTGACCTCGTGGCAGACCCACTAAAGCCCGACTAAATTTTGGTATGATAGTAGCCTTATATGTTGTACCCAACGAGGAATCACATTGTACTTGAGACTTGTCTACGTGAATTTATGAAGTGTTGCATCTTCAAGTACAGTTTATTCAGTTTTATGATTACTTCCCTAATTAGATTTGATTTAAGGAAAAATATTATTTAATAATTCAAGCATGAATTATGGACTATGTGAAGTGGCCAATTTACCCCAAAAGGCCCAAGAAAATTCGGCCACAAGGCATAGAGAGGGCCTTAGAAGATTTCTCAAAAATTTCAAGAAGGTTAATCTTAAGGGCCATCTTTTAATAAGCCCAAATAGCAATTAAACAATTTTAAGTAGTGGGCAATTTCCTCCAACCTTCCCTAAATTTTCGGCCCTGTGAGCTCAAGACACTCAACATTTCCCTAATTTTTATTTTAAGAAAAAGGGGAAATAATTTGTAAAAAGGACAACTACCTACATAGCTTCTCATTAAACCTACTTGGAAAGGGAATTAAGTATGCTAAGGGCCACTTAATGCCCACCGCCGGATACCCCCTCAAATGGTTAACCGAGGAGCCTTTCAAATATTACCATGGTTAATTTATATTAACCACAAGGATAAAGTAACCACAAGGTTAAAGTAACCCAAGTTAACCCTTAAAGTAACTCTAGTTGCATTAAAGTAACCCAAGTTGCATTAAAGTAACCTTGATTAGCTAAAGTAACCAAAGTTAATTAACCTAACCATGCCATGGTAACCCCTTTATCCCCTCTGGATTCCCAACGGCTAACCTTAGCCGAGTAGAGGAAATTCTCTCAAAGAAACCTTATCATTCAATCTTCAAGAATTCACAAGAAACTTTCCCTCTCTTTCTCTCCAAGGCACACGACCAAGTTGAGCCAAGAAGGTTAGGATTCATCCAAGTTCAAGTTGTTCTAGGTAAGTATACTCTAAACCTCTTAGGAGAATTTTATATCTTACATAGAGTGAAGCTCATGTTGCTCCTTTTTCTTGCCCAAAAACCGTGACCCTCTTGGTCACTAGGTACAAGCTTTCAAGCCCTTAAGTGGTACTAATTTCTTAAGAAGTTTGAACACCATTCAAGCTCCATCTTGGTAAGTCAATCTAGCCTCTATTACTTATATCTTCCACTCAATAAAGGGACTAACCTTTGTTCTTTTTCCCCTCCAAACCGTGGGGTATATGTAGTGAAGAGGAGGAAGACTTCACTCATTTCATACTCATTTCAAGCTGAGGAAAGTGTAAGTTTGAAAATGGTAAGTACAATATAGTGTGAAAGTATATGCCTGAATGTCTAGATGTTATTAAGTTTTAATCTTAGATGTAAAATGCTAAGTTTGAAGCATGAAGTTTTCGGATTCTTGAGTAAAGTGGCTTGCATGTATGAGATTTTCTTCAAAGGTGGATTCTTTGCTCTTTGTAAGTATGAATATGATGTTAAGCTAAGATGACTATGGCAAAGTTCTCTTCTTTGACATGTAAGGGGGACGGTTGGATTAAAATGGAAAATAAATGCGGTTCTTGTGATAGGTTGTAACTTGTGGGGTAAAGGATGTGTACAAGATGCATGCTTTATGACTTAAGTTTAATATGCTCATTATGGAAATATGATTTATGCCCTTGCATGCGTATGAAATGGGCTGTTTTGGGGGTATAGTACGTACACACCAAATATACCAAGAATAGATTCTAGTAGGAACAAAAAGTGCAAGACCAAGGAGTGATATGTGTAATCTTCTAAACTGTTTTTGAAGTGATATGTAGATGACCTTTGGAATGTATTAGTACCTGCAAGTTCTTATGCTAAAGGTGTATTTGATGATTAGAAAGGTATTTATGAAAAATAACTCAAGTTGGGACACTTTTAGTAAGGAAAAGTGACAATAATGGGAATTACTGGAACAGGGCAGAATAATGATACATTTTGCAAGCCCTGAAAATGGATCCTAGAAGTATTCAATTAAGCTAATTTTTTGTATGACATTAGCCCTATGTATGTAGTAAATATGAGAGTTGGAATTTTTGTAAAATAATTGTGGTTTGTTCTTAATGGAATTTTTAGTAAAACTGGTCAAGCTGAAATTCACTGGACTGGACAGAATTTAAGTGGTGTATTGATCTACCCGAAAATGGACCTTAGAAATATGCAAATGGGCTGATTTTTGGTAGGATGCTAGGACTATGTGTTTATTAAGTTCGTGAGTTGGAACTTTTGAAAAAGGACTTACGGTTTGATCACAATAAAACTCATGGTAAAACTGGTCGCTCCAGAAATCAGCAGGTAACCGTTTTGGAAAAGTGAATACATGACCCCTTGAATGTTATTATGTTACTCTGGAAATTTTACGACATTTACTTAGGACATTGATGAACACATCCATGTAAATTGTTCACCTTGGAATAATTATTTTATTGGGAAAATTGCCGAAGTAAAGTTGGTATCACTAATCTGGAAAATTGGTCAGAATTAAGGACTTGGTTGTATGGCTTTATTCTTGTGGGCTTAGACTCATTTGTAGGTTTGGGCTTATGAGCTATAATTTTTGGTATGTCTACAGTATTTTCCAGGTGTTGACCAAATTAAATGAGACTTAATGGGTTTATAAGAAAGGTAAAAGAAAGGACACTGCACTGCTGAAATTCAGCAGTACCCTGTTTCATAATTAAATAAATTAAGGATCTTACACGTCTCGTAACGTTATGAAATTTATATGGCGAATAGAACAGACACCCTTATGTGTATGTATGATAAGAAATCATGATAATGGGCCTAAAACACGAGGTTTGGAGGCCGTGCAAACGGAACGATAACTCTGGAAATTTTTCCAGCCTAAAGAATAAGTTTGTACTTGTATGCATGTAACACATCATGTCACGAATTGCATGGCACACGCCATACATTGCATCATCGTCATTTACATGATTTATTAAACTGGTTTTATGAGAAAGAATGATGAAAAAACGTTTTTAAAGAAAGGATTCCATTTTTAAAAGAACGCTTTCCACCGGTACCGTATATTTCTGGCCAGCAGGACCCGCTCCAGATCCGGAGTTAATTGATCTGATGATATTGACTGTTCAGGCCAGTAGAGAATAGACCTGACAATGATTATGACCGTACATGCCCGAAGAGAATAGACCTGATGATTATGATTGATGACGTCACCATTCCGAATCCGGGAATAATAGATTCCAAGAGAAGAATATGACCGTCTCAGATCCAGACAGAATAGATCTGAAAACTCTCTTGTTTTCATTGACGATGATGTTTTGAAAGAAGGGACGAAAGAACTTATCTTCATTTTTTATCATGAAGCATCACATGTACATACTCATGCATGTTGCATTTAATGACTCATCGAATATTTGGTACATGTTACTTAGACTAAGTTATATGACTTGGTAGCTCCTAAGTTATGATCTTCATTGAGTTATGATCTTTAATAAGTCATGATCTTTGATAAGTTATGATCTTTGATAAGTAATGAGCTGATTACTTACGGGTATTGGATGGAAGGTCAGGTATGTTTCTAAACCGAATTTTTGGGGTTCGGTTCTTGTATGTACTTTCCATTTAATTCACAA
Organism: Eustoma russellianum; assembly: GCA_036186865.1. Classification (NCBI taxonomy): domain Eukaryota; kingdom Viridiplantae; phylum Streptophyta; class Magnoliopsida; order Gentianales; family Gentianaceae; genus Eustoma; species Eustoma russellianum. The sequence goes on from AP025045.1 coordinate 16,264,138, forward strand.
TTATTTATAGTTTACTTGCTGGTGACGTTGTTACTCACCCCTTATCTTTCCTCCCAGAACCCACAGGAAATAGGGTCGAGTGGATCGAGGACGGTCTAGGGTGCCTTATCCATAGAAGAGCAATTGAAGGATGATTTGAGGGTTTTTGACGAGACGGTCGTGATTGACGATCTTTTATGAATTTGTGTTGGAAACAATGGATTCCGTACTTCCGCATTTTGAGAACATGTCTGTAAAACTTATGATGGATGATTAGACGCTTTTATTTTCAAAAGTTTTTATTCTGCCTCGGTTTTGCTTACTTGATGATGTGTAAGCATGGAAGTCCACATATTTTATTCTGGACTAAGATATGTTATGGATTGACGCCTGGTACTCTCCGTACTGAAGTACGGCGGGCGCACCGTATCCGGCTAGGCCGGGGTGCGGGACGCTACAGGTGGTATCAGAGTTGAGTCTCTAGATCCGGGCAGAATATAGAATTAAGTGATTATTTTAGAATCTAAGTTTGACCTTAGAACTAAGTCATGATCTTAGATGAGGGATGACCTTAGACTAGGATGACTTAGACTGAAAAAAGTTGGAAATTTTGATCTAATGATAGAGCCCTAGTCGATGGCAATTTATAGAATGTAATCATGCCTGCTTACATGCCCTTAAGATCTTATTTAGATTACGAATTAAGTTTTTTCGTTTAATCGGAACGTTTATACCTTGAGTAAGACTCTGTCGCTCCGTGGTGCAGATGGCATCACGATTTAGTAAAATGACATCATCACTGTCACCCCCAGGAAGCAGTAGGCTTTACTATCGCCAGCTAGTAAGAGTACGTATTCCGGGGTTTGGCGGGGAATCTAGTTCAGAGAAGGCAGAAAGATGGTTAAGTGAAGTTGAAGGTAACTTCATGCTGATACAAGTCCAAATAGGATAAGGGTGCAGATTATCCGGCTGTTTTTTGAACGATAAGGACAGCCAGTGGTGGAGGACTTGTATCTAGTCACTACCCCGACCGGTAACTTGGGCAGAGTTTCTAGAAGAGTTTTGTGAGTTCTTCCTCTCTCAGGACTTAATCACTAGAAGGGTTGAGGAATTTGACTCATTAAGACGAGGATTAGGCATCACCGTCTCAGAGCACGCTCGTCGGTTCGCTACTTTGGATCGGTATGTTCCTTTGATCATGGAGGATGAAAAGTTTAAGGTGATCAGATTTCTGCACGGTTTCGGCCTCCAGATTAAAACTCGGCTAGTCAGGGCGTATTTAAGAACTTTTAACGAATTATTGGAGGACTGCTGCAGAGCGGAACGTGATAGTAAGAAAATGGAAGGACGAAATAAACGGCTTAACGAGCATACTAAGAAACGAAGTAGGAAGTGGGAGCCGTATCCGCATAAGGCTAACAAAGAAACAACCAAGGTACGCCTAATTGCACAAGTTAAATGTGAAGTACATATGTCCTACTTTTTAATAACCAAGTATAAGTGATTATGATATCTTTCCTTAAGTTATGATGAGAATACCATAAGTAAGTAAGTGAGGTTATTAATTCTAGTATGACCGAGTATAATGCCGTGTTTGGGACTCGGGATCTCTGGCATGATGTGTGACCGTCAGCACATGTACATGCTTTGTTGTACACGTTCTATATGGGCAATCGATCGGCATATCATGTGCTAATATTCTTATCAAGAGTGCTATAGCCAAATTTGAAAACGTTATGAAATCACGATATGAAAGCGCCATGTTAGGCAAGCTATGAAAAGCAGGTCATGATTATGAAAATCATGTTTTATGCGATCGGGCCACCTTAGGATGATGACTATAAGGAATAAGTACCCTCTGCCTAGGACCAATGATCTATTTAACCAGCTTCGGATAAACAATTGATAAGTGGTGTATTGCTCGGAAATCAGGTAATTTGCTTAGTTAACCTGTATGTTGGTGTTAGTGTATGTGCCCTAGGCCATGATTTGGAAATTTATGTTATGCATTTATTATTAATAAAAGAGGTTTTATTATCATTATTGTTGGTTAGTATGTTACACAATTTTGATATATGTCCCTGATTTATTATTGTTATGGAGATAAAATAATTTATAATCAGTATGAGTATTGATTTGATAATCATGAGATGATTATGTGTATGGTGATACGAATCAATCTCATAGATACTTGTTAGAGAACAGTGTATTGGATAGACCCATCATGAGATTGCTACATGGATTAACGTCATAAGTAAATCTCATGATAGTCATGTTTTAATCCTTTGACTTGAGATTGTCATAGTTTCCAACATAAGGACTATTATATTTTGACATGATCAAACCTTATCCGTAACTGGATAATAATAAAGGTCATGATTGAATGTGATAGAAATTATGTAGAGGATATTGAACAATCAAGATAGAATTTGTCCCTCTCTTTTGAGAGAGATATCTTTGGGCCCCTCGATTAGTGAGACTGTGAAATGCATGGCCGTGCTCAAATGAATTGATAGTGTGATCAATATCATTTGTTTTATCAGTCTACTTAGAAATCGAGTAATCATATATTTAAACTATATAAGTATGACGCTGACCATGACTTATGTTCAAACTAGATATCGTGTGACAAAGGGATTAATGCATGTACTATTATTAGGCTAGTTGGATTTTACCCGTATTAATTGGGTAGTTGTAATGCCTTGCTAGAGGTCAATTACGACTTGTTGGTTTAATAGAGATTTAATCAACTGCCAATTAATATGGGCCTATCGGGTCACACACAAGAATGCGTAAGGCTGAGATTAATAATATTAATAATATTAATATTGGATATTAATTATTATTATTATTATTATCATCATCGTTTTAATATTAATAATATTAATATTGGATATTAATTATTATTAATATTATTATTTTCGTTTTTGTGGTTATATGTATATAGATATATATATAAATATATGCTGTCAGATAATAATGAGAGAACTCATATCTGATATGGATTTTGAATATCCTGACAGAATCCATATCTGATATGGATTTTCATTGGCATCAACGAAACCGATTAGGACTCGATTTTTAATATCCATAAATGCGTATATATATCTATGTATCTCGTACATAGAGACAGACGAAATACACACGAAAACAACAGAAACCCTAGAATCATTTTTGTGAAAAACGAGTTCTTCAGCCGCGCCGTTTGAAGAGCTAGCACTCCAGGCGGAAGCGTTTGTGCGGATACCGGCAGAGGATGTTCGTGATTTCGCACCTCTTCCATCTACAGATTTCGAATCTACGGAGGTAATTTTTGATTTCTTTTGTCGAATTAAACGAACAACATGGATCCTTGGTAGGAAATCGGAGATCAAGTTTTGTTTTCCGCTGTGCGTTTGGCAGTGATCTCGTTTGATTTCCTAACAGTGGTATCAGAGCCACTTGTTGTCTCGTTTAAATCGATATATCATGCTTATGTGTTTACTGTTTTTCGTATGGCATGATATGTATAAAACAGTAATTCGGATTTAATATGATGAGAGAAGAATGGTGTTTTTCAAATCGTTTTCATGAGATGATTTGTATACGGCGGTAATCGTTTGTCATGTGATGATCAAAACGGATTTTGTTTATATTAGATATAATCACACAATATGTGTAAAACCTTATTCGAATTTCATCTGGTGATATCGGATTGATGTTTTCAATTCGTTTTCATCAGATGTTATAATTCGAGATTGTTATATGTGATATAAAGTTTTCGCTTTTGATGAGATGATAAAAAACGATTATGTTTATATCGATATGAACAACCGATTGATGGTTCTGTTTTCGTGTTTCGAAAGACAGATTATCAAATTCGATGATGATTCTGATTTCTAGTTTTGGATGAAGATTATCGATTTGATTGATATTCTGTTTTAAGGTTTGCGAATGACAGCCATCGATTCGATCGATGCTTCTATGAGGGTTTACACGTAATCAAAATAGTAAGATCGTTAATATGATTGACGCGTCTGTGTTAGGGTTTCGAAAAGAAAATTATCAATGCGATTGATACTTTCTGTTTGGGTTTGCGGGACCGCCGTATGCGTACGCCCTATAGTTCGTTACCGTGACATTAAGAATGTCAATATATATTTATTTGTTATAATATGTTTGTGTAAAATATATTATAATTGTTGATGTCGTTGCATGGTGCATAGCATGGCCTCAGGACCTATGTGATTGACTTAGTCATATTTCTGTTTTGGGTTATTATGGCCTGCGTGCCGCTGTAGTTTTTGTTGTATTTTATTATACAATTAGTTAGGTTTTTCTTTATTATTGTAATAAATGAAGAATCAAGCTACAAAAGTGGTGATGGCGACACATACCAAGGACGAGTGGATTCCATGGAGATGGAGGCACGAGCTCAAGACAAGAAGCTATGTATCATTGCAAATGTTGTAATAGGAAGTCTTTCACATAGGGTTTCCTTTATGATCTTCATTTGGTCTCATGAAGATCATATTTAGTTTGGCCATGCTATGTCACGTTTACATATTTATCATTTTGTATGAGATGCGTGGATGATAGATTATATATGCATATAGGATGCTACGATATAATGATATGCAATGCAAGACATAAACTAAGTTGAACCCTCATTAATAATTTAAGTCTTGATGCCATCCACGTCTTAAACACTTATCAAAACTAGGATTGTATTAAAGTAGGTATTGCAAAGCAATGTGCTTTAAACGTTCCTAGCTACGTAGGATGAGTAATAGTGCTACTCATATGTTTAAAATTGGTTAGACTTAATTGGGCTATCAAAACGGTTTTAGGCCCAAGGCATTGGATGGAATCTAACATACAATGATATATGATGTCATTATTCCATAAATTCTAAGAGTTACATGAGATGTAATTGGTAAAGATGTTACCTACCTAAATAACTTAATTTTAAGCGTCATGCCAAAGCTGAGTTTAGAATTAAGTCAAATATGGATCTTAGCTCACTAAAATATTTCTTTTGAGGGTTGTGTTTTAGTGGGAGTTTTATGAATTTTAACCTCATTATTAATAAAGTGTTACTTTGCATGTTTTGTAGATCATAAATGGCTGCTAATAACAATTCCACCTTATCGCTGCGATCTATCCTTGAGAAGGAAAAACTAAAAGAATGTGGGACTAATTTTGTTGACTGGTTTCGAAACTTGAGAAGTGTTCTCAAGCAAGAAAAGAAGTCCTACGTGCTCGATGACCTTGTCCCTGAACCCCCTCCTGCTGATGCTTCTGTTGCTGTTAAGAACAAGTATAAGAAGCATGTTGAAGATTCCAATGACATAGGATGTCTAATGTTGGCAACTATGTCTCCAGGACTTCAGAAAGACCTGGAACACTTAGAAGCTTATGAGATGAGTGTGCATCTCAAACAAGCTTTCCAACAACAGGCTAGGCAGGATAGGTTCGACACCGCTGTTGCACTTTTTGACTGTAAGATGTCTGAAGGTGAATCTGTTAGCGCTCATGTTCTGAAGATGAAAGGCTATATAGATCACCTTGCAACACTTGGATATCCCCTGAGTTTGGAACTCGCCACGGATTTGATCCTACACTCTTTGCCTAGCAGTTTTTCTCAGTTCGTCATGAACTACAATATGAATAATATGGAAAAGTCCATTCCTGAGCTACATGGTATGCTCAAAACTGCTGAGGGGAATATCAAGAAGCCTACCCATGTATTGAGTGTCAATACCAAGCTAATGAAAAATAAAGCTAAAGGCAAGGGTAAGGCTAAAAGTGCAAAGGGTGCAAAAGGGGCAAAGGGTCAAGCTAAACCGAAACCTGGTCCCAAGGCAAAGGTTCCTAAGGAAGGAACTTGTTTCCATTGCAACAAGCCTGGGCATTGGAAAAGAAATTGTGATGTTTATTTGGAGGAGTTGAAGAAGCTGAAGGGTAGTACGACTACATCTTCAAGTATTTATGTTATAGAAATTAATTTATCTACTTCTTCTTCCTGGGTATTAGATACTGGATATGGATCCCATATTTGTACAAATATGCAGGGGATCAAAAGGAGTAGGATGCTGAAGAAGGGCGAGGTGGACCTACGTGTTGGCAATAGAGAAAGAGTTGCTACTATAGCTGTAGGGACCTATGAGCTTGTCTTGCCCAATGGGCTTTTGTTAGTTTTAAACAATTGCTTTTATGTTCCTACTATGAGTAGGAATCTTATTTCAGTGTCTGTTTTGGATGATGAAGGTTATTCATTTTTAATTAAAAATAAGAAGTGTTCTATTTTTGATAAAAATGACTTGCTTTATTGTATTGCAAGTAGTTATAATGGCATTTATGTCCTTAACCTTGATGATTCCAATAACGGTAATATTTATAACATATCTTCAAAGAGAACTAAGCCAAATGAACTAAACCCTGCATATTTATGGTATTGTCGCCTTAGCCATATAAATGAGAAGCGCGTATCTAAACTCCATCAAGATGGATTATTAGATTCATTTGATTTTGAATCATTTGAAAATTGCGAGTCTTGTTTGCTTGGAAAGATGACAAAGACTCCATTTACTGGACATAGTGAAAGGGCTAATGACTTATTGGGCTTGGTACATACAGATGTATGCGGCCCAATCAGCATTAGTGCCAGGGGAGGATTTCAGTATTTTATTACTTTTACTGATGATTTCAGTAGGTATGGCTATGTCTATCTAATGAAACATAAGCATGAGTCTTTTGAAATGTTTAGAACTTTTCAAAATGAAGTACAAAATCAACTTGGTAAGACAATTAAAACCCTTCGATCAGATCGAGGTGGTGACTATTTGAGCCAAGAATTTGACCAACATCTAAGAAATTGTGGAATCGTTTCACAGTTGACTCCTCCAGGAACTCCACAATGGAATGGTGTTTCTGAAAGGAGAAATCGGACTTTATTGGATATGGTTCGATCTATGATGGGTCAAGTAGATCTTCCTTTATCCTTTTGGGGTTATGCCTTAGAGACAGCTGCATTCATTTTGAACCGTGTACCATCTAAAGCGGTTGAAAAGACACCATATTGTAGGATCTGCAAGGCACCACTAGAAGGGGGGGTTGAATAGATGGTGCGGAAAATATGGTTTTTAAAATTTCTTTAAACCTAACCAATTCAAGTTCTGAAAACAGATTCTGTTTTCAGGACCTGTTTTAAAACGTTTTTAAAACTAGGTTAGAGGTCTCCAAAAATTATGAAATTTTGAGAGAACTTAGCCTCAGATGTTATGAGGGTCCCCTAAAAATTTCAAATTAAAATTCAACCTTTAACCCCTTCAAAAACCGTTGGTACTCAGATTGTGCAAATCTGCCAGAAACGGTAGATGGTTTTGAAAAATTAATTCCTATTTGTGTGAACGTCCAAATGATCTGAAAATTTGACCACTAACTCTTTATATACTATATTTTAATGGGTTGAAAAAGTTTTGGAAAATTCTTTTGGGAAGTAGGTCAAATACAATCAAAGTCTAAACCTTTGCAAGTCTTAGAATCAGACTGCACTATTCTCAGAACTTTTGATGTTTGATTGACTTATACTTGTCCAAAGGGGTTGAAACTTGTGCCAAATTAACCCTAGAACGTGCAAGTATGTTTCTGGAAATTTTTATAATTTTTGGAAATCGTTTGCTATTTTTCTGAACGTGAACAAAACGGATAAACAGCGCAGAAACTGAAAAGTAAATGCTGAAAGTAAATGGCACCAAGAATTTTATACTGGTTCGGTTATAAACAACCTACTCCAGTCTTCAAGGAACACCTTCCTTGGTTCACACTAATCACACACAAGCAGTACACCTTACCACGGGGTTGATAGAGTTACACCTAACTCGATTACCCGATTTTTCTCTAATTTAAATTCCAACTTTTTCACATGTTATATATATTATGTTATACATAATATATATAATATATACTTTAAATCTCAGCACTTGGCTTGTTTAAAGTGGTACCATTAACATGTGACACAATTAAAATTGGAATCTTCACATTTTGGCCTGAATGTGGGATGATTTGTGTGTGCCAACATGGAAAGTATTTTTCGCTGATCATACCATGTGTAGCACGAAAGTTTCATCAATTTTTGATGTATATGGGCTGGCCATTTATTTATGGCAAGTACGTGACACGTTGGCGAAGTTTCGGTATTCGCCCGATACGACAAATTTCGGTTTAGAACCTTTTATCGTGTCATATTTAATTTGTCATCACCATATCGTATATCATATGATATAAGACCTGAATGTACTCATAAATATGAGTTAAGTATAATGGTGTGACGTTAACGTACTTACGTAAAATATATAACGTGTCGGTAGTACGTTAGAATACATGTGTATGCGCCTTTTTCAAAAAATCTGAAAATATATATATTAATATATGTATAGGCGTGTGTATATATTAATGAGGAGAGGAGGAGAAAACTTTCCTTCCTTAGCCTTGTTGCCTTTGTGCCTTTTTCAAATGAATCTTCCTTTAATGAACTACTTAGTTTATCAAACTAAGTACTTCACTTAATGAACTAATTTAGTTTATTAATGGTCGCACCTGAAAATAGCATAAACACAACAAATGTTTGCCATATGATGTAAGCTTTAATGCTTCATGGCTCGTTAGTACGGCAACATAATATATAAGATAAATAAGGCAAGTGATGGCAAGTTATCATGCATACATGTACACTTATGCACGTTTATATATATGTATATATATATGCATTCAAATTTCTTATTTTAAAATCACTCAAACCCTCTTATTTCTACAATCTCCCCCTTTTGATGATTTTCAAAATAACTCGTGTACATGATTTAAGTGCTATCTCTACCCCTTGAACTATGCACAGATTTGAAATTTGAATTTTGAATTTCAAATCTGGCTCCCCCTTGATTTGTGCAATTAAAATCAATTAAGATCAATCAGTGTCTCTCTCCCCCTTAAATCATGCTTCTCTCTCCCCCTTTATTTTGGAAAGTTAATCAAAAGATTCTTGTCAAAAAGGAAAGTAAAGCAAATAATATCACATCAAATCACATCAACGGGAATCATGCCTAATTTAGAACGAAGAGATTCATATGTGGCTTGATTTAAGGCCTTTGTAAATATATCCGCTACTTGTGATTCAGTGCGTACGTGATCTATGACAATATTACCATTGTTAACGTGATCACGAAGAAAGTGATAGCGAACTTCTATATGCTTAGCCTTAGAATGTAACACGGGGTTCTTAGACAAATTGATGGCACTCATACTATCACAATATATAGGAATCTTATTTACGATAATTCCAAAGTCCGAAAGTTGTTATTTTATCCACAACAACTGTGTGCAACAAAGGCTAAGAGCCATGTACTCAGCCTCAGTAATGGACAAAGCAACACTTGCTTGCTTTTTGGAAAACCATGAAATAAGAGAATTTCCTATAAATTGGCAGGTTCCGCTCGTGCTTTTTCTATCTATTTTGCAGCCACCATAATCTGCATCAGTATAAGCATGTAAGTCAAATGTAGAATCCTTATCGTACCAAATACCTAAGGTGGGCGTGTGCTTAATATAACGGAATATTCTTTTTACCGTATTTAAGTGTGACACCTTAGGTTGACTTTGAAAACGAGCACACATGCATACGCTAAACATGATGTCAGGCCTACTAGCAGTTAAATATAGTAAAGAACCTATCATAGATCGATATAATCCATTATCAACGTCTTTACCATGTTCGTCTTTGTCTAATTTAGTAGTGACACTCATAGGCGTGGGGGAGGGGTTCAAATTTTCAAAATTAAACTTTTTGATCATGTCATTTACATACTTAGCTTGGCTTATATGAATTCCTTTACTCGTTTGCTTAATTTGCAAGCCAAGAAAATAATTAAGTTCACCAACCATAGACATTTCAAATTCAGCTTTCATACAATTTTCAAAATCTTTAACGAGTCTATGTGAGGTAGAACCGAAAATAATGTCATCTACGTAGATTTGAATAATAAGTAAATCTGATTTTTCTTGTTTCAAAAATAGTGTACTATCTATAGTACCGCGTTTAAAATTATTTTCTGAAAGGAAAGTAGCAAAACGATCATACCATGCTCTTGGCGCTTGCTTTAGGCCATATAGTGCCTTCTTTAGTTTGTACACGTGATCTGGATGTTTCAAATCTTCAAAACCGGGTGGTTGCTTCACGTATACTTCTTCTTGTATGAATCCGTTTAGAAAAGCACTTTTGACATCCATTTGATACAATTTAAAATCTTTCATGCAAGCAATAGCAAGTAAGAGTCGTATAGCTTCTAAACGTGCTACGGGTGCAAATGTTTCATCGTAGTTTATTCCTTCTTCTTGATTATATCCTTGAGCTACGAGTCTTGCTTTATTTCTAACGACCTTTCCTTCTTCATTCATTTTATTCCTAAATACCAACTTTGTGCCTATTATAGTCTTATCTTGTGGTCGTGGCACTAAATCCCATACATCATATCTAACGAATTGATTAAGTTCGTCATGCATAGCATCAATCCAAGATGAATCACTCAAAGCATCATGCACATTTTTAGGCTCAATTTCAGAAATCATAGCATGAAATTCATTTATTTCATCCGAAGTGATTCTTCTACGTGGTCGCACACCGTGAGTGAGGTCGCCTATGATGAGATCATGTGGGTGATCTCTATGCCACCTTGGTTGATTATTCTCTAAGTTATCATGCATTTCTATATGATCATGCATTTCTAGTGTCTCATTCATATCATGCATATCAAAAGAATCATTATCTTCATTCAAAACGGGTTTCAATTCAAAATCATCGTCATATTCCTTATCTTTATCAATCTCACCAAATTCATTGAATTTAACATGAATAGATTCTATGATTTGTCTAGTGAGAGGATCATAACATCTATATGCTTTTGAATTTATGGAATACCCAACAAAAATGCACTCAATTGATTTGGATTCAAATTTATCTAAATTATCTTTTGTATTCAAGACAAAGCATTTGCATCCAAACACACGAAAATAATCAATCTTAGGCATGCGATCATTCAAAACTTCGTAAGGCGTCTTGTTTATTTTCTTTCTTATAGATAGGCGATTTACAATATAGCATGCACAATTTACGGCTTCCGCCCACAAAAATCTAGGCAATTTATTTTCGCAAAGCATGGTTCTAGCGATTTCTTGTAGTGTGCAATTCTTTCTTTCTACTACTCCATTTAATTGTGGAGTTCTAGGTGGCGAAAACTCATGTTTAATTCCTTTTTCTTCACAAAACGAAATCATCTCTTTATTTTTAAACTCACCGCCTCTATCGCTTCTTATTCTTTTCACATTTACACCGTATTGATTTTCGAGTTGTTTAATTAATTTAGCAATCTCTACGGTGCTATCATCCTTATGTGCAAGAAATAAAGTCCAAGTATAACGAGAAAAGTCATCAACAATCACGCATGCATAGTGACGCCCACCAAGGCTTGTAGTGCGACTAGGACCAAACAAATCGATATGCAATAGTTCTAGTATTCTAGTCGTGCTTATTTCATTTTTCGGCTTAAGTGACTCACGTGTTTGTTTGCCTTTTATGCAAGATTCACACAACTGAAAGTTGTCTAACTCAAGCGTAGGCAATCCCCGTACTAGGTTCTTTCGTTGCAATTTTTCTAGTGTGGAAATACCTATGTGTCCTAAACGTCTATGCCATAAATTCACATTGGGTTCATTTGACATAAAACACTTAACTTTAGCGTCTACTACATCATCCATAGATAGCGTAAAAATATTGCCTTCTTGTTTTCCTTTTAAAACGGTTTCTCCATTTTTATCTATTATGTTGCAATAAGGATGAGTAAAGCACACATTGAAACCATTGTCAACAAATTGAGAAATACTAAGAAGATTGTAAGATAAGTTGCTTACCAAAAATACGTTGGAGATTTGGAGTGTGTTCGGATTGCCAATCGTACCTTTTCCAATGATCTTGCCCTCATTGTTGTCTCCAAAGGTCACGGATCCGCCTTTTGTGACCTTTTTTAATTTGGAGAACAGGCTCGGGTCACCCGTCATGTGCCTCGAGCAACCACTGTCAAGGAACCACTTTATTGATGTATCTTTCGATGTGTGGTCTCCCTGCAATGTGGAAAAGTGATTTAGGTACCCTTTTTATTTTGGGTCCTTTCGAGTTAGTTAATCACCTTTTGGCAAAGGTACTTTTCGGTACCCATACTTGGGTGATCCTTCTCGGTCTATCAAATGGCAAGAATGTAGATGAAGGTGCAATATAATATACATGTGGTGCATGTACTTTGGGTCTTTGCCCAAGGACTCCTCTATACTCATTGAATGAAGGACGCTTTTGATATGTCCTTGTGTGTGTGTGCATAGTGCGTGGATGATATGTATTTCGTGTATGCATTGTTCTTCTCTTTTCATATCTATATGGTACAACGTTATATTTCACATGATATGATGGCTTGGGGCGTGAGGAAGGGGGCACTTTTTGCGTCATCTTAGACGCCATTTGCGGCTTAGGAGTGTCCACTTTCTTAGGCACAACAAACTTGGTTGGTTTGCTTGATACTTCGTTAGTATCAACGTATCCCAATCCAGTTTTGTCACTGTCATGCTTTTGTGATAATATGATGCGATGCAGCATGTTTGACACTGTATCAAATTGTTTCATCATTTTCTCTAAATCTGTATTCCTTGATTTCAAATTTGAAATCTCGGATTTCATTTCATTATTTTGAATAGTTAATGATGAAATCTCGATTTTTAATGCAGTGATGACACATGAAGACTCTTTCTTTGAATCGCTTAATTGAGCGACAAGATTCTCGTTAGAGGATTCTAACAGTTTCTTGTCTTCAATTAATCGTTTCTTTTCTTTTGCAAGAGTCTTAGTGAATTTATGCAGTTCTAGATACTGACTAAAAAGATCATCATAAGAAGGTTCAGAGTCAGAGTCACAATCAGATGATACCTCATTAGATGCTTTGGAGGCAAAGCATACTTGAGCGGTTTCCTCTTCGGTCTCAGTTTCAGAGTCTGATGAATCACTCCAGGTGGAGGCCTTTAGTGCATGTTTCCTTTGTTTAGGATCTGAGACGAGTCTATTTTTGTTCCGCTCCTTGTCAGGGTACTTATTAGTTTGCTTTTCTTTGTTTGGGCAGTCATATGATAAGTGTCCGAGTTTGCCGCATTCATAACATTTAATGTCCTTATCATTTGACTTGTTTTTATTTCTCTTAGATGTAGTGCCCTTGTTTTTATTTCTAAATGACTTTCTCATGAATCTTCTTAGTCCTTTAGCCAATAGGATTAAATCATCACTATCCGATTCGCTATCATCTACGTGATCGGAGGGAGGGGAGACGTATTCATTTGATTTAAAAGCAATGGTTTTACCTTGTTTAGATGATTCCGATTTCCAAATAGTAAGTTTGTTTTCATAGACTTTGAGTGAGCCAATTAGTTCTTCCATCTTTATTGATTTAGTCTCCTTGCTTTCCTCTATCGCAGTCACTTTAGGATCCCATTCAGAAGGAAGGCTTCGTAGGACTTTCTGTACCTTTTCCTGCGTAGTAAAAGCCTTACCAAGAGACTCAAGAGAGTTGTAGATGTTAGTCAAACGAAGATCCATATCTACAATAGACTCATTAGGCAACAATTTAAAGGACTCGAGAGTGGACATAAGCATATTAATTTTTGACTCTTTTACTTGACTCGTGCCTTCGTGTTTCATTTCTAGTATCCTCCACATTTCTTGTGCACTCGAACAGTTTGACACATAACTAGACTCACTTTTACTTAATCCGTTTAAAAGCAATTGCATAGCCCTAGCATTCATACTAAGTTTATTTTTATCATCACTCGTATATTCTTGTCTAGTTTTAATAACTTCTAAAGTAACTCCGTCTACAGTGGATACATTAGATGGGACATAAGGACCATCTTCAATGATTGACCAAAGGTCTATATCTATAGCCATAAGAAAAAGCTTCATCCTAAGTTTCCACTAAATAAACGACTCACCGTCAAAAAGTGGAGGCCTTTGGCTCGACATACCTTCTTGCTCGGTTTTGAGATTTGTGGATGCCATCTCACTGAATCGTTGGATTCCTTGAAGTGAGTATTCCTGCGCTCTGATACCACTCATAGGATCTGCAAGGCACCACTAGAAGGGGGGGTTGAATAGATGGTGCGGAAAATATGGTTTTTAAAATTTCTTTAAACCTAACCAATTCAAGTTCTGAAAACAGATTCTGTTTTCAGGACCTGTTTTAAAACGTTTTTAAAACTAGGTTAGAGGTCTCCAAAAATTATGACATTTTGAGAGAACTTAGCCTCAGATGTTATGAGGGTCCCCTAAAAATTTCAAATTAAAATTCAACCTTTAACCCTTTCAAAAACCGTTGGTACTCAGATTGTGCAAATCTGCCAGAAACAGTAGATGGTTTTGAAAAATTAATTCCTATTTGTGTGAACGTCAAAATGATCTGAAAATTTTACCACTAACTCTTTATATATTATATTTTAATGGGTTGAAACAGTTTTGGAAAATTCTTTTGGGAAGTAGGTCAAATACAATCAAAGTCACAACCTTTGCAAGTCTTAGAATCAGACTGCACTAGTCTCAGAACTTTTGATGTTTGATTGACTTATACTTGTTCAAAAGGGTTGAAACTTGTGCCAAATTAACCCTATAACGTGCAAGTATGTTTCTGGAAATTTTTATAATTTTTGGAAATCTTTTGCTATTTTTCCGAACGTGAACAAAACGGATAAACAGCGCAGAAACTGAAAAGTAAATGCTGAAAGTAAATGGCACCAAGAATTTTATACTGGTTCGGTTATAAACAACCTACTCTAGTCTTCAAGGAACACCTTCCTTAGTTCACACTAATCACACACACGCAGTACACCTTACCGTAGGGTTGATAGAGTTACATCTAACTCGAATCCTTTACAAACCTTGTATGACGAGTACAATTCACACGAACACCACCACCTCGCTAGAATGAAGATTGATCACACCTTGATCAATCTTTTACAAAGATGTATGAATGGTGGTTTATCTTAAGCCTATTCAAGAATGAAAGATATGAAGAACAATAGGCTTTACAAGAAAAGAGAAAGAAAGAAGATGTAGGAGAAGAGCTTGGCAATTTGATCACTTTGGAATACAATTCTTGTTCTTGTTCTTGTTTGCTCTCCTCTTCCTTCCTTATAGACTTTGCAGCCGTCCCCTATGCCTTTCTCACCCTCTTGAAAATTTCCTTGTAAGTGCTTGAGAGAGTGTAAGACATCATGGTGACAATGCCTTGCTTACTTGGCATCATTCTATTGGATCATCATTTAGTCTTCGCTTACTTGGCACCTCTTTATTGGCTCAATGTTGTCAACATGATGACATGGAAAAAATCTGAGATTAACACTTTAAACATGTGCCAAAAATCAAACATGAATTCATACCATAAATCAAATATTTCATCCTAAATTGTAAGACCAAAAATTCTTCCCCTTTCATGCCTAAAAATCGGCCAAGACCCTCCTTGCCATGCTGAATTTTTCAGCATGTGCAACCTTCTATTTCCTTCAAATTAATACCCATTATTCTTTGATTTTTCACCATAAAAATGAATCAACAATACATGGTAAGTCTTGCTAACAATTGAGAAATGAATTTGGACACAAAGTAGGCTTAGAATTCGTCCATCCCCCTTTGTACACATGCAGAAAAATTTTCAGCATGTGATATGTAGAATATCCCCTTTTATTTATTTAAATTACATTCAAAACATTACCATATCTTCTTCCAATTTGTCACCTAATAGAAGATGATAAGATATGTCACATTAAACATGTAAAATTCGGCCATGATAATGTTAGTATGCTGAAATTTTCAGCATGTGACATAAGAGAGATATATGTTGAATACTTACCTTTTGTAGCTTCTCTCTTTGATTCATCAACATTGTATGATTGATCCTTGACCAATCAATATGCCAACAAGGCTCCACATGTGCTCCATCTCAACTGTATGTGCGTTGGAAGATGTATATACATGTGCTAAAATTTATTTTTGTTAACTTTGTAACATAGTGCACATTTAATAATACACACATGTAATATTCCAATCAGCCCTTAATTTAATTTTCTAGAACACTTTAAGATGTATATCATATGTAAAAAGTGTGTAGATACGTGTCACATGATGTTCAAGAAAAACGTTCCATGTTATGTGCGTAGAAAACCGAATTTTCGATATTTATCGATTACCCGATTTTTCTCTAATTTAAATTCCAACTTTTGCACATGTTATATATATTATATTATACATAATATATATAATATATATTTTAAATCTCAGCACTTGGCTGGTTTAAAGTGGCACCATTAACATGTGACACAATTAAAATTGGAATCTTCACATTTGGCCTGAATGTGGGATGATTTGTGTGTGCCAACATGGAAGGTATTTTTCGCTGATCATACCATGTGTAGCACGAAATTTTCATCAATTTTTGATGTATATGGGCTGGCCATTTATTTATGGCAAGTACGTGACACGTTGGCGAAGTTTCGGTATTCGCCCGATACGACAAATTTCGGTTTAGAACCTTTTATCGTGTCGTATTTAATTTGTCATCACCATATCGTATATCATATGATATAAGACCTGAATGTACTCATAAATATGAGTTAAGTATAATGGTGTGACGTTAACGTACTTACGTAAAATATATAACGTGTCGGTAGTACGTTAGAATACATGTGTATGCGCCTTTTTCAAAAAATCTGAATATATATATATTAATATATGTATAGGCGTGTGTATATATTAATGAGGAGAGGAGGAGAAAACTTTCCTTCCTTAGCCTTGTTGCCTTTGTGCCTTTTTCAAATGAATCTTCCTTTAATGAACTACTTAGTTTATCAAACTAAGTACTTCACTTAATGAACTAATTTAGTTTATTAATGGTCGCACCTGAAAATAGCATAAACACAACAAATGTTTGCCATATGATGTAAGCTTTAATGCTTCATGGCTCGTTAGTACGGCAACATAATATATAAGATAAATAAGGCAAGTAATGGCAAGTTATCATGCATACATGTACACTTATGCACGTTTATATATATGTATATATATATATGCATTCAAATTTCTTATTTTAAAATCACTCAAACCCTCTTATTTCTACACATATGAGATGTGGACTGGTAAGAGACCCAGTTTGTCTTTTCTTAAGATTTGGGGTTGTGAAGCTTATGTGAAAAGATTAATGTCAGATAAGCTAGCTCCAAAATTTATCAAATGTATTTTTTGTGGGGTATCCTAAAGAAACTAAAGGATACTATTTCTATATTCCCTCAGAGAACAGCTATATACTCAGTCTCTGTTGTAGAATCAGCCACAGTGCTTTGTTTTGAACTCTTCCAACTAACAGCTCCACCATTCAATGTGAATACAAAACCAGACTGTGACCTGAAATCATCTATGTCGGTTTGGAAGCTAGCATCTGTGTAACCATTTACAACTAACTCGTCATCCAAACCTCCATAAACCAAGAATACATCTTTAGTCCTTCTGAGGTACTTAAGAATATTCTTGACAGCTGTCCAGTGACCTTCACCAGGGTCAGCTTGATATCTACTTGTTGTGCTCAATGGATATGAGACATCTGGTCTAGTACATAACATGGCATACATGATCGATCCTATAGCAGAAGCATAAGGAATTTTATTCATTCGATCTCGCTCATCAGATGTCTAAGGACATTGATTCTTGCTAAGATGAATGCCATGAGACATAGGCAGGAATCCTTTCTTGGACTCTTGCATGTTGAACCTTTTCAACATTTTATCTATATATGTACTCTGACTCAAGCCCATTATCCTTTTAGATCTATCTCTATAGATCTTGATACCAAGGATATAGGTAGCCTCACCCAAGTCCTTCATTGAAAATGAATTCCCTAACCAATCCTTAACCTTTTGCAAGGTAGGGATATCATTCCCAATAAGCAATATGTCATCCACATATAAGACAAGAAACACTACTGCACTCCCACTAACCATCTTGTAAACACAAGGTTCATCATCATTCTTGATGAAACCAAAGTTCTTAACTGTTTCATCAAAACGAAGATTCCAGCTTCGAGATGCTTGCTTCAATCCATAGATGGACCTTTGAAGCTTGCAAACCTTCTTTGAATTCTCAGGATTTACAAAACCCTCAGGTTGTGTCATGTACACATCCTCGAGTAAATTTCCATTAAGGAAAGCAGTTTTGACATCCATTTGCCATATCTCATAATCATAGTATGCTGCAATGGCAAGGAGAATTCGAATAGACTTAAGCATAGCTACTGGTGAAAAGGTTTCATCATAGTCTATACCATGAGTTTGCTTGAAACCTTTAGCCACAAGCCTTGCTTTGTAGGTTTGCACATTTCCATCCATGTCAGTTTTCTTCTTGAAAACCCATTTGCAACCAATAGTCTTAATACCCTCTGGAGGATCAATTAAAGACCAAACTTGGTTATCAAACATGGATTGCATCTCAGAATTCATGGCTCCAAGCCATTTATCTGAATCTGGACCTGACACAGCTTCCTGATAGGTAGTAGGCTCATCTTGATATATGAGCATAACTTCACTATCATCAGTCACAAGAAATCCGTATCTCTCTGGCTGACGATGTATCCTATCAGATCTGCGTTGGACTTGTGTTACATTTTCAGGCTCCACAACTGTTTGTGGTTCTAAAATCGTCTCTAAAGACGGTTTAACGATATCTTGTGGAACTTGAGTTTCCTCAAGTTGTACTATACTCCCACTTGTTCTCTTGCAGAGAAACTCCTTTTCCAAAAAGACTCCATTTCGAGCAACCTTGGATAGTGTATTTCGTTTTTGCTACACACAACCATCCTCCCACATCTTATTCTCCTTATCCTGCTCTTCTTAAACCAATCACACACTTGGTTTCTCGATTATTGCATGACTTGAACTATTTTGTGGAAAGTAAGTGCATAGAATCAAAATTAACTAAAGATTGCCCACGACAACCTTTAGTTCTTCTTTGGTTCAGCCTTACACATTAATTTTGGTTGCTTATATTCTTTGAATCTTAGTAGAAAGTTCAAGTTTGTTTCCATTTTCTCTTGATTCTATTTTGATATTATTTGGTGCAACTTGAAAGCAAACGAGAGAAACAAGTGGAGATCATTGTGATTTAGAGAAGCATTGGCAAAACACTTTCTTAATTGATCACTTTGAGCCTTCTTAACATCAGGTTATTTAAGAAGCAAAGTGGTAAGAGAGTGGAAAAGGGAGAAAGAGGAGTGTTCATATTTAATTTTTCTGCTAATCACTTAAAGTTGTTTGTCTTTGTGTTAGTTTGGTTCTTTCCTTTTTCTTTTTGTTTTCATTTAACTTCCTTAGGTAAAATGGAGAGCATCACTCATTCCGCTTCTAGCAAGTCAAAGGAAGCCGAAACCGTGGACAACACGCAACAACAAATGCTGGAGATGTTAAAGAAGCTCATGCATGACAATGAGGTAATCAAACATCGATTGGAGGATGTTGAACGGAGCTACAAGACAAGTGATAGCCAAGGCACATGCAGAGTCGTTCCCATGCCACAACCAAGACGTCACTCCCCAGAAGAAGTTGAGGATGACAACCTTAGACCACCACACATCAAGGAAAGAAGGTCTGTTCCTCCAACGCAACCGAGAAGGTACGCTCCAAGAAGGTACAATGATGATTACCTTCCGTTTGAGCATGATGATTATGACTTTGATTACCACCCTCCCCGTAGTTACCAAAGGCGCCAAAATCCCCTTTTCCCACAAGACGACGATTTTCTCAAAACAAAAATAAATATTCCCACGTTTTATGGTAAAAGTAATGCGGAGGAATATTTAGAATGGGAAACAAAAGTGGATCTAATCTTTTCTTGTACCAACTACAGTGAATTACAAAAAGTGAGGTACGCTTCTATTGAGTTTTCTTGTTATGCATTAAATTGGTGGACAAATTTGTGACGAAATAGAACTAAGACAAGACAACCTCCAATTGCCACTTGGAAAGAAATGATGTTTGAAATGAGACCATGTTTTGTCCCAAACAATTTTGAGAGTTCTATGTTCACAAATTTGCAAAACTTATGACAAGGTTCCAAAAGTGTAAACAAGTATTACAAAGAGTTAGAAATTTTGTTGGAAAGGTCTAATGCAGGAACCCGAAGAAGCCACCAAAGCTCGTTTCTTACATGGACTAAACCGGGATATTGTGCAAAGGGTTGAGCTTCAACCTTACCTCGACCTCACAACCATGGTCCATATGGCTGAGAAGATTGAACATCAACTAAAGGTACATACTTCCTCCAATTTCAATTCCATTTATCGTACTAATCAGTCTTCATCAAGGTTTTCCAGCAAGCCTTCAGTAACGGGAAGCTCACGGCCTACAGGAGGCCAAACACGTGACCAAGGTGCGTCACAAAGGGTGGACAACCATGTGCAGTCCACATAAAGGCGAGATGATCGAGGCCAACAAAAGACTCCTACCGGAAATTCTTCTGATCTCTCAAACAGGTTTAGGGGCATTAAATGCTATAAATGTCAAGGACGTGGTCACATAGGAAAAGAGTGTCCTAATGCAAAACAAATCATGTTAATTCCTTCGATCACGATTTCAATGATATCCTTCCTTGATTCGGAAATTGACGCGCTTGCAGTTCCCTTTCGGTATTCTCTAGTTGGTACGTTTTGGTATGGTCGTCCCCCATTAAAGGTTATACGTGAAGTTTTTGAAAAGATTGGGTTTCATCATGATCTTCGGATAACCTTGATTGATCAAACTCACGTTTTGATGAATTATAACAATGAGTCGGACTATTTGCGATGCTTTTATCGTCGCTCTTAGCATATCTCTGGTTGCCACATGAGGGTTACGAAGTGGACAGTTGATTTTGATCCATCCTCTAACGTCCCCATTGTGCCTGTTTGGGTTGCTCTCCCTGCACTGCCAATACACCTCCATCAGCAGGCAGCCTTATTTGAAATTGTGCGTCCTATTGGCCTACCGATCAAATTAGATGTGGCCACCTCCAAGGGACTGCGTCCATCGGTAGCTCGGGTGTGTGTAGAGATTGATGTATCTCAGGATTTGCCGCAGAAAATCTATTTAGAAGCCAAAGGCCGTTTACACTTGCAGTCCATCGTTTATGAAGATTTGCCTTTATTCTGCACTGACTGCCGCAGACTGGGACATGCACTCGCTGATTGCAAAACCAGAGGAGAATCAAGTATTCCATCACCACCACCACCTCCCCCCCTGGTTCGTCATCCTAAAACGAGGTGGACACCGGTTAAACATATAGAAACAGTAAATCCTTCTGTACATGAGGGTGTCGATGTTGTTGATGATCCTACGCATATACCCACACATACCGTCGGCATTATGGAGCCTTCAGCACATGAGGGTGTCGATGTTGTTGCAGATCCTATAGATATCCCCATACATATCGATGGCATTACTCAAAGTGTACACTCTAAAGCCGATCTTTTCAAAAACTTGATGTATAACTTTTAAAGGAAGGCGACCACACCAAAATGTACCTACTAATGAGTATCCATAAATTTTTCTTCAGATCTTGGTACATTTTGTTTGCTCCCAGTTTGATGGACAGTCAAGAGGTGTGAGCTTCTTTTAACACTTCACTGATAAGGGTCTCGTTATTCAGTACGAAAGCCTCTCTCGAAACAAGAGACATCCATCATCTCGAAACTGAAAATCATCATTTGGCCTTTCTTTCAACCCACTCATAATCTTCATCAATGCATCCTTGGTCCTTTGGGCATCCTTGATTCTGTCGATAAGAGAAGGTGTGATAACTAGCGTGGCTAGGACATTGGCAATCGAATCCATGACATCCAATCAAAACTCCTCCATTTCGCGTTCAAACAGGGTTTGACGAGGGTGACCTGACTTCCAGCTTGGATCATCTGCCACCTTGTTTGCTTTCCCAAGGTGGTAATGGATGGTAAGATCTTAGTCTTTCATCAATTCCAACCATCACCGTTGACGCATGTTAAATTCCTTTTGTGTGAAAAGGTATTTTAAGCTCTTATAGTCCGTGTAGCTCTAACATTTCTAACCATATAGGTAGTGCCTCTAGATTTTTAAGGCGAAGACAACAGAAGCCAATTCCAATTAATGGACTGGGTAATTTTGCTCATATCACTTTAACTGTCGTGAAGCATACCGATTACTCGATCTCTCCACATCAGCACACATCCCAGACCATTCTTTGAGGCATCACTGAATACAACATATCCTTCACCCGAGATAGGTTGGTCCAAGAATGGGGAGGTAGTCAGTTTCTTATTGAGCTCTGTAAAACTCTGCTTGCAGTAAAGTCCCCGCTCAAATTTAGTGTTCTTCTGGGTCAACCTTATGAGTGGGACTACTATCCGTGAGAATCCCTCAACAATTTTCCGATTGTAGCCAGCAAGACCAAGAAAACTTCTGACTTCTGTGACGTTGGTTGGTCTTTGCCACTCAAATATTGCTTCTACTTTTCTTGGATCCACTGAGATACCTTCTTTGGAAATCACATTCCCCAGACTAGTCGCACTTTGTAGCCAGAATTCACATTTGCTAAATTTTGCGTAAAGCTTCTTTTCTCGCAGAATGCTCAAGGTCGTCTGCAGATTCTCGAAGTGCGATTCCTCGTCCGGTGAATAGATCAAGATATCATCAATAAATATTACTACAAATTTGTTTAGTTGTTCCCCGAAGACCGTGTTCATTAAATCAACGCAGCTGGGGCATTTGTCAGGCCGAAGGGCAAAACGAGGAACTTGTAGTGTCCATAACGAGTCTTGAATGCAGTCTTAGGCACACCTGCGTCTTTAATCTTCAACTGATAGTAACCTGAGCGCAGGTCGATCTTACTTTATACTCGGGCTCCCTACACAAATGCAATTTAGTTCAAAGGTTTATAGGTTCAATCTGACTTATACAGAAATCATTCGTAATTACGTACCCGTAATTGATCAAACAGGTCGTCTATCCATGGCAAGGGGTATTTTTTTTGATGGTGATTTTATTGAGCTCGCGTTAATCGATCCATAACCGTAAGCTCCCATCCTTCTTTTTCACAAATAGCACCGGCACTTCCCATTGAGAAAATTTCTTTATTAAAGGGACATATCCATTTATCAAAGGGATGTTATACCAAAGTTTATGATTTTATGTTGCCTATAAATATGGATAAAGGTCCTCTCTTCACTCTGATTCATTGGTTTTACTTATCCATCGAATTAAACATTAAAGTAAGGGTTACTGAAGAGAAACCTCTGTTCAAATTTGGGATTGTCTGCGTCAACGTTGAAGTTCTGTTCGTCAAAGACGCTTCTGCTCAACAAACCATGGAGAAAGGTACGCTTCCGCTAAACGTCCTCTTGTAGTTGTGAAATGATTGTGTATGTGAAAACATAGATTTCTAGATTCTAAAACCTTAATCGCTTACATGTGGTCGCACCTGTAGCGCCCCGCTCTCGTACCGTAGCACCGAGAACAGTGCATCCGCCGTAGTCTACTACGAAAACTACAAGGCATTCTTCAAACATCTTACACGTCAGAAATAATATAGAAATTTTTTGCGGAAACGATAAATAAAAATTCAAATCCAATTCATAGAAAAATCTCAATGTAAAGATAAACCAAGTCTAGGGCTGTCGAAACCGAAGATGTCAATAGAACACTAAAAATCTGATAAAAACAAAATAAATATGAAAACCATAAAGTCATGTCCCAACAGAAATATCTCCAAGCTCACTCGCCCCAGCTCGCGCAGTCAGACTCGTCTTCTACAAAAGTGTATTCGAACTCGGGCTCACCTGTGGAAGGATAAGTAAGTGGTGAGTGATTGGGAAATCATCCATAGGTTACACGCCTTTTCTTAGAAAGGAACTATACTTACAAAATACATAAGCATGTAAGGAAAATAACACCAAATATATATAAATAAATAAAGAACAAACAATAACCAGAACGAAAAATAAACACACACTCGTCCAATAAAATGCAATGCGCAACTTCATGATGCATGTTCCTCCTCACTATCGTGTGGCACGCGCCACCGTCCTGACCTAGTTTTCGATTTCCACTTTAATTCCGACCTAATTTCTGGGCTATTTGATCTATTTCTAAGGCTATTCATGCGATTTTCCACCTAATCGCTTAAAGATTCTATCTTTTAAATTTATTTTGCAACGTACAACGCCTCCGCACACATACACATACTCGTTCATACAAACAACATAAAGCATGTATACAAACAAAAGCAAAATATAAATAATAAAAAAAACGAAGCAAGCATGATTCACACGCGAGGTGCTAGCAATCCGAGAAGAGGAGAAGGTAACTTACCTCGTTCGGCGAATAATTCCTATACGCGATTTCTTCTCCTCCTTTTCTCTCTTTCAATCTTATACTCGCTGATCTCGGTGTGTGTGCAAAGGGGTATGTGTGGGTATGTATGTATGTGTATATATTTATATTATATATAATATATATAATATACAATAAAAAAAAGTGGCCCTCAAGTGCCGCTTTCTCTTTGAAATTGCTGGCGTTAGCTTCTCCTTTTTTGTAGGGTAGAATTGAGGGCGGCAGATGTAGTGTGGGGAGGATTTGGGGTGTAGTAGTGTGTATATAGTTATTTAGGTGGTATTAGGGCTAGGAAGTCTCCTTGTAGATATACACTAGGTTTAGGAAACTGATCCTAATTCAAACCAATTAATTAGGGTTTAGGTCCTCTCTTCACCCTAGTTCATTCTGTTTTACTTATCCATTGAAGTAAACATTAAAGTAAGGGTTAGTGGAGAGAAACCTCCGTTCAGGTTCGGAATTGTCTACATCAAAATTGAAGTTTCAGCTCATCGAACCATAGAGAAAGGTACACTTCCGCTAAATCTTGTTATAGTAGTGAAATGATTGTGTATGTGAAAACATAGATTTATAGATCCTGAAGAGTTGATCACTTACATGTGGTATCAAAGCGGAAGTGACATTGATACCACATGTAAGCGATTGACTCTTCAGGATCGAGAAATCTATGTTTTCACATACAGAATCATTTCGCAACTATAACAGGAATTAGCGGAAGTGTACCTTTCTTTATACCTTCAGTTTCTCTTTTAGTTCCTTCAACTTTGTGGGTGCTATCCGGTATGGTTCTTTTTATATAGGTTCAGCATCGGGAATCAGGTTTATTTCAAACACTACCTTGCAATCTGGCGCTAGTCAGGGCAGATCATCTCGGAAAACATCAGGGAATTCTCGGACTACCGGGACTTGTTCTAGGGAGAGAATATCTTGTTCTGCACTTAGGGAATATGCCAAAAACCCATCATTACCTTTCTTTAACGCCGGGTATGCTCGAGCAGCGGTCATGTAAATACACTTCGGAGTCTTCCTCAGCTTGGTGTTCCCTTGATAAGAAACTTCCTCTCGAGCAGGGTGTTTTATTATCACACGCCTCTCTCGACAATCAATATGCGCATGGTTTTTGGACAGCCAGTATATACCAAGGATAACATCAAAGTCTTTCATCAGAATGGGGATCAGATTGGCTTGAAATTGCCGCCCTTCCAGTTCTATCGCGTAGTTCTTATATAGAAAGTGGGACACAAGCACCTGGTCACCAGCTGCCTATACCTGGTATGGAGTCTCCAGACGGCAAGGGCAACTATTCAGGTTCTGGGCGAAATTCTTGGATATGAAAGAGTGGCTGGCGCCACTATCAAATAGGACGTTCGCAGATATTCAACGTACTAGTATTGCTCCTATGGTATTCATGCATTAGATAATTAACATAAAGAATAAAGATTGACTTAAATGCTGGTATTAATCGTACCTGTCACAACGTCTGACGCTTCTTCAACCTCCACATCAGTCATCACATGTACTCTCGCATTTGCATGAGGACAATCCTGCTGCTATGGTGGCTACTGTTGGGCTCCTTTCTCCGGGAAATCTTTCACCATGTGACCCGTCTTTCCGCAGCCAAAACATCCTCCAGTCTTCCAACGACATTCGCCCAGCTTAGGCTTCTGACAATAAGGGCAGGGGCGAATTGCTGGCTGCTGAGGCTGAGGTCGGGGCTATGGTCCCTACTGCTTTTGCTGTGGCTGCGGTGCCCTAGTCTGCTGCACCGGTCGAGTTTCCTCCTTGGCCATCATCATCTGCTTGTTATACTATTCTCCGCTCGACTCCCTAGGTCTCTTAACTCTCATTTCTTCCTTTCTCCTGATGATGTCCCTCTCAATACGGTAGCATGCATGAAGTAATTCTCCAAAATTCTGAGGGTTTGCATTGACCAACCATGTACGGATCAGGGGGCTCAGATCTCTCCCAAACCTCAACATCTTGATTCTTTCATCATTCATTGTGAACGACTCATGTCTTCCCAGGGCCTTGTATCAGTTTGTATAGTCAAAAACCGGTCATGCCTGGCTTTTGCTTAAGGGAATCCAACTCATGCGTATTTTGTAGTGTCAGTAACGGCAGAAAGTAAAACTTGTGAAATTCTTCGAGAAACTTTGTCCAGGATATTGCCTTCGGCAGAGGTTGCAGATTTGTCTTCTACCATTGGTTTTCTTCTCCAATCAAGAATGGCTTGATCACCTATGCCTTCATGTCATTTGGAACATGTATCAGCTTAAAGAAATTTTCAATCTCATCACGCCACTTCTTGGCATCATCAACATCGGCATCTCCTTCAACGGCAGGCATCCTGGCTTTTTCATCTCACCAAAAAATAATCTGGGTCGCAACAGCTGCTCCTGTGGCTGTGGTGGATGGGGTGGAGCTGTCTCGTTGTTGAGCATCGACTGCCTAACCTGAGCCACAGTATAAAGGAAAGCCTGAAAGGCAGCCATATCAGGTACCTGGGGAGCAAGATTAGGTACTTCTAGTGGAACTTGATTCTACGGTGGGGGAGGTGGCGGAACTTGACCATCACGTGACTATGCTGGTACCTGCATCACCGACTCCTGTGATCCAGTCATATCAGGTTGGGCCCTAGCTGGTCTGCCACATGGTCTAGCCATCTACACTTCCATAGCAATTTCCAAGTTTATAGGTTAAGCGAGAATTAACTGAAAGTGATACTATGTAGAAAAATGAAATCACGATCTAATCAGGTCGTTTCCCCGATAACTAAAAGAGCACTTTTAGTTATTAGCAGGTTAGTTTACCCATTCAGAAGTTAAAAAGGGTAACAGTTCCCTAAATCCATGCTATGTTTCCTAGGCTATGGTCGTCTCTCATGCTAAGATCATGACTTAGAGTTCTAAGATCAGTACTTAGTTTCTACGATCTACTAAGAATCTAGAGCCTAGGCTCTGATACCACCTGTAGCGCCCCGCACTCGGGTAGCATCCTGGTATGGTGCACCCACCGCACTTTGCTAAGGAAAGTACCAGGCGTCGATGCGTGTCCAATACAAGTCCATGAGTAGGTCATGGATTACCAATAGAAACATCAAGCAGTGGCGATAAATAGGCAGAATTAAAACATTAAACATTCAGTGTCCGTAATGTCATACATTGTACAAATCATGATAACATGGTCCAAAAGTATTCTCAAATAGTCTTCAAACATAAACAACTATCAGTCCTAGCCGCCAACATCTCTCACGGATAAGGCACCTGTGGCTCCTCCTCGATATACTCAATCTCAGGTTCCTGCGGCTCTGAAAAATGATAAATAAGGAGTGAATGACAAATCACCCAGCAAGTAACCCTGTTGAATCAATCCTTTATCGGTTTACTTGACATCTTGACTTACCGTTATCTTTCCCTGTAGGTAAGTATCTTACTTTTGTAATGGTCATGTTGCATTTTACAAGGGAAATGATGATATGCATATAAGATGTGGTACGGAACAAAACAAGTGATGCAAGACAAAATAGAGCGGAACAGACGAAACAGAACGTAACCAAACAGAACGGAACAGAAACATTAAGCCATTGCTTTACTTTCTCCGCATGGACTGATCATCTATTACGAGTGATTCCGTACAGAACAGAATTATACCCCTTCTACCTCCTATCCTACTGAGGATGTTATGTATGGGTCCATAGAAAAATACCTCAATATTAGGTCCAAAACAGAATAATACCCCATATGAGTCCAAAACAGCACAATACCCTGGCTACCATAATAGGATGTTATGTTTGGGTCCAGAATAGAGTAATACCTCATATGGGTCCAGAACAGAACATATACCTTGATATCCAGTCCAAAACACCGGAATGAAACGTAAAGAAAAATCGTTCAAGGCGGGTTTTTAAAACTGTTGTAATCTTCTTTCAAGTCCAAACTTTACCCTTTTTAAAATGACATGACATGCGCTGATGAAAAATGCAGTATGTGAAAAGTTTTTGATGATTCAAGCGTCCTTAAGTTTGATCTTATAACAGTTATGTTTCATTACTTATTTATTTCCCGGGGCTGAAAATTTCAGCATCATGTCGTAACGTTTTACCTTCCGCTTTTAACCCCTAAACAGGTTCATCTTACCAAGACCTTTATAAATTGGTTCATTTAAGTTTGTAATTATTCAATCGTGAATAATACACGTCATTTGACGGACCTAAGTGTCCAATTTGGACAGTTTGTACCAAACTGCCGAATCAGCCCTTTTTTTAGTTCCTATGCCTTTGTGGCACCTTAATTCGGCTTTTTATGACTCTCATTTATTCTCAACAGCCCTTAGTATCTTAATATTCTAGTTTTGGCAGCCCTTAACCTTCTCTTTTACCATTTTACTCGTGAAATCATTCGGCCATGTCACAACAATCATCATAGGGTGAACCAACAATTTTATCATAATATTATTCAAATGATTCGAAGTTCTTCCTTGAGCCACATATCCTCTCCTAGTGACTAGGCTCTCAAACCATCTTTGTTAGCTTCAACAAATAAGACCAAAGTGTTAAAAATACACAAACAAATTACATAAAACGAGATATTTAAAGCAGCCCCTCATAAAGATTTATTTTATCATAGGAATTTATTTGTGACTCTTAGACCTCATCAAATATGGATTCAACTCATAACAGCCTCTTAACCTCCATTTTAAGCGAAACTTTAACATTAACATGCCCTTCAAATCATCCTAAAGACATAACAATTAAAGTCATTCATTTCCTTAATTTCTTCCATTAAGGCCGAGGGGTGTAGGGAGGGGTGCACCCTCTAAACGCTCTCTTTTCATCTTCTAACATAAGTTCCATCCTACATGTAATTAATCCATTCACTTCTTGTCCTTTTTATTCATATCCTAACATGCTTGGAGCCATCCCTTAGACATTCATGGACATGAACAAAATCATACATAAACAGTCCTTAAACAATCAACTATTCGGATAACCTAACCATCCAAGTCAAATTTAAGCCACTCTAGTTGTATGATGGTGGTGAGTAAAATTATCCCCTCAAGACTACACAAAACCGTGGGTTAGGGTAGGGGAATCTTTTGGTTACTACTTTATTTTACCTCATGGTGCAAGTCTTTAGTCTACACACTAGAAATAAAACACCCTATATTCATTCGCAAGTACAAGAATACCTATTATGGTGACTAGGCGGAAATTTTCAGCATGTTGTTTATGTGATTAGATTTAATGCAAGCAAAAATAAAGTCTTAAGACATACTAAAAGTTCCTATTCATGGCTTCTTAATGTCTCTAGAAGAATAAAAGGAGACTTGCCTTGCTAGGCTTCAAGCTAGTGTCTTGAGTGTTTGTGGCTCTTCCTAGAGCTTGAAGTCACCTCCCCCTTCAAGTGTAGCCAATTTCTACAAAAAGAAGGAAGGTGAGTGAAACCTTTTTAAATAATGGATAGGGAGCTTAAAAGGTTATAGCACCCTTTCCTTGATGGAGTTGGAAGGATGTTCTAAGCCTCCTAGAGTTCCTTCTCCTCTTGAGCTTGAGAATACTCCTATGGTGATGAAGGAGGTCCACGGGTTTTGGGTGGTTAGGGTTAACACAACTTGGGAATGACACAAAACCTCAAGGAATAGAAGATTTGTTCTTAAGAACTATATACATACCTTAACAATTTGAGGACTAGTCTTGAAGGCCTTGAATAAGTTTGCTCTTGATACCCTTCCTTGTGGCTGAAACTTGAAGAATTTGGGAGGAAGATAGAGGATACTTGAGAGGTGAGAGAATGTTTAGGACAATAGTTAAGTGATTAAGGGGTTGTCTTGCATTACTTATGCTTTAAGAAGGGAGGGGTGGCCGGCTTTAATGGGAAAAAAGGTACAATGATTACACCTTTTTCATGGAGTAATAACTATGGTGGCTATGTGGAAGCTTTTTGTCTTAAGCATTGAAGACTTAGGTTTTTCTAGAGTTTCAAGATGTTTTAAGCGAATTTGGAGGGAAGTGGCTGGCCCCTCGAAGGGTGTTTTGGTCACTTCTCTCTTTTTCCATGTTGCCCTAATGTGGTTTCATTTTTATAATTTTTAATAAAAGGGTTATTTAAGTAAAGTAATTATTATTATAATATATATATGGCTTATATTTTATCAAACTTGCTTCTAAAATTTCCGACTATGGCCATCACACGTTTCACACCAAATAAGAAATAACCGTTACAATTGGGACGGTTATAACAATAGCGGCCCAGGGTGACGAATCACCAGAAATACTCAGAAACTGATTTATATATTTTCTGTGTAGCGCCCCACACCCTGGCCCCGCCAGATACGGTGCGCCTGCTGTACTTCACTACGCAGAGTACCAGGCGTCAGTCCATAACATAACAAAGTCCAGATTAAAATATAAGGACTTTCATGCTTACACGTCAATAAGTAAGCAAAATCGAGGCAGAATAAAATCTTTACAATAAAAATGTCTACGAAACAATCATCAGTTTACAACCCAATCATAAAGCAAAAAAATTCCCAAAAGTAATTGTTTCTATCACAATTCCATAAAAAGGATCACCGATCAAAATCATCTCGTCAAGTCTCCTAGGCCATCCATCTTTCGCGCCTCTATGGGTAAGGAACCCTAGGTTGATCATTAATCCATTCCACTTTATTCCCTGCGGCCTCTGGGAGGAAAAATAGGGGTGAGTGACAACGTAACCAGCAAGTAAACTATAAATAATCGTGAATTAAATGGAAAGTACATACGAGAATCGAACCCCAAATTCGGTTTAGAAACATACCTGACCTTTCATCCAACACCCGCAAGCAATCAACTCATAACTTATGAAAGATTGGAACATACCAAAGTTCATAACTTATAAAAAGATCATTACTTAATAAAGATCATAACATATTGGCTAACAAGCCATAACACCTTAGTTTAAGTGTCACGTACTCATATTCGATGACTCATTAAATGCAACATGCATGAGTATGTATGTGTGATGCATCATGATAAAAATGAAGATAAGGTCTTTCATTCAAAACATCATCGTCAAGAAAACAAGAGAGTATTCAGATCTATTCACCCGGATCTGAGGCGGTCACTTATTTCTCTTCGAATCTATTATTCCCGGATTCGGAGCGGTCACGTCATCACTTATCAGGTCTATTCTCTCCAGGCCTGAGCGGTCGATATCAGGTCTGTTCTCTCCGGGCCTGAACGGTCCATATCATCAGATCAGTTAACCCCAGATCTGGAACGGGTCCTTACTGGCCAGAAAAACACAAGGTACAGGTGGAAAGCGTTCTTTCAAAAACAGAATCTTTTCTTTAAATCACTTTTTCATCTTCCTTTCTCATAAAATCAGTTCCATAAATCATGTAAATGACGATGATGCAATGTATGACATGTATCATGCAATTTATGACATAATGTGTTACATATACACATACGTACAACTTATTCTTTAGTCTAGAAAAATTTCCAGAATTATCGTTCCCTAAGCACGGTCTCAAAACCTCGTGTTTTAGGCCCATTATCATGAGTTATTTTCATACATATACATAAGAGTGTCTTTTCTATTCGTAATATAATTTTCGTAACAATATGAGACGTGTAAGACACTTAATTTCTTTAATTACGAGACAGGGTACTGTTGAATTTCAGCAGTGCAGTGTTCTTTCTTTTACTTTTCCTTTAAGCCCATTACGCTTTATTTAATTTGGGCCAACCCGGTAAAATGCTGTAGACATGCCAATACTTAATGATCATAAGCCCAATCTATATAATCAAGTCCAATCCCATCAAAACAAAGCCTCACAACATGTTTCTTAATTCTGCCAAAAATTTCAGATTAGTACACCAACTTAGCTTTGGTAGTTACCCCTTAAAAAAATAATTTTGAGCTAAGTAGTTTTCAAGAAAACACTCACCCATGTCTTAAGTAATATCCATAAAAGTTACGCGGAATTATAATATCGTTAAAGGGGTCATTTATTCTCTTTCCCAAAATGGGTACATGCGGAATTCTGGAATGACCAATTTTACTACGAACTTTATTGTGACCAAACCGTAAGTCCTTTTTCAAAAATTCCGACTCTCAAGCTTAGAAAACACATAGGGATAACATCCTGCCAAAAATCAGCCCAATTGCACTTTTTTAAGGTCCATTTCCAGGTCAACCATTATGTCACATAAAATCTGTTCATTCCAGTAATTTCCAGCTTGACCAGTTTTACTAAAAATTTTGTTAAAAATAAACCGTAACTCCTTTTAACGAAATTCCAACTCTCATATTTACTATACTCATAGGGCTAGTGTTATGCCAAAAATTAGCTAAATTGAATACATCTAAAGTCCATTTTCAGGCCCCATAAAACGTCACAATAATCTGCCATGTTCCAGTAAATTCTAATTTTGTCACATTTCCTCACTAGAATGTCCCAACTTGTGTTGTTTGGCTTAAACACCTTATAAAACATCAAGTACACCTTTGGCATGGGGATTTTCAGGTTCTAACACAATATAAAAATCATCTACATATCACCTCAAAACAGTTTGAATGATACATGTATCATTCCCTTGGCCATGCACATCATGTTCATACTAGAATCAATCCTTGGTTCAATTGGTGCATACACACCCTAACCCCAAAACAGCCCGTTTATACGCATGCAAGGGCAAAAATAATATTTCCATAATGAACATATTAGGCTTAACACATAAAACACACATCTTGTTCACACTTTACCCCTCAAGTTGCAATTTCATATAAGGACTACATTTCTTTTCCCCTTTTTCATCCAACCGTCCACCATACATGCCAAAGACAAGATCTTTGTCACATTCATCTTAGATTTACCACATATTCATGCTTAAAACAACAAAGAATCCACCTTTGGATCAAATCCCACACATGCAAGCCTCTTTACCTAAGGACCGAAATTTTCATGCATTAAAACTTAGCATTTCACTTCTAAGATTAAAACTTAATAACACATAGACATTCAAGCATGCACTTTCACATCCAAGTCATGATTATGTGTAGTGTACTTGCCTTTTCAACTTACTCCTCTTCTTAGCTTGAAATGTGTATGGAATAGGTGAAGCCTTCCTCTTCTTCACACATGAACCCCACGGTTTTGAGAGGGAAAAGAGAACAATTGTTAGTTTATATTCTTAAGTAAAAGATGCACTAAATAGGGGTTAGATGGACTTACCAAATAGAACTTGAGTAGTGTTCAAGCCTCTTAAGACTATCACCCCACAAAAGCTTGAAATTTTTGAGCCTAGTGACCTTAAAGGTCACGGTTCATGAGCAAGAAAAACGGGTAGCATTATGAGTTTCATTACATGAAGAATGTAGAAATTCTCGTGAAAAGTTAAGGATTTACTTACCTAGACCAACTTGAGCTTGGATGAATCCTAAGTCTTCTTTGTGCAACCTTGGCCGTGTGGTTTGGGAGATGAAAAGAGAGGAAGTTTTCTTGCTCTTGATGGTCCTTTGAGGGTTGGAAGAATGAGAGGATCCTAGAGTGTGTTTGGGATGAATTTTTCCTTCTTAGGATAATTGTTAGCCGTTGGGGGGGGGGGGTAAGAGAAGAGGGTAAGAGATTACCATAGTATCGTTAAGGGTCTTAACCTTGGTTAATTTAGTTAATCAATGTTACTTTATGATTAAATTGGGTTACTTTATTCCAATCATGGATACTTTTAGGCTAACCTTGGTTACTTTAATTAATTAGGGTTACTTTAAACCTTGGGTTGATATAAAGTAACCATGGTAGAATTTTAAAAATCCTCCTTGGTTAACCACATAGGGTAACCCGGCGGTTGGGGTCTTAATGACCCTAACCATGCCTAATTCTTTTTTTTAAAATAAGGTAGTTGCCTCCCTTTTTAATTAATTATTTTCCCCCTTTTTCTTTCTAAAATATGAAATTAGGGAAAATCTTTGAGTCCTTTTGGGCTAAGGGCCGAAAATGGGGTATATGTTGGAACCAATTTTGCCCATTACCCAAAATTGTTTAATTGCTAATTGGGCTTACTTACAAGATGGACCTTAAGATTTCTCTTCTTGAAATCTTAAGAAATACCATAAGGCCTTTTTATCCTTGTGGACGAAATCTCTCAAGCACTTGGGAGTGAATTGAGCCACTTCACATAATCCAATATTCATGCTTGAAATTTTTATATAATACCTTCCGTAACATAAAATAATCATCCACTTAATAACTTGTACTTGAAGATACAACCTTTCATAAAATCACTTAGACAAGTTTCAAGTACAAGGTGGTTCCTCATTGGATACAACATCCTCCCCCCCTTAATACAAGTTTCGTCCTCGAAACTTACAAGTGTTAGTCAAAGAGGTGAGGGTACAAGTTCTTCATGTTTTCTTCCACTTCCCAGTCAATTGAATGGTTCTTCCACTGCACCTTGACCATGGGTATAGATTGTCTCCATAATGCCTTTTCCTTACGATCAATTATCTTTTCCGGTTCTTCCACGTATGTCGCGTCGGCTTCGATTTTCAAAGGTTGTTCCTTTATAATATGGCTAGGCTCGTGCACATACCGCCGAAGCTGAGATACATGAAACACATCATGTAATTGAGATAGTGATGGCGGTAGTGCTAGTCGATAAGCAACTTCCCTAATTCTTTCAAGAACCTCATAGGGTCCAACAAACCTTGGGCTTAATTTCCCTTTTATACCGAATCTTTTAACTCCTTTGGACGGCGATACCTTCAAGAATACCTTTTCCCCAACTTGAAATTCCAACGGTCGCCGCTTCTCATCTGCCCAAACCTTGCTTCTATCTTGGGCCGTCCGTAACCTTTGCTTTATAATCCTTATCTTCTCCCGAGTCTGTTCTACTAGATCAGGTCCGGAAAGAATTTTATCTCCAATTTCATCCCAGTAAAGCGGAGAACGGCACTTTCTTCCATAAAGTGCTTCATACGGAGCCATCCCTATAGATCGATGATAACTATTGTTATAAGAGAATTCCACTAGTTTGAGACTCCGTTCCCAACTTCCCTCAAAGTCGAGTATACAAGCTAGCAGCATGTCTTCCAGCATCTGAACGGTTCTTTCC
This sequence comes from Eustoma russellianum, assembly GCA_036186865.1. Taxonomy (NCBI): domain Eukaryota; kingdom Viridiplantae; phylum Streptophyta; class Magnoliopsida; order Gentianales; family Gentianaceae; genus Eustoma; species Eustoma russellianum. Next base: position 16,299,707 of record AP025045.1, read on the forward strand.
GATTGACCATCTGTTTGGGGATGAAATGTTGAGCTCATTTGGATTTCAGTGCCCATCGCTTTTTGAAAAGCTGTCCAAAATCGTGATGTGAAGCGAGGATCGCGGTCACAAACAATGCTTAGGGGTACTCCATGAAGACTCACAATTTGTTCGACATACATTGTAGCCAATTTCTCCATCGGAGCCTTGATTGTCATAGCCATGAAGTGGGCGGACTTTGTTAAACGATTGACGACTACCCAAATGGTATCATGCCCGTTCTTTGTTCTTGGTAGGTATGTGAGAAAATCCATAGTAATATGGTCCCACTTCCACTCGGGAACTTCAAGAGGTTGTAGTAACCCAGCGGGTCTCTGATGTTCCGCTTTCACCTTCTGGCAAACAAGGCATTTTTCTACAAACTCTGCAATTTGTCTTTTCATGCCATGCCACCAGAATCTTTGTTTCAAGTCTTGATACATCTTATTGGCTCTAGGGTGAATAGATAATCGAGAGTTGTGGGCTTCACAAAGAACTTCATTCTTTATATCCTCATCATTGGGTACACACAGTCTTTCTCGAAACCACAAGCTGTTATCATTTCTGACCTTAAACTCTTCAGATAGTTTCATTCTCACCCGGTCCTTTATATTCTTTAAGGTTTCATCATTTTCTTGTCCTTTCTTAATCTTGTCTATCAGCGAAGGGATCAATACCAACTTCGTGAGCATGCCTTCAATGGAATCAACCTCCTCAAGATCAAATTCTTCAATGTCATGCTACGGAGGTGGTTGGCGCGGAAGGATTGTCTTTCTACTCAGCGCGTCAGCTACCTTATTGGCTTTTCCTGGATGATACTGAATAGAAAGGTCGTAGTCCTTCATCAACTCTAGTCATCTGCGTTGACGCATGTTCAATTCTTTTTGGGTGAAAAGATACTTAAGGCTCTTGTGATCTGTGAAAATTTCGCACTTCTCACCGTACAAATAGTGTCTCCATATTTTTAGGGCAAAGACTACAGCTGCTAACTCAAGATCATGTACTGGGTAATTTTGTTTGAATGGTTTTAGCTGTCTGGCTGCATACACAATCACTCGTTCTTTCTGCATCAGTACACATCCAAGTCCATTCTTAGAGGCATCACTATACACCACAAAATTTTCACCAGGAATGGGTTGTGCTAAAACTGGGGCAGAGGTTAGCTTCTCCTTTAATTCAGTAAAACTCTTTTCATAGTCTGAGGTCCATTCGAACTTAGTTTTCTTTTGTGTCAAGCGGGTAAGAGGCATAGCAATTCAAGAAAATCCTTCAACAAACTTACGATAGTAGCCGGCGAGACCGAGAAAACTTTGTACTTCTGTAACGTTGGTCGGCCTGGGCCACTCCTTGATTGCCTCGATTTTATTGGGATCTACAGATATACCCTCTTCAGATATCACGTGTCCCAGAAATTCTACACTGCGTAGCCAGAATTCGCATTTACTAAATTTAGCGTACAATTGTTTTCTCCGTAGAATGTCAAGGACGATCTTTAAATGGTTTATGTGATTCTCTTCATCAGGTGAGTAGATAAAAATATCATCGATGAAGAATACAACGAACTTGTCTAGTTGTTCTTGAAATACTCGGTTCATTAAATCCATAAACGCCGTAGGGATGTTGGTCAGTCTGAATGGCATTACTAGAAATTCGTAATGTCCATAACTTGTTCTGAATGCAGTTTTCGGGACGTTCTCAGCTTTGATCTTCAATTGGAAATATCCCGAGCGAAGATCAATCTTACTGAAAATCCGTGCCCCCTGCATCACAACACTTTTAGGTAGGTTTCATAATAGACTCATCGTTGAAATAAAGTTTTGAATTTCTTACTCGAACCTGATCGAACAGATCGTCGATCCTAGACAATGGGTACTTGTTCTTTATAGTGATCTTATTGAGTTCCCGATAATCAATACATAACCTCATACTTCCGTCCTTTTTTTTGACAAATAGTACGGGAGCTCCCCAAGGCGAAACACTTGGGCGAATGAGTTTCTTCTCTAGCAATTCGTGCAACTGTTCCTTCAACTCTTTAAGTTCTGCAAGCGCCATTCGATAGGGAGCCTTTGATATGGGCTCAGCTCCTGGAACTAGTTTGAATGATATGGGCTCAGCTCCTGGAACTTGAGTTGTTTGGCTTAAACACCTTATAAAACATCAGGTACACCTTTGGCATGGGGATTTGCAGGTTCTAACACAATATAAAAGTCATATACATATCACCTCAAAACAGTTTGAATGATACATATATCATTCCCTTGGCCATGCACATCATGCTCATACTAGAATCAATCCTTGGTTCAATTGGTGCATACACACCCTAACCCCAAAACAGCCCGTTTATATGCATGCAAGGGTAAAAATAATATTTCCATAATGAACATATTAGGCTTAACACATAAAGCACACATCTTGTTCACACTTTACCCCTCAAGTTGCAATTTCTTACAAGGACTACATTTCTTTTCACCTTTTTCATCCAACCGTCCCCCGTACATGCCAAAGACAATATCTTTGTCACATTCATCTTAGATTTACCACATATTCATGCTTAAAACAACAAAGAATTCACCTTTGGAGCAAATCCCACACATGCAAGCCTCTTTACCTAAGGACCGAAAGTTTCATGCATTAAAACTTAGCATTTCACTTCTAAGATTAAAACTTAATAACATCTAGACATTCAAGCATGCACTTTCACATCCAAGTCATGAGTATGTATAGTGTACTTGCTTTTTTAAAATTACTCCTCTTCTTAGTCTGAAATGTGTATGGAATTGGTGAAGCCTTCCTCTTCTTCACACATGAACCCCACAGTTTTGAAGGGGAAAAGAGAACAATTGTTAGTTCATATTCTTAAGTGCAAAATGCACTAAATAGGGGTTAGATGGACTTACCAAATGGAACGTGAGTAGTGTTCAAGCCTCTTAAGACTAGAACCCCACAAAAGCTTGAAATTTTTGAGCCTAGTGACCTTGAAGGTCACGGTTCCTGAGCAAGAAAAAGGGGTAGCATTATGAGTTTCATTCCATGAAGAATGAAGAAATTCTCGTGAAAAGTTAAGTATTTACTTACCTAGACCAACTTGAGCTTGGATGAATCCTAAGTCTTCTTTGTGCAACATTGGCCGTGTGGTTTGGGAGAAGAGAAGAGAGGAAGTTTTCATGCTCTTGATGGTCCTTTGAGAGTTGGAAGAATGAGAGGATCCTAGAGTGTGTTTGGGATGAATTTTTCCTTCTTAGGCTAAGTGTTAGCCGTTGGGGGGGGGGTAAGAGAAGAGGGTAAGAGATTACCATAGTAAGGTTAAGGGTCTTAACCTTGGTTAATTTAGTTAATCAATGTTACTTTATGATTAACTTGGGTTAATTTATTCCAATCATGGTTACTTTTAGTCTAACCTTGGTTACTTTAATTAATTATGGTTACTTTAAACCTTGGGTTGATATAAAGTAACCATGGTAGAATTTTAAAAATACTCCTTGGTTAACCACATAGGGTAACCCGGCGGTTGGGGTCTTAATGACCCTAACCATGACTAATTCTTCTTTTTTTATAATAAGGTGGTTGCCTCCCTTTTTACTTAATTATTCCCCCCCTTTTCTTTGTAAAATATGAAATTAGGGAAAATCTTTGAGTCCTTTTGGGCTAAGGGCCGAAAATGGGGTATATGTTGGAACCAATTTTGCCCATTACCAAAAATTGTTTAATTGCTAATTGGGCTTACTTAAAAGATGGCCCTTAAGATTTCTCTTCTTGAAATCTTAAGAAATACCATAATGCCTTTTTATCCTTGTGGCCGAAATCTCCCAAGCACTTGGGAGTAAATTGGGCCACATCACATAATCCAATATTCATGCTTGAAATTTTTATATAATACCTTCCGTAATATAAAATAATCATTAACTAAATAACTTGTACTTGAAGATACAACCTTTCATAAATTCACTTAGACAAGTTTCAAGTACAAGGTGGTTCCTAGTTGGGTACAACATTCTGTCTCAGTGTATCCGTTACAACCCACATTTTCGGGTCAGTGGAAAGTGAAATAAGATGATGGAAAATAGAACACGAATGTGATGTCAGTATAATTTCGATAGAATTTAAATTTTTATTTTGGATTAATAAAGACATCGACATTATACATCGGGTTAGAAATGATTGGAAAAGTAACCGAAAAATAAGTTAACAGATATAGCAAGACGCAATGGGACTAGATAACGAACGTGTCAGACATACGATACGTTTTAAATAAATTAGTTGGTAGCAACCTAAGTTGGCAGATATACATTAAACCAAATAAAAATACCCAATACGATAATTATACTACACACTTGTACCAATTATCGCATTTTCTTTCAATTTACCCTACATGGCACAAAAGACAAGCTCTCCCCTCCCCCAAAAGACCCTATGGCCGCCCCCTACCCCTTCTCACATGTCAAAAATCCCCTTTTTCTTTCTTCTTAAACTTTCTTCCACATCTCACATCCTACTATGATATAACTAATACTTCCAAAACCCTCATTTCTCTCTCTTTCCTCATTTTCTCTCCACAAACCGTAGCCTCCCTTTTTCTCCTTATTTCAGCTGAAATTTTCAAGGCAGAGTTCTTCTCCATTTACCTATTCTTACACTCCACCTCTTACAACTTTTACTACTTCCATCTTTTCCACATCTACCTTCATCATTTCACTCCTTCTCTCCTCCTTTTTTCTTCCAACCATAAGTCTCCCTTTCCCTTTCTCTCACCTCCATCTTCAACCCAACTACCTCTCTTTCTTCTCCAAGAAACACACAAATCTTTCATCTTCTTCTTCATCCTTTGGCCGAAATATTCAAGAAAAACAAGAAAGAAGATTTCTTCTCTTTTATTTTCACACAAAAACATCTTCATATCCCAAGCAAAATACACTCTCTTTCTCTTCAAGACAACAAGTCTTCCAACACTCTTTTTATCTAATTTAACCGTGAGCCTCATGTAAGGCAAAAGAAGAATTTTCTTCTCTTTCATCTATTTCCTACACTCATCCAAGATAGTAACTACAACACATTCTTGCCATTTGAAGCATATTTTGGCCGAATTTTTAAGGTGTAGCAAGGTAAGAACACTATCTAAGTTCAACTAATCGTCTTCTATTTATCCACTTCTATAAGTTGTACACTAACTCTCCATTTTTTTGTTAAAACCATGGGTTATGTGAGGCAAAGGAGAAGAGTTTCTTCTGAGTCAAGTGAACAAATCTTCACTTTAAAGTGTAAGTAAAGTGGTAAAGGCAACTACTCTATCTAGATCCTTCATGGATTTCCAAAGATTTATGTATGTATGTTTATACCAAATTGGATCATTCATGATACTTGTACAAGTTTGTCTTTCAATAATATGTAAGTATTATGGTTTAAGTGAAGAAAATATATGGGTTTAAATACAAATATATACACACGGCCAAGTATAAAAAGAATGGATCTAAATGTATAACTAAAGTAAAATGGACACATTTAGGTAATATAAATACAAATTGATGAAAACTAATAGTGGATATACATGTATGTATATACGGTCACTATATGTATATATTTTGGGGGATGCAATAATTTTATTATATAGGTGGAAAATTTAGATGCATAATGTATAAAGTGAAAATTGTATATATGTACCACACCTCAAGAAATTATGTCAGAAGCAGTTTCTTCCTATACTAGTTTATTTGCTCATGAGGCGACACATAATCATGAGGCAATTTTAGCATCCATACCACATCGAATATCTGATGAGGACAATGCAAGCCTCACGCAGCTACCAACGGAAACAGAAGTCAAGGAGGCGGTGTGGCATCTTGACCCTCAGAGTGCGGCTGGACCGGATGGCTTCAATGGTAAATTTTATCGTTCATGTTGGCCTATTATTCATTTAGATGTATTGAAGGCAGTGCAAGAATTTTTTCTTGGTGTTCCGCAACCTTCAGTAATGGCTAGTGCGTTAATCACCTTGATACCAAAAACGTCATCTCGTCAAACATTTAGTGATTTCCGTCATATTTGCCTCACTAATTTTTTGAGTAAAGTTTGTACGCGCATAATTGCTACTAGATTGGGCAAGTTGCTTCCTAAATTAATATCACAAGAACAGACAGGATTTTTACCAGTCCATGATATTTCTACACGAGTTTTGATGGCACGGGAGATGATACATATGCTTGATTAAGGGGGTACACAATTATGCTTGAAGTTGGATATGATGAAATCATTTGATAGAGTCAGTTGGGAATATTTGGACCATCTATTGAAACGGTTTGGCTTCTCTGATTTTTTCACTCGCATTGTTCTGAATCATTTACGAGCCACTACATTAGCAGTTTTGATCAATGGTCAGCCATCTAGCATGTTTCGGCCTTATCAGGGTGTTAAGCAGGGAGATCCATTATCACCATTACTTTTTATACTGTCATCAAAATGGTTCAGTCATGGCCTAAAAGCCATGGTTGTAGCCGGGGGCAGAATAGCTTTTGCTGCAACCTTTTCGCCTGGGCAGAATACCTTTTGCGATCACACATCTACTTATGCTGATGATCTTCTTATTTTCTTACGTGGTACGCAGCGTAATTTACACCGGTTCTACTCATTTTTAAACCTATATGAATCCGCGTCAGGCCAGAAGGTAAATTATCAAAAGAGCAGTTTTATTTCTTCCGCCACAACCTCCACACATCAGCGTCGCATTTTCGAGTCAATATTGCACATGCGATGCACTGCATTGCCATTGCGATATCTGGGTTCATATCTACATAAGGGGATTAATCGCACAAGGTATTGTGCTTCTCTGTTACAGCATATCGATGATCGCTTGAATGGTTGGCACTCCAAATTACTCTCTTCAGCTGGTAGACTTGTTTTATTATGTTCAGTGATATCATCTTTTCCGTTGCACATTATGGCAGCAGGCGGATTACCAAAGTCGGTTATTAAAATCATAGAGAGAAAATTGACCGCATTTTATTGGGGAAATCGGCATCATTGGGTGGCTTGGTCTGCTATTTCGGTGCCTACAATGGAAGGTGGATTAGGTATTCGGGATCTCAACAGTCTGCAAAAAGCATACCACTATCGCATTTGGTGGACCTATCAGCAGAATGATACTCTTTGGAGTACATATATGCACCAAAAATATGGGCGTCGCGCGGACTTTGTGCCACGGCTACCAGACTCTCTAGTGTGGAAGCTTATTTGTCGTATCCACGACTCCTGTGTCTCTCATTCAGACATCCAGTTTGGACACCTTACGTGGAAACTGTCATTGTCTGGGGAGTTTTCCCTGCATTCAGCATATGATATATGTCGCCCACCTCATCCTACAATGCTATCGGCGAAATTCATTTGGTATACGCATCATTCCCCATCTACACAACTGCTATTATGGCGTCTTTGTCAATCGGCCATGCCATTTGAGGACTATATTGGACGGTATGCTGCAGCACGTCCCACATAGTGCCCGTTTTGTAAGATTTCTTCGGCCTCTGTAGGTCATGTCTTTCTCTACTGCGTTAACATACGCCTCCTCTTGAATTTCTTTGCATCTGAGCTGCATTGTTTATCGCCCGTATCATTATCTCTTCGCTCATATTTATTATCCTGGTGGTATCATGCCACATCCTCCTCGTTCTCAGGAGTTTTGAAGATTGTTATTCCGGCTATTATTGTATCCAACATATGGCGTTCCTATGCATCAATTGTTTATGGGTCTTCCAGCATATTTTCATCTTTCTCCATCTGGGCTGCTATACATTCAGACATTGATATATGGTGTAGATCTATGCATGGTTCGAAACTTGCCAGTGGGATCACAACACATCCTTCATGCATTCCGCCAGTGCGACCGCCACGCTCGCAAGTGGTGCGGTGGCTCTGTCCTCCTTCTGGTCGGTTGAAGCTTAATGTTGATGCGGCAGTAGGCAGACTTTACGCGGCTGGTGGGGCTATTTTGCGAGATCATGCGGGTATTTGTGTGGGTGCAATCTCTTTTCGACTGCCGCAATGTACTCCAGTTGCCGCAGAAATACAGTCGGCTCTCTTTGCTTTACTATATTTCCTCCCACTACATCGTTCTCTTATTCTGGAAACGGATTGTGTCCAACTGGTCACACGTTTACGACAGCCTCGTGTGAATTCAGGGAGTTATCATCTGCAATTACTACACACACTGCTCGTTTCACACCGCCTGGAATTTGGTCATGTATACAGGGAAGCAAACATGCCGGCTCATTATCTTGCACAACACGCCATGTTGACGCCTCAGACTTTCTACTTCTCGCGCAATAATCTTCCATCTTTAGTTTGTGCATCCGTATCGTTGGATCTCACATCGGTTAGATTACGCACTCCCTGAGCATCCCACGTCTTCCATATTGAATGGCATTTATTTCATACATCTGCCTGTTTCCTGGAAGGAGCAGGCAGGTTCGGTATGTTTTGCATTCTCTCATCTATTAATTTAGATTTGCCTTACGTATTTGCTGTCTTCCAAAGGGATTGCATTTCATTACTGCTACTGCCTGTTCCTTTTATGGAACAGGCAGGCTCGGTACGCTTTGCATTTCATTGATACCTATCTTTCTATTATGCATGGCATTTCTGACTGACATCGACGTTTGTTTCACATGTACATGTATGGGGAGTTTCGGCATGGCCTTTGCAATCAACATCATTGATGACATCATACTGGCAATGAAGATGATCGTGGATCTGAGTCTTGGGCGTAGGCTGGTTGCGGCATCTGTTGTTTTGCGTAGTTTTTATTGGAATTGTATTTCTGTTTCTGTTACATTTTATTACAGTGTCTATCATTCTTCCGATCATATAAATATGTACGCTTTTTCCTTCGCCAATGTTTTATCCACAAGGGTGGTTTTTCTTGGCAAGGTTTTAATGCGGCATATCATATATGTGTCGGAAGATGATAATCGTTAAATTTTTTGTTTTGTTTTCGCATTAGTCAAACTTTGTAATATGGTATTCCTCCGTCATAAGTGATGCTCCTTTCCCATAATAAAGAAATTTTCTTTCAAAAACAATATATATATATATCTATATATATATATATATATATATGCATATACGGCCAAGGAGGCCTTGTTGTAGCAAAATAACTTTATTTTATATTAATAAATATATGTATGGATAAATTACTAAATATATATATATATAGATGTATACATATATACAACGGCCCTAAAGAAGTTTTTATAATAAAAGTGATTTAATGTTATGGTATGAATACATATAAGTCTAACGTTTAAAAATATGTATACGTAAATACACATACCCAAATATTTCGGCCTTAGGGCTTTATTTGGTAAAAATGTATTAAGTATATTTTTAAATACATATATGTATAGTATATAGGTTAAGATATGGAAATAGTTATTTCAAGTGTCATAGATATATATATGTTTAAAGTGTATAAAAATTTATACAAGCGTATATACATAAATATGTTATTTCGGCCATTATATTATTATTTGATGAAAATGGATTAAATATACTTTATGTATATATATGTATAGTATACATGTTAAGATATGAAAAAGGGTCATTTCAAAGATTATGAGATATATATGTAAAGTGTATAAAAATTTAGACAAGTATACACACACACACATATATATACCACTTTGGGTGGAAATGTCCATCACATTCCATGGCCCAATGCCCCTTTCAAGAACCATCAAAGGACACTTACTTCGCTGGTGGCAATTGTCCTCACAAAAAACATTGTTTGGTCAGCTTAAAGTAATAGTTCCATCACTAGTCGCTTGGGAAATATGGAAGATGTACGCAGCCTGCAGGTTCGGCGACGAGCTATTCAATTACGATCACTTATATACAAAGATAAAAGGTGCGATATACACATGGTGTCACTCAATCAATGGGAAAAAGTTTGCACAAACCATTCCACACCTTGTGGCCCAGCATTTTTCCCTGCCATTGCGCATGAAGAGGTTTACAATAGTACGCTGGCAACTTCCACCGTTAGGCAGACTGAAACTAAATGTTGACGCCACGGTAGGACAAAAAATGTATGCCGGCGGTGCGGTACTCAGAACGGATCGAGGCTTGTGTATTTCGGCAATATGCTTTCCACTACCTTTATTATGCCCACTACGGGCGGAGATTCAAGACATGACATTTGTGCTGCTGTACTACGCGCAACACTATGATAACCTCGTTGTAGAAACGGACTGTCAATGACTGATCAATCTGCTGGCTGAAAGCGTGCATATCACGGGTTCATTGGCCTTGGATATCACACGAGAAAAGCAGTTCCTCACACTTAATCAATCAACAATATAATATTGTCCAAGAGGGCCGAATTTGGCATCACATAGGCTTGCAAGATATGGCTATCGCTCTCCCGGGATGCAGCTCTATCGATCGGTTCATAAACTACCGTGTGAAGTACGTGGCGCATTATACACGAACCTTCAACTGCCCACATTCAGAATGTGATACATGTCAGACAACCACCCATCTATTTGCCTATGTCTTCGAACACAGGCAACATTGGTGCGTTTATCACTCATTTCTTTGCTCACCAAGTGCGTTAAACTTCATAGCAATCTTCACTATTCTAATCATTGTTTGATATCTGTTTTTGTGTACGTTTTATCATGCTGGATACTTCCGAGGACATCCATGAGTTTCAAAACTACTACCATGTACAGCAGAACAAGGTCCAACATTGGCATTCAATACATAATGTCGTCTTGGTTCCTGTCGAGCCAAGGCGATCTTGGTATGGTCTGGGTTTCAACAACTTCGTTTACACCTACTTTCATTGTATTACCCCTAACTTCTCTTTCGCTCTGTCATGAGGTACATGGTTCTCCTGGTGCATTACAAGGTCACAGCATTTCAGCAGCATTGGATTCGTGGCATAACTTCTCGTTCCTTAGCAATATATATTTCAGTAAGGTCACAAACATGTATTCTTTCGTGTACAGACTAGGCGCTATTCCCGGTCGTATAAATATGTACGCTTTTTCCTTCGCCAAGGCTTTATCCACAAGGGTGGTTTTACTTGGCAAGGTTTTAATGCGGCATATCATATACGACTGGAGACGTGTGGCGCCCCGCATCCCGGCCTAGCCGGAATCGGTGCACCCGCCGTACTTCACTAAGGAGAGTACCAGGCGTCAATCCGTAACGTATCGTAATCCATGATTAAATGCATGGATTCTCGCGCTTATACGTCATCAAGTAAGTGAAACCGTGGCAGAATAAAAACTTCGAATTTAAAACATCCACGAGATCATTCTTAGTTTTACATCCCAAATCAAAAGTATCGAAACTCTCAAAGGTAAATGTTTCCCATCACAATTACAAAATCAGTCATCAATCACCACCAGCATGCCAAGTCTCCTAATCCATCCATCTTTCGCTGCACTCATGGGTAGGGAACCCTAGGTTCATCTTCAATCCATTCTACCTTGTTCCCTGCAGTCTCTAGGAGGAAAAATAGGGGGGTGAGTGACAAAGTCACAAGCAAGTATACTATAATAATTGAGGATTAAATGGAAAGTACATACAAGAACCGAACCCCAAAAATTTCGGTTTAGAAACATATATGTTCTCCATCCAATACCCGTTAGTGATCAACACTTAATACGTCAAGATCATAACTTAAGCAAGATCGTTACATAATAAAGAACATAACAATAAAAGACCGCAACTTGCATAAATTCGTAACGTATCAAAGCTCATTGCTAAATGTGGTCATACTTAGGAGCTACCAAGTTATAACAACTTAGTCTAAGTATCATGTGTCACTACGCGATGACTCAATAAACGTGACATACATACATATGAACGTGTGATGCATCATGATAAAATGAGAATATGATCTTTCATGCATTTCTTTCAAAACATCATCGTCATGAGAACAATAGAGTGTTCAGATCTATCTTCCCGGATCTGAGGCGGTCACATCTCCCCTTCGAATCTATTATTCCCGGATTCAGAACGGTAACGTCATCAGTTCAGATCTATCTTCCCGGATCTGAGGCGGTCACGTCTCCCCTTCGAATCTATTATTCCCGGATTCGGAACGTAACGTCATCAGTTCAGATCTATCTTCCCGGATCTGAGGCGGTCACGTCTCCCCTTGGAATCTATTATTCCCGGATTCGGAACGTAACGTCATCAGTTCAGATCTATCTTCCCGGATCTGGGCGGGTCCTTACTGGCCAGGAACATACACACACGGTACCGGTAGGAAGCGTTCTTTTAAAACAGAATTTTTTCTTTAAAAACGCTTTTAATCTTTCTTTCGCATAAAAACAATGCCATAAATCATGTAAATGACGATGATGCAATGCATGACATGTATTATGCAAACCATGACATAATGCGTTACATATACACGTACATACAACTCATTCTTTATGCTGAAAATTTCAGCATTATCAATCCATATACACGGCCTCAATCCCTTATGGTTAGGCCTACTAACAAGAATGCTTGTCATGCGTATGCATAAGAATGCCTTGTTTGTTCATAATAAAATTCTCGTGACAATACAAAATGCATAAGACACTTAGTTTAATTAATCACGAAACAAGGCTGCTGATTTTCGGCAATTCAGCGCCCCTTTCTTTAGTTTTTCACGTAAACCCATTAAGCCTCTTTTAATTTGGGCCATCTTGGAAACTTATTATAAACATTCCATTAATTGGTGATGGTAGGCCCAAGTCGTGTAACAAGCCTAAGTTCATTTGAATAAGGCCTTATAACAAGTCCCTCATTTCTGCCCAAAATCTCAGATTAGTGACGCTCACATTTTTTTTTATAAAACAGATTTATTTATTAATAGCAAGCCTCATTTGTGGTGCAGGAAAACCATATGACATTGTCAGAGTACTAGAAATAATGAAATAACGAAACAAGAATGACATATCTCCAGTCATATATGATATGCCGCCTTAAAACCTTGCCCAGAAAAACCACCCTTGTGGATAAAACCTTGGCGAAGGAAAAAGCGTACATATTTATATGACTGTCAGTGATATGATTTGTAGATAATATGTGGTATAAAGCCGTGAATGTCTTCGGCATGAAAAGGAAAAAGTTGATGGAGTTGAGGTGGCCGCATCGTTGTCTTGTAATATGCTTGAATATCCCAACCTCAGAAGACGTCCATAGAGAAAAGCGGTCAATGTAAGTATGAAAATGAGTAACCAAAGATTTGAAGAGCAAGCACGCACCGGAGTCACCTTGGCAGTTGAAGTGCCAAGGCGACAATGAAGAAATAAGAGCCATGACCATCCACGTCTTGATGTCCGCAAATGCAGGATCCACGTCCAAAATAAGGCTCATCATTTTGATGTGAAACTCGCACAAAAGGGAATAGAACATGAATAGAGCATTAGTGTCCAAAAGCAGAAACAGTAACATAGTGTGAAAATGCATACCCGAGTCGCCTTGACCAAGGGGCCAAGACGACAATGTTAAGAATCCTGCCACATGAAGACCGAAAAAATCCACCTTTAGCGTTAATCGTGCGCAGCGATGCATCCAGCGGTGGAGCGTGTTCATCCTTGATATGGAAAAAGATAGTGGAGGACATACCCAAAACAATCCCATGAAACAAAGAGGTACGTTATGCATGTGTATTATAAAGTATAAAACATAGAGTAGTAGATGTGTAACCATACCACGCCTGCCTGCCACCCGAAGGTTACAGGCAGTAGGAGGGAAATCTGGCCAATCCTTATGGAAGATTATTGTCATGGTATCCGCAAGTTAACAGAAGTAAGATCCAGCATCATCGCCGCACGGACTGTCGAAGGCATAGTGTGTGACGTATAGTGTTTCGTACTTGGGTGTAACATTGCGTGCTGCGCTAAATAGTGTGCCGGCATGTTTGCTTCTCGATAAGCGTGATAACACGGGAGACGATGAGAATGAACAAGCGAATGTAGCCGTTGAAGATGTGGATTACCATGTATAATGGTTTGCCGAGTCAACCGGTCTATCAATTGGGCACAATCAGATTCCAGAATAATGGATCGGTAGAGTGGTAAGAAATAAAGAAGCCCAAAAACTGCTGCTTGAATCTCTGCCTCTAAAGGTGAACTTAAAGGAAGGCGAAAGGAAAGTGCACCAATGCAGGAACCCCTATGATTGCGCAGTATTGCGCCTCCCGATGCGTAACTGCGACCCGCCGCTGCGTCAACATTTAATTTCAAATGGCCAGAAGGTGGCGTGATCCATCGAACAATCAGAGGGCGAGGTGGCCGAATTGCAGGCACCCAACCAAAAATGCGTTGTGACGTAGCAGACAACTTAGTGGCTGCAATCTTTTTGTGCCACAAAATAATCTCATACTGTACAGAGAACCGAAGGGTAGATGCTGTGATACGTGAGCTATCTCCATAGATCAGTGATGTACAAGCACACCAGATGCGATGTACAATAATCGCAGGGATCACGATTTTGTATACTCCGATAAGCGTAGAAAGGGACGATCGATACCACCATGAAAGAAGATATTGGCGAAGCTGTATAGATGTAGGAAGAAGACAATGCAGCTCATTGGCAAAATAGCACCAAATCGAATGCACAGAAGGACAATACAAAAAAACATGATCCACCGTAGCCGACTCAATCTTGCAAAAGGGACATTGTGTTGGTCGAGCCATTATGTAGTGACCAATAAAATCCTCAAAAGGCAAAACAGAATTGAAAATACGCCACAAAAACAATCTTATGGCCGGTGAATGATGTTTCGACCAAATAAAGGAGGTAGAAAGCAGCGTGGGAGATGCAGTTCGACATATCTCATAAGCACTTTTAAGCGTGAATTCCCCTAGCGGAGTTGGTAACCATGAAAACTGGTCACCCTGCCGATCTGTGTACCTTAAACAAAAGGAATGAATCTGACATATAATTTTCCAAATAGGAGAGTCTGGCAAACGAGGAAGATAATCATGACGATGGCCATATTTTGCATGCATGTATTTGCTCCACAGTGTGGAGTTCTGATGATATGACCACCAGATGCGACAGTAAAAAGCCTGTTGCAAAGAATGAAAATCTCGCAGGCCAATTCCCCCCTCTGCATATGGTTTAGTAAGCTTAGACCAGGAGACCCAATGATGTCGAGGACCCCAATAAAAAGTCGCCATCCTACGATGGATGACCTTAATTACCAATTTTGGGATACCACCCCCTGCCATAATGTGAATGGGTAATGCAGCGATGACCGATTTAAGCAAGACCAAACGTCCTGCAGTAGATAATAATTTGGAGTGCCACCCTTGAAGTTTATCATCAATATGTTGTAGTAAAGTAACACAGTGAGGCGAACGTGGAATGCCTTTGTGCAGATAAGAGCAAAGATAGCGGAACGGTAGACTAGAAAGTCGCATACCCAAAATATTCACAAATGTCTGCCGCTGATGCGGAGTAACCGTAGCAGAAGGAATAATACTGCTTTTATGAAAATTCACTTTCTGGCCAGAAGCAGCTTCATATTGCGTAAGAAATGTGTGGAAACGCTGTAAATTCCGCTGAGTGCCTCGAAGAAATATCAGTAAGTCATCCGCATATGCTAAATGTGTAATGGTAAAAGGAATGCGGCCTAAGCGAAAAGGCTGCAATACCCCTGTTGCTGTCAAGGCTTTCAAGCCCCTACTAAAACCCTCTGCTGCTAAAATAAATAATAAAGGAGATAAAGGGTCACCCTGTTTAACACCTCGATATGGCCGAAAGTAGGAAGAGGGCTGGCCATTGATTAACACCGCTAATGTTTTAGACCGCAAGTGATTTAAAATTATACGAGTGAAAAATCCCGAGAAACCGAACGCTTGGAATACAAGCTCCAAATATTCCCAGCTAACTCTATCAAAAGCCTTCATCATATCCAACTTGAGGCACAATTGTGAGCCACCTTTGTCAAGCATATGGATCATCTCACGTGCTAATAAAACCTGCGTTGAAATGTCAGTACCTGGCAGAAATCCTGTCTGTTCTGGTGAGATTAGTCTTGGCAATAGTTTACACAGGCGACTAGCAACAATTCTGGTTTACTGATAAAATTAGTGAGTCATATTGGACGATAATCACTGAAAGATACAGGAGAGGATTTTTTTGGAATCAATGTGATCAAAGCGCTAGCCATAGCTCTAGGCTGAGACACACCAAGGAAGAATTCCTGGACTGCTAAAACAACATCCTTATGAATGATAGACCAGCAAGATCTATAGAAATTTCCATCAAAACCATCAGGTCCCGCGGCACTATGGGGATCCAAGTGCCAAACTGCAGCTTTTATCTCATCCAGTAATGGAAGCTG
>AP025045.1:16316079-16389083 GCA_036186865.1 Eustoma russellianum
TAATGGAAGCTGGGTTAGGGCAACATTATCATCTGCAGATACAAGTGCTGGAATATTCTGAATAATGTGCTCACAGTTGACAGCAGGTTCTTGTGCAAATAAGGCTGTATAAAATGACACAGCTTCTGCACTGATATCATCAGGGGCTGTACAAACCAAGCCATCAGCGGCTTGTATTTGTTGAATCCAAAGATGTAGCTTGCGGCCCTTAACAATAGTATGATAATAGCGAGTATTTGCGTCTCCCTCCTTTAACCATCTAACTCTTGCCTTTTGCTTCCAAAAGTGCATCTCATAAGTAGAAGCCTGAAGAAAGTCGGCCTTAGCACGATGATACTCCATACGATTTTCCTCTGTGGGATGTGCGTCCTAACGGGCTTCCGCACGAGTAAGTAAAGATTCAGCCTGTTGAACCCTAGAGAAGATATTGCCGAATATATCTTTATTCCATTGTTGCACATCCTTTTTGAACTTGAATAACTTTGTATAAAAGCCATGCATACCACCCGTTGTGGGATATGAAGTCCACGCATCACGCATGTAACTATAGAAATCTGGATGTAGAAGCCAAGAGTCCAAAAAGCGGAAAGAGCGATGAGACGAAGCCTCAATGGTTCGGCATTTAAGCAAAAGCGGGGTATGATCTGAAGAAATTCGGGGAAGATGTGTGAACTGGAGATCTTCAAATTTATCATGAAAATCAGTATTCAGAAATAACCAATCTAGGCGTCGGCGAACTCGACCGAGACCACGACCATCTGACCAGGTGAATCTGGAGCCCTGAAACAGTGGCGACATTAAACCACATGAATCTATACAATCACTGAAGTCTTGCAAAATTGATAATGAAGGTCGCGAACGGCCCTCATGATCCGATAAAGATCGGAAGGTATTAAAATCTCCACCGAGAACCCAAGGCAATGTTGTATTCGCAGAGAAAGTGCATAAAGAAGTCCATAAAGATCGACGTAGAGATGGAGTATGATTGACATATACTGCCGACAAAACCAATGTATACTGTATGGGCCGATATGTCAAAGTAAAATGTACCACCTGCTCTTCATCCTGTACTGTGGTCAGGTAAAAATGAGTGTCACGCCAGAAAAACCAAATGCGCTCAGAATGAGATGCATACGAATTAGAAAAACCAAAATCCAAAGCATAACGAGAAATAGCTACTGATGCATGTTTAGGTTCTATGATAACAAGTATGTTCAATCGATGCTCATGTATTAATTGATGCAGTCGTGGTTTTGAGGTCCGCAAACCTCTGATATTCCATATTAGAAAATTCATTGTAAAAGTGAAGAGTCACTTCCCTGTATCGCATGTGATGCACTGCGCGTAAGAATGGACGATGGAGGTAGAGGAGGAAGATCCTTCTTAGCTCGACGTTTTCCACGAGGAACCACCTATATAAAATCTTCTATTGAATCCTGTAAACGCAAGATTAAAGCGTCGGTATCAGGAGAGGGAGGTAACAACTGGATGCGACAGGCAACCTCTTCTGGAACTATAGATATCTCGTGATTATGTGTCTCTGGTAAATCATTATCAGACGAATGGCCTATATCACATGATGCAAGATTATCCGGCTGAGGTTCTGCTGGCTCCTCGATATTCTCTGCTGTTGGAGCTGCCATCGTGGTAGGGGAGCCTGACGGAACTGGAAAATCTGGCAATGGAGGCTCAGACTCTGGTTGGTGCGATGTGGGCTCCGTCTCAGGTTGGTTCGATGGCGCAGCTGGACGTTTCTTAACTGGCATCCAGCGCTGAGCTTGTGGCCGCCTCGGAGGAGGTGGTGGGGGCGGCGAAATCGATGTCATCTGTTGCGGTTTGCATGACGTAGCCGCATGGCCTAACAGACGGCAAGAAGTACAAAACAATGGCAAGTCTTCATAAATTATGGATTGCAGAATAAATCGTCCCTTTGCTTGGAGATAAATCTTTTGTGGTAAGTCCTTCGAAACATCAACTTCTACACAGACCCGTGCAACCGAAGGTCGTAAACAATCCGCTGTTGCAACATCAAGTTTAAGAGGATTACCTATCTGTTTTACAATCTCAAATAAAGCCTCCTTTCGATGAAGATGAACAGGAAGACCTGGAAAGGCAACCCAAATCGGAACTATGGGCACATCCGTGGAGGGATCAAAATCAACTGTCTATTTTGTGATTCGCATATGATAGCCAGAAACAGGCCAGGAACGTCGATAAAAACATCATAAATAGTCTGCTTCATTGCTAAAATTTAACAAGATATGTGCCTGATCAATAAGAGTGATACGAAGATCCTGATGAAAGCCAATTTTCTCGAATACATCCCTAATCACCTTCAATGGTGGTCTCCCATACCAGAATGTACCCACTAAGGAATATTTGAACGGAGCAGCAAGTTCATCAATCTCAGAATCTGAAAAAGAGATTAATGGAATACCTTTGTAACGAGAAACCGTTTTGGGTGAAATGTTGATGAACTGAGCCGATGAACCGCCAGAGCCAGCGACGATGTCGGCGAAAGTCGGCGCCGCTGATGCCATAATTCACGATTGAATAACAGAAGAAAAAGTATATTGCAACCAGCGAAATCGATTAACGTTGGAAAGCAATTGGATACCGACAATTGGAGATACCAATCCCGGTAGAAAAGCGGCGGCGGCTGAAGCCGCTACTCAGCGCCGTCAGAGAATCGGGTCATCTTTTTCTTATATATATATATATATATATATATATATATATATATATATATATTAGTGACGCTCACTTATTTATGGTGTTTTACCCTTCAATTAGTCATTCTAAAATAAGCGGCTTACATAGAAGTGTTCACCTCGGTCTTAAGTAGTTGGTAAATAAATTTTGCGGATTTATAATATCATTAGAAGTATCATTTATTCTTTTTCCTAAAACCGTTACGTGCTGATTTCTGGGTTGATCGATTTTACTACAAATTTTAGTGTGACCATGCCGTAAATCCTTTTTCAAAAATTCCAGCTCTCAAGCTTAGTAAAGACCTAGGGCTAGTATCCTACCAAAAATTAGCCCAATTTCATATTCCTAAGGTCCATTTTCTGGTTACTCATTATGTCGTATAAAATCTATCTAGCCCAGTAAAATTTCCAGCATGACCCATTTTAGTAAACATTTCACTAAAAATAGTATGTAACTCGTTTCAATGAAATTCCAACTCTCTTATCTAACATACACACAAGGCTAGTGTCATACTAAAAATCAACTAAATTGAACATCCCTAAGGTATCTTTTCGGGTCTCACAAAACAGCCTAAAATCTGCCCTGCTGCAGTAAATTTCATAGCTTGTCATGTTTCCTTCCTCAATGGCCCTAAATTGCATTGTTTGTCATAAACTCTTATTAAACTTCAAACTTAACCTTTTTATAGGAAATTTTGCAGATTCAATCACGCTACAAGCATCATACACAAATCATTACAAACAGTTTGTACTCCATATACATCATCCTTTGGCCAAGCACACCACATTCCTACTAAATCAATATTAGCGAAATTTGGTGCACACGCACCCTAGCCCCAAACAGCCCTTTTATGCACATGCAAGGTAAAATCATAACTCCACAATAAGCATATTAAGCTTAATACACAAAAGCATAAATCTTGTTCACATCTTAACCCATATTTCATCACTTCATGCATAAATTACCTCTATTTCTCCTAACCCTTTCCACCATATGCCCTATCCATGGAAAAGGAGAGATCTTTAGCATGTTCATCTTAGATTATCACATAATAGTGCTTAGAACCAATAAAAAATCCAACTTTAAGCAAAAACTCACACATACAAGCTATTTAACCCCTAGGCCGAAAGTTTCATACATCAAGGGTTAACATATCACAACAAAGATTGAATCTTAAGGATTATCTAGCCATTCATGCAAGCACTTTCACATTCAAGCCACAAAAAGTATAGTGTACTTTCCTTTTCACTTACTCCTCTTGAAGGATGTATGGATGGTTGGAACCTTGTCTACTCTTTTAGGCGTGTACCCCCACGGTTTTGGAAAGGAAAAGGGGTAAATGGTTAGTTTACAACCTTAAGTAAAGGATACACTTAGTAAGGGCTAGATTAACTTACCAAAAAGGGGCTTGAGTAGTATTCAAGCTTCTCTAGACTAGAGTCCTCAAAAGCTTGAGACTTGTTGAGCCTACTTACCTTGAAGGTCACGTTATGAGCAAGAAAATAGCACCATAAGTTTCATCTCATGAAAATGTAGATATCTTCTCAAGAGGGCTAAGAACACTTACCTAATATCTCTTAGTCTTGGAAGAACCTGGGAACCTCTTGTTTTGCTCTTGGCCGTGTGGTTTGGGGAGAAAGGAAGAGAGGGAGTTCTTCTTCTTGCTCTTGAGGGTCCTTTGAGTGGTAGGAAGATTGAGAGGATTCTCAAGTGTGTTGTTGGAGGGAAATTTTTCTTTCTTGGCTATGTCTTAGCCATTGGGGAGGGGTGTAAGAGGGGTTAAGGTTTACCATTGTAGGGTTAAAGGAGTTAACCTTGATTACTTTAGTTAATCAAGGTTAATTTACTACTAACCTTGGTTACTTTGGTCTAATCATGGTTACTTTTGAACTAAACCAAGTTACTTTATCCAATTATGGTTACCTTCACCTTGGTTTAAATGATAAAGTAACCATTGTAGGATTTAAAAATCCTCCATGGTTAGCCATTAGGCGGTCAGTTGGTTGGGGGTCTTTAATGACCCCAACCTGTTTTATCCCCATTTATAAGTTACTTTATTTAATTTATTTTTAGTTTCTTTTCCCCTTCTTTTTCTTAAAATGATTAACAAAAAAATGTTGGAGCCCTCTTTGGGCTAAGGGCCGAAAGAAAGAAAAAAATGTCGGGTTGAAACCAAATTTCCTTGCCATTACCCATAGTTGTTTTAAGGGCTTATTAGCTTACTTAGAAGAGGACCCTTACAATCTTAAGGAATTCAATTGGGTCCTTCCCTAACCTTGGGGCCTAAACCTTCCAAGCACTTGGGGGTAAATTGAGCCTCTCCTCATGGTCCAATATTCATGCTCGAAAAATATACACGTTTATATTACTTTCCGTACGTAATCTAAAATAGTAATCATCGACTCAATAAATTGTAATTGCAATCATATCTTGTCATATATTCTCTTAAATAGATCTCAAGTGCAAAAGGATTCCTAACTGGTTACAACATCCTCCCCCCCTTATTATAAGTTTCGTCCTCGAAACTTAAAAG
Source organism: Eustoma russellianum (assembly GCA_036186865.1). Taxonomy (NCBI): domain Eukaryota; kingdom Viridiplantae; phylum Streptophyta; class Magnoliopsida; order Gentianales; family Gentianaceae; genus Eustoma; species Eustoma russellianum. The sequence goes on from AP025045.1 coordinate 16,321,325, forward strand.
TGCTAGTCAAAGAGGTGAGGGTACAAGTTCTTCATCCTTTCTTCTACTTCCCAGGTAGATTCATCAACGGAATGGTTCTTCCACTGCACATTGACCATAGGTATTGATCGTCTCCTTAACAACTTTTCCTTACGATCAATTATTCTTTCTGGTTCTTCCTCATATGTCGTGTCGGCTTCCAGCTTTAAAGGTTGTTCCTTTATGACATGGCTAGGATCGTGCACATACCGACGGAGTTGAGATACATGAAACACATCATGTATTTGAGATAGTGTGGGCAGTAGTGCGAGTCGATAAGCAACTTCCCCAATTCTTTCAAGAACCTCGTATGGTCCAATAAATCTTGGGTTTAACTTCCCTTTGACACCGAATCTTTTAACTCCTTTTGTCAACGATATCTTTAAAAACACTTTTTCTCTGGTTTGGAATTCTAATGGTCGCCGCTTCTCATCTGCCCAAACATTGCTTCTATCTTGGGCCGCTTGTAACTGTTGCCTTATGATTCTTATTTTCTCTCGAGTCTGCTCCACTAGGTCGGGTCCAGTAAGAATCTTATCTCCGATTTCATCCCAGTAGAGCGGAGATCGGCACTTTCTTCCATAAAGTGATTCATACGGAGCCATCTTTATGGATCGATGGTAACTATTGTTATAAGAGAATTCTACCAGTTTGAGGCTCCGATCCCAGCTTCCCCCAAAGTCAAGTACGCAAGATCGTGACATGTCTTCCAATGTCTGAATGGTCCTTTCTGATTGACCATCTGTTTGGGGATGAAATGCTGAGCTCATGCGGATCTCAGTGCCCATTGCTTTTTGAAAAGCTGTCTAAAATCGTGATGTAAAGCGAGGGTCGCGGTCACACACGATACTTAGGGGTACTCCATGAAGACTTACAATTTGTTCAACATACATCGTAGCCAATTTCTCCATTGGAGCCTTGATTGTCATAGCCATGAAGTGGATGGATTTTGTTAGGCTATCAACGACTACCCAAATGGTATCGTATCCATTCCTTGTTCTGGGTAGGTCCGTAACAAAATCCATGGTAATGTGATCCCATTTCCATTCGGGAACCTCAAGAGGTTGTAGCAACCCAGCGGGTTTCTGATGTTCCGCTTTCACCTTCTGGCAAACGAGGCAATTCTCTACGAATTCCACGATATGTCTTTTCATGCCATGCCACCAGCATCGTTGCTTTAAGTCTTGATGCATCTTATTGGCTCCAGGGTGAATGGATAACCGAGAGTTGTGGTCTTCCCGAAGAACTTCATTTATTATGTCCTTGTTATTAGGTACACATAGCCTCTCTCGAAACCACAAGCTGTTGTCATTTCTGACATTAAACTCTTCAGATCGTTTCATTCTCGCCCGGTCCTTTATCTTCTTTAGGGTTTCATCCTTTTCTTGTCCTTCTTTAATTTTGTCTATCAGCGAAGGAATCAACACCAACTTTGCGAGCATGCCTTCAATTGAATCAACCTCCTCCAGATCAAATTCTTGCATGTCACGCTGCAAAGGTGGTTGACGCGGATGGCTTGTCTTTCTACTTAATGCGTCAGCTACCTTGTTGGCTTTTCCCGGATGATACTGATTTGATAGGTCGTAGTCTTTTATTAATTCTAGCCATCTTCGCTGACGCATGTTTAGTTCTTTTTGGGTGAACAAATACTTGAGGCTCTTGTGGTCTGTGAAAATTTCGCACTTCTCACTGTACAGATAGTGCCTCCATATTTTTAGTGCAAAGACTACGGCTGCTAATTCGAGGTCATGTACCGGGTAGTTTTGTTCAAATGGTTTAACTCTCTGGATGCATACACAATCACTCGATCTTTTTGCATTAGTACGCATCCCAGTCCGTTTTTGGAGGTATCACTGTATACTACAAAGTTTTCACCAGGAATGGGCTGCGCTATAACTGGGGCGGAGGTCAGCTTCTTCTTTAATTCAGTAAAACTCTTTTCGCAATCTGAGGTCCATTCAAACTTGGTTTTCTTTTGGGTCAAACGGGTAAGAGGCATAGCGATTGGAGAAAACCCTTGCACAAACTTACGATAGTAACCGACGAGACCGAGAAAACTTCGTACCTCTGTAACGTTGGTCGGTCTAGGCCACTCCGTCATTGCCTCTATTTTCTTGGGGTCTACGGCTACACCTTCTTCAGATATTACATGTCCCAGAAATGCTACACTTCGTAGCCAGAATTCAAATTTACTGAATTTAGCGTACATTTGTTTTCTCCGTAGAATCTCCAGAACGACCCTAAAATGGTCTACGTGGGTTTCTTCATCAGGTGAGTAGATCAAAATATCGTCGATGAAGACTACAACGAACTTGTCTAGTTGGTCTTGAAAGACTCGATTTATTAGATCCATAAACGTTGTGGGGGCGTTGGTCAGTCCGAATGGCATTACTAGAAATTCGTAATGTCCATAACGGGTTCTGAATGCAGTTTTTTGGACGTCCTCATCCTTGATCTTCAATTGAAAATATCCTGAGCGAAGATCAACTTTACTGAAAATCCTTGCCGCCGAAGCTGATCGAACAGATCTTTGATCCTTGGCAGTGGGTACTTATTCTTTAGAGTGATTTTGTTGAGCTCTCGATAGTCAATACATAACCGCATACTTCTGTCCTTTTTCTTAACGAACAGTACGGGAGCTCTCCAAGGTGAAACACATGGGCGAATAAGTTTCTTTTCCAGCAATTCGCACAGCTGTTTTTTCAGCTCTTTTAGTTCCGCAGGTGCCATTCGGTATGGAGCCTTTGATATTGGTTCATCTCCCGGAACCAAGTTGATTTCAAAAGATATCTCTCGGTCCAGATGAAGACCTGGTAACTCTTCTGGAAAAATTTCTGTGTATTCACGAACTATTGGGACTTGAGACAGATCTGAGGGTGCTTGATCGGCATTTATTGCATATACAAGATATCCCTCATGTCCTTTCTTCAGTGCCTTATTAGCGCGAATCGCATTTACATAAATGTTCTTAGGATACTTCCGTAACTTTGATCCTCCTTGAAAGGTCACTTCCTTACGTGTGGGATCCTTAAAGGTAACTTGTTTTTCACTACAATCGATGTTGGCATAATTCTTGGAAAGCCAATCCATCCTAAGAATCACATCAAAGTCCGTCATAGGTATGGAAATCAAATCGGCGTCAAACCGATGGTTATCGAATTCAAGTTTGCATTTTTTGAAAACATGGTGAGCTACAAGCACCTGGTCTCCAGCTGCTTGGATTCTATAGGGTGCATCACTATAGGTTGAGTTTTGCTCAATATTCTTTGCAAATTTCTTGGATATGAAGGAGTGGCTAGCGCCACTATCAAATAACACGTTGGCAGGTACATAACATACTATGATAGCTCCTAAATCATGCAATACTTACTAAGCAACTATAGGAACAATACTTATAAGAATTAGCATGATTCTCAGAAAATACCTGTCACCACATCATTGGCCTCTTCAGCAACTGCGTCAGTCATGGTGTGAACTCGTGCATTGGTACGCTGATGCTGAGGCTTTGGCGGTTGTTGTTGTTGCTGGGCCCCCTTCTCTGGACATTCCTTGGCCATGTGTCCTGTTTTCCCGCATCCGAAGCAGGTGGTTCCCTTATCTGGACAGTCCTTAAGGATGTGGCCAGCCTTGCCGCACCCGAAACATTTCCCTGCCTGGAAGTAACATTCCCCCACATGGCGTCTTCCGCAGTGAGAACAGCACGGAATAGCAGATTGTTGGCCTTGATTCTTTGATTGGTTCTTTTGGGAACGGCGTTGGAACCGATTCTTTCCTTAACGCCCTGGGCCCCTTGTATTTTGCTTAGCAGACTTGTGGGGCCCTCCGCTCCCAAACACTTCTCGTCCTCTTTTCTGGCAAAACTCATCTCGTCGAATGATATCTCTTTCAATTCTGTAGCATGCATCTAGAAGTGCACCAAAGTTTGCTGGATTGGCATTGACCTGCCATGTTCAAATTCTAGGGTTCAGGCCTCTTTCAAATTTCAACATTTTGGTTTCTTCATCGTTCATGGTGGATGGTTGGAATCTTCCCAGAGCTATAAACTTGTTAGCGTAGTCAGCAACTGTCATTTCTTGTTCTTGCATTATGGACTCAAACTCATGTCTTTTCTGTAATTTGACGGAGGGTGGTATGTAGAACTTGTTGAACTCCTGAAGGAGTCTTTCCCATGAGATTGGTCTGGGTAGAGATTGCGGATTGGCCTTCCACCACTGGTTGGCCTCTCCCAGCAGAAATGGCCTGACTGCCTGAGTTTTCACCTCTTCAGGTGCTCTAATCAGTTTAAAACAATTCTCTACCTCATCTAGCCACTTCTCAGCAGCGTCACAGTCTGACTTCCCTTCCAACGGTGGAACATTTGCCCTCTTTAGCTTTTCAAAGTAGTATTGGGCATCCCTAACTGGTTCACGGGGTTGCGGGATATTCTGTTGCAGCATCACTTGACCAATTTGAGTAACTCTCTGGCAAAAGTTTTGAAAGGCATTGATATCCGGCATCATTTGTGGAAAAGGTCCTTGGGGTGGAGGAACGTTCTGAACTGGCGGTGGATTTTGGTCTTGCGGTGGCGGGGGTGGAAGGACCTGTGCGGGTGAAGGAGGAATGGGCTCCTGCAACTCGGGTCTAGCTCTTGCTGGTCTGCCTCTTGGTCGAACCACCTGCATTATGCAGTGTCAGGTTTTATTCAATACGAGGATGTCATAATAAGTAGCAAAATTTAATTTATTCCAATAGCATATCTAAGGAGCATATACGTACATACGTTATAAATTAGATTCTGTGATTGGTCATTAATTAGGGTATTATCAATGGGCCGTACCCTAATTTTCCAGTCTAGGTCATCCTAGTCTAAGGTCAACTGTCATCTAGGATCAGAACTTAGATCTAAGATCAAGCTTAATGGTCTACAATCATGACCTAGTTCTATATTCTGCCCGGATCTGGAGCCTCGGCTCTGATACCACCTGTGGCGCCCCGCATCCTGGCCTAGCCGGAATCGGTGCACCCGCCATACTTCACTAAAGAGAGTACCAGGCGTCAATCCGTAACGTATCGTAATCCATGATTAAATGCATGGATTCTCGTGCTTATACATCATCGAGTAAGCGAAACCGTGGCAAAATAAAAACTTCGAATTTAAAACATCCACGAGATCAGTCTTAGTTTTACATCCCAAATCAAAAGTATCGAAACTCTAAAAGGTAAAGGTTTCCCATCACAATTACAAAATCAGTCATCAATCACCACCAGCATGCCAAGTCTCCTAATCCATCCATCTTTTGCTGCAGTCACGGGTAGGGAACCCTAGGTTCATCCTCAATCCATTCTACCTTATTCCATGCAGTCTCTGGAAGGAAAAATAGGGGGGTGAGTGACAAAGTCACCAGCAATTATACTATAATAATTTAGGATTAAATGGAAAGTACATACAAGAACCGAACCCCCAAAATTTCAGTTTAGAAACATACCTGTTCTCCATCCAATACCCGTTAGTGATCAACACTTAATGCGTCAAGATCATAACTTAAGCAAGATCGTTACTTAATAAAGAATATAAGAATAAAAGACCACAACTTGCATAAATTCGTAACGTATCAAAGCTCATTGCTAAATGTGGTCATACTTAGGAGCTACCAAGTTATAACAACTTAGTCTAAGTATCATGTGTCACTACGCGATGACTCAATAAACATGACATACATACATATGAATGTGTGATGCATCATGATAAAATGAGAATATGATCTTTCGTGCTTTTCTTTCAAAACATCATCGTCAAGAGAACAATAGTGTTCAGATCTCTCTCCCGGATCGGAGGCGGTCACGTCTTCCCTTCGAATCTATTATTCCCATATTCGGAACGGTAACGTCATCAGTTCAGATCTATCTTCCCGGATCTGAGGCGGTCACGTCTCCTCTTCGAATCTATTATTTCCGGATTCGGAACGTAACGTCATCAGTTCATATCTATCTTCCTGGATCTGGACGGGTCCTTACTGGCCAGGAACATACACACACGGTACCGGTGGGAAGCGTTCTTTTAAAACAGAATCTTTCCTTTAAAAACGCTTTTAATCTTTCTTTCGCATAAAACCAATGCCATAAATCATGTAAATGACGATGATGCAATGCATGACATGTATTATGCAAACCATGACATAATGCGTTACATATACACGTGCATACAACTCATTCTTTATGCTGAAAATTTCAGCATTATCAACCCATATACACGGCCTCAATCCCTTATGGTTAGGCCTACTAACAAGAATGCTTGTCATGCATATGCATAAGAATGCCCTGTTTGTTCATAATAAAATTCTCGTGACGATACAAAATGCATAAGACACTTAGTTTAATTAATCACGAAACAAGGCTGCTGAATTTCGGCAATTTAGCGCCCCTTTCTTTAGTTTTTCACGTAAATCAAATAAGCCTCTTTTAATTTAGGACAGCTTGGAAACTTATTATAAACATTCCATTAATTGGCGATGGTAAGCCCAAGTCATGTAACTAGCCTAAGTTCATTTGAATAAGGCCTTATAACAAGTCCCTCATTTCTGCACAAAATCTCAAATTAGTAACGCTCACTTATTTATGGTGTTTTACCCTTCAATTAGTCATTCTAAAATAAGTGGCTTACATAGAAGGGTTCACCTCTGTCTTAAGTAGTTGGTAAATAAATTTCGCGGATTTATAATATCGTTAGAGGTATCATTTATTCTTTTTCCTAAAACCGTTACATGCTGATTTCTGGGTTGACCGATTTTACTACAAATTTTAGTGTGACCATGCTGTAAATCTTTTTTCAGAAATTCCAGCTCTCAAGCTTATTAAAGACCTAGGGCTAGTATCCTACCGAAAATTAGCCCAATTGCATATTCCTACGGTCTATTTTCTGGTTACTCATTATGTCGTATAAAATCTGTCTAGCCCAGTAAAATTTCAAGCCTCACCAGTTTTAGTAAAAATTTCACTTAAAATAATCCATAACTCCTTTCAACGAAATTCCAACTCTCTTATCTAATATACACATAAGGCTAGTGTCATACCAAAAATCAACTAAATTGAAAGTCCCTAAGGTCTCTTTTCGGGTCTCACAAAACAGCCTAAAAACTGCCATGCTCGAGTAAATTTCATAGCTTGTCATGTTTCCTTCCTAAATGGCCCTAGATTGCATTGTTTGTCATAAACACTTATTAAACTTCAAACTTACCCTTTTTATAGGAAATTTTGCAGATTCAATCATGCTACAAGCATCATACACAAATCATTACAAACAGCTTGTACTCCATATACATCATCCTTTGGCCAAGCACACCACATTCCTACTAAATCAATATTAGCAAAATTTGGTGCACACACACCCTAGCCCCAAACAGCCCTTTTATGCACATGCAAGGTAAAATCATAACTCCACAATAAGCATATTAAGCTTAATACACAAAAGCATAAATCTTGTTCACATCTTAACCCATATTTCATCACTCCATGCATAAACTACCTCTATTTCTCCTAACCCTTTCCACCGTATGCCCTATCCATGGAAAAGGAGGGATCTTTAGCATGTTCATCTTAGGTTATCACATAATAGTTCTTAGAACCAATAAAGAATCCACCTTTAAGCAAAAACTCACACATATAAGCTATTTAACCCCTAGGCCGAAAGTTTCATACATCAAGGCTTAACGTATCACAACTAAGATTGAATCTTAAGGATTATCTAGCCATTCATGCAAGCACTTTCACATTCAAGCTACAAAAAGTATTGTGTACTTGCCTTTTCACTTACTCCTCTTGAAGGATGTATGGAAGGTTGGAACCTTTCTCCTCTTTTAGGCGTGTACCCCCACGGTTTTGGAAAGGAAAAGGGGTAAATGGTTAGTTTACAACCTTAAGTAAAGGATACACTTAGTAAGGGATAGATTAACTTACCAAAAAGGGCCTTGAGTAGTATTCAAGCTTCTCTAGACTAGAGTCCTCAAAAGATTGAGACTTGTTGAGCCTAGTGACCTTGAAGGTCACGGTTATGAGAAAGAAAATAGCACCATAAGTTTCATCTCATGAAAATGTAGATATCTTCTCAAGAGGGCTAAGAACACTTACCTAATATCTCTTAGTCTTGGAAGAACCTATGAACCTCTTGTTTTGCTCTTGGCTGTGTCATTTGGGGAGAAAGGAAGAGAGGGAGTTCTTCTTCTTGCTCTTGAGGGTCCTTTGAGTGGTAGGAAGATTGAGAGGATTCTCAAGTGTGTTGTTGGAGGGAAATTTTTCTTTCTTGGCTATGTCTTACCCGTTGGGGAGGGGTGTAAGAGGGGTTAAGGTTTACCATAGTAGGGTTAAAGGAGTTAACCTTGATTGCTTTAGTTTATCAAGGTTAATTTATTACTAACCTTGGTTACTTTGGTCTAATCATGGTTACTTTTTAACTAACCCAAGTTACTTTATCCAATTATGGTTACCTTAACCTTGGTTTAAATGATAAAGTAACCATGGTAGGATTTAAAAATCCTCCATGGTTAGCCATTAGGCGGCCGGTTGGTTGGGGGTCTTTAGTGACCCCAACCATGTTTTATCCCCATTTATAAGCTACTTTATTTAATTTATTTTTAGTTTCTTTTCCCCTTATTTGTCTTCAAATGATTAATAAAAAAATGTTGGAGCCCTCTTTGGGCCCAGGGCCGAAAGAAAGAAAAAAAATGTTGGGTTGAAACCAAATTTCCTTGCCATTACCCATACTTGTTTTAAGGGCTTATTAGCTTACTTAGAAGAGGACCCTTACAATCTTAAGGAATTCAATTGGGGCCTTCCCTAACCTTGGGGCCGAAACCTTCCAAGCACTTGGGGGTAAATTGGGCCTCTCCTCATGGTCCAATATTCATACTCGAAAAATATATACGTATATATTACTTTCCGTACGTAATCTAAAATATTAATCATTGACTCAATAAATTGTAATTGCAACCATATCTTGTCATATATTCTCTTAAATAGATCTCAAGTACAAAAGGATTCCTAATTGGTTACAATAAGATGCGCCATCATTGGCGATTTATTTCACCTTTTTTCATACACTGAATTTTTTAATATGGTTTTCCTCCGCCATAAGTGAGGCTTTCAATAAAAATTATCTTATATATATATATATATATATATATATATATATTTATATGTATATAGTTAAATCGGCCAATAGGTTTTTTTCCTTAGTAAAAAGGCTTGTATATATTTTATGTATACATACAAAAGATAAGATATGAAAAAAGTGAGTATTTTAAATCTTATGGATTTATGTATGTAAAGTGCATAGAATTTGTACAAGTATATGTATATGTATGATAAATTCAGCCAAAGGGCCTTTTATTAGTAATAAGGCTTAAATAAAGATTTTGTATATGTATATATGTTAAGGCATGAAAGTAACTAAGTTTTTTTTAGTGAAAGACGGGTGGTACCGTCTGGCTGTTTTATTAATAATCTGCCCTCACTTGTGGCGGAGGAATACCGTGGTTACATGGGTTGTAGGAGACTCTCCTACGTAATAGTAATGAATGATATGTAAATGCATGTACAATAATCCCTACATAGAATAATGAGTATTTGGAAACATTCATATGAGAAATAGACAATGCAACACAAACCAGAAAAACTAAAAATACGAAAATGTTTGAATGTGTCGTTGTTGTCGTAGCACGACTGAGGCTTCATTGCGGAAGTGGCGTAGATGGAGGGCGGTAGCCAGAATGATTTCCAAGGAAGTCCAATCAAACTCCATATGGAATTGTTCCTCACAATAAAAATAGCAGTAAACATGATGCTACAAAATACGAAAATGTAATCCCACAAGATGAAAACGTACCCATGTTTCTTGTATCCAGCGGGAATACAGGCAACGATAAAAATAAGCCGCTGTGTGGAGGGTATGATATGGTCCCAGGCAGGCGAAGACATCCTCACAAAAACAGGAAAAAACAGCTTTATCTGTGGCGACATAGGAAGGATAAACAAAACAATACGAAGAAGAAATACATAGCAACGTTGCCTATACCAAAAGATGATATAGGCAACAGTATCACATGAGAGCCAACCCAATGGGAGACAAGTGTTATAGGCGCAAATGCGGTGTTGAAGGGTCCAATATTATTGCTCCCTAACCTCGCCTGGTAAACTTGTGATGGTGGAAAATAGCAGCGCACCAGAAGCATGCAGGCCGTAACGCGCGAGATTGTGCGCTGCCGTATTTTCTTCATAGGGACAATATTGCAGTGTGGATGCATTAATACAAAGGAAACTTACAGCACAAAGCAGGGCAGTCAAAAAATGTTCATGATACCGAGATGGGTTTAACAGCAATGTTAATAACAATTTGTAGTCGGTTTCCACGATTAGCTTATCATACTCACGCATGTAGTACAAAAGGCAGTAAGTCAATGGCATAAGCTCGGCCTGTAGCGGATAGGTAGATGGTAGGGAGAAAGTAAGACCCGAAATAAATTCCCCCTATCATTTCGAAGAACGGCACTTGCTGCAGCACCCAAGCGTCCAACCGTAACATCCACGTTTAGTTTGGACCTACCAGGTGAAGGCTGCATCCAGCGGACAAGCTTAGGCCTCCGTTGAAGCATCGGAGGAGAGAATCCCCTGTGCACCAAATGTGACAGCGATGTAGCAAATTTTCGGCCCCTGATGGACAAACACCAAACATGTATTTGTTCTCGAACTCGCTCACATAGATGTGTGGATGAAAAAGAGTTTTCACCAAAGAGGATAGAGGTATATTCCTTCCAGATTGTCGATATAGCAAGTTTTGGAACTGTGGCACGAAGTTGACCGATCATAGTTGTTGATGAAGATGTACGCCACCACCGAATTAAAAAGGATTGAACTGTGGACTGCTATGGAAAAGGACCCTTGAACAAAATAGAAAGCTCCTGCCATAGATGTCGTATGTGATAACATTGCAAAAAGATGTGATCCGTAGTGTCAGAATGTGCTTTACAGAAAACACACTGCGATGGGAAAATGTTTTGCCATGCACATAAGTTATCAACTAGAGGCAACGCATGCATCCAAAGTCACCATATAAAAATCTTTGCTCCTGAAGGCAGTGTCGACCACCAAATAAATTTTGAGCAATCAAGAGGAGTCATATTAGCACATAATTCGTGATAGGCCAAGCGTAGAGAAAATTGGCCCGTTGAGTCTGCAGTCCAGCATGCCCCATCCTGCGTGTGCTCAACATGATTGTCCAAGTAATCGTGAACTCTACAAATTCGCTTCCACGTGGGAGAATCATACAGAGTCTCAGAGACTGTCTCCCTTCGTCCATACCGTATGCGACTGTAAGTAGCCCAAAGGCTATTAGAAGTGTGATAGCGCCACCACAGTAAGCAATCATTAGTACGTTGCAGCAAGTATAGGCTACGAATGCCCAAGCCCCTATATTCGACTGGTCTACAAATGGTATCCCAAGCTCTCCAATGATGACGGCCATTCCAAAGAAAATTTGCCATGCGTTTATGAATGACATTGATCACACTTTTTTGCAGCTGTGAACTTGCTATAATGTGTAAAGACATAGATCCTAGAACATGTCGAATTAACACCACTCTGCCCACAAATCATAGAAGCTTGGCAGCCCATGAATTTAACTTTGCATCTACATGAGCAATCAAGGGCGAGCAATAAGAAGCGCGATTAATACCTTTATATAAGTATGAGCCCAAGTATTTCATGGGCAGTTGTGTTAATCGCATGCCCAGTATGTGTGAGGCGCGTGTTCCTAAAACACTTGAACTGACGACCACTTGACTTTTATGGAAATTGACCAACTGTCCCGAGACATTCTGATAATCATCCAAAAAGGACAGGAAGCATTGCAAGTTGGCGTCTGAGACATTTCGGAAGATGACTAAATCATCTGCAAATCCCAAATGCGACACTTGAGGTACCCTGCCTGCGTTGAATCCAATAAGTGAGCCATCCTACATCAATGACTTAAGACCCCGAGAGAAGCCCTCTGCAGCCAGTATAAATAATAATGGTGATAATGGATCTCCCTGTTTAACCCCCTCTAGAGACTAGAAAGAAGCCTGCTGGTTTCCCATTTATAAGCACAAAGCATTTTGTAGCAGAGAGATTATTTATGATAATGCGAACAAATATGTCATGAAATCCCATTTTCAACAAAAGCTGACCAAGATAAGACCAATTTACTCTGTCAAATGCTTTCTCCATATCAAGCTTAATAATGACGTGGCCACCATGTACTGGCCTGTCCAATACATGTACCATTTCCTGCGCTAGTAATACTTGTTCTGTGATGTCCTTTCCTTTTTGAAATCCAGCCTATTCTGGGGAGATTAGACAATTTAAATATTTCGCTAAACGGGTAGCAATTAATCGAGTGATTACCTTTGCCACGAAGTTTGTCAAGCAGATGGGGCGATACTCAAAAAAAGTTTGGGGATTCAATACCTTGGGTATTAAAGTTATCAACGATGGCGGAACGCCTAAGAAAAATTCCTGTACGGTAGTATCATTCTTTCTTTCAAAACATCATCGTAAATAAAACGAGAATAGAGAGTATTCAGATCTATTATCTCCAGACCTGAGGCGATAGTATCATTACTTTCGGATCTATTACTTCCGGATCCGAAAACAGTCATTCAGTCAATCATCGTAATCAGGTCTATTCTCTCCAGGCCTGAACGGTCGTAAATCGTCATCATCAGGTCTGTTCTCTCTGGTCCCAAACGGTCATAATCGTCATCAGGTCTATTCTCTCCGAGCCTGAACGTTCATAATCATCATCATCAGGTCTATTCTCTCCGGACCTGAACGGTCATAATCGTCCTTAGATCAATTAACCCCGGATCTGGAGCGGGTCATGTTGGCCAGGAATTAATGGTACCAATAGGAGTCATTCTTTCAAAAACGGAAATTTTTCTTTCAAAAATAGCTTTCCTTCATTTCTTTAGCATAAAATCAATCTTATGACTCATGCAAATGGGGACAATTCAATGCATGATGTGCAACATTCAGTTCATGATTAAATACATCACACAATACATATACAGGCTTGTCTCTTAAGCAGGAAAATATCCTAGCATTAATACTCTGTTCATGCCGCCACTAATCATCAATTTAGGGCTTGTTTTCATAAACTCATGCCGCACATATGCATGATGAAGTCTTATCTACATGCTATAAAAATTTCGTAACCTTACGAGGTAGATAAAACCATCGGATCATAAATGTACTAAAAAGGGGTACTGCTGAGTCCAGCAGTGCAGTACCCGTTCTTACCTCAGTTTTTTGGGCTATAAGGCCTTATCCAATTAAGTCTAACCCCTGGATACATAGCGAATATATTAAGAAGTAATATTTAAATTCCCAACATCACATATAAGTCCAATTAAATTTTATTAAGGCCTCAACAAAACACTATACTCTGAGGCTTTGTTTTTCTAGATTTTGTCTCGTGACTTCCCCTTAACTGTTACCTAGTAAAATCAGTAATTTTAAGCAATTTCCTCCCATGAGCATATTCCCCTATGTCTTAGGTAAGTACTGTAAAATTTTCAAGGCAATCCAGTACACTTAAGGGGGTCAAATAATTTTCTTTCCAAGTTAAGGTATTTATTGGAACTGCAGTGACCCACTCCTACTAAAAAAATTATTTAGGGCAAACCACAAGTCCTTTTACCAAAATTCCACCTCTCACGTTTACTAAACATATGAGGCTACCATCCAGCCAAAGTTTAGCTAAATTTCATGTTCCTAGGATTCATTTTTAGACCATGCAATACACCACTTAAAACTGTCCAGCTCCAGTAGTTTTGCTTTTTACCACTTTATCTAGTCCATGACTATCCAAATAACCTTATTCCTCTAAGGTGGATTACTAATCATTATATACCTATTTTGACATATTTATTTCCAGATTAATAATAATCTTAAGCTACACACAAATCATAATAAAACAGCCTTGCTGTTTTATACACAACACACGCCATCTTCATGCATTTCACACTTCATGTGGTCTATTCTTAACAAGATTAACTTATTCCTCCAACACTTGTCACACCAGCCCATTCCTTGCACATAGTGGGGGTCATGTCATATTTTGATTTGAGCACAAACATAAACGTGTAGTAAACCATACATCAAGACAACACTTTTTCTTTAAAATCACTAAGTTCTTGTGCATAGTTCTTAGAACATTCGACTAACATTCACATCTTAGAGAGCTAGTCGTTCTAAGCATATCTTCCCAAATAAGGCAAGGTTGCTTAGGATGTACTTGCCTCTTTGATTAAGAAATTCCCTTAGCTTGAGTCTTGGTTGAAAAAGGTTGAAGCTTTCTTCCAACCTTGACACTTGGCACACGGTTTTGGGGAGGGGAGAGATGGACATTAGCTACTATTTGAATGAAGAAACAACTAGATTGAGGTTAGGAGTTCCTTACCAAGATGGAGCTTAAGTGGAGATTAAGATGGATTCAGCCCACCAAAATGTTAGCTCCCTTAGTAGCTTGAAAAATCTCTTCCTAGTGGCTATTGAAGGTCACGGTTTTTGGCATGAAAAGAACCAAAATGTAAGCTTTACTTTTTAGAGAAATGGACTCTACTTTAGAATCTAAGATGTCACTTACCTAGATGAAGCTTGAACTCTTGAAGATGATTCTTGGATCTCCTTAACCTAAGGCTAGCCGTGTGAGAGAAGGTGATGGAGGGTTTGCCCAAGTATGTGAAGAGTCTTGGATCTTTTGTCTTAGGTGAGCTATTGAGTGGTTTGAGTGTTGAATATGGAGGAGGATTCTAGGATCTTTTGTGATGGTTTTCTTCAAATGCTAAGGGTGTGGCCGTTGGAATCCTTAAGGAGTAGAAGACCCTTCATTTACATGGACAACATAATTACTGCCTTACACCATTTACTACATTGAGTTACTTTTGAGGTGGGGTTAAGAAAAAGTAACTATAGTAGTGGATCAAGGTGTCTCATGGCTTCACCATGGTACAAATCCGGCGGTTGGGGGTTTTGTTGGGTTTATTTATCCCTTAGTTACCTTCTTTAATTACACCTTGATTTACCTTTTTAGGATGGTAAAAAAAAGTAACTAGAGCAGTTGTATAGGGGTTACCATGGATTATCCATGGTAATCTGGCGGTAGGGCCTTCCATAGGCTCTTTATTCCTTAATTGTCTCTTGAGGATAATTAGAAAAAGTTGTCTCAACTAAAAGTGGTTAGTTGGACTATTATGATGAAAATGATCCCATGGATTATTCCCCTATGGTGCATCCATCCTATAGAATAAAAGGAAAGAAGATCTTAAATCTTGGATTAACACCCT
This sequence comes from Eustoma russellianum, assembly GCA_036186865.1. Lineage (NCBI taxonomy): Eukaryota > Viridiplantae > Streptophyta > Magnoliopsida > Gentianales > Gentianaceae > Eustoma > Eustoma russellianum. The sequence continues at coordinate 16,336,696 of AP025045.1, forward strand.
ACTTCCCTTTGTGTGTAAGACCTTTGGAATTTCTTTAAGAAGGAAATAAAGTGATTAGTTGAGGCATTTAAATAAAAAGGGATCTCATAGATCCCTATCCATTCCCTTACCCGGCGGTTGGGGAGAGAAAAGGTGTAAAACTTTTTCTCTTTAACTTTTTAAACCCATTTAGTAGGATACTTAATTTTGGTGTAGGCTTTTAGTCTTTGCTTTAAAGAGACCATTAAAGGCTGTCTTGTAAAGGAAGAATATTCTAGAGTCCTCTAAAACCATTGTGGCCGAATTTCTCAAAAATCTTGGGAGGGCAAAATGGTCATTTCACATGCTTCATATGACCTACTTGGAATATTACACTATTTCTTATAGTATTCACCTTAAGAAAAAATAATTGAAGAGAAGTAATAAAACTTGATAAAACGCGCTTAGAAGATCCAACATTTCATTAAACCACTTCATACGAGTCTTAAGTACAATACGAATTTTGTTGGGTACAACAAATAAAGACATCGACATTATATATCGGGTTAGAAATGATCGGAAAATAACCACACAATAAGTTAACGGATATAACAAGACACGACGGGACTAGATAACGAACGTGTCGGACATACGATACGTTTTAAATAAATTAGTCGGTAGAAATCTAAGTTGGTAGACATATTAAACCAAATAAAAATACCCAGTACGAAAATTACACTACACACTTGTACCCAATTGTCACATTTTCGCCAGATAGCGGAATACGTAGAGAGGTGCCTTACTTGTCAGCAAGTCATGCCCGCTGGCCTTCTGCAGCCTCTTGAGGTCCTAGAGTGGAAATGGAACCATGTGACTATGGACTTCCTCACTAGCCTTCCCAAGACCAGAAGCGGTACTGATACCGTTGAAGCCTAAGTAATGTAAGACAACCCCTTAATCACTTAACTGTTGTCCTAAATATTCTCTCACCTCTCAACCATCCTCCACCTTCCTCCTAAATTCTCCAAGTTTTGGCTAAGAGGAAGGGTATCAAGAGCTAACTCATTCGAGCCCTTCATGACTGATCCTCAAATCATTAAGGTATGTATATAGTTATTAAAAATAAATCTTCTATTCCTTGAGGTTTTGTATCAAGTCCAAGTTGTGTCAACCCTAACCACCCCAAACCTGTGGCCCTCCTTCATCACCATAGAAGTATTCTCAAGCTCAAAAGGATAAGGAACTCTAGGAGGCTTAAAACATCCTTCCAACTCCATCCTGGTAAGGGTTCTATAACCTTTTAAGCTCCCTATCCATTATTTAAGAATGTTTCACTCACCTTCTTCTTTGTGTGGAAACCGTATGCTACATTTGAAGGGGGAGATGATTTCAAGCTCTAGGAAGAACCACAAACACTCAAGACAATAACTTGAAGACTGGCAAGGCAAGTCACCTTTTATTCTCCTAGAGACATTGAGGAGCCATGAATAAGAAGTTTTAGTATGTCTGAGACGTTATTCTTGTTTGCATTGAATCCATATCCCATAAACATCATGCTGAAAATTTCGGCCTAACCACATTAATAGGTATTCTGGTACTTGCGAATGAATATACGGTGTTTTTTTCTAGTGCATAGACTAAGAACTAGCACCATGAGGTAAAATAAAGTAGTAACCAAAAGATTGCCTTACCTAACTCACGGTTTTGTGGAGTCTTGGGGGGGAAATTTGACTCACCAACATTATACCACTAGAGTGGTTTAAATAACACTTGGATGGTTAGGTTATCCGAATATTTGATGGTTTAAGGGCTTTTTATGTATGCTTTTGTTCATGTCCATGAATGGCTAAGTGATGGCTCCAAGCATGTAAGGATATGAATAAAAAGGACAACAAGTGAATGGATTAATTTCATGTTGGATGGAACTTATGTTAGAAGATGAAAAGAGGGCGCTTGGAAGGTGCACCCCTCCCTACACCCCTCGGTCTTAATGAAAGAAATTAAGAAAACGAATTACTTTAATTATTATGTCTTTAGGACGATTTAAAGGCCATGTTAATGTTACATTTTCACTAAAAATAGAGGTTAAGAGGCTGTTTTGAGTTGAGTCCATATTTGATGAGGTTTAAGAGTCACAAATAAATTCATATGATAAAATAGATCTTTATGAGGGACTGTTTTGAATATCTCGTTTTATGTAATTTAATTGAGTATTTGTAACACTTTGGTTTTATTTGTTAAAGTTAACAAAGATCGTTTGAGAGCCTAGTCACTAGGAGAGGATATGTGGCTCAAGGAAGAACTTCGAATCATTTGAATAATATTATGATAATTGTTGGTTCACCCTATGATGATTGTTGTGACATGGCCGAATGATTGCACGGGTAAAATGGTAAAAGAGAAGGTTAAGGGCTGCAAAAAATAGAATATTAAGATGTTAAGGGCTGTTGAGAATAAATGAGAGTCATAAAAGCCGAATTAAGGTGCCACAAAGGCATGGAACTGAAAAAGTGGTTGATTCGGCAGTTTGGTACAAACTGTCCAAATTGGACCCTTAGGTCCGTCAAATGACACTATTATTCACGATTGAATAATTACAAACTTAAATGAACCAATTTTTAGAGGTCTTGGTAAGATGAACCTGTTTAGGGGTTAAAAGCGGAAGGTAAAACGTTACGACATGATGCTGAAATTTTGAGCTCTGTGAAATAAATGAGTAATGAACTTAACAATTATAAGATCGAACTTAAGGACATTTGAAACATCAAAAACTTATCACATACTGCATTCTCCATCATGCACATATCATGCCATTTTATAAAGGGTAAAGTTTGGTGTTGAAAGAAGATTACAACGGTTTTAAAAACCCGCCTTGAACAATTTCTTTTTGTGTTTGATTCCGGTATATGTTTTGGACTCGATATCAGGGTATATATTCTGTTCTGGGCCCATATAAGGTATTACTCTGTTCTAGACCCGAACGTAACATCTTGTTATGGTAGTTGGGTTATTGTTCTATTTTTGACTTATATGGGGTATTATTCTCTTCAGGACCTGATATCGAGGTTTTTTTCTGGACCCGTACGTAACATCCTTAGTAGGATAGGAGGTAGATGGGATACAGTTCTATTCTGGGCGGAATCACTCGTAATAGATGATCAGTCCATACAGAGAAAGTAAAGGCCATGGCTTAATGTTTCTGTTTCATTCTGTTTCGTTCTGTTCTGCTCGTTTTTTCTTGCATCACTTGTTTTGTTACGTACTTCATCTCATATGCATATCATCATTTCCCTTGTGAAATGCAACATGACCGTTGCAAAGGTAAGACAGTTACCTACGGGGAAAGATAACGGTAAGTTAAGATGTCAAGGAAACCGATAAAGGATTGATTCAACAGGTAAGTAACTATGTCTAAGCCCCATTATTGTATTGCTAAAATTTCCATTTACCGTTCTGATGTGTTTCTGTAGAATAGAGGATTACTTGCTGGGTTATTTCTCACTCACTCATGTAGGACCAGTATAGCACCACTAGAAGGGGGGAGGGGGTTGAATAGTGAGTGCGGAAAATTCGTTTTTTTAAAACTTTTTAGATCAAATAACTCACTTCTTAAAACAGTTTCTGTTTTCAGATCCTTATTTGAATTATCTAGATGGCCTGGTTGTAGACATCCAAAAATCATAAAATCTGGTGACAATGTGCTCTTATATGTTATAAGTGTCTCACAAAAATTTCAGAATTAAACTCCAAGTCTAATACCTTAAAAAATTGTTTTTGCACAGATTGCGTCAATCTGCCAGAAACAGTGCTCCGAAATGAAAAATTTATTCCCATTAATTGGAAACTCTAAATGACCTTAAAATCTTATGGTGTGACGCTTAAGATGTGTATTTTAATGAGTCAAAACACTTGTTCAAAACTGTTGTACCCAACGAGGAATCACATTGTACTTGAGACTTGTCTACGTGAATTTATGAAAAGTTGCATCTTCAAGTACAATTTATTCATTTTTATGATTACTTCTAAAAATTAGATTCGTGTTAAGGAAAAATATTATGTAATAATTCAAGCATGAATTATGGACTATGTGAAGTGGCCAATTTACCCTAAAGGGCCCAAGGGAATTCGGCCACAAGGCATAGAGAGGGCCTTAGAAGATTTCTTAAAAATTTCAAGAAGGTTAATCTTAAGGGCCATCTTTTAATAAGCCCAAATAGCAATTAAACAATTTTAAGTAGTGGGCAATTTCCTCCAACCCTCCCTAAATTTTCGGCCCTATGAGCTCAAGAAACTCAACATTTCCTTAATTTTTATTTTAAGAAAAAGGGGAAATAATTAGTAAAAAGGACAACTACCTACATAGCTTCTCATTAAACCCACTTGGAAAGGGAATTAAGTATGCTAAGGGCCACTTAATGCCTACCGCCGGATACCCCCTCAAATGGTTAACCAAGGAGCCTTTCAAATATTACCGTGGTTACATTATATTTACCACAAGGTTAAAGTAACCCAAGTTAACCCTTAAAGTAACTCTAGTTGCATTAAAGTCACCCAAGTTGCAATAAAGTAACCCAAGTTGCATTAAAGTAACCTTGATTAGCTAAAGTAACCAAAGTTAATTAACCTAACCATGCCACGGTAACCCCCTTATCCCCTCTTGATTCCCAACGGCTAACCTTAGCCTAGTAGAGGAAATTCTCTCCAAGAAACCTTAACACTCAATCTTCAAGAATTCACAAGAAACTTTCCCTCTCTTTCTCTCCAAGGCACACGACCAAGTTGAGCCAAGAAGGTTAGGATTCATCCAAGTTCAAGTTGTTCTACGTAAGTATACTCTAAACCCCTTAAGAGAATTTTATATCTTACATAGAGTGAAGCTCATGTTGCTCCTTTTTATTGCCCAAAAACCGTGACCCTCTTGGTCACTAGGTACAAGCTTTCAAGCCCTTAAGTGGTACTAATTTCTTAAGAGGTTTGAACACCATTCAAGCTCCATCTTGGTAAGTCAATCTAGCCTCTATTTAGTTATATTTTCCACTCAAGAAAAGGACTAACCTTTGTTCTTTTTCCCCTCCAAACCGTGCGGTATATGTTGTGAAGAGGAGGAAGACTTCACTTATTTCATACTCATTTCAAGATGAGGAAAGGTGTAAGTTTGAAAAAGGCAAGTACAATATAAATACTCATGGCTTGTGTGTGAAAGTATATGCTTGAATGTCTAGATGTTATTAAGTTTTAATCTTAGATGTAAAATGCTAAGTTTGAAGCATGAATTTTTCGGATTCTTGAGTAAAGTGGCTTGCATGTATGACATTTTCTTCAAAGGTGGATTCTTTGCTCTTTGTAAGTATGAATATGATGTTAATCTAAGATGACTATGTCAAAGTTCTCTTCTTTGACATGTAAGGGGGACGTTTGAATTAAAATGGGGAATATATGTGGTTCTTGTGATAGATTGTAACTTGTGGGGTAAAGGATGTGTACAAGATGCATGCTTTATGACTTAAGTTTAATATGTTCATTATACAAATATGATTTAAGCCCTTACATGCATATGAAATGGGCTATTTTGGGGGTATTGTACGTACACGCCAAATATACCAAGAATAGATTCTAGTAGGAACAAAAAGTGCAAGACCAAGGAGTGATTTGTGTAATCTTCAAAACTGTTTTTGAAGTGATGTGTAGACGACCTTTGGAATGTACTAGTACCTGCAAATTCTTATGCTAAAGCTGTATTTGATGATTAGAAAGGCATTTATGAAAAATAACTCAAGTTGACACTTTTAGTAAGGAAAAGTGACAATAATGGGAATTACTGGAACATGGATGAATAATGATACATTTTGCAAGCCCTGAAAAGGGATCTTAGAAGTATGAAATTAAGCTAAATTTTGGTATGACATTAGCCCTATGTATGTAGTAATATGAGAGTTGGAATTTTGGTAAAATAAGTTGTGGTTTGTCCTTAATGGAATTTTTAGTAAACTGGCCAAGCTGAAATTCACTAGACTGGACAGAATTTAAGTGGTGTATTGATCGACCCGAAAATGGACCTTAGAAATATGAAAATGGGCTGATTTTTGGTAGGATGCTAGCCCTATGTTTTTATTAAGTTCTTGAGCTGGAAATTTTGAAAAAGCACTTACGCTTTGATCACAATAAAACTTGTGGTAAAACTGGTTGCTCCAGAAATCAGCAGGTAACCATTTTGGAAAAGTAAATGCATGACCCCTTGAATGTTATTATTCTACTCTGGGAATTTTATGACATTTACTGAAGACATTGATGAACACATCCATGTAAATTGTTCACCTTGGAATTATTATTTTATTGGAAAATTGCCGAAGTTAAGTTGGTATCACTAATCTAGAAAACTGGCCAGAATTAAGGACTTGATTGTATGGCTTTATTCTTGTGGGCTTAGACTCATTTGTAGTGTTTGGGCTTATGAGCTATAATTTTCGGTATGTCTACAGTATTTTCCACGTTATTGCCAAATTAAATGAGACTTAATGGGCTTATAAGAAAGGTAAAAGAAAGGACACTGCACTGCTGAAATTCAGCAGTACCTGTTTCGTAATTAAATAAATTAAGGGTCTTACACATCTCGTAACATTACGAAATTTATATGACGAATAGAACAGACACCCTTATGCGTATGTATGACAAGAAGTCATGATAATGGGCCTAAAACACGATGTTTGGAGGCCGTGCAAACGGAACGATAATTCTAGAAATGTTTCCAGCCTAAAGAATAAGTTTGTACTTGTATATATGAAATGCATCATGTCACCAATTGCATGGTACACGTCATACATTGCATCATCATCATTTACATGATTTATAAAACTTTTTTTAGGAGAAAGAATGATGAAAAAGTGTTTTTAAAGAAAGGATTCCATTTTTAAAAGAACGCTTTCCACCGGTACCGTATATTTCTGGCCAGCAAGACCTGCTCCAGATCCGGGGTTAATTGATCTGATGATAATGACCGTTCAGGCCTAGAGAGAATAGACCTCACAATGATTATGACCGTATAGGCCCAGAGAGAATAGACCTGGTGATTATGATTGATGACGTGACCGTTCCGAATCCAGGAATAATAGATTCGAAGAGAAGAATATGACCGCCTCAGATCCAGAGAGAATAGATCTGAACACTCTCTTGTTTTCATTGACGATGATGTTTTGAAAGAAAGAACGAAAGAACTTATCTTCATTTTTTTATCATGATGCATCACATGTACATGCTCATGCATGTTGCATTTAATGACTCATCGAATATTTGGTACATGTTACTTAGACTAAGTTGTATGACTTGGTAGCTCCTAAGTTATGATCTTCGTTGAGTTATGATCTTTAATAAGTTATGATCTTTGATAAGTTATGATCTTTGATAAGTAATGAGCTGATTACTTACGGGTATTGGATGGAAGGTCAGGTATGTTTCTAAACCGAATTTTTGAGGTTCGGTTCTTGTATGTACTTTCCATTTAATTCACGATTATTTATGGTTTACCTACTTGTGACGTTGTTACTCACCCCTTATTTTTCCTCCCAGAACCTGCAGGAAATAGGGCCGAGTGGATCGAGGACGAGCCTAGGGTGCCTTATCCATAGAAGAGCGATTGAAGGATGATTTGAGGGTTTTTGACGAGACGGTCATGATTGACGATCTTTTATGAATTTGTGTTGGAAACAATGGATTCCGTACTTTCACATTTTAAGAACATGTCTGTAAAACTTATGATGGATGATTAGACGCTTTTATTTTCAAAAGTTTTTATTCTACCTTCGGTTTTGCTTACTTGATGACGTGTAAGCAGGGAAGTCCACATATTTTTTTCTGGACTAAGATATGTTATGGATTGACGCCTGGTACTCTCCGTAGTGAAGTACGGCAGGCGCACCGTATCCGGCTAGGCCGGGGTGCAGGGCACTACAGGTGGTATCAGAGCTAAGGCTCTAGATCCAGGCAGAATATAGAATTAAGTGATGATTTTAGAATCTAAGTTTGACCTTAGAACTAAGTCATGATCTTAGATGAGGGATGACCTTAGACTAGGATGACTTAGACTGAAAAAAAAATTGGAAATTTTGATCTAATGATAGAGCCCTAGTCGATGGCAATTTATAGAATGTAGTCATGCCTGATTGCATGCTCTTAAGATCTTATTTGGATTACGAATTAAGTTTGGCGCTTAATCGGAATATTTATACCTTGAGTAAGACTCCGACGCTCCGTGGTGCAGATGGCATCACGATTTAGTAAAATAACATCATCACTGTCACCCCCAGGAAGTAGTAGGCTTTACTATCGCCAGTTAGTAAGAGTACGTATTCTGGGGTTTGGCAGGGAATCTAGTTCAGAGAAGGCAGAAAGATGGTTAAGTGAAGTTGAAGGTAACTTCATGCTGATACAAGTGCCAGATAGGATAAGGGCACAGATTATCCGACCGTTTTTTGAACGATAAGGACAGCCCGTGGTGGAGGACTTGTATCTAGTCACTACCCCGACCGGTAACTTGGACAGAGTTTCTAGAAGAGTTTTGTGAGTTCTTCCTCTCTCAGGACTTAATCATGAGAAGGGTTGAGGAATTTGACTCATTAAGGCAAGGGTTAGGCATCACCGTCTCAGAGCACGCTCGTCGGTTCGCTACTTTGGGTCGGTATGTTCCTTTGATCATGGAGGATGAAAAGTTTAAGGTGATCAGATTTGTGCATGGTTTTGGCCTCTAGATCAAAACTCGGCTAGTCAGGGCGTATTTAAGAACTTTTAACGATTTATTGGAGGACTGCTGCAGAGCGGAATGTGATAGCAAGAAAACGGAAGGACGAAATAAACGACTTAATGAGCGTATTAAGAAACGAAATAGGAAGTGGGAGCCGTATCCGCATAAGGCTAACAAAGAAACAACCAAGGTACGCCTAATTGCACAAGTTAATGTGAAGTACCTATGTCCTACTTCCTATTAACCAAGTATAAGTGATTATGATATCTTTCTTTAAGTTATGATGAGAAGACCATAAGTAAGTAAGTGAGGTTATTAATGGTAGTATGACCGAGTATAATGCCGTGTTTGGGACTCGGGATCTCTGCCATGATGTGTCACCATCAGCACATGTACATGCTTTGTTGTACACGTTCTATGTGGGGAATCGATCGGCATATCATTTGCTGATATTCTTATCAAGAGCGCTATAGCCAAATTTGAAAACGTTATGACATCACGATATGAAAGCGCCATGTTAGGAAAGCTATGAAAAGCTGGTCATGATTATGAAAATCATGTTTTATGCGATCGGGCCACCTTAGGATGATGATTAAGAATTCCCTAAGTCTATGAAGACACCTCACCGAAGGACGCCTGCTGAACCGAAAGAAAACTAAAGGAACAATTACGTGAGATTTTAAGAAAGAAACTTGTTCTCCCCAACTTTTCGCCCAGGGTGTTTTCGTGTTACTCGTAAAGAAGAAGGATGGAGGCATGCGTCTTTGCGTAGATCATAAAGAACTCAACATGATCACTATAAGGAATAAGTACCCTCTGCCTAGGACCAATGATCTATTTAACCAGCTTCGGATAAACAATTGATAAGTGGTGTATTGCTCGGAAATCAGGAAATTTGCATAGTTAACCTGTATGTTGTTATTTCTTAAGGAGGAAGTCATAGGAATATTGTAATATGGTGAAACGTTACGGGACTATTTTGGAGAGATCTAAAAACAATGGCCATTTGAGAGGCGGAATGGGTTATCCCATAAGAGATGATATTTGGATCAAGAACCAGCAGTGACGATACGATTTGGCATATTCTCATTTTGTATGTATAGCATGATGTTTCCAATGTTTCATGAACAAGCAAATAGTGACACGCGCACGTTTTCAAGTATCAAAAGAGAAAACAAAGATTTATGTTGAACAAGAAACATTTGAAATGTCATAGATGGGACATAAGTTTCAAAGGAGAAACCATGACTTCTAGTTCGATTTTATGAAGTGATTGCGAAAGTAAAGTTATTACGTAGTAAGTCGATCAACGGGACGGATAAATGCGACAAATACCTTGTGAAGAGCTTGGTATGTGTACCTTATGGGAATTATTCCGGATGTCGTTGGATGCGATTTCGTACGTAAAATGACCGTTTTATGTCTACAGAAAGGATGATTACAGCAAACAGTTAAGGATGATCTTTGCCAAGTTTTGCATGTTTTATGAAAAGGAATAAGCATTTAATGATCATGCTAACTCGGAATGGATACCATTATCCGTACGTAGTATCAATATTGAAAGTGCTTAAGATATAAGATGGGTTACGATAACGCCTCTAGAAGATTAAGAATAAGCTCTGATGGGACCTCTAAGATGAGTTGAACGAAGCCGTTCTGAGGGAATTAGATAGACACTTTATTCTGCCTTATCTACCTAAAGATAGGAAAGGAGCATCAAAGACATGCAAGATTGTTGCAACCCCTTAAGTTCCGAGTGAAAGAGGGGCAACGTCACTATGGATTTTGTGACTGACCTGCCATGGACAATGAATGGATATGATGCTATTCGGATTGTAGTCGATCATTTGATGAAACCTGTCCATCTCATGGCCCCGTATGAAGCACTATATGGGAGAAAGTGCCGCTCTCCATTGTATTGGGACGAAATCAGAGAAAATATTTTCACAGGACCCGACCTAGTAGAACAAATGCGAGAGAAAGTAATGATTATCAAACAAAGGTTGCAAGCAGCCCAAGACAGAAGCAAGGTTTGGGCAGACGAGAAACGGCGACCATTGGAATTTCAAGCTGGGGAAAAAGTATTCTTGAAGTTATCGCCGTCCAAAGGAGTTAAGAGATTTGGTATCAAAGGGAAATTAAGCCCAAGGTTTTATTGGACCCTATGAGATTCTTGAAAGAGTTGGAGAAGTTGCTTACCTGTTAGCGCTACCGCCATCACTATCTCAATTACATAATGTATTCCACGTATCTCAGCTTCGTCGGTATGTACACGAGCCTAGTCATGTCATTGAGGAGCAACCTTTAAAAATTGAAGCCGACGCGACATACGTGGAAGAACCTGAAAAGATAGTTGATCGTAAGGAAAAGACATTAAGGAGACGATCCATACCCATGGTTAAGGTGCAATGGAAGCATCACTCGGTTGATGAAGCAACTTGAGAGATGGAAGAAAACATGAAGAACTTGTACCCTCACCTTTTTGATTAACGCTTTTAAGTATCGAGGCCGAAACTTGTAATAAGGGGGGGAGGATGTTGTACCCAACGAGGAATCACATTGTACTTGAGACTTGTCTACGTGAATTTATGAAAAGTTGCATCTTCAAGTACAATTTATTCAGTTTTATGATTACTTCCCTAATTTGATTTGTGTTAAGGAAAAATATTATGTCATAATTCAAGCATGAATTATGGACTATGTGAAGTGGCCAATTTACCCCAAAGGGCCCAAGGAAATTAGGCCACAAGGCATGAGAGGGCCTTAGAAGAAATCTCAAAAATTTCAAGAAGGTTAATCTTAAGGGCCATCTTTTAATAAGCCCAAATAGCAATTAAAAAATTTTAAGTAGTGGGCAATTTCCTCCAACCCTCCCTAAATTTTCGGCCCTATGAGCTCAAGAGACTCAACATTTCCCTAATTTTTATTTTACGAAAAAGAAGAAATAATTAGTAAAAAGGACAACTACCTACATAGCTTCTCATTACCATGGTTACTTTATATTAACCACAAGGTTAAAGTAACCCAAGTTAACCCTTAAAGTAACTCTAGTTGCATTAAAGTAACCCTAGTTGCAATAAAGTAACCTAAGTTGCATTAAAGAAACCTTGATTAGCTAAAGTAACCAAAGTTAATTAACCTAACCATGCCATGGTAACCCCCTTATCCCCTCTTGATTCCTAACGGCTAACCTTAGCCTAGTAGAGGAAATTCTCTCCAAGAAACCTTAACACTCAATCTTCAAGAATTCACAAGAAACTTTCCCTCTCTTTCTCTCCAAGGCACACGGCCAAGTTGAGCCAAGAAGGTTAGGATTCATCCAAGTTCAAGTTGTTCTAGGTAAGTATAATCTAAACCCCTTAAGAGAATTTTATGTCTTACGTAGGGTGAAGCTCATGTTGCTCCTTTTTCTTGCTCAAAAACCGTGACCCTCTTGGTCACTAGGTACAAGCTTTCAAGCCCTTAAGTGGTACTAATTTCTTAAGAGGTTTGAACACCATTCAAGCTCCATCTTGGTAATTCAATCTAGCCTCTATTTAGTTATATCTTCCACTCAAGAAAAGGACTAACCTTTGTTCTTTTTCCCCTCCAAACCGTGGGGTATATGTTGTGAAGAGGAGGAAGACTTCACTCATTTCATACTCATTTCAAGATGAGGAAAGGTGTAAGTTTGAAAAAGGCAAGTACACTATAAATACTCATGGCTTGTGTGTGAAAGTATATGCTTGAATGTCTAGATGTTATTAAGTTTTAATCTTAGATGTAAAATGCTAAGTTTGAAGCATGAAGTTTTCGGATTCTTGAGTAAAGTGGCTTGCATGTATGAGATTTTCTTCAAATGTTGATTTTTTGCTCTTTGTAAGTATGAATATGATGTTAATCTAAGATGACTATGGCAAAGTTCTCTTCTTTGACATGTAAGGGGGACGGTTGGATTAAAATGGCGAATATATGTGGTTCTTGTGATAGATTGTAACTTGTGGGGTAAAGGATGTGTACAAGATGCATGCTTTATGACTTAAGTTTAGTATGTTCATTATACAAATATGATTTAAGCCCTTGCATGCGTATGAAATGGGCTGTTTTGGGGGTATTGTACGTACACACCAAATATACCAAGAATAGATTCTAGTAGGAACAAAAAGTGCAAGACCAAGGAGTGATTTGTGTAATCTTCAAAACTGTTTTTAAAGTGATGTGTAGACGACCTTTGGAATGTATTAGTACCTGCGAATTCTTATGCTAAAGGTGTATTTGATTATTAGAAAGGTATTTATGAAAAATAACTCAAGTTGGGACACTTTTAGTAATGAAAAATTGACAATAATGGGAATTACTGAAACATGGCAGAATAATGATACATATTGCAAGCCTTGAAAAGGGATCTTAGAAGTATGAAATTAAGCTAATTTTTGGTATGACATTAGCCCTATGTATGTAGTAAATATGAGAGTTGGAATTTTGGTAAAATAAGTTGTGTTTTGTCCTTAATGGAAATTTTAGTAAAACTGGTCAAGCTGAAATTCACTCGACTGGACAGAATTTAGGTGGTGTATTGATCGACCTGAAAATGGACCTCAGAAATATGCAAATGGGCTGATTTTTGTAGGATGCTATCCCTATGTGTTTATTAAGTTCGTGAGTTGGAATCTTTGAAAAAGGACTTACGGTTTGATCACAATAAAACTCGTGGTAAAACTGGTCGCTCCAGAAATCAGCAGGTAACCGTTTTGGAAAAGTGAATATATGACCCCTTGAATGTTATTATGTTACTCTGGAAATTTTATGACATTTACTTAGGACATTGATGAAAACATCGATGTAAATTGTTCACCTTGGAATTATTATTTCATTAATCTGGAAAACTAGTCAGAATAAAGGACTTGGTTGTATGGCTTTATTCTTGTGGGCTTAGACTCATTTGTAGGGTTTGAGCTTATGAGCTATAATTTTCGGTTTGTCTACAGTATTTTCCAGGTGTTGGCCAAATTAAATGAGACTTAATGGTCTTATAAGAAAGGTAAAAGAAAGGACACTGCATTGCTGAAATTCAGCAGTACCCTATTTCGTAATTAAATAAATTAAGGGTCTTACACGTCTCGTAACGTTACGAAATTTATATGGAGAATAGAACAGACACCCTTATGCGTATGTATGATAAGAAATCATGATAATGGGCCTAAAACACGAGGTTTGGAGGCCGTGCAAACGGAACAATAATTCTGGAAATTTTTCCAGCCTAAAGAATAATTTTGTACTTGTATGTATGTAACACATCATGTCACGAATTGCATGGTACACGTCATACATTGCATCATCGTCATTTACATGATTTAAGAAACTGGTTTTATGAGAAAGAATGATGAAAAAGCGTTTTTAAAGAAAGGATTCCATTTTTAAAAGAACGCTTTTCACCGGTACCGTATATTTCTGGCCAGTAGGACCCGCTCCAGATCCGGGTTAATTGATCGATGATATTGACCGTTCAGGCCCGGAGAGAATAGACCTCACAATGATTATGACCGTACAGGCCCGGAGAGAATAGACCTGGTGATTATGATTGATGACGTGATCGATCAGAATCCGAGAATAATAGATTCGAAGAGAAGAATATGACCGCCTCAGATCCAGAGAGAATAGATCTGAACACTCTCTTGTTTTCATTGACGATGATATTTTGAAAGAAAAAACGAAAGAACTTATCTTCATTTTTTTTATCATGATGCATCACATGTACATACTCATGCATGTTGCATTTAATGACTCATCGAATATTTGGTACATGTTACTTAGACTAAGTTGTATGACTTGGTAGCTCCTAAGTTATGATCTTCATTGAGTTATGATTTTTAATAAGTTATGATCTTTGATAAGTTATGATCGTTGATAAGTAATGAGCTGATTACTTACGGGTATTGGATGGGAGGTCAGGTATGTTTCTAAACCGAATTTTTGGGGTTCGGTTCTTGTATGTACTTTCCATTTAATTCACGATTATTTATAGTTTACTTGCTGGTGACGTTGTTACTCACCCCTTATTTTTCCTCTCAGAACCCGCAGGAAATAGGGTCGAGTGGATCGAGGACGAGCCTAGGGTGCCTTATCCATAGAAGAGCGGTTGAAGGATGATTTGAGGGTTTTTGACGAGACGGTCATGATTGACGATCTTTTATGAATTTGTGTTGGAAACAATGGATTCTGTACTTCCGCATTTTAATAACATGTCTGTAAAACTTATGATGGATGATTAGACGCTTTTATTTTCAAAAGTTTTTATTCTGCCTCGGTTTTGCTTACTTGATGACGTGTAAGCATGGAAGTCCACATATTTTATTCTGGACTAAGATATGTTATGGATTGATGGTACTCTCCATAGTGAAGTACGGCGGGCGCACCGTATCTGGCTAGGCCGGGGTGCGGGGCGCTACAAAAAGCTCTTCGCAAGTACTTCAACCACGTTGATGCTCTCAACCTTTGTAGATTTAAAAATTAGATTGCACGAGTCTCAGATCTATGAATGTTTGATTGACTTATACTTATCCTAATTTGATGAAACTTGTTGCAAATGAAAGCTAAGATCTTTGGCTATGTTTCTGCAAAGTTTGGTGATTTTTGAAAAACGTTTGCTATTTTTATTGTAGCAAGGAAAATGATGTAGAAAATAGGAACAGAAAGTAAAAATGCTGAAAAGTAAGAACACTGAGATTTTTATACTGGTTCGGTTAAATCAATCTACTCCAGTCTTCTCAGTATTCAATAAACACAAACAACAACTTGACACAAGGGTGACTGGATTTAAACACCAACTCTACCCTTTTACAATCAAACAAACAACCACAACAACACGAACACCACCATCGAACAAATGAATGTTTGATCACACCTTGATCAATCTTTTACACGAGATGAGCGTATGTGGGTAGTATGAACAAAGCCTATATAGTATATGAAATACAATAATGATAGGCTTGAGGCTAAGAAGAAGAGAAAAGAATAAGAGAAGAAGAGAATAATCTTGCTTGAACTTGTATGATTATGAACTTTGGCTTAGCCTTGCTTGAATCATCTTGCCCCCTTTATATAGGGGTAATGGCGGCCCCCTAGTGCTCTCGCCCCTTGAAAATTTGTCTTGAATGCCTTGGAAGATTGTCTTGTATAAATTGGTGACATAACCTTGCTTACTTGGTACAATACGATTGGACGAATGACGTATCATCGCCTAGTTGTCACTTCTTGATAGGCCATTGATTATCCACCTTGCCACTCCATAAATGAGTTGAAAATTCCATCAAAAAATCTGAAGCACATGCTTAAAATCAAGATGGTTAATTTCCAATTAATCATGATATGATTCCCCTTAAATTTTAGAAAAAATTTGGAACATAATGATGCTGAAAATCGCCCCCTATTGAAACATGTGCTGAAATATCAGTACTTGTCTTGAATTTGAAATCCTTCCATGTGTGTTGCCCTCTTCAATGTCACTAATCATGTGTGGCTTATCCTCCACCAATAAAGTGCCAAATAAGCTCAACCTAGGCTCCAAGAAGGTGTCCTAGGCATGTGATATTTAGCTGCACATGTGCTGAATTCTTTTTGTGTAAACTTTGTCAAATAATGCATAATCTTCACATACATGGTAAAGTGCAATGAGCCCTAATTTGATTTTTTAGAACACTCTAAGATGTCTTGAATGTGTAAAAAATATCTAGATACATGTTACAATAATGAAGAAAACGTTCCATATATTTAAAGGTGTAGAAAACCGAATTTTACACTTTCATCGATTACGCGATTTTCCTTTATTTAATCTCAAACTTCTTACACATGTAATATATATTATGTCACACATAATGTACATAAAATAACATGTATTTTCAGCTCCAATGGCTGAAGAAAAAGACATGTTCCTAAAATAAAGTTTAAGTTTGAATTCTCCACAATTCAAGCCAAAATGTGGGTGGTTGATGTGTGTAAACTTGGTATGCCATTTTGGACTGAATTTGACATGTGTACCACGAAATTCTTAGCATTTGAAGTGTACATAGGGTGACCATCTTTATATGGTAAATACGTGACATGTCGGTGAAGTTTTGATAGTCGGCCGATACGATAACTTTTGGTTTATGGCCTCGTGACATGTCATTATAATTTTGATAGAAATATGACTTATAATATATGATATGAGACATGTATATACTCATAAATATAAGGTGTATACAGTGGTGTGACATTGACATACATTTATAATATATATGACGTTTCGGTGTAACGTCGTAATATAAGTATATAGTTTGTTGTAAAAAAAATATGGATATATAATATGTATATGTATGTGGCGTGTATATAAGAGTGTGGAGAAGGAACTTTCCATTCCGAATTTGTTGCCAAATAGCTCTCTCCAAGCATATCTCAAATATGTCTTCATTTAATGAGCTAGTTAGTTTATCTGCTTAAGCACTTCACATAATGAACTAGTTTAGTTCATTAATTATGGCATCTGAAATAGTATAAAGACAACAAATGTTTGACATATGATGTAAGCTTGAATTCTTCATGGCACGTCGGTATGGCAATAATAAATGTTGTACCTCAACTGTACCGTACTTGAAACTATAATGAAATATCGATTCTTCCATGTTCATTTTAATTAAGCTATATTAACGCTTCCTTATTTAAATTGATTTAAGATGGATACTAAACAATTATACAAGTAGATATCACAAGGTATGTGAAATACCATATAAATTCGGCCAAGAGGCTAATGATGAACCCTAGAATAATTTCCTTTTTATAAGAAGGCAAACCTGAATGGTTCTCACAAAAGCAAATTTAAAATAATATTGGATATATAAATAATAATATAAATTATATAAGCATGAGATATAATAAATGTGAAAAGACTAAAATACCCTCCCAAAACCCCACGATTTCGGCCAAGACCAATGCATGGCTCCAGAACTCTCTCCATTATTCTAGCCATTCTTATTATTTAAAGTAATTACCTAGATTGTAATTAAATAATAAAACAATATAAGCATGCAAAACAAAAATAATAAAATAATGAAAAGAAAGCTAGCATGCGAGGCAAAAAGCAAACCCTTCACAAGTTCAAGACTACTTTCCCACCTTTCATAAACCCCTTGTCCCCCTTCACTCCCCATGCGCCGGCCACTCCCCCTTCCCTCCGCCATTATGTATTCTTTAATACTACCTAGAAGCTTCACCCCATTTTCATCTTGAACTCACTCAAGAAGCCCCAAGCAAGACAACACTTAAGCTATTTCATCTCCTTCAACCCCCAACTACACGGCCCCTCTTGGAGCTAGGAAATTCAACTCAACTTCCATTTTCAAGTTCAAAGAAGCATCTAGGTAAGTCTCCTTCCAAGTATCTTAAGTGAATTTTCTATGTCAAGCAATTAAGCTCACTTGGTTCCTCCTCCTACCCCCAAACCCGTGACCTCCATGGTCACTAGGTACAAGTTTTCCAATGTTTTAGGTGGTGCAAGCTCTTGCTAGTTTGGAGCTCCATTCAAAACCTTATCTTGGTAAGTAAATCTAATATTAAGATAGCTCCATTTTTCATTTAAGATGATGACTACCATTCTTGTTTTCCTCCCTTCAAAAAACCGTGTGCTTCATGAATAAAAGAGGAGGAAAATTTCAACCCATCTCATCCAAGATCCAAGCTAAGAAAAGGCTCTAGCTTGAAGAGACAAGTATACCTTAGACACTCATGATTTATTTGAAGAATTAGTGACTTGAGTGGCTAGTTAATTCTAAGATATAAACTTTAGTCAAATATACTAAGTATTAAGCATGAGACCTTAGTGATTCCTTAAGAAAAATGTCTTGCATGTGATTAATTCCTCCCAAGAAGAAATCTTTTCCTACATGCAATATGGTATGAGGCTGTTTTAGGATGAAATACGATTCAACAAAGTGATTCTAGGCAAGAATGGTTCTTGGGTGAAGTTTGAGAAGCTCCAAGATGGTATGCATGTGCTAGTTGTAATTTTACAAGGTTGTTTGGGGTGATTAATATGAAATATCATATAGATGTGTTGCATGCCTAAATAAACATTGTAAAATATGTTCATTTCTCCACACAAGGCACGACCAAGAAAGAGGAGGTGAGGGTGAGTCTTGAATCCAAGAAAGAGCACATTTTGTGAGCACTAAGATATGTGAAAATTGCATGTTAGATGATTTATTACGTAAGTATGTTTGTGTTCAAATTGAAAGGTGACATGGGTTATTTTGGTACAAGAACACGGGCTGTTTATGGAGGTTGAGTGATGCATAAATTAGTTGTAACAAGAATGGATTCAACAAAGTGCAAAGAGAGCAAATATGATGAGTGTCGTGTACAAATTACAAACTGTTTTGGAATGATTCAAAAGATACCTAACAAAAGACACGGAATCTGGAATATTCATGTAACAAGGGTGTATTTGGTGGCTAATAAGCTATTTTATAAGGATAAGGTTAGTTGGTATGTATTTAACATGAAAAAGTGATGAAAGACTAAGCTACTGGAACAGGGCAGTTTTATGTAGTGTATTTTGTAACCTAGAAATGGACCCTAGGAAATTGCAAATGAGCTAACTTTCGGTAGAATTCTAGTCCTGCATGTTTATGACGTTTGGGGGTTGGAATTTCAGAAAAAGGAATTATAGTTTTGTCACAATAAAATTTTTAGTAAAACTGGTCAGTCCAGAATCAGCATGTGACCAATTTCGGGAGAATAATTAAATGATCTCTTTAAAGTTATTGGATTACTTTGGAAATTTAATGATAATCACCTAAGACATAGAGAATCATGTCCATGTAAATTAATCAATTTGATATTATCGTTTCGAGGGAAAACTATTGATTCAAATTTGACACACTAAAACTGAAAAGTTGGGCAGAACAGAGGAATAAGTTAAGAGGCCTTAATTTTGTGGATTTTGACTTATATGAGCGGTTTGGGCCAATGAATATTAGTCCTTGAGGATTTTACTTTGTTATCCAGGTTTTGGTCCAAATTAATTAAGGCTTCAAGGTCATGAAAATTAAGGTAAAGACGACTATTTTACTGCTGGATTCAGCAGTACACTTTTTAACAACTTAATGATTTAGGGGTCTTATTCATCTTAAAACGTTACGAAAATTTTATGACATGAATATAAGACCCTGTGAAGCGTGTATATGGCAAAAGATTATGAAAATAGGCCTGTTTGGTTAATTTTGGAAGCCTCATGAACAGAACGTAAAATCTGGAAAAATTTTCAGCACATGGAAATCATGTCTATGTCGTGACTTAAGCAATTTCTAAGATAGTCCATGCCATGACTTGCATTGCATATTATTTAATGTATCATGCATGATCATACGCATCATGAATATGATTTTTATGGATTTCCGTATGCAAGCAAGTCTTTTCGATTCAAGCAAGTTTTCGTTATGCATATAAGTTATTTATGGTCCCATGTTTTAAAGAAAAACTTTATGACTTCCTTGCCGGCTAAGCATGCTCATAACCCGACTCCAGACCCAGGGTTAATAGGTCTGATGACAAGATAAGTTCTTGACCCGTTCAGACCCGGGGTTAATTGGCCTGATATTATGTTCTGGACCCATTCAGATCCGGGGTTAATTGATCTGAAGATATGTTCTGGACCCGTTCAGATCCGGGGTTAATTGATCTGAAGATATGTTTTGGACCCGTCTCAGATCCGGGGTTAATTGGTTTGTTGATATGTTCTGGACCCGTTCAGATCTGGGGTTAATTGATCTGACACTCTGTTTTCTTGACGATTATTTTATGGGACAAAACGCTGATGATTTTTACCACGACATGTCAGCATACATTGCATCATGCATATTCCATGTGCACGTTACATTATAGGACGTTTATGATGTGAAAGGTAACGATAATGTAAGAATGATATTACTTAAGTTTTAATTAGGTTACCTTCAAGTGAATCAAGGATTAATGGCCAGGTATGAATGAATGTTGAGGTTATTGGGGTTTCCTTTCACACTATGATTCTTTATTTATTTCATGTTAGTTTATTGTATGCTTGCTGGGTGATTTTTATCACTCACACCTTTATTTTTCCCAGAGCCAGAGAATGCTAAGATTGAGTGGATCGAGGATGAGCCGAGAGTGTCGTACTCGTAGACGAGGAAGTCAGGAGGAGGCGATGCTTAAGGACTTTTGTGCTGCTAAGATGTTTGTACTATGAACTGTGTTGGAACTTTTGGAATTTTGGTTTTCTACTGTTTGATGGACTAACATTTTGGGGACTTAATATTTCGTGATGCATGTTTGTTTAAAAGTTTTAATTCTGCCTAAATTTTACTGCCATGTTAAATGTTAGCATGGGAGTCCATGACTTAAGTATGGATTTTCACATGTTGCGCATGACGCTTTGTACTCTCCTTAGTGAAGTACGGCGGGTGCACCGTATTCGGACAAGGTCCGGGTGCGGGGCGCTACAATATATATAAGCATGTAAAGCATGTTTATCTCATAAGCATATCAAATAACAATTTATTCATGCATTTCGTAAACACGTAACATTTAAATCATGCATTTTTAAATCGCTCAAACTCCGATTTCTCAACAACTCCTTATTTATCATTTTTCAGAGCCACAGGAACCTGAGATTGAGTATTTCGAGGACAAGCCGCAGGTGCCTTATCCGTGAGACATGTTGGCGGCTAGGACTGATAGTTGTTTCTGTTTGAGGAGTGTTCGAGAGTACTTTGGGACTATGTTATCATGATTTCTACAACATATGACACTATGGACACTGAATGTTTAATGTTTTAATTTTGCCTGTTTATCGCCACTGTTTGATGTTTCCATTGGTATTCCATGACCTACTCATGGACTTGTATTGGACTCGCATCGACGCCTGGTACTTTCCTTATCAAAGTATGGGGGGTGCACCGTATCAAGACGCTGGCGAGGTGCAGGGCACTACAGCTATGTTCCTGAGATAATAGGTGATGAGAGGCTTAAGATGGGTAGGTTCCAGCGTGGCCTAAATCCTGGAATCCGAAATTGGTTAATTTGTACACAGCCAGGCAATTTTGAGAAAATGCTAGAAGGCTGTTATCGAGTAGAGCGCATTATTGCATCACCAGATCGAGAGGCTAGGAACAGGACTCCAAATCTAGATGATACCGATAATGTTGTACCACACGAAAGTCGTACTGTACTTGAAACTATAATGAAGTGGCATAATAAAATATTAGTTCTTCCAGTACATTTTAATAAGTTTTAATATCGCTTCTTTAAGTATTTTTCCTTAAAGTGAATACTATAAGAAATAAAATAATACTCCAAGTGTGTATTACGGAGTATGTGAAATGACCATTTTACCCCTCCAAGACTTAGGAATTTTGGCCACAATAGTCCTTAAGTGACCTTAGACTAATCCTCTTTTATAAGAAGACTAACCTAAATGGTCTTCTTAAAAGCAAGCCTAAAAACCTACACAAGAAATTATATAATATAAGTAATGATATAATTATATAAGTTATGAAATAGGTGAAATTACAAAAATGACCCCCAACCCTTAACATAGAATCCGGCCAACCCAACGGGTTTCTAGAACCCTCTCTACTTTTCTAGCCTATTCTTAATATTTAATTAGATTACAATAAAACAATAAAATAATACAAAGCATGGGAGGCAAAAGAAGCTAGTTACAAACCAAAGATTGCTTTTCTTACTTTTCATGCAAACTTTGTCTCTCCTTTTACTACCCATGCGCCGGCCTCCCCCTTATTTCTACATTATGAAGTCTTCTTTTAATTACTAGAAGCCTCTTCATCCATCTCCATCTCCGAGTTTCCACCCCCTCAAGAGCTCACTAATCAAGCTATTCAAGAATACATAGACAACTCTCCCATCATCATAGCACACGGTTGAAAGGGCTAGGAGATTCTAAATCATTTTCATTTACAAGCTTCAAAGTTTCATCCAAGTAAGTCACATTCAAAGCTTCTTAAGTAAATTTGTTAATCCAAAGGATGAAGCTTACATTCCTACTCTTTTTCTTGCTAAAACCGTGACCCACCATGGCCACTAGGTGTAACTCCTTCAACCGACTAAGTGGTGCTAACACTTTGGTGGTTTGAACTCTATTCAAGCCTTATTTTGGTAAGAAAATCTAGCATCAATTTACCTGTATTCTCTCCAAGAAACCTTAACACTCAATCTTCAAGAATTCACAAGAAACTTTCCCTCTCTTTCTCTCCAAGGCACACGGCCAAGTTGAGCCAAGAAGGTTAGGATTCATCCAAGTTCAAGTTGTTCTAGGTAAGTATACTCTAAACCCCTTAAGAGAATTTTATATCTTACATAGAGTGAAGCTCATGTTGCTCCTTTTTCTTGCCCAAAAACCGTGACCCTCTTGGTCACTAGGTACAAGCTTTCAAGCCCTTAAATGGTACTAATTTCTTAAGAGGTTTGAACACCATTCAAGCTCCATCTTGGTAAGTCAATCTAGCCTCAATTTAGTTATATCTTCCACTCAAGAAAAGGACTAACCTTTGTTCTTTTTCCCCTCCAAACCGTGGGGTATATGTTGTTAAGAGGAGGAAGACTTCACTCATTTCAATATGAGAAAAGGTGTAAGTTTGAAAAAGGCAAGTACACTATAAATACTCATGGCTTGTGTGTGAAAGTATATGCTTGAATGTCTAGATGTTATTAAGTTTTAATCTTAGATGTAAAATGCTAAGTTTGAAGCATGAAGTTTTCGGATTCTTGAGTAAAGTGGCTTGCATGTATGAGATTTTCTTCAAAGGTGGATTTTTTGCTCTTTGTAAGTATGAATATGATGTTAATCTAAGATGACTATGGCAAATTTCTCTTCTTTGACATGTAAGGGGGACGGTTGGATTAAAATGGGGAATATATGTGGTTCTTGTGATAGATTGTAACTTGTGGGGTAAAGGATGTGTACAAGATGCATGCTTTATGACTTAAGTTTAGTATGTTCATTATACAAATATGATTTAAGCCCTTGCATGCGTATGAAATAGGCTGTCTTGGGGGTATTTTACGTACACACCAAATATACCAAGAATAGATTCTAGAAGGAACAAAAAGTGCAAGACCAAGGAGTGATTTGTGTAATCTTCAAAACTGTTTTTAAAGTGATGTGTAGAAGACCTTTGGAATGTATTAGTACCTGCAAATTCTTATGCTAAAGGTGTATTTGATGATTAGAAAGGTATTTATGAAAAATAACTCAAGTTGGGACACTTTTAGTAAGGAAAAGTGACAATAATGGGAATTACTGGAACATGGCAGAATAATGATACATTTTGCAAGACCTGAAAAGGGATCTTAGAAGTATGAAATTAAGAAAATTTTTGGTATGACATTAGCCCTATGTATGTAGTAAATATGAGAGTTGGAATTTTAGTAAAATAAGTTGTGGTTTGTCCTTAATGGAATTTTTAGTAAAACTGGTCAAGCTGAAATTCACTGGACTCGAAAGAATTTAAGTGGTGTATTGATCGACCCGAAAATGGACCTTAGAAATATGCAAATGGGATGATTTTGGTAGGATGCTAGCCCTATGTGTCTATTAAGTTTTTGAGTTGGAATTTTCGAAAAAGCACTTACGCTTTGATCACAATAAAACTTGTGGTAAAACTGGTCGCTCCAGAAATCAGCAGGTAACCGTTTTGGAAAAGTGAATACATACCCCTTGAATGTTTATATGTTACTCTGGAAATTTTATGACATTTACTTAGGACATTGATGAACACATCCATGTAAATTGTTCACCTTAGAATTATTATTTTATTGGAAAATTGTGAAGTTAAGTTGGTATCACTAATCTGGAAAACTGGTCAGAATTAAGGACTTGGTTGTATGGCTTTATTCTTGTGGGCTTAGACTCATTTGTAGGGTTTGGGCTTATGAGCTATAATTTTTGGTATGTCTACAGTATTTTCCAGGTGTTGGCCAAATTAAATGAGACTTAATGGGCTTATAAGAAAGGTAAAAGAAAGGACACTGCACTGCTAAAATTCAGTAGTACCCTATTTGGTAATTAAATAAATTAAGGGTCTTACACGTCTCATAACATTACGAAATTTATATGGAAAATAGAACAGACACCCTTATGCGTATGTAAGACAAGAAATCATGATAATGGGCCTAAAACACGAGGTTTGGAGGCCGTGCAAACGGAACGATAATTCTTGAAATTTTTCCAGCCTAAAGAATAAGTTTGTACTTGTATGTATGAAATGCATCATGTCACGAATTGCATGGTACACATCATACATTGCATCATCGTCATTTACATGATTTATGAAACTGGTTTTATGAGAAAGAATGATGAAAAAGCATCTTTAAAGAAAGGATTCCATTTTTAAAAGAACGCTTTCCACCGGTACCGTATATTTTTGGCCAGCAGGACCCGCTCCAGATGTGGCACCCCGCACCCCGGCCCATTCGAAGTTGGTGCACCCGCCGTACTTTACTAAGGAGAGTACTAGGCGTCGTCCCATATGTGTCATGATCCATGGTATAATGCATGGATTTTCGTGCTTACACGCAAATAAGTATGCGAAACCGTGGCAGAATTTAAAACTACAAATTAAAAACATCCACACGATCATTCATAGTTTACATCCCAAATCAAAAGTAACGAAAGTCACAAAATAAATGTTTTCCATTTCAAGTAAGTCATCAGTCATCAGTCATAGCTGGCCAGTCATGTCTCCTAAACTCGTCCACTCCTCACTGCGCTTATGGATAGGAAACCCTAGGCTCATCCTCAATCCACTTTACTTTATCCCCTGCAGCCTCTGGGAGGAAAAATAGGGGGTGAGTGACAAAGTCACCAGCAAGTATACTACAATAATTGAGGATTAAATGGAAAGTGCGTAAAAGAACCGAACCCCAAAAATTCGGTTTAGAAGCATACTTGTCCTCCATCCAATACTCGATAGGGATCAGCACTTAATGCATTAAGATCATAACTTAAATAAAATCATTACTTAATACAGAATATAACAATAAAAGACTGTAACTCGCATCAATTCATAACATAACAAAAATCATCAGTTAAGGAAGTCATTCTTAGGATCTACAAGGTCATCACAACTTGGTCTAAGTATCATGTGTCACTATATAATGACTCTGTAAACGTGACATGCATGCATATGTACGTGTGATGCATCATGATATAAATGAGAATATGACTTTTCATGCTTTTCTTTCAAATCATCATCGTCATAAAACAATAGAGTGTTCAGATCTATCTTCCCGGAACTGAGGCGGTAACGTCTCCCCTTCGAATCTATTATTCCCGGATTCGGAACGGTAACGTCATCTTCTTATCGGGTCTATTCTCTCCAGGCCCGAACGGTCATCATCAGGTCTATTCTTCTCCGGGCATGAACGGTCATACCATCAGATCAATTAACCCAGATCTGGGCGGGTTCTTACTGGCCAAGTTCATACTCACACACGGTACCGGTGGGGAAGCGTTCTTTTAAAAACAAAAATCATCTTTTTGAAAACTCTTTTCATCTTTCTTTCACATAAAATTAATGTCATAAATCATGTATGTGACGATGATGCAATGCATGACATGTAGTATGCAAACCATGGCATAATGCGTTACATATACATATAGGTACATCTCGTCGCTATGCTGGAAAATTTCCAGCTTAGTGGCGTCGACTTCCCCTTAGTGATTTCCTATTAAAATAATCATTTTAAACCAAGTGGTTTGCATGTACTCCTTCATATATGTCGTAAGTGATTGCCATGAAAGTTTTACGGAATTACGACATCGATAAGGGAATCATTTATTCTTTTTCATAAGGCGGGTACAAACTGAATTCTGGAATAACCAATTTCACTATAAAATTTATTGTGACCAATCCTTAAGTCCTTTTTCGATAATTCCAACTCTCCAGCTTAATAAACTCATTGGACCAGCATCTTACCAAAATTTGGCCCAATTTCATTTTTCTAAGGTCCAATTTCAGATCAGCCAACATGTCACACTAATTCTGTCAGCCCACCGAATTCCAGCCTGACCCATTTTACTAGAAAATTTATTAAAAATAAACCGTAACCCATTTTGTCAAAAATCCAACTCTCACCTTTTCTTCATTCGTCGGGTTAGTGTCATACCGAGAACTAGTTAATTTGTATACCTCTAAGGTCCATTTCTAGGCAACTCATCAAGTTACTTAAATTCTGTCCAGTACAGTATTCTCACCAGGACCAACTTTACTAGGAAATTTATTAAAAATAAATCACAACTCCTTTTAATGAAATTCCAAATCTCAAATAACAAAAGGAATTTTATACTGGTTCGGTTAAATCAACCTACTCCAGTTTTCGAGGACACCTTCCTCGGTTATCACTAAACAAAATTGACACCTTACCACAAGGGTTGCTAGAGTTACACACCAACTCCAACCCTTTACACAAACGTTACAGGAAATCACACCTTTCACAAACACCACCACCGAACGAATGAATGATTAATCACACCTTGATCAACCTTTTACAACAGTGAGCGTGTATGGTGGTCTATACAAAGCCTATTCAATATATTTGAATATAAGAACAATATACTTGAGAGAGAAGAAGGAAGAAATGTAGAAGAAGAAAGTAAAAGACACTTTTTGCACTTGAGAGAATATGAGAATTGTCCTGATTTTGATTGCTACATTTCTCCTTTTAATCAAGTTGGCCACCACCTATAGGGTTTTCTCCACCTTGAGAATTCTCTTTTAAGTCCTTGGAAGAATGCATTGCATAGATGTGACATCAACTTGCTTACTTGGCACAACTTGATTGGATGATTGTCTTGTCCTTTCTTACTTGACACTCCTTGATCGGATGAGATTTGTCATCACTTGATGATTGTAAAAAATCTGATAATATCATCTAAAAATGTGCCAAAATAGTAGTAAAAACATTTCCAAATAGCATACAATCAATCCCTACTAATTTGCAAAGTGAATTAGTCTCCATTATGTTAAAACATTCGGCTACTCATTTGTATCACATGCTAAATTTTTAGCATGTGTTAAATCATCTCAAGACTTTGAAATATTACCATATTACTATACATCAATTCCTTGTATATTGACAAGCAAATTGATCGCAATTAAGAACATAAAAATCGGCCATATCCATTAACACATGCTGAATTTTCAGCATGTGTTACATTTGTAACAAAGTTTGAAATGTTACCTTGTATAGCTTGCTCCATTATGTCACTAATAATGTGTGGCTTATTCTCCACCAATTGAGATGCCAACTAAGCTCCATATAAGCTCCACCAAGGCTGCATTAGGCGTGTGAAGTAGGATTGACCATATGCTGAATTTTATTTTTGTAAGCTTTATAAAATAGTACACAATAATTGTACACATATGGTATATTCCAATCAGCCCTAATTTGAATATTGTAGAACACTTTAATATGTATTAAATATGTAAAAAAGTGTCTATATACATGTTACATGTCATGCCAAAAAACGTTCAATGTGTTGTGTTCGTAGAAAACCGAATTTTCGACTTTTGTTGATTACGCGATTTTTTTCCGATTAAATTCAAACTTTTTGCACATGTTATATATATTATGTTACACATAATATACATAAAATAACTTGAATAATCAGATCTAATGGATGAGTAAATTTGGCGCCCACATGTGCTTAAAATGTGAATTTGGAATCTCCACAATTTGGCCTTAATTGGGAGTGATTTGTGTGTGCCAACATGGAATAATTTTATAGGTGAGTGTACCATGTAAGCCACGAAATTTGTGGCCATTTTTGAAGTGTAGGGGCTGGCCATCTATATATGGCAAGTACGTGACAGGTTAGCGAGGTTTCGATAGTCACCCGATACGACAATTTTTGGTTTAGAACCTTGAAACGTGTCGTTATAATTTTTTCATCACCATGACTTATATCATATTATATAAGAGCTGAATATACTCATAAATATGAGGTAAGTATAATGGTGTGATGTTGACGTACGTTCATAATATATACAACGTGTCGGTAGTACGTTGTAATATATGTGTATAGTGCCTTTAAAAAAATGAATATATATATTTAAATATATATAAAAATGTGTGATATAATGAGGAGAGGAGACTTTCCATTTTCATGTTTGTTTCCATCATGCCTTCTCCAAATATATCTCCATTTAATGAACTATTTAGTTCATTTAACTAAATGCTTCACTTAATGAACTAGTTTAGTTCATTAATGGTGGCACCTAAAAATAGTTCAAAAACAACAAATGTTTGTCATTTGATGTAAGCTTTAAAGCTTCATGGCTTGTTAGTACGGCAACATTATATATAAATTATATAAGGCAGGTTTGTCACAAAAATGTGTCAAGTAGTAAATTGTGCCATGCATTTATTTAACACACGTTATTTGAATCATGCATTTTGTGAATCACTCAAACTCTTTTTCTCAACAAGCACAAGACTCAAGAAGGGGGATTCAACAATCGAAAAGAAATACAACAAGCCCAAAGCAAAACTCAATGCGTGTGTTCCTTGCTTAGCCTTCTCTTCTGATGACGAATAGAGATCATAGTTCTTCCATATTTAAGTATAACGAGAAAAATCATCAACAATCACACAAGCATAATGACGTCCACCAAGACTCGTAGTGCGACTAGGACCAAACAAATAAATGTGTAATAATTCTAAAAGTCTAGTTGTGCTAATTTCATTTTTAGGTTTTAGTGACTCGCATGTTTGTTTGCCTCTTATGCAAGATTCACACAACTGAAAGTTGTCTAAATCAAGTGTAGACAATCCTCGTATTAGGTTCTTTCGTTGGAGTTTTTCTAGTGTAGAAATGCCAATATGTCCTAAACGTCTATGCCGCAAATTTACGTTAGGCTCATTTGATATGAAACAATTAACCTTAGCGTCTAACATATCATCCATAGAAAGCGTAAAGATGTTTCCTTCTCGTTTTCCTTTTAGCACTACTTCTCCATTTTTATTTATGATATTGCAATAGGGATGAGTAAAGCACACACCGAAACCATTATCAATAAATTGTGAAATGCTAAGAAGATTATAAGATAGCTTGCTTACCAAAAATACGTTGGAAATTTGAAGGGTGCTTGGGTTTCCAATTGTACCTTTTCCGATGATCTTGCCTTCATTGTTGTCTTCAAAGGTCACGGATCCGCCTTTTGTGACCTTCTTCAATTTAGTGAACAAGCTCGGGTCACCCGTCATGTGCCTCGAGCAACCACTGTCAAGGAACCACTTGATAGATGTATTTTTTGAAGTGTGGGTTCCCTGCAATATACAAAAGTGATTTAGGTACCCTTTTAATTTTGGGTCCTCACGAGTTAGTTACTCACCTCTTAGTAAAAGTACCTTTTGGTACCCATACTTGGGTGACCATTCCCGGTCTAGCAAATGGCAAGAATGTAGATGAAGGTGCAATGTAGTAGACATGTGGTGAATGCACTTTGGGCCTTTGGCCAAGAACTCCTTTATACGCATTATATGGAGGACGTTGTTCATATGTCCTTATGTTAGTGTGCGTAGTGCGTGATCTAGATGGATGAAATGAATGTCGTGTATGCATTACTTTTTTCTTCTCGTATCTATATGGCACAAAATTATATTTTGTATGATATGAAGAAGAAGTAAAACGAGATGAGGGGAGAGGGGGTCTTTGCATCATCTTAGACGCCGTATTTGCTTTTGGAGTGTCTACTTTCTTAGACAATACAAACTTGGTTGGTTTAATTGATACTTCATTTGTTTCAATGTATCCTAATCCTGTTTTATCACTATTATGCTTTTGTGATAAAATAATACGATCTAGCATGTTAGATTCCGTATCAAACTGTCTCATCATTTTCTCTAAGTCCGTATTCCTTGATTTCAAATTTGAAATCTCGGATTTCATTTCCTTATTTTGTGTGGTCAATGATGAAATCTTTGTCTTTAATGTATTAATGATGCATGACGACTCTTCTTTTGAATCGTTTGATTGAGCGACAAGATTCTCGTTAGAAGATTCTAACAACTTCTTGTCTTCAATTAATCGCTTCTTTTCTTTAGCGAGAGTCTTAGTAAATTTATGCAATTCTAAGTACTCACTGAAAAGGTCATCATAAGAAGGCTCAGAGTCAGATGATACCTCGTTTGATGCTTTGGACACAAAGCATACTTGTACATTCTCCTCTTCTGTCTCTGTCTCGGAATCAGATGTATCACTCCAAGTGGAGGCCTTGAGAGCTCTTTTCCTTTGCTTAGGTTCTGGGACGAGTCTATTCTTGTTCCGTTCCTTGTCAGGGTGTTTGTTTGTTTGTTTGTCCTTATTAGGACAGTCATATGATAGATGTCCAAGTTTAACGCATTCGTAACATTTAACATCCTTGTCATTTGTCTTGTTCTTATTTCTTTTAGTCAAGGTAGCCTTAGTTTTGTTTCTAAATGACTTTCTCATGAATTTTCTTAAGCCTTTAGCCAATAAAATTAAGTCATCGTTATCTGTTTCAGAATCACTATCATCTACGTGATCGGAAGAAGTAGAGACGTATTCATTTGATTTAAATGCAATAGTCTTACCTTGTTTTGATGATTCCAATTTCCTTATGGTGAGTTTGTTCTCATAAACCTTAAGTGATCCAATTAATTCTTCCATCTTAATTGACTTAGTTTCGTTGCTTTCTTCTATTGCCGTTACTTTAAGGTCCCACTCGGATGGAAGGCTTCGCAAGACCTTTTGTACCTTTTCTTGCATAGTAAAGGCTTTGCCAAGAGACTCAAGAGAATTGTAAATGTTAGTCAAGTGAAGATCCATATCAACGATAGGTTCATTTGGCAATAATTTAAATGACTCGAATGTGGACATAAGCATGTTAATCTTGGACTCTTTTACTTGACTAGTGCCTTCGTGTTTCATTTCGAGAATTCTCCACATTTCTTGAGCATTAGAACAATTTGAAACATAGCTAGATTCACTTTTACTTAGTCCATTTAGAAGTAATTGCATAGCCCTAGCGTTCATGCTCAGTCTCTTTTTATCATCACTAGTGTACTCTTGCCTAGGCTTAACGACCTCTAGTGTGACTCCATCTACAGTGGATAATTTTGATGGAACAAAAGGACCATCTTCTATAATTAACCAAAGATTAATATCAATTGCCATAAGGAAAAGTTTCATTCTTAACTTCCATTGAATGAAAGACTCACCGTCAAAGAGAGGAGGCCTTTGACTAGACATACCTTCTTGCTCGGTT
Organism: Eustoma russellianum; assembly: GCA_036186865.1. NCBI lineage: Eukaryota > Viridiplantae > Streptophyta > Magnoliopsida > Gentianales > Gentianaceae > Eustoma > Eustoma russellianum. The sequence goes on from AP025045.1 coordinate 16,368,685, forward strand.
TTGAAGTTTGTGGTTGCCATCTCACTTAGATCGTTGGATCCTTTTGATGTGAGTGTTCCTGCGCTCTGATACCACTTGTAGGATCTGCAAAGCACCACTAGAAAGGGGGGGTTGAATAGTGGGTGAGCAAAATATGGTTTTTAAAATAGTTTTAAACTAAAAACTCAACTTTTGAAAACAGTTTCTGTTTTCAGGACTAGTATTAAAACGTTTTGAAAACTAGGTTGCAGGTCTTCAAATATTCTGAAATTTGGAGAGAACTTATTCTCAGATGTTATGAGTATCTCCTAAAAATTTCAGATTAAAATTCAGCCTGTAACCCCTTGAAAAATCGTTGGTGGTCAGATTGCGCAAATCTGCCAGATTGAAAAATTAATTCCTATTGGTCCGTAACTCCAAATGCTCTGAAAATTTAATGAATAACCCCTTATTAGTTTTATTTAATTAGGTTGAAACAGTTTTGAAAAATTCTTTTGGGAAGATAGTCAAATACGTTCAAAGTCTCAACCTTTGCAAGCCTAAAATCAGACTGCACTAGTCTCAGATCTTTATATGTTTGCATGACTTATCCTTGTCCAAAAGGGTTCAAACTTACGCCAAATTAACCTTAAGACGTGTGGCTATGATTCTGAAAAGTTTAGTGATTTTTGAACTTCTTTTACTATTTTTACCAACATGATTAAAAACGACAAACAGTGCTAAAACTGAAAGTAAGTGCTGAAAGTAAATAACACCAGGAATTTTATACTGGTTCGGTTATAAACAACCTACTCCAGTCTTCGAGGACACCTTCCTCGGTTAGCACTAATCACAAAACACAAAATAGCATTGGAACAATTTGAAACATAGCTAGATTCACTTGTTTTTGTCTTGCTCTCTTCTTTCCTTTTAACATTGGTGGCCGCCCCCTATGATGCCCTTCTCCTCTTGAAAACTATCTTCTAAGTCCTTGGAAGAGTGTATTGCATCATTGTGACATTGTCTTGCTTACTTGGCACCTCCTCATTGGATGATCATTAAGCTCTTGCTTACTTGGCATTCATTGATTGGATGGATGTTGTCATCACTTGATGACTAGATAAATCTGAAATTAAACCTCAAAAAGCATGTGTCAATTAGCCATAAAATTATTTCCGTAAAGCATATAATCATCCCATTTATTTTGAAAGACAAATAACTCCAATTTACCATGCAAGAGTTCGGCCATTACTCCACTTGCACAAGGTTAAATTTCAGCATGTGTAACATTTGCATTTCATTCAAAATATTGCCAAGTTTACTTTGATTTAATCCAAGAAATTAATTACCATTTAGTAAAAGACATTCTTATCATTTTTGAAATAAAAATTGATCACCAATAGTCCCTAGAATTCGGCCAACATGCACTACACACATGCTGAAATTTTCAGCACGTGTGATATTCAAAGATATCACCAAATTTATTCCATAATATATTAAAAACATTTCCATAACATCTTTTAATTAATCCACATGATTCGAGATAGTAAAATATGGCTCATTAACTTGAGAAAATCGGCCAGCATACAAATACACATGGTGAATTTTCAGCATGTGTCACAAATGTGACAAAGTTTGAAATATTACCTTTTGTAGCTCCTTTCTTTATGTCACCAACATTGCATGCTTCATTATTGGCCAATCAAGATGCCAACAAAGCTCCACATATGCTCCAACATGATAAGTTAGGCGTGTAATAAAGATAGTGCATGTGCTGAATTTTATTTTTGCAAACTTTATAAAAAAAGTACACATTTAATTATACACACATGGTATATTTTAATCAGCCCTTAATTGATTTTTCTAGAACACTTTAGGATGTATGAAGTATGTAAAAAGTGTCTAGATACATGTTATATGCCATGCCAAAAATGTTCCATGTCTCGTGTACGTAGAAAACTGAATTTTCGACGTTTATCGATTACCCGATTTTTCTTTAATTAAATTCCAACTTTTTGCACATGTTATATATATTATGTTACACATAATATACATAAATTAAACTTTAATATTCAGCTCACAAGGCTGATTAAAGTGGCGCCTAAGCATGTGACAAAATTTAAATTGGAATCTCCACAATTTGGCCTTAATTGAGGGCGATTTGTGTGTGCCAACATGGAATGATTTTATGGCTGCACAAACCATGTAAGCCACGAAATTTGTGGCCATTTTTTGAAGTGTAGGGGCTGGCCATCTATATATGGCAAGTACATGCACGTTGGCGAAGTTTCGGTATTCGCCCGATACGACAATTTTTGGTTTAGAACATTTTAACGTGTCGTAATAAATTTGTCATCATCATGACTTATATCATATGATATAAGACCTGAATATACTCATAAATATGAGGTAAGTATAGTGGTGTGACGTTAACGTACGTACGTAAAATATATAACGTGTCGGTAGTACGTTGGAATATATGTGTATGTGCCTTTAAAAAAATCTGAATATATATATATATATATATATATATATATATATATATATATATATATATGGTAAATGGCAATTCCTTTCGCTCCGGGCTCATCTGGAATCGACATGACCGAACCTCCATCTTTCGCTGCCGTGGTTTCTGGCGCCACCACTTCTCAGTCCATCAACATCTCACCCAAAACAGTATCTCGATATAAAGGTATTCCCTTAATATCCTTTCTAGATTCGGAGATTGATGAACTTGCTGCTCAATTCAAATATTCGCTAGTAGGAACTTTTTGGTATGGTAGACCTCCATTAAAGGTGATCAGGGAGGTTTTTGAAAAGATTGGTTTTCAACCGGATCTTCGTATTACTCTTATTGATCAGACACATATACTCCTCAATTTTCGAAATGAAGCAGATTACTTACGTTGCTTTTATTGGAGATCATGGCATATTTCTGGATGCCATATGCGCATCACCAAATGGACTGTCGATTTTGATCCGTCCACTGATGTGCCCATTGTGCCAGTATGGATCGCTTTGCCTGGCCTTCCCATACATCTTCATCGCAAAGAGGCCATGTTTGAAATTGTGAAGCCAATTGGAAGCCCTATAAAACTTGATGTAGCAACAACGGACGGTCTACGACCATCGGTTGCACGGGTATGTGTGGAGGTTGATATTTCCAGAGAATTGCCGCAAAAGATTTATCTCGAGGCTAAAGGCCGATTTATTCTGCAAGCTGTTATTTATGAGGATTTACCTTTGTTTTGCACTACCTGTCGACGTTTGGGCCATGCGGCTTCATCATGCACGCCCTCGTCGGTGGAGAATATTCCGCCACCGCCGCCACCCCCTCCGCGCCATTCACAAGCGCAGCGTTGGACTTCGGTTAAAAAACATCCAGCTGCTCCATCCAATTCTTTGGCCCAGGCGCCATCGTTGTCAGAAATCCCTCCCTGCGAACGTTCCCCAACTCGCACAGATGCACCGCCTGCTGATACTACAGAGGATGTTTTGGATCCAGTGAATGAACCGCTCGAACCAGTGAATGAGCCGCTTGACCCCAGTGACATTGGTCACTCATCTTATACAGACCTTCCGGTGACGGATACAAATGAGATACCTATTGTGCCGGAGGATGTAGCCACTCGCATCCAGCAGCTGCCTTCTTCTCCAGATACGGAAATCTTAATCTCTCGCTTACAGGACTCCGCAGATGATTTTATTCAGGTTGTCCCACGTCGAAAACGTCGAGCAAAGAAGGATCTTCCACCACTACCTCCGTCGTCTATTCTTACACGCAGCGCCTCGCATGCGGTACAGGGAAGTAACACTACACTCTCTCAATGAATATTATGATCTGGAACATACGATGTCTTAGTGCCTCCAAACCACGTTTACATCAACTGATTCGTGAACATCGATTAAATTTACTTATTCTTATAGAGCCTAAACATGCATCTCATGTTGTTTCTCGATATGCTTTAGAGTTCGGATTTTCAAATTCTTTTGCATCACAGTCTGAACGTATATGGTTTTTCTGGCGCGACACTCACTTTGATTTGGTCTCAGTTCAGGATGAAGGCCAAGTGGTACATTTTACCCTATTATTTCGACAATTACAATATACTTTTGTTCTCTCGGCAATCTATGGCAGCCACACTCCTATCTTACGCCGAGCTTTATGGGAATCATTAAGTACTTTTTCTGACAGTATGACGCTTCCTTGGGTTTTAGGGGGCGATTTCAATACCTTCCGCTCTCTATCAGATCATGAAGGACGCTCTCAGCCTTCACTCTCGGTTTTACAAGATTTTAATGACTGTATAGAATCATGTGGTTTGATGTCATTACCATTTCAAGGCTCTCGGTTCACATGGTCGGATGGTCGAGGTCTTGGCAGATTGCGTCGACGCTTAGATTGGTTGTTTATCAATTCTGATTTTCATGATAAATTTCAAGACTTGCAGCTCACACATCTCCCCCGCATTGCTTCGGATCATACGCCATTACTACTAATATGTCGACAGGCTATAGGCGCACAGCGTCGCACATTTCGTTTCTTAACTTCATGGCTGCACCACCCAGACTTCCATGCTTACATGCGAGACGCATGGTCTGCGTATCCAACCACGGGAGGTATGTATGGTTTTTATAACAAATTATTTACGTTCAAAAAGGATGTGCAGCGATGGAACAAAGACATATTTGGTAATATTTTCTCACGGGTCCAACACGCTGAGGCACAGCTTACACAAGCCGAACAACAGTGGGATATGCAACCAACAGAGGCAAACCGTACAGCGTATCACCGTGCAAAGGCCGAATATCAACAAGCCGCTTCTTATGAAATGCATTATTGGAAACAAAAAGCTCGAGTCCGATGGTTGAAGGAGGGAGATGCCAATACTCGATATTATCATTCTATAGTCAAAGGCCGACGGCTACATCTTACGATTCAGCAGATCCAAACATCTACTGGTCTTCTCTGCACAACCCCTGCTGATATCATGACTGAAGCTGTGTCTTTTTATACATCTTTATTTGCGCGAGAAGCTACAGGCAACTATGATCAAATTCTCTGTCATATTCCATCCCTGCTTTCCTCAGAGGACAACGACTCTCTCACGCAGATTCCGACGCCAGATGAGATCAAGACGGCGGTTTGGCACTTGGATCCACATAGTGCAGCGGGACCAGATGGTTTTGATGGTAGTTTTTATAGATCTTGCTGGTCAATTATACACACGGATGTTGTTTTAGCAGTTCAGGAATTCTTTCTAGGCGTTCCGCAGCCCAAAGCAATGGCTAGCGCATTGATCACATTAATCCCGAAGAAACCCTCTCCTACTACCTTCAGTGATTATCGGCCTATATGTCTCACTAATTTTATCAGTAAAGTTTGTACCAGAATTGTTGCTAGTCGTTTGAGTAAGTTATTACCGCGCTTGATATCTCCAGAACAAACGGGCTTTCTTCCGGGTATGGACATTTCAAACTCAGTTTTATTGGCCCGTGAGATGATTCATATACTTGATCGAGGGGGTTCGCAACTTTGTCTTAAGTTGGATATGATGAAAGCGTTTGACAGAGTTAGCTGGGAATACTTGGAGTTACTTCTTCGGGCCTTCGGATTTTCAAGTTTTTTCACGCGGATTATTCTGAATCATTTGAGTGCGACCACGTTTGCAGTGTTGATCAATGGTCAGCCATCTACTTATTTTCGCCCATTTAGAGGAGTTAAGCAGGGAGATCCTTTATCTCCTTTATTATTTATTTTAGCAGCAGAAGGATTTAGCAGGGGCTTAAATGCTCTGACAGCAGCAGGCATGGTACAACCGTTCCGCCTGGGACGAATACCTTTCCCGATCACACATTTGGCTTATGCGGACGATCTTCTGGTATTTCTTCGAGGTACACAGCGAAACTTGAGACATTTTCATACCTTTCTTACACAATATGAAACTGCTTCAGGCCAGAAAGTGAACTTTCAAAAGAGTAGTATGATTCCTTCGGCTGCTGTTACGCCACAACAACGTCAACATTTCATACATATTCTAGGGCATGCGTCTTTCATCTCTTCCATTTAGGTATCTTGGATCCTTTTTACACAAGGGTATCTCTCGCTCTCATCACTGCGTTTCATTGCTACAGCATATAGATGATAGACTTCAAGGGTGGCACGCCAAATTATTATCTCAAGCAGGCCGACTTGTGCTGTTACAGTCGGTAATTGCTGCGTTACCTCTTTCATGTCATGGCGGCGGGTGGCATACCAAAGTCGGTTATAAAGATAATCCATCGTAAGATGGCTGCATTTTATTGGGGACGACGATATCATTGGGTCTCCTGGAAAAATATTACCAAGCCACAGGCTGAGGGAGGTTTAGGGCTACGGGACTTAAATGTTCTACAGAAGGCATACCATTGTCGTATTTGGTGGTCTTATCATCAGAACACGACTATGTGGAGTAAATTCATGCACGCAAAATATGGTCAGCGACGTGACTATCATCCACGGCTACCAGATTCATCTATCTGGAAGACTATCTGCCGGGTTCATTCTTTCTGCTCCCTACACACAATGAGACAGGGTGATCAACTCACATGGTTACCTACAACACTGGGAGAATTTTCACTCAAGAGTGCCTATGACATCTGTCGGACCTGCTCTTCGTCTATGCTGTCGGCTGCGTTTATTTGGTCCAAGCATCATTCACCCTCTATTCGACTTTTCCTATGGCGTATATTTCATTCAGCATTGCCTTTTCAGGATTATATTGGAAGCTACATTGCGGCGCAACCAACACAATGCCCGTTTTGCAAGCGCAATTCGGCCACTATAGATCATGTTTTCTTATCTTGCTCTTATGTTCACCCTATCTGGTATTATTTTGCAAGTGAGCTTCATTGTCCCCTCCCTTCTTCGTCGCAACTACGTCAATATCTTCTTGCTTGGTGGTATCGGTCATCTCTTTCTTCGCTTATTGGGGTTTATAAAATAGTGATTCCCGCCATCATTGTCTACAATATTTGGTGCGCTTATACTTCCATGGTATATGGAGACAAAAAATCTATAACAACATTTTCTCTACGATCATCCATTCATTATGATTTAACTCTCTGGCACAAAAGAATTGGAGGATCTAAACTTGCTACCTACCCCAGGCAGATATTCAGTTGGCTTCTTCCCCCTAGACCACCTTGACCATTCATAGTTCGGTGGATTACACCACCTTCAGGCAGATTGAAACTTAATGTGGATGCTGCAGTGGGTCGACACTTTGCAGCAGGCGGTGCCATATTACGTAATCATGCAGGCTTATGTCTAGGAGCCATCTCATTCCGGCTCCCGCAAAGCACTCCTCTTCATGCAGAGATCCAAGCTGCACTTTTTGGTCTTCTTTATTTCCTTCCACTTTATCGCTCAATTATCCTTGAGTCAGATTGCGCCCAACTCATTGAGCGGCTAATGCATTCCCATGCAATCCCTGGGAATTCCCATCTTCGGTGGCTACTTGATTTAGTTCATTCTCATCGGCTTTCTAGCGGTCAGATTTACCGTGAAGCAAATATGGCAGCACATTATTTAGCACAGCATGCATTGTTAAATCCAAGGACGACATCCTTTACTTCGGCTACGCTCCCATCCATAGTCCGGGCGGCTGTCACTTTAGATCTCACATCGGTCCATTTACGGATCCCTTGATATTTACGGTCTTCCACATGGATTGGCGCCATTTTGACTCTCTTGCCTGCGCCCACTGGGCTGCAGGCAGGCACGGTATGATTACACATCCTTTCTTCTATGATTTCCGCGCTTTCTTACATAAGTATCACATGTTATCTTGTCTCATTGGTGCAAATTGGACTTCATACTGGTGCGTTTATCACATCTATATTTTCGCCTTGCTGAACGGAGGACTATGCTGCTGGATCATAAGATTACATCAGGAAGCAGCTATTTTCAGATTCTTCCCTGCTGGAATATATACACTGTCGCCTTGGCTGCCTAGTCAAGGCGGCTTGGGTATGCATTTTGTCGTTCTGCTTATGCTTATTATTTTTGGACTTTATACTCTTCTAATATGTTCTCTTCATCCGCGCGAGATCACCACTGTGGCAACTATAATTTATGCGGACCAAGTGCATCCTTTCATGGGTCTATCACGGAGGCATCAAATTTTCCATGGAATCTTTGGGGTTTGGTTCAACGCAGGACAACTAAGATCAAATGTTGGTGTTCACCCTGTCTGCAGCTTCACATTATTACTACATCCGACTGAAGCAATGTATCTTCAATTGTACACAAAGTTCCATCTATATCATATCAATGACAGCTGTATCAATATGTACGCTTTTTCCTTCGCCAAGGTTTTATCCACAAGGGTGGTTTTACTTGGCAAGGTTTTAATGCGGCATATCATATACGACTGGAGATATGAGATTATTAGTTCATTAATTCCTTTATTCGCATACTCAGTTTTTTCTGTAATATGGTTTTCCTCCGCCAAAAGTGAGGTTTCAGCTCAATAAAATATTCCGTTTCATAAAAAAAAATATATATGGTAAATGGCGTGTGGGAGGGAGTAGGAGACTTTCCTTTCTTCAACTTGTTGCCTTTGTGCCTTCTTCAAATATGACATCCTTTAATGAACTACTTAGTTTAATTAACTAAGTACTTCATTTAATGAACTAGTTTAGTTCATTAATGATGGCACCTGAAAATAGTTCAAACACAACAAATGCTTGCCATTTGATGTAAGCTTTAAAGCTTCATGGCTCGTTAGTACGACAACATTATATATGAACTATATAAGGCAAGTTTTATGCAACAACGTGTCATGTCATGGAATATGTCATGCATTTCTTTAATACATGTTTATTTAAATTATGCATTTTGAAATCACTCAAACCCCTTTTTCTCTAACGAGCTGAGGTCAACACAGGAAGAGCTGAGCTCAACACAGGATGAGCAAAGCTCAGCATAGAAGAGCTCAGCACAGAGAAGAGCTCAGCACAGGTAAGAGCTCAACACCGGTAAGAGCTCAACACAGAGATGGGCTCAACACAGAGAAGAGCTCAACACAGGGAAGAGCTCAACACAGAGAAGAGCTCAACACAGGGAAGAGCTCAAACACAGGGAAGAGATCAACACAGAGAAGAGCTCAACATGAAAACCGAGGTGAGTCCAGGACTCTTTCCGTAAGATGAATTGCTCCAGTATATTGTACCCAACCGGAGATTGCAAACGTTTACCAGGATACAATGGCTAACAGTTCCAACGAGTGGCACTACTACGTAAGAACTCCATAAACCTAACAAATGTTCTGACTTCTCGGATTAATGATATGCAGCAGTAGCGTATGCATTATACAACAATAGTTTATGCAGAATGCTCGTATGAAGCAGGAGAAGGGAAGAAACTTTTTCAGTGTGTCTCAGAAGCAGAGCACCGCCTCCATTTATAGAGAGAAATCTTGGAGGTTACGGCAACCCACGACCGCATTGATCAGCCAGTAACCCCCACGATCACCATGCACCCCACGACCGCCTCTAATCGGCCAGTAACCACGACTGGTAGGAATCAGTCAACTAAAACTGTCAGCTTAATCCGAGCCGTTAGATTGTAGTAACCGTAGGATCATGTAACTTATTTTCTGGAAAAATTTAAAAGAAAATTAGTCCAAAAACATAAGAACCAGGCGGGCGAGCCATGAGGCACGAGCCCGAGCCGAGCCGAGCCAGCGGGACAGGCGAGCGGCAGCGGCGGCGCGCGCATATGTGTGACAGTCATCTGCGTCTTTCCTCCGGTCAAAAATTCTCTTGCCCTTAGGACACATCTAAAGTGCCTCTCCTAGCACTATATTTGGTGGCACCTTTCATTCAATTGGCTGATGTGGTATATTTGGAAAATGATGATGTGTTCAATTCTCATAAGGCTACATCATCATTTCTCCATTTTACAATTATTTTTTAACTCCTACTTTGAGCATTAATTTCTCATTTATCCGGTGTCGGAATTGAGTGATTCAAAAGCCTAAAATTATCTACTCATTACGTCGATAATTTAGGACTAGTTAGTTTCCATTTTTGATTAACGCACACTAATCATAAATAAGCTCAAAGTATGTTTCTCACCAACTTTAGACAAACCTATTTCTGAAATTTCTTCCAACAAGACAAACTAAAAGAAGATAACCAGCATCTCTACTTTGGCAAACTTAAATCCGCCACTTTGAACATGCATTTGCACTCTCCTGCAATCACTAATCTAGATTCATAGATACTCCTTCTGAGTGGTTGAGATTGCTGTCGGTTTCACAGATTTGATGCAGTAATTTTAAGACCAGTTGCTTTGTTTTTGTGATATTTTCAACCTCTATGTCAACTCTTACATTTTTCTTCTAGTGTTCTTTGACATTCTTAAGTTGATTGAAGTATTTGGAACACTTGGATGCATCCAAGTATTTGGAACACTTGTGATAATACTTGAGATTTGTGATAGCATTGGTCTCCTAATGTCTTACACTTACTCGGTCTTTTCATGTTAAAATTTTGTGTTCGAGTACTTATATTTATCTAAGAGATTTTATACTGCTCCTCCTGTACAAATTTCAGACGTGGTAGCAGCTTCTCATTCTGCTAACTCAACACTATCTCCACAAATAACTGAAATTTTAGTTCTCTTTTTTCAACTTCCCCCTTTCTTTCCTAAAGCTTCACTGACTTTTTTATTTAATATTTGTTTTCCTATGCCTATTTCCTTCATCAATTTCTTCTCACCAGGCTTTCTGTCAACCTATTGTTCGGCAAAATACAAGCCCGACCCGAACCCAATTACGGCGTCTAGGAATGCGTATTGTGTCAGATGTAAGTCGTTGAGCTTGAAGGATTGCACATATTGGGGCTTGAATAATTTGTCGGACCAAGAGAAATGCTAGGGGGTGAGATGGAAAAGAATAGGTGTGGGGTGATAAGGAGTAACATTGTCAAATTCAAAAGTACTGTATTGCACTAAGAATAACTAGTGACACAATGAGATGATACTACTAAGATTTATCTACATACAAAGCAAGAAGTGATTAGTTAAAGCAGGAGGCACATATATGTCTTGTACCTTTGATTGATCAAGGAATAGCTTTCCATACTTACTCCATACCACTATAAAATTTTTCAAAATCACAGTTTTATGTTGCTCCAAGAGCGATTGGTGTTACAATAAGAGGATACCACATAAGATTTACCAACATGTAAATCAATAGGTGATTGGCCAAATCAGGAGGCCCACAGATATCATATATATTGATTGGTCAATGATCAACTTGCCATATTTGCTCCGGCACCATTATAAACTTTGCAAAATTCAAAAGTTTTATGTCGATTCAGAAATACAAAAAGATGATATCACGTAAGATTTGCCTTAATATAAACCAGGCGGTGATTGACGAAAACAAAAAGCCATAAATATCTTATATATTTGATGGGTGAAGGCAGATGCCCAAAAGGAGGAATTTCCTAATCCTTCCCATCATCGATTCCCCCCTCTTCTCTCTCTCTTCTTCAACCTTTTTGAAACAGTATGAACTCCCTCTCTCTTTCATTTTTCTACTGACAAATAGCCCCATTTCGCCAGCCTTTTTCGAATTTCACGGTACAGGATATATAAGATTCAAAGGGAGTACTCGAATATCAAAAAGAGTGTGTCAGTTTCAGCACAGGCCATAGACTGCACCACCCAGAGCTGTGGCGATTATGGGCTATGCTTTACTTCCACGATGATGCAGGCAAAAACATTACTTACAACAACAACACGTGTGTCCAACTCAGCCTATCATAGTCAGCGTTACTTGACTCTATAAAAGCATAGGTCACCACGAGCACATCTTTACTACTCGGCTCTACGTCAATCTTCAACCCAGCTTAGGTCGGAGGAGGTGGGACATCCCTCGACGTCGGACCCAACGTTGGGTTACTAAATGCGATCCATTTGATAAAGCTAGAGGGTTAGCCTAGTCATCAAGTGCCATCGTAGACACGTGCTTCGGCCACTCACTACCGGTCGGCTTACAATCCACCGTATTAACTTTGCTGCTAAACAACACCCCCATGCTCACATGCATCTCTACTTGGCCTCGCCAAATTTGGCACATGTCATCAAGAAGCTTAGCCATATAGCATGACAAATGGTAGCACATGGGAACTACGCAAACACAACCACCCACCAGGGCGAGACACATGGCGCCTCCGATGCTTTCAGACATGCATGGTTTACCTTAGACATATACAAGTCAAAAGAAACGCCTCATGTCAAAAATTTAAATAAGATGACTAAACATAAAACTTTGTAATTTTACTAAAAAAATATGCCTTTAAAAATATATTATGTACGGATCCATGTAATATCATTTAATAAAATTATGCAATTTTAGACTTAGACATCTTACTTGAATACCAACTTTAATCGTAAAAATCACATCCAATGAGAAGGGTAGCTCTGAGTGAGATCACGTGCACTAGTACTACATCATAAATTAAAAACTACTAGTTGTAAAAGCAACATTCCTGGCCCTAGGGTCTCCACTATCCCAGACCTTTGTAGATGCATGAAGAATATAAATTAGAAACTCATGGGCCTCTTAGATTGACAAGGGCTGGCACAAAGGGGTACTCTCCCTCCTTTCTTCCTTCAAGGTATCAACGACATGAGCAACACCTCTGCAACAAGAATAACATTGATCTTGGAAAATGAATCGCCTTCCAAGACGTTCTTCCCTTTGGGCTTGGTAAATACCACCTTAAAGCTTGCTCAAACTTTAAAGATCCTAATGCTTGATTTTATGAGAAACCAAGAAACAACTCAAAGACACAAAGTCTTAAGAGAGAAAATTCAATTTTATTGAAGAAGAGAATTGTGTTGGATGATGTACAAAGTGGGCAGGCTTAGGCTCTTTAAATAGGCAAATAAATACACTAAATAAATGGGAAAGACCTAATCTAAAACAAAAAGTAAATGGAAAAGTCCTAAACTAAAACATCAACTATATGGAAATAACCTTGCACACAACTCTACTTATTAGGTACTTTATAAAAACATGAAAGAATCTTATCCCTTCTTCCAAATGCATAAATGGCCGGCCTTATCACATTCTTGAGGCTTGGAATTTGCCAAAAACATGAGTTTCTAAAATGTAGAGATGATCCCCTAAATTATAAGAACCTTAATAGCCTTTTAGCCTCCTTTTGAGCCTTGATCCTTGGTTTCATTGCAGAGGCTTGTACATTCGGAATTGTCCTTTGATGTCTTCTCCAAAGTTGTAGAACTCTTCAAGACCACAAATTTGACGTGATTCCAAGCTAAAACAAAGAAGTTATGCTTGTTCAAAGTTCAGCATCCATCCTTACTTAAGAAACGTTTTTTCCTTTCTTGAAGGTTCCTACAAACATAAAGACTCTACCAAGCATGATTCTTATCAAGGATAAATATAACAAGTGTCATGCATGCAAATACCTAATAGTGAGTGAAATGAAAAAAATGCCCCTGAATAAGAAAACACACAAACGACTACGAAAAATCACAAAAATGCTATTATTCATGCAATGACTATGTATCCTCCAATACTTAAATCTTGTTTATAACATACAAAACATAGAATAATCATGCATGAACGTAAATACACTAAATGGCGGGTTCAAGAAGATAAACCCACTATGTGGAGGGTTCATCTTGGACATGTTTATACAAGAAAATGCCAATGTCGTATCCTACTTGTTCGGCCTTGCTTCTTGTCATATGCCCTTGTGGTGCATCATTCTCTCAATTCTCAAAAGGATTCGTCCTTGAATCTAAAGCATCAGAAAGATAAGAGGTAAGATCCAAAGCATTGAAAGTAGAAGAAACAAAACCATACCTTTCAGGGAGTGCTAATGCATTATCACCAATGCATTCAAGTATCTTGGATGGTCCATGTACTTGTGGCGTCAGCTTCGATTTACTCTCGTTAGGAAACCTTTCTTTTTCCAAATGTAACCATACGAGATCACCTTGCTCAAAAATGATGTGTCCACGATGATTGTTGGCCCTACGTGCATACTCTTTGTTTTTCATTTCAATTTGATGTTTATTTTTTTGTTTTTCATTTCAATTTGATGTTTGATTTTTCATGCAATTTAGCAATTAATTTAGCATTTTGTTTACCATCCAATCTAGCACGTTTATGCACAGGGATAGAAATCAAATCAAGTGTGGAAAGGAGATTAAAACCATAAACAATCTCAAAAAGTGAATAAAATATACCACTATGAACGCTCATATTATATGCAAACTCGATAAAAGGCAAATAATCTTCCCAATTTTTCAAGTTCTTTTGTATAACGGCATGCAACGATTAAGATAATGTTTGATTAATGACTTCATTTTGACCATCAGTTTGGGGATGTGTAGTGGTAGAAAATAACAGCTTGGTTCCTAGTTTACTCTATAAGACTCGTCAAAAATGACTTAGAAATTCAGTATCCCTATCACTTACAATGGTCATTGGCATGCCATGCAAACGAACTATCAAAAAGCAAATCAGCAATACAGGAAGCATCATCAACTTTCTTATAAGAGATAAAATGGCCTATCTTGGAAAATCGGTAGGGAAGACGGCAGCGACTACCGACTTGCACCTTTATCCTTATATAGTTATTGGTTTACATATTATGTTAGGTGCATTTTTTAAGGTGTTTTATTTCTTATTGTTGTTGAGCTAAATTACACACGCTTCTTGGGTTGATTTTGTAAGATTGATTAGCCAAGTTTATAAGCCTACAACAATAGGTGATGGAGGTGTTGCAACCATGAGTTGCATGGAGGTGTTCATCCAAGTCTTGAATAGGATTGGTGTTTCACGCAAGGATCAAGCTTGGTTCTTGTTGTATTTGTATTCATACCATAGTGAAATCCAAGCAAAGGTGTTTCTTGGGACTGGAGTAGGTCACATTGACTGAACCAGGATAATTCTTCGATGTTCTTGTCTTCTTTCTACTTTTCAGTTTTTCTGCCCCTTTTTACTACATTTTTCACTCAAATTCACATGTCCTGAAAAACTAGCAAAACACATTTAAAATTTGTTATTTTTGGTGGAGTTATACTTCAGACTGTTAGCTTTCATTTTCAATAAGAATCACTTGATTTGAACAAAGAAAAGTTAGTCTTTCAGTCATTGCAATATAACTGCTCCATTCTGGCTGTAATTTGACCAGTCTCAAAGAAACTTGAATTCTGATTTCATGAAGGATAGTTTCAGGTCAGGGCCTTTTGGAACCTTAAACTAAATGTCCCAAGAAGTGTTCTGACATAAAGATCAACATTTTTAGTTGAATAATTAAAGAGAAACACGTTTTCAAAGTTCAGCACTATTCTATCCAATTCTGTCTAGATTCACCATCTTAATCTTTTTATTTGGTTGAAGGGCCAAAATCTTATTTTTCACTCAATTTTGGACAGTGTCTAGTCAAGACATTGAAATTACTTTCTGGAAAGTTTCATAATTTTTGGAGTTGTGTACGCAGATTTTGAATTTTTCAAAAACGGGTATTGAATATGAGGAGGTCTCAGATTCTTTTTTCAAAGGGGATTTTAATCAAGGGTAGTAGTGTAATTTCCGCTAACCACTATTCACCCTCTCTAGTGGTGTTTACTGCAGGTGTATGGTCTAACAATTGGTATCAGAGTGAGGCCAACACCACTCTAAAAAGCAAGATTCAACACCATACGAAGAAGACTAGGCAAAGAAACAACAATTCAAAGTAGCTAG
The DNA here is from genome assembly GCA_036186865.1 of Eustoma russellianum. Taxonomy (NCBI): domain Eukaryota; kingdom Viridiplantae; phylum Streptophyta; class Magnoliopsida; order Gentianales; family Gentianaceae; genus Eustoma; species Eustoma russellianum. The sequence goes on from AP025045.1 coordinate 16,384,428, forward strand.
CTTATCTCAAATCAAAGGTACATAAAATGGCCATTGTTTCTCACAAAGGTGAGCTTGAGGGTATGTCTTGTTGGACCGTAAACCTACAGTAAACACCACTAGGGGGTGAATAGTGGTTAGCAGAAACTACACTACTACCCTTGACTAAAATCCTCTTTGAAAACATAATCTGAGGCCTCCTTAGATTCAGTATCCGTCTTTGAAAAATTCAAAACACAGTGTACACAACTCCAAAAATTATGAAACTTTCTAGAAATTAATTTCAATGTCTTGACTAGAATCTGCTCAAAAATAAGATAAAAATCAGTTTGTTTGACCCTTCAACCAAATAAAAAGGTTCAGATGGTCAATCTGCACAGAATTAGACAAAATAGTGCTGAACTTTGAAAACGTGTTTCTCTTTAGTTACTCAACCAAAAATGTTGAACTTTATGTCATAACACTCCTTAGGATATCTTGTTTAAGTTTTCAAAAGGCTCTGACCTGAAACTATACTTGATGAAATCAGAATTCATATTTCCTTAAGATTTGTCACATTACAGGCAGAATGGCGCAGTTATTTTGCAACGACTGAAAGACTAACTTTCCTTTGCTCAAATCAAGTGATTCTTGTTGCAAATGAAAGCTAACAGCCTGAAGTATAACTCCACTAAAAATAATGAATATTGAAATTTTTTTTGCCATGTTTTCAAGACATGTGAAATTGGGTGAAAACTACAGTAAAAACAGGCATAATATAGAAAAGTAGAAAGAAGAAAAGAACACCGAGTATTTATCCTAGTTCGGTCAATGTAGCCTACTCCTGTCCCAAAGAACACCTTTTTTTGGATTCTAATGTGGTATGAACACAAATACAATAAGAACCAAGATTGATCCTTGGGTTAAACACAACCCTTGCAGGATCTTTATAGCACCACTAGAAGGGGGGAGGGTTGAATAGTGAGTGCGGAAAATTTGGTTTTTAAAGCATTTTGGACCAAAGCCTCACTTCTGAAAACAATTTCTATTTTCAGATCCTGGTCTGATTAATCTAGATGACATGGTTGTAGATCTCCTAAAATTATGAAATTTGGTGAGGATGTGCTCTCAGATATAATGAGTGTCTCACAAAAATTTCAGATTAAAATTCCAATCCTAACCCCTTGAAAACATGTTTTTTACAGGTTGTGTCAATCTGAAGATTTATCATCTTGGAAGTTAGTTGTATTATCTTGTAATTGTAAAATCTCTTCATTCATTTCATTTAAGGGTTTATGCATGTCTTGTTCAGGGAGAGTTGGTTCTAGATGATCACATGCTGGCTCAAGTAATACATCATCGTCAAACATATTTTCAACATTATTCTCTTGTTTATGTTGAGTTTTATCACTAACTTCAAAACATGCATTTTCATTAAATTTCACATGTATGGATTCAATTATCTTTCTAGATGTAGGATTATAACACCTATGTGCTCTTGAATTAGTTGAATAACCAACAAATATGCATTCAATAGACTTTTATTCAAATTTGTCTAGATTATCTTTAGTATTGAGTATAAAACATTTGCATCCAAATACTCTAAGATAATCTACCTTAGGTTGTCTATTGTTTAATAATTCATAAGGTGCTTTATTTAATTTCTTTCTAATAGAAAGTCTATTTATAATATATCATGCACAACTAACAGCTTCAGTCCATAAATATTTAGGTACTTTGTTTTCCACAACATTGTCCTAGCAATGTCTTGAATTGTTCTATTTATACGTTCAACAACTCCATTGAGTTGTGGTGTTCTAGGTGGTGAGAATTCATGTTTAATTTCATGTAATTCACAATACTTGATTACATCTTTGTTTTTAAATTCTCCACCTCTATCCCTCCTAATTCTTTTAACATTTTCTTCATAAATATTTTCGAGTTGCTTGATAAGAGTTTCGAAATGTCCATGTATATCGTGAGTAATCATCTACTATGACACACACATAGTAGTGTCCACCTAGACTTCTTGTCCTACTTGGACCAAATAAGTCTATGTGAAGCAATTCTAGTACATGACTAGTACTCACTTCATGTTTTGGTTTTAATGTTTCTTTAATATGTCCTTTAATACATGTTTCACACATTTGAAAATTATCTAGGTCTAACTTAGGCATGCCTCTATTTAAGTTCTTCTTAAATAACTTTTCAATAGTTGAAATTACTATATGGCCTAGTCGTCGATGCCATAAATTTACATCTAAGTCATGTGATATTAAACACTTAATCTTAGCATCTAACATGTTACCTATGGAAAGGGTATAAATGTTACCATCTCTATTTCTTTTTAATAAAATTTCTCCTTTTTCATTTGTTATATCACAAGAATCAGGGAGAAAAGAAACATAATAACCGGAATCTATAAGTTGCGAAATACTTAATAAGTTGTAAGAAAGATTGCTTACTAACAACACATTTCGTATTTGAAATGTGTTAGGGTCCCCGATTGTACCTTTTTCAACAACGTTTCCTTTGTTGTTGTCACCGAATGTCAGCTTTCCTCCATTATCGATATGTTCCAACTCGGTGAATAGTTTGGGGTTGCCCGTCATATGCCTTGAGCATCGACTATCTAAAAACCATTTGGTTTCTAAATTCTTTTACTTTCCCTCCTTCTTGCATTCCTTGCTATTTTCCTATAATGGAGACAAAGTTTTAGGTACCCTTTATTTTGGTCCTTGAATGTTAGCGGAACCACCCTTGTTTAAATGCCCTTTGGGTATCCAAACCTGGATGTATCTTCTGGGCACATATTTGACATTATTGTAAGTTGAATAATACAAATGGTTTTCATGTACTTGTCCATTCCATTTAAAAGATGATGCATTGTTATACATGTTATACCATGGTTGATAATTATTATAAAGTGGCCGATTTTGATAGCTAAAGTAAGGCATATAATTTTGTTTCTTATATGGTGCTATGTGTGTGTGTTCATATGCATTTCTATAAGCCTTATACGAATGCCGCCTATATTTATGTGCATATGCATTATTGTGAGTTGGTTACATTTCATTATGTCCAGTCACATGCATAACTTTACCTTGTTGCACGTTTATAAGTGTAGCGCCCCGCCCGAAACCAGGGTTCCGGCTCAGTGCACCCGCCGTACTCTACTCCATAGAGTACAAAGCGTCGATACTATACATGTACATGTCGACATGAATAATGAATCGATAAGCGGAAGCAACATAACATAAACAAATCTTCATCGACATGCACTGTACTACATCATAAACTGTACAATCATCATATACAGAATACTGAAATAATATATCATACATCATAATCCGAAACTTAATGCCTTCGAAATAATCTCTCAGTATGCTCTTCGTTATCAATGGTCTATCTAGCATGTCTTCAACGAGCCTGTATATTGATACATGTTATCTGGAAAATTATAAATGAGGCAAGTATGAGCGATAGCCACCGACTTTTAATCGCTCAGCAAGTAGTCTTACCAGATACGACATGTTTTCATGCAACGTGAGACTCAGTCAAATAAGGGTATCTTATCATACTACCACTAGTAACATTACTTACATACTTACAGTCTAATTATCATAACTTAAAGAACTACCATAACCCTCCTTCCATAATATCAAGTCCACACATAGACTTCATAAATCATAACTTAAGTACTTAGGGCATAAACTTCCTATTTCCGTCAACATATCATCTAGGGATTTCATAACTTGTATCTTAACTTACACATGTTCATATCTAACACATAGATTACAATTAACAAGGCCTAAAGGCCGAATGTAAGTACACACACACATATATATACATACTTGATTATCTTATGATATTCTATATAATATCCAACACTTATTCATCTTATACCTTAACATACATAACACACATAATATACACTCATAAGTACACATTTTAATAAAGTCCTTTCATTATATAAGGCCTAATGGCCGAAATATGTATTCCATGTATACATTTATAAAGTTCTTTTACTATATAGTATGTAATATCCAAAACTTATTCATTTTCATATCTTAACATATATATTATACATATATACATATGTGTACTACATAATAAGGTTATTTTCTCATAAAAGGCCTAAGGGTCGAAAATAAATCGTTTATATATACATTTATATATATTTGTCTTATAATATATTATATACATTCAAATTTACTTATATTTCATCACATATTATATCTTAACTATTGAAATATACTATTCATAAATTAAAGTCAACTAAGCCAAAAATTACTTAATGGCCGAATATATATTTTTTTTTTTGATAAAAAATATTTTATTAAGAGAAAGCCTCACTTTTGGCGGAGGAAAACCTTTGTACAAATGTCAGAATACGCAAATAAATGAATCAGAAAGCTAATGATATGATATCTCCAGTCGTATATGATATGTCGCATTAAAACCTTGCCAAGAAAAACCACCCTTGTGGATAAAACCTTGGCGAAGGAAAAAGCGTGCATATTTATACGACTGTCACTGATATCGATGTTGTACAATACAATATACAAAGAAGTTGTATGTGTTGCTGTCCGCAAATAATGTATGCCAATGGTGGTGAAGAGAAGAGAAAGCTTGAGGTGGCCGAATATATATACATATATATATATATATATGCTTGTAACAATTTATATACTCTAC
>AP025045.1:16389093-16770372 GCA_036186865.1 Eustoma russellianum
ATATATATATATATATATATATTACATATGTACATAATACATAAAACATAATACACAAATACTTATTCATTTTCTCTCTTTAAAATATATATTATACATATATATACATAAAACATATAAAATCATATTTTAACCTTGAAATGGCCTTAAGGCCGTAATATGTATATTGTATATACATATTTATAACCTGCCTAATATGTGTATATATATATACACACATTTATACAAACCGAATATATATATATATATATTTATACATCTATACATACTTTTATACAAAAACCGTATATATATGTATACATTTACACATCTATACATACTAATATATATACATATACATGATATATATATATATTGAAGATGATGGCGGCGGCTCTGCAGACCTCCGGCGCTTAGCTATGGCAAAAGATCGCACATTTTACATTGTTTCAACGTTGATCCTTCTTTGTTCTCTGATCCGATACCGTAATACATTCCCTCATCTCTTACGGCGTTTTTTATTGCAAAATTCCAATGGCTAGCATTGATCCACCAATGGCGGAAGCGCCATTGCAGAAGAAAACTTTTGCAGAAGCACTTGTCCCTACTCATATGGAGTCCGCCGCAAAAATCCGACCCATATCACGCTATAAAGGTATGCCTTCTATCACATTCACAAATGAGGAAGTTGATCGCTATTCTATTCCGTTCAAATATACTCTCGTGGGATCTTTCTGGCATGGTCGACCCAATATGAAACAATTATCATCTTGCATGGAAAGAATCGGGTATAAACAGACCCCTAAATTAGGTTTGATTGATGATCAGCATATTATATTAACTTTTCATCACCAAGAGGATTATCAGAGGTGTTTTTTACGTCTTTCATGGACGGTTAATGGATATACAATGAGGGTGATGAAATGGACACCGGATTTTGACCCCAAGATTGACAAGCCGATAGTCCCTCTCTGGGTATCCATTCGGGGGATGCCATTGTATTTGCAAAATAAATCTGCTTTATGGGACATAGCTCATATGATTGGATTGCCCTTAAAAATGGATTCCGCAACGTCTAATGGCTTCCGACCATCGGTCGTACGATTGTGTATTGAAGTTGATATTTCCAAACCGTTGCCATCCCGATTGCATATTCAACGAGGAGATAATGTAATCTACCCAACAGTGGAATATGAAAATGTACCACTTTTCTGCACTACCTGCCGCATCCTCGGACATGAAGCAAAGGACTGCAATCCAACCAATGATAATCAACAAGATCCAGAAATCCATGCAGAGCATAACAAAACGCGAGTACCAAAACAGTCTAAAAGGTGGACTCCAAAAAAACTAAAGCCAGCCAATGCTCAAGTGATTGATGAAGACACTGAAGATGATCAGCCTGTTGAGGAACATGAAGATTTGCCAACAAATGACGAGGTTTTCCCGATACCACAAGATAATCATACATTACAATGCGATTCCGAAGCAATTGCAGATGAGCCTCCCCCCTCAAATGCGGCTCCAACTCTCATAACTCAAATATCTGACCGCCAAGACTTGTCCAAGATAGATGCAACATTAGCTCACGTACCAGATGAAGGGGATGATATGCTACATGCCACACAATCTGATTCAGAAACTTACATTCAGCATACTGAGCAACTTGATGAAACCACTCGACAACCTGTTATATTACATCCACACAACCCTTCACATGAAAATCCCTGCCCACAGATTAGCCAAAGTCATCTTGTGGATGAAACTAATACTGTTTTAGTTGCTCAGAGCAGCTCTTTGCCTCATACCACGGACCAACTACTAAATGAGATGGCAGACCCTATTCCCATCTCCCGAAGACGCCGAACAAAACAAGAGATGCTAGGTACCTACAATCAGCCATCAGAGCGTCAGACAAGATCTTCAAACTTAACCTCCTCCTCCACTCAATGAATTGTCTCATATGGAATGTCAGGGGAATTGCGAACTCCTTAGTTCGCATTCGTAAGCTAGTCCGAACACACAAAATACCATTGTTAGTTTTAATTGAGCCTAAAAAAGATCCTACTCATTTGGCTAGAATTCAACGCAGGCTGCATTTTTCTCATTCAGACGTAACTTGTAGGGACAAAATCTGGATTTTTTGGTCTCAGGATTCACTCCGTGATGTATGTACCATACATGATGAACAATGTTCACATTTCAAGTTTCATCTTGTGGGAACAGAGATTGTTCTATGGTTCACACCAGTTTATGGCATGCACACCGTGACGGACCGTCGTAGATTATGGTATTCATTACAACATCACCATGCTACTAATAGCGAACCTTGGTTAATTGGTGGAGATTTCAATGCTTATCTATCAGTTGCGGAACATGATGGACTCTCTACCCCTTCTATGCCTTCATTAGATGATTTTAACGACTGTGTGACGTCTTGTCATTTAATTGATCTGCCATACACAGGCTCTGCTTATACGTGGACAAGGGGTCGTGGGTTGGGTATAGTTCGCAGAAGGTTAGATCGTATGCTATGTTCTGAATCATATAACTGTAGGATCTGCAAAGCACCACTAGAAGGGGGGGTTGAATAGATGGTGCGGAAAGTGTGCTTTTTTAAAATTTCTTTAAACTTGAACAATTCAAGTTCTGAAAACAGATTCTGTTTTCAGGACCTGTTTTAAAACGTTTTAAAAACCAGGTTAGAGGTCTCCAAAAATTATGAAATTTTGAGAGAACTTAGCCTCAGATGTTATGAGGGTCCCCTAAAAATTTCAAATCAAAATTCAACCTTTAACCCCTTCAAAAACCTTTGGCACTCAGATTGTGCAAATCTGCCAGAAACGGTAGATGGTTTTGAAAAATTAATTCCTATTTGTGTGAATGTTCAAATGATCTGAAAATTTGACCAATAACTCCTCACACACTATATTTAAATAGGTTGAAACAGTTTTTGAAAATTCTTTTGGGAAGTAGGTCAAACACAACCAAAGTCTCAACCTTTGAAAGTCTGAAAATCAGACTGCACTAGTCTCAGAACGTTTGATGTTTGACTGACCTATACTTGTCCAAAAGGGTTGAAACTTGTGCCAAATTAACCCTAGAACGTTTATGTATGTTTATGGAAATTTTTATAATTTTTAGAAATCGTTTACTATTTTTACGAACGTGAAAAATATGAGTAAACAGTGCAGAAACTGAAAAGTAAATGCTGAAAGTAAATTGCACCAAGAATTTTATACTGATTCGGTTATAAACAACCTACTCCAGTCTTCAAGGAACACCTTCCTTGGTTCACACTAATCACACACACGTAGTACACCTTACCGCAGGGTTGATAGAGTTACACCTAACTCCAACCCTTTACAAGCCTTGTATGTCGAGTACAATTCACACGAACACCACCACCTCGCTAGAATGAAGATTGATCACACCTTGATCAATCTTTTACAAAGATGAATGAATGGTGGTTTATATGAAGCCTATTCAAGATTGAAATATGTAAAGTACAATAGGCTTTTTACAAGAAAAGAGAGAAAGAAAGTGTAGGAGAAAAGAGGCTTGGCACTTTGATCACTTTAGAATGCAAATCTTGGTGTTGTATTTGTTTGTTCTCCTCTTCCTTCCTTATAGGTTGCAGCCGTCCCCCTTGGAGCCATCTCCCCTCTTGAAAATTTCCTTTTAAGTGCTTGAGAGAGTGTAAGACATCATGGTGACAATGCTTTGCTTACTTGGCATCATTCCATTGGATCATCATTTAGTCTTTGCTTACTTGGCACCTCTTTATTGGCTCAATGTTGTCACCATGATGACATGGAAAAAATCTGAGATTAACACTTTAAACATGTGCCAATATCAATCATAAAATCATACCATAAGTCACAAATTCTCTCATAAATTGCAAGACCAACAAATCCTTCCTTTGTAGCGCCCCAGCCCGATACCGTTATCGGAACCAGTGCACCCGCCGTAGCCTACTATGAGAACTACGAAGCGTCAAGCAGATCAAGCATACATCCTTCATAATGTAAGTTAAAACCAGCGGAAACGTCATAAAATCTAAACCTTCGTTGTCAATATTACAACCAGAAAACTGCAGCGGAAATAAAACTGTTTGTTCATCTAGCCGACATAAGTTTTAGAACAACATAATAAAAATGAGTTTCAAACTCAAACAAAATAGTCCAGCATCTATCTATTCCCTTGTCCATCATCCCATTGAGCCCACTCGCCGTCGTCTTCGATAAATATCAACTCATAATCAGGCTCACCTGAAAAGGAGACAGAATGATTGTTCTTAGCGAAAACTTCGCCAGCAAGTAACCCGTCTATACACCCTACGGAATCACACACGTCGAGTCACCAGTGTATAAAACATTGCCCAAAAATAAGGTGCTCGGGTTAACAAATAGCATCTTAATGAGAATTACTCAAAACAGATAAAGCACATATGTGAACACAGTTACGAGAACCAACATGTATTAAAACAACGAATCACATAAGCAAGTCATAGACTAACCACGTTTCTTGCATGTCAAGTCTTATGCTTCGTGTATCATGATGCATGTACTTCTTTAAAATCACACACAACACCCATGCATATGCCTTCTTTCATAAACATGTCATGCATGTCATTTCACAAACATTTCATCACTTTACATATCATATTCTTCGCGTAGCAGAACTTTATACCCTGTGGGTGATCAGTCCACAGCCATCATAACTTTATACCCCGTGCTGAAAGGTCCACGGCCCCATTACATATATCATATATCCGTGCTGAAAGGTCCACGGCCCCATTACATATATCATATATCCGTGCTGATAGGTCCACGGCCCCATAAAATACTTCATTTTCCGTGCTGATAGGTCCACGGCCCCATAACATACTTTATACCCTGCTGTTGATTCACAGATCACGCTCTTTATACCCTGCTTTCGCAGACGTGACTTTTATACCCTGCGATCAACCAGCAGCCATTTTGTCTTTCGAAAACTTTAAACCTTTCTTGTTCTTTTGCAAAACATATATCAAATCAAATACAAGTGCCCATGTCATGATGCAGGATGCACAGATAGCTTCATATCAACATGTAGCACACACACACATACATCTTGTCTATCAAGGATATGGTCTTGCACCTCAAACACTCCCTAAACGTGTTTTACCAAGTCCATTTGTCTCACTTATTCACTAGAATTCAATCTTATGCTAACTTAATCAAACTTACCATCTACACCTCAAATATACCTCAAATACCCTTGCATTTTATGTTCAAAAGAAGTGTATAAAGTTACTACACTTACATAGGGCGCTTAAAGGGTCAAAAATACTTCCAGAATACTTGGAACGCCACTTGGAGCGCCTAATGTGGACATGAAGCGCCTCTACTAGGCGTTCGAAGTGTTCGGGGATGATTCAGGACACATTGAACACCACATGAAGCGCCTAATGTGACATGAAGCGCCTCATGTAGGCGTTCGAAGTGTTCTGACGGTTCTAAACTGCAGTTTTTCTGCAGTAACTTCCACCCAACTCCTTTCTTCTTCAACCCTTCCAGATTCAACACTTAAAGATCCATCTTAACAACTAGATTCATCATACTTAACATACATCTAATCATGAATTGATGCTTAGTGAATGTCTAACAAGATCCACTCTAAATCTTCAATCATTCACCACCTTCAAGAGTTATCATCAACAATACCCAACCAACAAGACTACAACAATGTCATCACTCATCCCTCAATTTCCTGTACTTACTCTCAACATCTAAGTGTATACAATCAACACAAGAGTAGAGCAAGACAAGAAACACATCAACATATATACTCTCATGGGCATGGTTGACTAACAACAAATACTGCACAACTATTTCAGAAATATGGCCCAAAGAACAAGACTTACACAATTAGCAACAAGACTTACACATAACAAAGCATGTATGATAGACAAGACAAGAATACTAATGTGTGATTCATATTTTCTCTTTGTAAGAACATAGGGCCTAAAGTATCAAAATTACATAAAGCGTATAGAAAGATTACTTGCCTTGAATTCTAGATAATCTTACGGATTTACTGCGGAACCTTGATGAGAATTGAACCTAGAATGGCCTTTATCCTTCCTTCTCTTTCCTCTCTTCTTCTTGTTCCTCTCCTTTTCTCTTTTCTCTCTTTTCTCAGAATTTTTCCTTCTTCTTTGTGGCCAAAACCGCCCCCTTATGCTGAGATGGGGAGGTTATACCAACTTTTGTAACTCCCTCAACTCCTAGTAGGGGCTATGTTGCTATTTTACCATACTTTCTTTTAATCCTACTTTTAACCCCTTTCTTTTGTTCTTCTATGTTTTGAGTAACTAAGTTTTATAATCTTACATAATTAATTTAGTTGCATTCAAGGTTGACCTAAGTATCGAAAGTTGCGCTTAAAAATCACGGGGTGTAACATTCCACCCCCCTTACAAAAAGTTTCGTCCTCGAAACTTACGTACCTTAGTCAAAGAGCTGAGGATACTTCTCCCGCATTTGTTCTTCGAGCTCCCAAGTGGCTTCCCATTCCGTGTGATTGCTCCATTGAACCTTTACATAAGGGATCACTCGCTTCCTCAACACTTGATCCTTTCGGTCCACAATTTTCACGGGTACTTCCTCATATGTAACATCGTCCTTGAGTTCCAAAGGTTGAGCTTCAAGTACATGACTTGGATCCGCCACGTACTTTCTTAATTGTGACACGTGGAATGCATTGTGAACTTGCGCCAACACCGGAGGTAATGCCAACTTATATGCCAAGGCTCCTACCTTCTCAAGTATTTCATAAGGACCAATGAATCGAGGGCTTAGCTTGCCTTTTACTCCAAACCTCATGACGCCCTTCGTAGGTGATACCTTCAAATAAACCTTTTCTCCCACATCAAAATCCAATGGTCGTCGTTTGGAATCTGCCCAACTCTTGCTACGGTCCTGAGCCGTCTTGAGTCTTTCCCGGATGACTTTCACCTTCTCTAACGTTTTCTCCAATAGTTCCGGTCCCGTGATAGTTCTCACGCCCACTTCGTCCCAATAAACCGGTGACCTACATTTCCTTCCATACAAAGCCTCAAAAGGAGCCATATCAATTGCGCTGTGGTAACTATTGTTATAAGAAAATTCCATCAGCTTTACCATTCCGTCCCAACTCCCTTTGAAATCCAGCACGCAAGCTCTTAGCATATCTTCCAAGGTTTGAATTGTCCGCTCGGACTGTCCATCAGTTTGGGGATGATACGCCGTACTCAACCTTAATTCCGTACCCATGGCTTCTTGGAATGCTGTCCAAAACTTAGATGTGAACCGTGAATCTCGGTCGGATACTATACTTACGGGGACTCCATGCAAGCTAACAATACTGTCCATATACAAGTTCACTAATTTATCAAGAGGTGCTTCACTTGAAACGGGTAGGAAATGGGCAGACTTTTTTAAACGGTCCACGATAACCCAAATCATGTCACATCCACTTCTTGTCTTTGGTAATCCGGCTACAAAATCCATTGTGACATGTTCCCATTTCCATTCCGGAATTTCCAACGGCATCAACAATCCACCGGGCCGCTGGTGTTCCGCTTTGACTTGTTGACACACCAAACACCTCTCTATGAATTCCGCAATATGTCTTTTCATCCCGGACCACCAATAGTATCGCTTGAGATCTCTATACATCTTGGTGCTACCGGGGTGTATCGATAACCTTGAATTATGAGCTTCTTGCAAAACTTCTTTCCTAAGTTCGTCAACATCCGGCACACATAATCTTTCCCTAAACCATAAGCTCCCATCATCCTTAGTCCGAAATCCTTCAACTTGACTATGTTTCCCCCTTTCCATTATCTCACTTAAAGCCTTATCTCTCTTTTGTGCCTCCTTTATCCGATCAATCAAACTCGGGGTGATAGTCAAGACTGTCAGAACGTTCACCGTGGATTCAATCAAATCCAAACCAAACTCCTCCATCTCTCTTTCCAATGGTGATTGTCGTGCATGGCTGGACTTCCTACTTAAGGCGTCGGCTACCTTGTTAGCCTTTCCCGGGTGATAATGAATAGTTAGGTCATAGTCTTTTAGCAATTCCAACCATCTCCGCTGCCTCATATTCAATTCCTTCTGTGAGAACAAATACTTTAGACTCTTATGGTCCGTGAATACCGCGCACTTCTCCCCATACAAATAATGCCGCCAGATCTTCAAGGCGAACACAACCGCGGCAAGTTCAAGATCATGTGTGGGATAGTTTTGTTCATAAGGCTTTAGCTGTCTTGAGGCATACGCGATGACTCGTCCGTTTTGCATTAAAACACAACCTAAAACAAGGCGTTAGTCTAAACTTAATGGGTATACAAGATCATAATCTTATACTATAATTCACGTACCTAACCCATTCTTTGACGCATCACTATAAATCACAAATCCATCCGTTCCAGAGGGTTGAGCAAATACTGGAGCTGTCGTTAATCTCTTCTTAAGCTCCATGAAACTTTGCTCGCATTCAGCCGTCCACTCAAACTTGGACTTCTTTTGAGTAAGGCGACTGAGAGGTACGGCAATCTTCGAGAATCCCTCAACAAATTTTCTGTAATAACCCGCTAGACCCAAGAAACTTCGCACTTCGGTGACATTGGTAGGTCTAGGCCATTCAGTTATAGCTTCCACCTTCTTCGGGTCAACCGCAATCCCCTCTTCCGATATCACGTGACCTAGGAAAGTCACACTTCTTAACCAAAACTCACACTTGCTAAACTTAGCATATAGTCGTTTCTGCCTCAGAATTACCTAGAACGGTTCTCAAATGATCAGCGTGAGTTTGTTCGTCAGGGGAATACACCAGAATATCATCTATGAATACCACAACAAACTTGTCCAACTGTTCTCGAAAGACGGTATTCATAAGATCCATAAAAGCTGCAGGGGCATTTGTCAATCCAAATGGCATTACCAAAAATTCGTAGTGGCCATACCTTGTGCGGAAAGCTGTCTTTGCGATGTCCTCGGCCTTCACTCGCAGCTGATGATATCCTGATCGAAGGTCAATTTTCGAAAAGATCTTGGCACCTTTGAGCTGGTCAAATAAATCCTCGATTCGTGGAAGGGGATACTTATTCTTGATAGTAACTTTGTTCAGCTCTCTATAATCAATACAAAGCCTCATGCTGCCATCCTTTTTCTTTACAAACAAAACGGGTGCTCCCCATGGCGATACACTAGGGCGGATAAACTTCTTGTCTAGTAACTCCTGCAGTTGTTCCTTCAACTCTCTCAGTTCTGCCGGAGCCATTCTGTAAGGAGCTTTGGAAATAGGTTCTGTTCCGGGAATCAAGTTAATTTCGAACTCAACTTCTCTCGGGGGTGGTACACCTGGAAAATCCTCTGGAAATACATCAGAAAATTCGTTGACCACTGGAATTTGCTCAATAGATGGTACCTCCTGAGTAACATCCATGGCATACACTAGAAATCCCTCAGCACCTTTCCTTAAAGCCTTGCGCGCTTGTGCAACCGACACGTACACCTTCTTGGGTACCTTCTTTCGTTCCGCATCTCCTTGAAATATTACCTCCTCCATCTTAGCATTCTTGATTGTCACTTGCTTCAACCGACAATCAATATTAGCGTGATTCTTGGCTAACCAGTCCATTCCTAATATGACGTCAAAGTCATACATCTGAATAGGGATCAGTGTGGCAAGGAATGTTTGTCCTTCAAACTCCAATTCACAATCCCGGTACCGATGATACGAAACCATAATTTGATCTCCGGCCGCTTGAACACGATACGGAGTTTCTAACCACTCAGGCAGACTACTCAGGTGTTTAGTGAATCTCTTTGCTACGAAGGAGTGGCTTGCGCCGCTATCAAAGAGCACGTTGGCAGGTACCTTATTTACTAAAATCGCACCTAAAGCCATATCAAGTTATACACGGAAAATTAAGCACATAATACTTAATTCATTAAATATTTAAACTTAGTTTAAATGATACCTGCTACTACGTCGGTAGCCTCCTGCACATCCGTATCCGTCATGAGATGTACACGGGCATTTGCTCTAGGCTTCGCTCTCGGCTGCTGAGCCGCCTCTTCAGGATTATTTTTCTTCATCTCTGGGCAGTCCCTAATCATGTGACCCACTTGACCGCATCGGAAACATGCTCCAGCCACTTTCCTACACTCTCCAACGTGATTCCTATTGCAATGTGGACAAACTCCTACCGCCTGCTGAGCTACTTGATTCTGGAGTGGCAGTCTCTGAAAATTCCCAACTGGGCCTCTCTTCGGAATCTTGACCCAACGTCCGGGTCTTCCACCAACTCTCACATCCTCCCTTGGTCTCTTGCCTCTATCAGACCCTCCTGCGCTCGCTGCTCTTGCCGCTACTCGGCGGAAATCACTCTCAACACGGAAACACGCATCTAACATATCCTCATAAGTTTTCATCCTCGCATTCACTATCGCTGATTGTATCCGCGAGTCCAAACCCCTCTCAAACTTCGTCATCTTAAGACGATTATCAGACATGATCGCAGGGGCAAACTTACCCAAAGCATGGAAACGATCCGCATACTCTGACACCGTCATCCTTCCTTGCTCCAATCGGTCAAATGCTCTTATCTTGTCCAATATTGCAGTCTCCGGTACATAGTACTTAAGGAACACATCACAAAACTGAGTCCACGAGATCGGTGGGGTCATTCTTAACACCATTCCTTCCCACCATTCGCCGGCCTTGCCACTTAGAAGGGGTGTGGCCACCTCAACTTTTATCTCATTCGGAACTTGCACCAGCCGGAAACATTTCTCAACCTCAGCCAACCAATGCTGAGCCTCTTCAGGATCCGTACATCCACCGAACTCCGGCACCCTCATCTTCCTCATCTCTCCATAAAAGAACCTGATGTTATGATGTGGCGGTGGTGGAGGTGGAGGCTGATGCTGCTGCACATACCCTTGTGCAATGACCGTCAGCGCATCAGTGAGTACTTGGGGTAAAACCACTTGTGGTGGCTGGTTCTCCTGTCCATTGCCAGAGTTGCCTGTGTTATCTCTTCTTGGAGGCATATTTCGCTGAAAGGTTAACATTTCATTAGCATTCAGTAAATACAAAAAGGTTACTGAAGGCTCGAATGCGTACTAATAGGTGAGGTGTGTAGCATAACTATTAATACAAAATTAGATGATAAACGCGCTCGCACACACCCAACCCGTATCATACTTAACCACTAAAGAGATCAGTACTTATAACTAAGGATCAACCTTAAGGGAGAATCATAGCTTAAGAGTCTAAAAGATCATGAACTTAAGTTTCCGAAATAGATCTGAAGCCTAGGCTCTGATACCACCTGTAGCGCCCCAGCCCGATACCGTTATCGGAACCAGTGCACCCGCCGTAGCCTACTATGAGAACTACGAAGCGTCAAGCAGATCAAGCATACATCCTTCATAATGTAAGTTAAAACCAGCGGAAACGTCATAAAATCTAAACCTTCGTTGTCAATATTACAACCAGAAAACTGCAGCGGAAATAAAACTGTTTGTTCATCTAGCCGACATAAGTTTTAGAACAACATAATAAAAATGAGTTTCAAACTCAAACAAAATAGTCCAGCATCTATCTATTCCCTTGTCCATCATCCCATTGAGCCCACTCGCCGTCGTCTTCGATAAATATCAACTCATAATCAGGCTCACCTGAAAAAGAGACAGAATGATTGTTCTTAGCGAAAACTTCGCCAGCAAGTAACCCGTCTATACACCCTACGGAATCACACACGTCGAGTCACCAGTGTATAAAACATTGCCCAAAAATAAGGTGCTCGGGTTAACAAATAGCATCTTAATGAGAATTACTCAAAACAGATAAAGCACATATGTGAACACAGTTACGAGAACCAACATGTATTAAAACAACGAATCACATAAGCAAGTCATAGACTAACCACGTTTCTTGCATGTCAAGTCTTATGCTTCGTGTATCATGATGCATGTACTTCTTTAAAATCACACACAACACCCATGCATATGCCTTCTTTCATAAACATGTCATGCATGTCATTTCACAAACATTTCATCACTTTACATATCATATTCTTCGCGTAGCAGAACTTTATACCCTGTGGGTGATCAGTCCACAGCCATCATAACTTTATACCCCGTGCTGAAAGGTCCACGGCCCCATTACATATATCATATATCCGTGCTGAAAGGTCCACGGCCCCATTACATATATCATATATCCGTGCTGATAGGTCCACGGCCCCATAAAATACTTCATTTTCCGTGCTGATAGGTCCACGGCCCCATAACATACTTTATACCCTGCTGTTGATTCACAGATCACGCTCTTTATACCCTGCTTTCGCAGACGTGACTTTTATACCCTGCGATCAACCAGCAGCCATTTTGTCTTTCGAAAACTTTAAACCTTTCTTGTTCTTTTGCAAAACATATATCAAATCAAATACAAGTGCCCATGTCGTGATGCAGGATGCACAGATAGCTTCATATCAACATGTAGCACACACACACATACATCTTGTCTATCAAGGATATGGTCTTGCACCTCAAACACTCCCTAAATGTGTTTTACCAAGTCCATTTGTCTCACTTATTCACTAGAATTCAATCTTATGCTAACTTAATCAAACTTACCATCTACACCTCAAATATACCTCAAATACCCTTGCATTTTATGTTCAAAAGAAGTGTATAAAGTTACTACACTTACATAGGGCGCTTAAAGGGTCAAAAATACTTCCAGAATACTTGGAACGCCACTTGGAGCGCCTAATGTGGACATGAAGCGCCTCTACTAGGCGTTCGAAGTGTTCGGGGATGATTCAGGACACATTGAACACCACATGAAGCGCCTAATGTGACATGAAGCGCCTCATGTAGGCGTTCGAAGTGTTCTGACGGTTCTAAACTGCAGTTTTTCTGCAGTAACTTCCACCCAACTCCTTTCTTCTTCAACCCTTCCAGATTCAACACTTAAAGATCCATCTTAACAACTAGATTCATCATACTTAACATACATCTAATCATGAATTGATGCTTAGTGAATGTCTAACAAGATCCACTCTAAATCTTCAATCATTCACCACCTTCAAGAGTTATCATCAACAATACCCAACCAACAAGACTACAACAATGTCATCACTCATCCCTCAATTTCCTGTACTTACTCTCAACATCTAAGTGTATACAATCAACACAAGAGTAGAGCAAGACAAGAAACACATCAACATATATACTCTCATGGGCATGGTTGACTAACAACAAATACTGCACAACTATTTCAGAAATATGGCCCAAAGAACAAGACTTACACAATTAGCAACAAGACTTACACATAACAAAGCATGTATGATAGACAAGACAAGAATACTAATGTGTGATTCATATTTTCTCTTTGTAAGAACATAGGGCCTAAAGTATCAAAATTACATAAAGCCTATAGAAAGATTACTTGCCTTGAATTCTAGATAATCTTACGGATTTACTGCGGAACCTTGATGAGAATTGAACCTAGAATGGCCTTTATCCTTCCTTCTCGTTCCTCTCTTCTTCTTCTTCCTCTCCTTTTCTCTTTTCTCTCTTTTCTCAGAATTTTTCCTTCTTCTTTGTGGCCAAAACCGCCCCCTTATGCTGAGATGGGGAGGTTATACCAACTTTTGTAACTCCCTCAACTCCTAGTAGGGGCTATGTTGCTATTTTACCATACTTTCTTTTAATCCTACTTTTAACCCCTTTCTTTTGTTCTTCTATGTTTTGAGTAACTAAGTTTTATAATCTTACATAATTAATTTAGTTGCATTCAAGGTTGACCTAAGTATCGAAAGTTGCGCTTAAAAATCACGGGGTGTAACATCCTTTTTACTCCAAAAAATCGGCCATTATACTCCTTGCCATGCTGAATTTTTCAGCATGTGCAACATCCATTTTTATTCAAGATAATCTCCAATTTACTTTGATTTTTCTCATTAAAATGAATCAACAATACATGGTAAGTCTTTCTATCAATTGAGAAATGAATTTGGACACACAATAGCCTTAGAATTCGTCCACCATCACTTAACACATGCTGAAAAATTTCAGCATGTGTGATATGTAGAATATCACACTTTATTACCTTACATAATATTCAAATCATTTCCATAACATCTTCAATTAATCCCTTAATAAAAAATTGACAAAATATGTTATCTTAACCATGAAGAAATCGCCCACATGTGTGTAGTATGCTGAAATTTTCAGCATGTGACATAAGAGAGGTATATGTTGAATACTTACCTTTTGTAGCTTCTCTCTTTGATTCATCAACATTGTATGATTGATCCTTGACCAATCAATATGCCAACAAGGCTCCACATATGCTCCAAATCAGCTGTAGTAACGTTTGAGTGTGTTTGTACATGTGCTGAAATTTATTTTTGCTAACTTTGTAAAATAGTGCACATTTAATAATACACACATGTAATATTCCAATCAGCCCTTAACTTAATTTTCTAGAACACTTTAAGATGTATATTATATGTAAAAAGTGTGTAGATATGCGTCACATGATGTCCAAGAAAAACGTTCCATGTTATGTGCGTAGAAAACCGAATTTTCGATATTTATCGATTACCCGATTTTTCTCTAATTTAAATTCCAAATTTTGCACATGATATATATATTATGTTATTAATAATATATATAATATATACTTTAAATTTCAGTACTTGGCTGATTTAAAGTGGTACCATAAACATGTGACAAAATTAAAATTGGAATCTTCACATTTTGGCCTAAATGTGAGGTGATTTGTGTGTGCCAACATAGAAAGTATTTTTGGCTGAATATATCATGTATATCACGAAATTGACATCATATTTTGATGTATATGGGCTGGCCATTTATTTATGGCAAGTACGTGACACGTTGGCGAAGTTTCGGTATTCGCCCGATACGACAAATTTTGGTTTAGAACCTTTTATCGTGTCGTATTTAATTTGTCATCACCATATCTTATATCATATGATATAAGACCTGAATATACTCATAAATATGAGTTAAGTATAGTGGTGTGACGTTAACGTACGTACGTAAGATATATAACGTGTCGGTAGTACGTTGGAATACATGTGTATGTGCCTTTTATAAAAAAATCTGAAAATATAGTATATATATGTATAAAAGGCGTGTGACATTGAATGTGGGGAGGAGGAGAAAACTTTCCTTCCTTAGCCTTGTTGCCTTTGTGCCTTTTCCAAATGAATCTTCCTTTAATGAACTACTTAGTTTATTAAACTAAGTACTTCACTTAATGAACTAATTTAGTTCATTAATGGTGGCACCTGAAAATAGTATAAACTCAACAAATGTTCGCCATATGATGTAAGCTTTAATGCTTCATGGCTCGTTAGTACGGCAACATAATATATAAGCTAAATAAGGCAAGTAATGACAAGTTATCATGCATACATGTACACACTTATACGCATATATATATATATATATTCAACGTTTCTTATTTTGAAATCACTCAAACCCTCTTATTTCTACAATCTCCCCCTTTTGATGATTTTCAAAATAACTAGTGTACATGATTTAAGTGCTGTCTCTCCCCCTTGAATTATGCACAGATTTGAAATTTGAATTTCGAATTTCAAATCCGGCTCCCCCTTGATTCATGCAATTAGGATCAATCAGTTTAGGATCAATCAGTGTCTCTCTCTCCCCCTTAAATCATGCTTCTCTCTCCCCCTTTATTTTGGAAAGTTAATCAAAAGATTCCTGTCAAAAAGGA
Source organism: Eustoma russellianum (assembly GCA_036186865.1). NCBI lineage: Eukaryota > Viridiplantae > Streptophyta > Magnoliopsida > Gentianales > Gentianaceae > Eustoma > Eustoma russellianum. The sequence goes on from AP025045.1 coordinate 16,404,892, forward strand.
AAGTAAATCAAATAGTATCACATTAAATCACATCAACGGGAATCATGCCTAATTTAGAACGAAGAGATTCAAATGTGGCTTGATTTAAGGCCTTTGTAAATATATCCGCTACTTCTGATTCTGTGCGTACGTGATCTATGACAATATTACCATTGTTAACGTGATCACGAAGAAAATGATAGCGAACTTCTATATGCTTAGCCTTAGAGTGTAATACGGGGTTCTTAGACAAATTTATTGCACTCATACTATCACAATATATAGGAATCTTATTTACGATAATTCCAAAGTCCGAAAGTTGTTGTTTTATCCACAACAACTGTGTGCAACAGAGGCTAAGAGCCATGTATTCAGCCTCCGTAGTTGACAAAGCAACACTTGCTTGCTTTTTGGAAAACCATGAAATAAGGGAATTTCCTATAAATTGGCAAGTTCCGCTCGTGCTTTTTCTATCTATCTTGCAGCCACCATAATCTGCATCAGTGTAAGCATGTAAGTCGAATGTAGAATCCTTATCATACCAAATACCTAAGGTGGGCGTGTGCTTAATATACCGGAATATTCTTTTTACCGCATTTAAGTGTGACACCTTAGGTTGACTTTGAAAACGAGCACACATGCATACGCTAAACATGATGTCAGGTCTACTAGCAGTTAAATATAGTAAAGAACCTATCATACATCGATATAATCCATTATCAACGTCTTTACCATGTTCGTCTTTGTCTAATTTAGTAGTAACACTCATAGGCGTGGGGGATGGTTTCAAATTTTCAAAATTGAACTTCTTGATCATATCATTTACATACTTAGCTTGGCTTATATGAATTCCTTTACTCGTTTGCTTAATCTGCAAGCCAAGAAAATAATTAAGTTCACCAACCATAGACATTTCAAATTCAGCTTTCATACAATTTTCAAAATCTTTAATGAGTCTATGTGAGGTAGAACCGAAAATAATGTCATCTAAGTAGATTTCAATAATAAGTAAATCTGATTTTTCTTGTTTCAAAAATAGTGTACTATCTATAGTACCGCGTTTAAAATTATTTTCTAAAAGGAAAGTAGCAAAACGACCATACCATGCTCTTGGCGCTTGCTTTAGGCCATATAGTGCCTTCTTTAGTTTGTACACGTGATCTGGATGTTTCGAATCTTCAAAACCGGGTGGTTGCTTCACGTATACTTCTTCTTGTATGAATCCGTTTAGAAAAGCACTTTTGACGTCCATTTGATACAATTTAAAGTCTTTCATACAAGCAATGGCAAGTAAGAGTCGTATAGCTTCTAAACGTGCTACGGGTGCAAATGTTTCATCGTAGTCTATTCCTTCTTCTTGATTATATCCTTGAGCTACGAGTCTTGCTTTATTTCTAACGACCTTTCCTTCTTCATTCATTTTATTCCTAAATACCCACTTTGTACCTATAATTGTCTTATCTTGTGGTCGTGGCACTAAATCCCATACATCATTTCTAATGAATTGATTAAGTTCGTCATGCATAGCATCAATCCAAGATGAATCACTCAAAGCATCATGCACATTTTTGGGCTCAATTTCAGAAATCATAGCATGAAATTCATTTATTTCATCCGAAGTGATTCTTCTACGTGGTCGCACACCGTGAGTGATGTCGCCTATGATGAGATCATGTGGGTGATCTCTATGCCATCTTGGTTGATTATTTTTTAAGTTATCATGCATTTCTATATGATCATGCATTTCTAGTGTCTCATTCATCTCATGCATATCAAAAGAATCATTATCTTCATCCAAAACGGGTTTCAATTCAAAATCATCGTCATATTCCTTATTTTTATCAATATCTCCAAATTCATTGAATTTAACATGAATAGATTCTATGATTTGTCTAGTGAGAGGATCATAACATCTATATGCTTTTGAATTTATGGAATACCCAACAAAAATACACTCAATTGATTTGGATTCAAATTTATCTAAGTTATCTTTTGTATTCAAGACAAAACACTTGCATCCAAACACACGAAAATAATCAATCTTAGGCATGCGATCATTCAAAATTTCGTAAGGCGTTTTGTTTATTTTCTTTCTTATAGATAGGCGATTTACAATATAGCATGCACAATTTACGGCTTCCGCCCACAGAAATCTAGGAAATTTATTTTCGCAAAGCATGGTTCTAGCGATTTCTTGTAGTGTGCGATTCTTTCTTTCTACTACTCCATTTAATTGTGGAGTTCTAGGTGGCGAAAACTCATGTTTAATCCCTTTTTCTTCACAAAACGAAATCATCTCTTTATTTTTAAACTCACCGCCTCTATCGCTTCTTATTCTTTTCACATTTACACCATATTGATTTTCGAGTTGTTTAATTAATTTAGCGATCTCTATGGCGCTATCATCCTTATGTGCAAAAAAATAAAGTCCAAGTATAACGAGAAAAGTCATCAACAGTCACGCATGCATAGTGACGTCCATCTAGACTTGTAGTGCGACTAGGACCAAACAAATCGATATGCAATAATTCTAGTATTCTAGTCGTGCTTATTTCATTCTTCGGCTTAAGTGACTCACGTGTTTGTTTGCCTTTTATGCAAGATTCACACAACTGAAAGTTGTCTAAATCAAGCGTAGGCAATCCCCGTACTAGGTTCTTTCGTTGCAATTTTTCTAGTGTAGAAATACCTATGTGTCCTAAACGTCTATGCCACAAATTCACATTGGGTTCATTTGACATAAAACATTTAACTTTAGCGTCTACTACATCATCCATAGATAGTGTAAAGATATTTCCTTCTCGTTTTCCTTTTAAAACGGTTTCACCATTTTTATTTATTATATTGCAATAAGGGTGAGTAAAACAAACATTGAAGCCATTGTCAACAAATTGAGAAATACTAAGAAGATTGTAGGATAAGTTGCTTACCAAAAATACGTTGGAGATTTGAAGTGTATTCGGATTGCCAATCGTACCTTTTCCAATGATCTTCCCTTCATTGTTGTCTCCAAAGGTCACGAATCCGCCTTTTGTGACCTTCTTTAATTTGGAGAACAGGCTCGGGTCACCCGTCATGTGCCTCGAGCAACCACTGTCAAGGAACCACTTTATTGATGTGTTTTTTGATGAGTGGTCTCCCTGCAATGTGAAAAGGTGATTTAGGTACCCTTTTAATTTTGGGTCCTTTCGAGTTAGTTAATCACCTTTTGGTAAAGGTACCTTTCGGTACCCATACTTGGGTGATCCTTCTCGGTCTATCAAATGGCAAGAATGAAGGTGCGATATAATATACATGTGGTGCATGTACTTTGGGTCTTTGCCCAAGGACTCCTCTATACTCATTGAATGAAGCACGCTTTTGATATGTCCTTGTGTGCGTGTGCGTAGTATGTGGATGATATGTATTTCGTGTATGCATTGTTCTTTTCTTCTCATATCTATATGGTACAACGTTATATTTCACATGATATGAGGGAGTGGGGCGTGTGGAAGGGGGCGCTTTTTGCGTCATCTTAGACGCCACTTGATGCTTAGGGGTGTCTACTTTCTTAGACACAACAAACTTGGTTGGTTTGGTTGATACTTCGTTAGTATCAACGTATCCCAATCCAGTTTTGTCACTGTCATGCTTTTGCGATAATATGATGCGATGCAGCATGTTTGACCCTGTATCGAATTGTTTCATCATTTTCTCTAAATCTGTATTCCTTGATTTCAAATTTGAAATCTCAGATTTCATTTCATTATTTTGAGAAGTCAGTGATGAGATCTCGGTTTTTAATGCAGTGATGACACATGAAGACTCTTTCTTTGAATCGTTTAATTGAGCGACAAGATTCTCGTTAGAAGATTCTAACAGTTTCTTGTCTTCAATTAAACGTTTCTTTTCTTTTGCGAGAGTCTTAGTAAATTTATGTAATTCAAGATACTGACTAAAAAGATCATCATAAGAAGGTTCAGAGTCAGAGTCAGAATCGGATGATACCTCATTAGACGCCTTTGAAGCGAAGCAAACTTGAGCGGTCTCCTCTTCGGTCTCAGTTTCAGAGTCTGATGAGTCACTCCATGTGGAGGCCTTTAGTGCACGTTTCCTTTGTTTAGGATCTGAGACGAGTCTATTTTTGTTCCGCTCCTTGTCAGGGTATTTATTAGTTTGCTTTTCTTTGTTTGGGCAGTCATATGATAAGTGTCCGAGTTTGCCGCATTCATAACATTTAATATCCTTATCATTTGACTTGTTTTTATTTCTCTTAGATGTAGTGCCCTTGTTTTTATTTCTAAATGACTTTCTCATGAATCTTCTTAGTCCTTTAGCCAATAGAATTAAATCATCATTATCCGATTCGGAATCACTATCATCTACGTGATCGGAGGGAGGGGAGACGTATTCATTTGATTTAAAAGCAATTGTCTTACCTTGTTTAGATGATTCCGATTTCCGAATAGTAAGTTTGTTTTCATAAACTTTGAGTGAGCCAATGAGTTCTTCCATTTTTATTGATTTAGTCTCCTTACTTTCTTCTATAGCAGTCACTTTAGGGTCCCATTCCGAAGGAAGGCTTCGTAGGACTTTCTGTACCTTTTCCTGCGTAGTAAAAGCCTTACCAAGAGACTCAAGGGAGTTATAGATGTTAGTTAAACGAAGATCCATATCTACAATCGACTCATTAGGCAACAATTTAAAAGACTCAAGAGTAGACATGAACATATTAATTTTTGACTCTTTTACTTGACTCGTGCCTTCGTGTTTCATTTCTAAAATTCTCCACATTTCTTGTGCACTCGAACAATTTGACACATAACTAGACTCACTTTTACTTAATCCGTTTAAAAGCAATTGCATAGCCCTAGCATTCATACTAAGTTTCTTTTTATCATCACTCGTATATTCTTGTCTAGTTTTAATAACTTCTAAAGTAACTCCGTCTACAGTGGATACATTAGATGGGACATATGGACCATCTTCAATTATTGACCAAAGATCTATATCTATAGCCATAAGAAAAAGTTTCATCCTAAGTTTCCATTGAATAAAAGACTCACCGTCAAAAAGTGGAGGCCTTTGGCTCGACATACCTTCTTGTTCGGTTTTGAGATTTGTGGATGCCATCTCACTGAATCGTTGGATTCCTTGTAGTGAGTATTCATGCGCTCTGATACCACTTGTAGGATCTGCAAGGCACAACTAGAAGGGGGGGGGGGGGTTGAATAGATGGTGCGGAAAGTGTGCTTTTTTAAAATTTCTTTAAACTTGAACAATTCAAGTTCTGAAAACAGATTCTGTTTTCAGGACCTGTTTTAAAACGTTTTTAAAACCAGGTTAGAGGTCTCCAAAAATTATGAAATTTTGAGAGAACTTAGCCTCAGATGTTATGAGGGTCCCCTAAATATTTCAAATCAAAATTCAACCTTTAACCCCTTCAAAAACCGTTGGCACTCAGATTGTGCAAATCTGCCAGAAACGGTAGATGGTTTTGAAAAATTAATTTCTATTTGTGTGAATGTTCAAATGATCTGAAAATTTGACCAATAACTCCTCACACACTATATTTAAATAGGTTGAAACAGTTTTTGAAAATTCATTTGGGAAGTAGGTCAAACACAACCAAAGTCTCAACCTTTGCAAGTCTGAAAATCAGACTGCACTAGTCTCAGAACGTTTGATGTTTGACTGACCTATACTTGTCCAAAAGGGTTTAAACATGTGCCAAATTAACCCTAGAACGTTTATGTATGTTTCTGGAAATTTTTATAATTTTTGGAAATCGTTTACTATTTTTACGAACGTGAACAAGATGAGTAAACAGTGCAGAAACTGAAAAGTAAATGCTGAAAGTAAATTGCACCAAGAATTTTATACTGGTTCGGTTATAAACAACCTACTCCAGTCTTCAAGGAACACCTTCCTTGGTTCACACTAATCACACACACGCAGTACACCTTACCGCAGGGTTGATAGAGTTACACCTAACTCCAACCCTTTACAAACCTTGTATGTCGAGTACAATTCACACGAACACCACCACCTCGCTAGAATGAAGATTGATCACACCTTGATCAATCTTTTACAAAGATGAATGAATGGTGGTTTATATGAAGCCTATTCAAGATTGAAATATGTAAAGTACAATAGGCTTTTTACAAGAAAAGAGAGAAAGAAAGTGTAGGAGAAAAGAGGCTTGGCACTTTGATCACTTTAGAATGCAAATCTTGGTGTTGTATTTGTTTGTTCTCCTCTTCCTTCCTTATAGGTTGCAGCCGTCCCCCTTGGAGCCATCTCCCCTCTTGAAAATTTCCTTTTAAGTGCTTGAGAGAGTGTAAGACATCATGGTGACAATGCTTTGCTTACTTGGCATCATTCCATTGGATCATCATTTAGTCTTTGCTTACTTGGCACCTCTTTATTGGCTCAATGTTGTCACCATGATGACATGGAAAAAATCTGAGATTAACACTTTAAACATGTGCCAATATCAATCATAAAATCATACCATAAGTCACAAATTCTCTCATAAATTGCAAGACCAACAAATCCTTCCTTTTTACTCCAAAAAATCGGCCATTATACTCCTTGCCATGCTGAATTTTTCAGCATGTGCAACATCCATTTTTATTCAAGATAATCTCCAATTTACTTTGATTTTTCTCATTAAAATGAATCAACAATACATGGTAAGTCTTTCTATCAATTGAGAAATGAATTTGGACACACAATAGCCTTAGAATTCGTCCACCATCACTTAACACATGCTGAAAAATTTCAGCATGTGTGATATGTAGAATATCACACTTTATTACCTTACATAATATTCAAATCATTTCCATAACATCTTCAATTAATCCCTTAATAAAAAATTGACAAAATATGTTATCTTAACCATGAAGAAATCGCCCACATGTGTGTAGTATGCTGAAATTTTCAGCATGTGACATAAGAGAGGTATATGTTGAATACTTACCTTTTGTAGCTTCTCTCTTTGATTCATCAACATTGTATGATTGATCCTTGACCAATCAATATGCCAACAAGGCTCCACATATGCTCCAAATCAGCTGTAGTAACGTTTGAGTGTGTTTGTACATGTGCTGAAATTTATTTTTGCTAACTTTGTAAAATAGTGCACATTTAATAATACACACATGTAATATTCCAATCAGCCCTTAACTTAATTTTCTAGAACACTTTAAGATGTATATTATATGTAAAAGTGTCTAGATATGTGTCACATGATGTCCAAGAAAAACGTTCCATGTTATGTGCGTAGAAAACCGAATTTTCGATATTTATCGATTACCCGATTTTTCTCTAATTTAAATTCCAAATTTTGCACATGATATATATATTATGTTATAAATAATATATATAATATATACTTTAAATTTCAGTACTTGGCTGATTTAAAGTGGTACCATAAACATGTGACAAAATTAAAATTGGAATCTTCACATTTTGGCCTAAATGTGAGGTGATTTGTGTGTGCCAACATGGAAAGTATTTTTGGCTGAATATATCATGTATATCACGAAATTGACATCATATTTTGATGTATATGGGCTGGCCATTTATTTATGGCAAGTACGTGACACGTTGGCGAAGTTTCGGTATTCGCCCGATACGACAAATTTCGGTTTAGAACCTTTTATCGTGTCGTATTTAATTTGTCATCACCATATCTTATATCATATGATATAAGACCTGAATATACTCATAAATATGAGTTAAGTATAGTGGTGTGACGTTAACGTACGTACGTAAGATATATAATGTGTCGGTAGTACGTTGGAATACATGTGTATGTGCCTTTTATAAAAAAATCTTAAAATATAGTATATATATGTATAAAAGGCGTGTGACATTGAATGTGGGGAGGAGGAGAAAACTTTCCTTCCTTAGCCTTGTTGCCTTTGTGCCTTTTCCAAATGAATCTTCCTTTAATGAACTACTTATTTTATTAAACTAAGTACTTCACTTAATGAACTAATTTAGTTCATTAATGGTGGCACCTGAAAATAGTATAAACTCAACAAATGTTCGCCATATGATGTAAGCTTTAATGCTTCATGGCTCGTTAGTACGGCAACATAATATATAAGCTAAATAAGGCAAGTAATGACAAGTTATCATGCATACATGTACACACTTATACACGTTTGTATATATATATATTCAACGTTTCTTATTTTGAAATCACTCAAACCCTCTTATTTCTACAATAACAATCTGTTCGCTAGTCTGAGGGTTCAACACCTTCCACGATTAACATCTGATCATTCTCCGCTGCTCCTACAATCTTCACTGTCAACATCCAATGGCCCAAAATCTTTCCGTTTTCAGAATATGTGGGTGGAGCACAAGGAATTTCTTATGTTTGTCAAGGCAACATGGGATTCATATCCAACCACGGGTGGCATGCGAGGCTTATATAATAAACTGCAATCCCTTAAAAAGGATCTGTGCAATTGGAATATCACAGTGTTTGCAAATGTTTTTGATCAGCTATCACATTTGGAACGGGAGCTTAAAATCAGTGAAGCAGCTTTTGATGCACAACCAACACCAGATACATGCACAAAGTACCATGCTATACAGGCAGAATACAAATTAGCAGAACGCAAGGTAGAGTTGTTTTGGTCTCAGAAAGAACGTCAAAAATGGATTGCAGAAGGCGACGCTAACACTTCCTACTTCCATAACATAGTACGGGATAGACATATTCGTCAAGCCATCACCAAAATATATGATACGCAGGGCACACCAGTAGACACACAGCAAGGCATTCAACATGCGGCAGAATCATACTACAAACAATTATTTACTGCAGATACAATTACGGAAGATGACACTATTCTACAATACATACCGCAACTAGTGACAGAATCAGAAAATCAACAATTGACAGCCTTGCCAACTCAGGCTGAGGTAAAGGGGGCTGTTTGGTCGATGGATCCCAAAAGCGCACCTGGTCCAGATGGGTATAATGGCTATTTTTTTGTACATGTTGGGACATTGTTAAACTAGACGTTCATAAAGCTATGCAGGAATTCTTTCTTGGCCTTCCAGTGCCAAAAGCAATGGGAAGTACGCTAATTGTCTTGCTGCCAAAGTCACCCACACCCCGCTCATTCTCAGACTATATACCCATAAGTCTGGCAAATTTCATATCTAAGCTGGCTATGCATATTATTGCAACACGCATTCAACCTCTTCTACAAAAGCTCATAACGGAAGAACAAGCAGGTTTTGTAAAAGGAAGAGATATAGCTGATCAGATAGTTATGGCTCGCGAAATGATCCATTTGCTGGATACAAAAGTCAGAGGTTCAAATGCGATAATCAAACTGGACATGATGAAGGTATTTGATAGAGTCAGTTGGACATTCTTAGAAAAACTACTAGCGAAATTTGGTTTTTCTAGTGGTTTTATCAAGTTGATATTTAATCATCTCAGAGGAACATATATTTCTGTGTTGATAAATGGCATCCCATCCGGTTTTTTCCAGCCTTCAAGAGGGGTTAAACAAGGTGACCCCTTGTCACCTATACTTTTCATATTGGCTTCGGAAGCATTTTCAAGGGGTCTTAACAGCTTAGCCTCCAGGGGAAACATCTTGCCTTTTGCTGCGGGTAGATCCAACATAATATCCCATTTGGCTTTTGCGGATGATCTTTTAATATTCATCAATGGTGGATTACGCAATTTACTAAAGTTTAGAACATTTTTGGAGCAGTATCAGGTAGCATCGGGTCAAGCGGTTAATTTCCAAAAGAGTCACTTTGTTCCAGCATCATACTTGTCCCATGCACAGATTCACAGAATGGAGCAAACTTTGCATATGACGGCAGTCTCATTACCAATTAAATATTTAGGCGTTCAGTTGCACAAAGGAAAGGAACGACTTTCCCATTTTGGTAGCCTGCTCTCTTCAATCCAAGCTAAATTGAATATGTGGCAGAATAAGTTTCTCAATCATGCTGCCCATTTGATCTTGATCAAGCATGTTTTGGCTTCTATTCCATTACATGTCCTATCAGTAAGTCGATTGCCTCAAAGTGTTCAACGCACCATTACTCGCTGGATGGTCAAATTTTTTTGGGGTAGTACATCCACTCATAATCGGTATTCTTGGGTCTCCAGTGATAAATTATTCGGGCCAGCAAATGAGGGAGGTCTTGGTCTCCGGAAATTGGAAGATATGCAGCTTGCATACTCATGTAGACTATGGTGGAAATATCAACAAAATAACACTTTATGGAGCAAGTTTTTTCATACTCGATACGCCAACTGCAGATCATATACCTTTCGTCTCACAGACTCCCCAATATGGAAGCGAATATGTAGAATACACCCAATATGTGATCAAGCTTTGACCACTGAGCAATACACCATTCGTGCAGCGTATGATCATGTAAGACATGTGCGGACTACACGCCTCTCACACAAATTTATCTGGAGTAAGCATATACCTCCAAATATACGGGTGTTTCTATGGCGTTTATATCACAAAGCCATTCCGCTGCCTGAGAATCTGCAAAAGTTTGTTTGCATTCACCCAACACAATGTCCTTTCTGCTTAAAAGCACGTGTAACACTGGATCATATCTTTTTGAACTGCTCAGAAGTTGCCGAAGTCTGGAAAGTGTATACTTCCTATTTGGATGGTCCTCTCATCACAACAAGAACAATACAACAACATCTTCTTCAGTGGTGGATGCCAACTAAAGGTAAGACCCTTAAAGGCACCTTGCGTATCGTGGCACCTTCTTACATTGCTTGGGAACTATGGAAATGCTATACATCGATTATGTATGGGAATGGACAGTGGAGAAAATGGACTGTAATTGAAACCATACGTCGGTGTATATATGATTGGGTATCAGTCCACAACGCCAAAAAATTTGCATCACTAGACAGTGAACTCATTGCTACGGGTTTAATCCCAAAATTTTACACTCCTAGAGTCAAGATAATCAAATGGCATCAACCTCCACCGGGTAGATTGAAGCTAAACACGGATGCATCACATGGTCTATACACGGCAGCGGCAGGAGCAATTTTGCGTAACAGCAACGGTGCATTCTTAGGAGCAATAGCATTTCACTTACCATTATCGTCACCAGCAATTGCAGAGTTTCAAGCTGCATACTTCAGCTACCTTTTCTTTGCCTCGCAGTAGCCATCAATTGATATTGAGGTTGATGCTCAACGAGTCCTTTCAATGGTCCACAACACTACTCAGCAGCATGCCTTAATATTTAAATCGCTATTGATATCAAGAGCATCGGAGATAACATATGTTCCTACGGAGGCCAATCAGCCGGCACATTTTCTCGCACAATATGGTCAACTTCGACAGCAACTAACCATATTTACAACAGTAGCTGCCCTACCGCCATTAGTTCGAGCAAGCTATAAAACTGAAAGTACTCCATACATTCGCAACGGTCACAGCTCTGGATCAAATTAGTTGCCCATATCATACGATATGGGCAACGCGGGTACGCATGCTCTCCTCTGTCATACTACTACACTGTGGCATATTTCTTCCACATATTGCACACTCCATAGCATTGTTACCCATATCAATCGATATGGGTAACCTGGGTAACTTCTCCACCACAGATATTTACTGCACTTTACGAGATACAACTGCTGATATATATACCTTTCATCACACTCCTAATCCTTTTTTATGTTTGTGCATGGAACCTGGATTACAATGGCAACATCGGAGGAGCATACGTTGGCGACTTCAACAGCGACTGCAACATGTTACACCCATGCAACTCACGTTCCCTACACGATCATATTCTTTATATTCATGCAATTACACCAATCATATAAATATGTACGCTTTTTCCTTCGCCAAGGTTTTATCCACAAGGGTGGTTTTACTTGGCAAGGTTTTAATGCGGCATATCGTATATGATTGGAGGCACCAACTTATATGTTCGTTATACTATTATTTTGTTTTCATTGATGATCATTGTAATATGGTATTCCTCCGCCATAAGTGAGGCATAATAAAATTATTTTTCCCGTTAAAAAAATATATATATACATATACATATACGTAGATCCGTATATATATATATATAGATCTATACACTTATATATATATATATCAACATATATATTTTATAATATACTCCAAGTGTGTGTATATGTGCGTGTTTATATATATAATGTATATATATATATAGCGTGCGTGTAGTGTATATATGTATATATCTATTACTCAAACATAGATCTAAACTTTCTTAAGAAGAAATCTTGAACATACTACATGATGATCAAACTTTGATATGGACATATATACTTAGTATTTGTAAAACCATGTAGGATCTAGGAAGAATACTTGCCTTGATTTACTTTCTTACTCTTAGATGGTGATTCCTTCACTTGGATTTGAAGAACATATTTCTCCTCTTTCTCCTTGGTGTATACGGTTATGATTCCCAAAAAGGAGAGTTAGTGTACAACTTATGAAACTAATTATATAGAAGAATCAAACTTAAACTTCATAAAATTCTTACCTTACTTGCTTTTGATTCTACATGCTACAACCTTCTTGAATCTTTCTTAGTTGATGGAGTGTTGTTTAAAACTTGGTGTAGGAGTTGTTATGTGGTTTGAGATGAAGAAGAAATCATCTTCTTGCTTCTTGTAGGTATGGCCGAAATCTTCTTTTCATGCAACGTGAGACTCGGTCAAATAAGGGTATCTTATCATACTACCACTAGTAACATCACTTACATACTTACAGTCTAATTATCATAACTTAAAGAACTACCATAACCCTCCTTCCATAATATCAAGTCCACACATAGACTTCATAAATCATAACTCAAGTACTTAGGGCATAAACTTCCTATTTCCGTCAACATATCATCTAGGGATTTCATAACTTGTATCTTAACTTACACATGTTCATATCTAACACATAGAATACAATTAACAAGGCCTAAAGGCCGAATGTAAGTACACACACACATATATATACATACTTGATTATCTTATGATATTCTATATAATATCCAACACTTATTCATCTTATAACTTAACATACATAACACATATAATATACACTCATAAGTACACATTTTAATAAAGTCCTTTCATTATATAAGGCCTAATGGCCGAAATATGTATTCCATGTATACATTTGTAAAATTCTTTTACTATATAGTATGTAATATCCAAAACTTATTCATTTTCATATCTTAACATATATATTATACATATATACATATGTGTACTACATAATAAGGTTATTTTCTCATAAAAGGCCTAAGGGTCGAAAATAAATCATTTATATATACATTTATATATATTTGTCTTATAATATATTATATACATTAAAATTTACTTATATTTCATCACATATTATATCTTAACTATTGAAATATACTATTCATAAAATTAAAGTCAACTAAGCCAAAAATTACTTAATGGCCGAATATATATACATATATATATATATATATGCTTGTAACAATTTATATACTCTACATATATAAATATATAAGATATTCAAAATGCCATTATTCATATTTAACATATATAGTATACTTATGTGCACATAATACATATAAAAAAAATTATTCATAATCACAAATAGAACATAAAACTGAAATATATATATATATATATATATATATATATTACATATGTACATAATACATAAAACTCAATACACAAATACTTATTCATTTTCTCTCTTTAAAATATATATTATACATATATATACATAAAACATATAAAATCATATTTTAAGCTTGAAATGGCCTTAAGGCCGTAATATGTATATTGTATATCATATTTATAACCTGCCCAATATGTGTATATACATACACACACATTTATACAAACCGAATATATATATATATATATATATATATATATTTATACATCTATACATACTTTTATACAAAAACCGTATATATATGTATACATCTACACATCGATACATACAAATATATATACATATACATATACGTAGATCCGTATATATATATATATAGATCTATACACTTATATATATATATATATCAACATATATCTTTTATAATATACTCCAAGTGTGTGTATATGTGCGTGTTTATATATATAATGTATATATATATATATATATAGCGTGCGTGTAGTGTATATATGTATATATCTATTACTCAAACATAGATCTAAACTTTCTTAAGAAGAAATCTTGAACATACTACATGATGATCCAACTTTGATATGAACATATATACTTAGTATTTGTAAAACCATGTAGGATCTAGGAAGAATACTTGCCTTGATTTACTTTCTTACTCTTAGATGGTGATTCCTTCACTTGGATTTGAAGAACACATTTCTCCTCCTTCTCCTTGGTGTATACGGTTATGATGCCCAAAAAGGAGAGTTAGTGTACAACTTATGAAACTAATTATATGGAAGAATCAAACTTAAACTTCATAAAATTCTTACCTTACTTGCTTTTGATTCTACATGCTACAACATTCTTGAATCTTTCTTAGTTGATGGAGTGTTGTTTAAAACTTGGTGTAGGAGTTGCTATGTGGTTTGAGATGAAGAAGAAATCATCTTCTTGCTTCTTGTAGGTATGGCCGAAAATATAGAAAGAAAATGGGTTGAGTGTTTTTCTTGTAGCAAAGAGATGAATGATTGGGGTATAAAACAAAATATCAAATGTGCTTTCTTTCACATTCATGACCGAGAATAATGAGTAAAAAGGAGGTGGAAGAATGCTTTTGTGGAGTGGGCTTGGTAGTAGAGATTTGTTTAATAAAAGTAGAAGAATATGGTGTAAAGTAAAGGAATAAAAAAAAATTTGGTCTTGGTTCTCTTTTCTTGGTGTGTAGCCGAGAATTAAAAAGGAAAAGAGGGAGAGGAGGAATGAAAAGTGTGGAGTGATTTGTGGAAAAGTAGAAAATGATGGTAGTGTGTATTATTGTGTAAGAAAGGGGAATGGGTAAAAAGAAGATGATTTCTTGCTTTGTGTTGTTCTTGTCGTGGGTGAGGTAGAAGAAAGACTACAATTATTGTGGCATGTGAGGGAGTGGGGAGAAAGTGAAGTGATGGGTGGAAAAGTTAGTTGTATATAATGATGAAAAGTAAAAGTGTGTAAGAAGATGGGTAAAAGAGTAGTCTTGACTTTTGGGGAGTGGGAGGGGGCGGTCTAGGTTTTGGGGGAGGAGGAAAAAGTTTGTCTTTTGTGCTATGTAGTATAGAGTAGAAGAAAATGTGATAAAAGTGTGTATTGGAATTATCGTATCGGATATTTTTATTTGGTTTAATTTATATTTAATGACTTAGATTGTTACCGACTAATTTATTTGAATACCTTGTATGTCTGATACAGTCATTGTCTAGTCTCATCCAGCCTCGTTATATCCGTTAACTTATCTTAAGGTTATTTTTATGTGTGTTTCTAACCCCAATATTTAATGTCGATGTCTTTATTAATTCTAAATAGAAATTTAAAATTCCACGGCAATTTCATCAACATCGCATTTGCGTTCTATTTTCATCATTTCCACTAGCCCGGGATCCCTGGTCGTAACAATAAGTGTGTGTTTTTGTGTGTGCATGTTGCATTTTTACCTTGGAATATGCAGAAGAAGAAGTAGAAGAAGGTGTATCATGCAAAGTTGATCTTATTTTTGTTGTTTTATAAGGTTGCTTAGTATTTGATGAAACAAACTTAGTCTTTTTATCTACTTTGGCATTTTTTCTTTATATCCAAATCAAGTTTTATCTTTTCCATATTTTGAGAGGATATAAATGTATCCAGCATGTTGGTTCCAGACTTAAATTGTTCTAACATTTTTTCTAAGTTTAGTTTAGAAGATCTAAGTTGTACTATCTCATTTTCACAACTTTCTAACTTAGATTTCAACATACTATTTTCAGTTTGTAATGTTTGTTCATTTTTTCTATATGGTTCAATTTTAATCCTTAATGAATCAAGAGCAATTGATGACTCCTGTTTCAAAGACTCTAATTGATTAGAAAGTTCCAAGTTGGTTGTCTTCAGCTTGTCATTTTCTTCAATTAGCTTCTTTTTCTCTTTTGACAACCTTTTACAATGAGTATGCATTTTCATAAATTCATCATACATTTCATCAAAAGTCATCTTGTTATCAGAATCAAAATCGGGAGTAGATGTTACCTCTTTCGTAGACTTTGAGTACTCTCCTTTGTGAGAGATTGATGACATGATGTCTGATTTAAAATGAATACCTTGATTCTTTAATCAAATGAATACTAATGCTCCAAACCTTCTTGAAGTATTCAAATTCTTCAAACCTTTGATTTGAGTTAAGCAGGATTTAATGAATCCTTTTGTATGTAATCTTGTCTTCTTAGTGTGGTGCTCAACCTTGCTTCTTAGAGTGGTGTTAGCCTGGCTCGGATACCAATTATTGGACCGTGCACCTGCACTAAACACCACTAGAGGTGGGGTAAATAGTGGTTAGCAGAAATTAAACTACTAACCTTTATTAAATTCCCCTTGGAAAACAGAATCTGATACCACCTCAGATTCAAAACCCGTTTTTGAAAAATTCAAAAATCAGTGTACACAACTTCAAAAATTATGAAACTGTCAAAAACTTAACTTTAATGTATTGACAAGCCTCTGTCCAAAAATGTGATAAACTTAAGATCGTTTGACCCTTCAAACAAATAAAAAGATTCAGATGGTCAATTTGGACAGGATTGGACAGAATGTTGCTAAATTTTGAAAACGTGTTTCTCTTTGAATACTCAACCAAAAAGGTTGATCGTTATATCAAAACAGTGCTTAGGAAGTCTAGTTTTATTTTCAAAAGGTCCTCACCTTAAACAGTTCTTCATTAAAACAGAATTCAGGTTTTCTCAAAAGTGGTCAGATTGCAGCCAGATTGGAGCAGTTATCTTGCAACGATTGAAAGACTAACTTTCCCTTGCTCAAATCAAGTGATTCTTGTTGCAAATGAAAGATAACAGTCTTTTAGTATAACTCCACCAAAAATAACGAATTTGGAAAGCATTTTGCTATTTTTTTTAAAACGTGAGAAGTTGGATAAAATCTGTAGTGAAAAAGGGCAGAAAACAGAAAGATGTAAAGAAGATAAGAATACCAAAGATTTATCATGCTTTGGTCAATGTGACCTACTCCAGTCCCAAGCAACACCTTTACTTGGATTTCACTATGGTATAAACCAAATTACAACAAGCACCAAGCTTGATCCTTGGGTTAAACTCCAACCCTATCCAAGACTTGGATTAACACCTCTATGCAACTCTTGGTTGCAACACCTCTATCACCTATTGATGTAGCCTTATAGATTTGGCTAATTAATCTTACAAATGAGACACAAGAGGCTTGTAGCTCTACAACAAATATCACAAGAACACCTTGGCTACAAAGAATGAAACTAGAATGAAGAGAAGAAGATAGGAAGACAATTCAACTTTTGCTTTCAAGTGTGTGTTCTTCTTCTTCACCTTTGCCTCCTATTTATAGTGTGAAATGGCTCTTGAAGATAAGAACTCCAATGTGTCACTATCTTCATAATCAATGCTTAAGTGTCTTCACACCATTGGTTGGCAACATAATCACCTTGTACATTTGACAAAATGAAACAACATAATTGGTCCACCTTGGAAATCATCTTGGCCGATTTTTACACTAAAACATGTCTAGAAAATAATGAAGATAATGTAGTAGGATCAAATGACATAACTTCTCCACTATCCCCTCAACTTCTTTCCATGAGAATAGGCATGTGATGGCTGAAACATTCAAACAAAAATCAGCTCCAACTAAGTCCAAATATCCGTTGGTTTTGAAGTTTGAATTTCCAAGTTGGCAATTTTTCCAACTGGCTTTTTTTTTGGTTGGTCCACTTGCCACCAAGTAATAAAATGAGTACACCATCATTTCCACCTGTATATACATGTTTTGTAGGCTGCATATATGTGTACAAACTTAGATTTAATGAAGATAAATCAATAAATAATAGTTGGCAAGATTATGTCAACATATAACACAAAAATTTCTACTTTTTCTCCTTGTATGTTGTGATCAATTTCACACCTTTACCACCTTTAAATTCTCTAAAAAATGATGATTAATATCCTCCAATAACATATAGAAGAAGGTCTTCAAGAAAAAAATAGAATGTAACATCACAACTCGTCACATATCCCGCTACTCTCGATAATATCATCAATTGAGAGAAATAATAGAAAACCACCAAATAATCTTCAAGATAATCATAAAAGAGCTTCATAATGAAGATGATAATATGCTCAAGATATTCCTTGAGTAAAAACACCGAAACTGCCTTCAAGGGTCAAATGACCAAAATGCCCCTAGTGAGAGAAAACTCCAGAAATGACCCTGATGGTCAGAAGTAGATATAATAATACCTTTGTGATGATAAATATGATATGAATGTGTCCTTGAAACATTTTTACCATGTCATGTTCCTACAAAACTCATAATACCAATTTTACCCTTTTTGGTAAGTTGTAGAAACTTCAAAGGCACATTAATCACAAGACATTTATAATCATCAAAAACATACAATAGCAACATATATAAATCATGTACAAATAAAACAACCACTTTATAACATTTTAGAAAAATATTTCTAAAGAACCTAGACATCGATCGATCGAAGTGCCTCTGCTTCAGAGATCGATGTCTCACAATGAGTTTCTGTGAGACGTGGATCGATCCATGTGAGAGGCTGACATACGTCAATCGATCCACGTAAGGGGCTGACATACGTCGATCGATCCACATGAGAGATCAACGTCTCATAGTAAGCTTTTGGTTCTATTCTGTCCAACATCGATCGATCCATGTTAGGGGATGATGTGCATCGATCGATCCATGTATCTCTGTCTGAGAAATTGATGTCATTTTTATTCACTTTTTCAACTTTTAATTATTTATAACACCATATGTGACATTTTTAAGCATCCACCACTTAAAATCATGACCTTGAAAATTATCCAAACATATTTCTCAACAAATGGTTTATCTAAGAGTATCACCTACGAATGGTATTATGGGGTTCGGAGTAAAGGGCAAACTAAGTCCCCAATTTTTTGGTCCTTATGAAATACTTGAGAAGGTTGGAGCTTTGGCATATAGGATGACAATACCCCCAGTATTAGGGCAAGCCCATAACATCTTCCACGTCTCACAATTAAGGAAATAAGTGACGGATCCGAGCCATGTGCTTGAGGCAAAACCTGTAGAACATAAAGAGGATGTTACTTACGAGGAGGTGCTTGTGAGGATTGTGGACTAGAAGAAACATGTTACACCCCAAATTCCCTAACAAGCTTAGAACGAACTTTGTTGAGATGCCATAAGGTAGTACAATGTGTGTGTAGGTGCTACCTTAAACTAATTTCAAAACTATTAAATTAGCGTCATGAGTATAGGCTATGTAATCAATAGCTTCTTTTTGGTTGGTCCACTTGGCACCAAGCCATAAAATGAGTACACCATCATTTACACCAGTAAATACACTTTTGGAGGCTTGTATATATGTATATCAGCTCAGATTTTTGAAGAAGAAATCAACAAATAATAGTTGACAAGATTATGTCAACATATGACATAAAAATTCCCACTATTTCTTATTGTATGTTGTGATCATTTCCACACCTTTAACACCTTTAAATCCTCTGTAAAATAATGATTAATATTCTCCAATAACATATAGAAGAGGGTCTTCAAGAAAGAAATAGAATGTGACGTCACAACTCGTCAAATATCGCGCTACTGCCGATAATATCATCAAATAGAGAAAGTGTTACAACCCGCACCTCCAGAGTGGAAGAGAAAGTCAAAAGAGCGGATATTTCGACAAAGCAGTTGAATACAATTTCTATGAATCCAGGTATAAATAATTTCAAACTATTTTCACACGACTAAAGGAGACGGATACATGCTACGACAGCGAGTTATTCTACAAAATTTAAACACCCATAAAAGACGGATTGGACACAAGATCAACAGTCAAGGGGAATGTAGTATTATCCCTCCCTCCACTTAGGGACGCCTATCAGCCATGTGTAAGACAAGCTGTCTTACACACCTGATCTTATTCCATCTGTCTTACACACTAGGGGAAACCTCCACATTATCCCATCATCTACAACCTTTCACCATTCTTTCTCCTACACTACAAAAATTTCGGTCAAAAGAGGACAAGGGAACAAAGAAAATTTGTTACTTGCAAGGCACATTTTCCATACCCCCATCACTTCCTTCTTACATCACCTCTACTTTTCTTACAACAATCACATCATCCTTTTTATTTTGTCCAATGGAGATTCATGCAAGATTCATTCTTTTCTTCCAACTGTTCCACACCGCCATACTAGTTAAAACTTAGAAGAATTTCGAATAATCTTTTTATTCTTATCCTCAATCATTGCCCTGTCTTACATTATGTAAGACATGCATCCAATGGAACAACATGCAAAAAGACTTTAGTTCCACCATCTCTTTAATCCAAGAACAATCATCATTCTCTATTTCCCACCACCCCATCTGATTTATTTCCTTTGAACATATCAAATTTCCTTTCAATTTTATTGCTCCTCATAGCATGCACTACCTTAATAAGACATCTAACCACTCAAGTTTCATGCAAATGCTTTTCTATTTTCCTTATCCAACCAAAAGCCATGCATGGCATGCACCTTTATTCCTTAAAGTTCCCAAGCAAAAGAGAATGGATGACTACCTATTTTCCCCAAAGCCTCAAATTTTGGTTGGAATGGAAGAATAGGATGTAGACATTCCTCTCACATGATTCAATTTAAACCAATCAAAATCCTAGCAAAATGCCATTCCTTCCATCTTTCCATCGGGCCACCCTATCACCATTCCCCAAATTTTTGTCATCTACTCTTCTCTTCTCTCAAGATGGTTCTCCCTTTTATTTATTACAAATTCTTATCCCAATTTATCTCTTACACCATGTAAAGGAACTCCCCACTAGGATTCCATGCAAACTCCTTTATTCTTTCCACTAAATCCTTAAACCAAGAAACTTCATCATAGCATTTTATTCCCAACGAATTCGGTTAAGAATCCAAGGCATAGAAACATACATTTTTCTATAATTTCCTTTCACTCTCATCCACATTTCTTCCTCACTCTAATTCATCTCTAACACACTACTTTTCCACTAAAATCAACACTTCCTTATTCTTCTAAAACACTCTCAACCGAGAGTTCTTCTCAAGCCAAGGAAGAAGAGGATTCTTTCTCCCTACAAACCACTCCCAAGACTAATTCAAGTATCCATTAAGGTAAATAATATATACTTCATCTTCATCTTTCTCTTTTCTCATTGCATCTCTCACCAAGACAGTCCATGTCTCTCTTTTGGTTCTCTAAAAACCATAGGTCTCAACAAAGAAATAGAAGAGATTCTTCAGCTTGATAAGTTAAGAATATCAAGCAAAATCAAAGGTAAAGCATACCTAAGATTAATCCTATAACAACTATATACTCATTCTTCTTGAATAGGACTAACTCTTTCTTCATTTTGGGCTTCAAGGTCGTGACCAACACTCTAAGGACCAAAGAAGAGATCTTTCCTCATCTAGCATAAGAATCAAGCTATCAAGGCAAGTATTTCTTCCTAGTACCTTCAAGAGAATTGAAATTTAAGTTTAGAAGGCTCATTAATTGTTAATGGACTATGCATGCAAGGAAAAATCAAGATCTCTAAGTTGGATGACATGAAAGATGGATTGCATGTAGAATTTGTTGATGCATGAGTTCTTATGTTGAATGAGATCATCAAGTGAGTTTAGAATACTACTTGAATCTAACATGCAAGATGAAATTATTGAGAAATATGTTTGGATAAATTTCAAAGTCATGATTTTAAGTGGTGAATACTTAAAAATGTCACACATGGTGTTATATGTGATTAAAAGTTGAGAAAGTTGAAAAAGTTGACATCGATCTCTCAGGTTGTTGCACATCGATCGATCTATGTACATAGATCTCTCACATCGATCTATCTATGTAAGGTAGAAAAGTTTAAGACCTTTCTGTGAGACATCGATCTCTAAACCTAAGACACATCGATCGATCGATGTACATTTCACTTCGATCGATCGATGTAGGTCAGAGGCAAACTCTGAAACTTTCTATGAGACATCAATCTCTGAAGCTGAGGCACTTCGATCGATCGATGTCTAGGGTTTTTAGAAATATTTGTTCTAAAATGTGATAAAATAGTTGTTTTCATTTGTACATGATTTATACATGCTCATTATGTGATTATTATGTGTTTTTGGTGATTATTATTGTCTTGTGACTAATGTGCCTTGGAAGTTTCTATAACTTACCAAAAGGGGAAAAATTGGTATTTTGAGCTTTGTAGGAACATCACATGGTGAAAATATTTCAAGGGTGTATTCTTATACTATTTATCATGACAAAGTTGGTATCATGATTATTTCGGACCATCGGGGTCATTTCTGGAGTTATCTCACACTAGGGGTATTTTGGTCATTTCACCACTGAGGGTATTTTTTGTATTTTCACTCAAGGAATCTCTTGAGCATATCATTGTCTTCATTCTAGAGTTGGGTTATTATTATCTTGAAGATTATTTGGTGATTTCTTATCTTATTCTCTCAACCGATGATATTATTCACTATAGCTGGATATGTGACGATTTGAGATGTCACATTCTATTTTTTCTTGAAGACCCTCTTATATATGTTATAAGAGAATATTTATCATCATTATTCAGAGATATTAAAGGTGTCAAAGGTTTCAGCAGATTTTTTGAAGTCAAATGAAGACTTCACATGTCCTATTATTGCGCTTGGAGTTGAGGATAATTTGGTGGTATTATCTTTTCTTATTTTATTAAGAAAAAATCAAAATATATTTTTTCGAAAAAACTTGGTAGCCAACGGATACATCTCATCTTTGGAGCTGATTTTTAATTTGAAAATGTTCAAGCCCACATGCCTATTCTCAAGCAAGGAGTTGAGGTTATCTTGGTGCAATTATCTTCTCTTACTATCTATTCTTGCTAAGGATAATTCAAGGAAATTCCAAGGTGGAAAATCGGCCAACAAGGTATATCCAAGGTGGACCAATCATTGCGTTTTATTTTGCCAAGTGTACAAGGCCAACCAATGATGAGAAGACATTTGGACTTGATGATGAAGATGGTGACACATTCGAAATCTTATCTCTAAGGTTCATCTCACACTATAAATAGAGGCAATGGTGAAGAAGATAAAACACACTTGAAGCTCACAAACATTTTTTGAATTGTCTAGCTTTCATCTTCATCTTCTTCTTGTTGTTGTTTCATTCATTGTAGCAAAGGTGTTCTTGTTGTATTGTGGTGAGCTACAAGCCTCTTGAGCTTCATTTGTAAGATTGATTAGCCATCTTATAAGGCTACATCAATAGGTGTTAGAGGCGTTGCAACTAAGTGTTGCCTAAAAGGTGATTATCCAAGTCTTGAGTAGGGTTGGTGTATAACCCAAGGATCAAGCTTGGCTCTTGTTGTAAGGTGTTCATTTCATAGTAAAATCCAAGGAAAGGTGTTCCTTGGGACTGGAGTAGGTCACATTGACCGAACCAGGATAAATCCTTAGTATTCTTCTCTTGTTTCTTTATTTCTGTTTTCTGCCCGTTTTTACTGCCGTTTTCATACAAATTCTCACAATTTGAAAAAATAGCTAAACATTTTCAAAATTCGTAACTTTTGGTGGAGTTATACTTCAGACTGTTAGCTTTCACTTGCAACAAGAATCACTTGATTTGAGCAAGGGAAAGTTAGTCTTTCAGTCTTTGCAAGATAATTACTCCAATCTGGCTGCAATCTGACCAGTTTTAAAAAACTTAAATTCTGTATTTTTCAAGAATTGTTTAAGGTCAGGGCCTTTTGGAAACATCATCTACACATACTAAGAAGTATTTTGATATAAAGATCAACCTTTTTGGTTGAATATTCAAAGAGAAACACATTTTTAAAAATCAGCAACATTCTGTCCAATTCTGTCCAGATTGACCATCTGAATCGTTTTATTTGTTTGAAGGGCCAACGATCTTATTTTTGTCTGTATTTTGGACAGAGTCTTGTCAAGACATTGAAGTTATATTCTGAAAAGTTTCATACTTTTTGGAGTTGTGTACAATTAGTGTTGAAGTTTTCAAAAATGGGTTCTGAATCTGAGGTGGTCTCAGATTCTATTTTCAAAGGGGATTTTTACAAAGGGTTGTAGTGTAATTTCCGCTAATCACTATTCACCCCCCTCCCTCTAGTGCTGTTCATTGCAGGTGCAGTCCAACATTTGGTATCAGAGACAGGACAACACCACTCAAAAGAAGTAAGATTCAACACCATACGAACAATACAAGGCCAAGAAACAACAATTCATTATATACTGCTTGTCTCAAATCCAAGGTATATACAATGGCTATTGTTTCTCACAAAGGTGAGTTAGAAGGTATGTCTACACAACGCCCTTCTCTTTTTGATGGTAATAATTTTGTTCATTGGAAACTAAGAATGAGGCTATTCTTAATGGCTATAGACATCGATTTATAGTCTATAGTTGAAGATGGGCCGTACATTCCTATGAAAGTTGTACAAGTTAGTGAAGCCACACAGGAGGTTTTTTTTTAAAACGAAAATTTTATTTATTCATGCAAAGCCTCACATATGGCGGAGAAAAACCATATTACACCTTCAGAGTATTCGAAATAATGAAATAATGAAACAATAATGACATATCTCCAGTCATATATGATATGCCGCATTAAAACCTTGCCAAGAAAAACCACACTTGTGGATAAAACCTTGGCGAAGGAAAAAGCGTACATATTTATATGACTGTCATTGATATAATGAGAATATAAATTGTGGTACAAATCCTTGAATGTTGTTGTCGTGTACAGTAATACGCCGATTGAGCTTAGGTGTCCGCATCTGTGTCTTGTAGGAGACGTGAGAATCCAAACCTCAGAAAACATCCAGAAAGAGTAGTGGTCAATATAAGCATGAAACTGAGCAATCAAAGACTGATCGAGCAAGCACGTACCGAAGCCACCTTGGCAGTTGAAGTGCCAAGGCGACAAAGAAGAAATAATAGCCATTGGCTGCCACGTTATCAGATCCAAAAATGCAGTGCCCACATCCGAAATAAGTGTCGCCATTGTGATTTGAAACTAACACAAAAAGGAATAGAACATGAATATAGCAGCAGTGTCCAAAAGAAGAAACATGAACCAAGTATGAAAATGATTACCCGAGTCGCCTTGTCCTAAAGGCCAAGGCGACAATGGTAAAAATCCCGCCATAGGAAGGCCTACGCAGCAATACTCCGAGCCATTCATTTTGTCCACACACGATAAGTAGGAATGTAGCTGATGATAGATCCAAAATACTCCCATGAAACAAAAAGGCTTGTTACACATTAAAAGTATAAAGTATGAAACATAGAGTAATGGATGTGCAACCATACCGTGCCTGCCTGTCACTCTAAGGTAACAGGCAGTAGAAGGGAACTCTGGCCAATCCTTATGGAAGACTGTAGTCATGGCACCCGCAAATTAACAGAGGTCAGATCTAGTGCGACCGCCGCACGGACCAATGAAGGTAGAGTGTTCGAGGCAAAACGTTCCGTGCCTGGGTGGATCATTGCATGCTGCGCTAAATAATGTGCCGGCAGGTTCGCCTCGCGATAAACGTGGTAGCAAGAGAGACGATGTGTATGAACAAGTGATTGTAGCCATTGAAGATGTGGATTACCATGAACAATGAATGGTCGAGTCAACCGGTCTATCAATTGGGAGCAATCTGATTCCAGTATGATGGAACGGTAGAGTGGTAAGAAATAAAAGAGACTAAAAACTGCTGCTTGAATCTCTGCTTGGAAGGGTGTGCTTAAAGGGAGGCGAAAAGAAAGTGCTCCAACGCAGGACCCCCTGTGATCACGCAGTATTGCGCCTCCAGCTGCGTAACTGCGACCCGCAGCTGCGTCAACATTTAATTTCAATCTACCTGTGGGCGGCGTGATCCAGCGAACAATCAATGGACGAGGAGGCCGAACAATAGGCAGCCAACGGAAAATATGACGTGATGTAGCAGACAACTTAGAGCCCGCAATCTTTTTGTGCCACAAAGTAATCTCATATTGTATAGAGAACCGAAGAGAAAACGCTGTGATATGTGCGCTGTCGTCATAGATCAGGGAAGTATAAGCACACCAGATACGATGAACAATTATCGCTGGTATGACGATTTTGTAAACTCCAATAAGTGTGGAGAGGGACGAGCGATACCACCATGAAAGAAGATATTGACGAAGATGTATTGATGTGGGAAGGGGACAATGTAGTTCACTTGCAAAATAGCACCAAATCGAGCGCGCAGAAGGACAATATAAAAGCACATGATCCACCGAAGCCGACTCACTCTTGCAGAAGGGGCATTGTGTCGGACGAGCCATTATGTATCGACCAAGATAATCCTCAAAAGGCAAAGTAGAATTGAAAATACGCCATAGAAACAATTTGATAGCCGGAGAATGATGTTTCGACCAAATAAATGAGGCAGAAAGCAGCTTTGGTGACGCAGTTCTACATATCTCATAGGCATTTTTTAGCGAGAAGTCTCCCAGCTGATTCGGCAACCACGATATCTGATCATTCTGCCGATCAGTGTATATTAAGCAAAAAGGATGAATTCGACATATAATTTTCCAAATAGGAGAGTCTGGCAAGCGAGAAAGATAATCACGACGATGTCCATATTTTGCATGCATATATCGGCTCCATAGGGTGGCATTCTGATGATATGACCACCAGATGCGGCAATAGAAAGCCTGTTGCAAACTATTCAAATCTCGAAGTCCTATGCCGCCCTCTGCCTATGGTTTAGTAAGCTTAGACCAGGAGACCCAATGATGTCGAGGACCCCAATAAAAAGTGGCCATCTTACGATGGATGATCTTAATAACTGACTTTGGTATACCACCTCCCGCCATAATGTGAATGGGTAATGCCGCGATGACTGATTGAAGCAAGACTAGGCGTCCTGCAGTAGATAATAATTTGGAGTGCCACCCTTGAAGTCTATCATCAATATGTTGGAGTAACGTAACACAGTGATGTGCTCGTGGAATCCCTTTATGCAAATAAGAGCCAAGATAGCGGAATGGAAGATTGGAAAGACGCATACCCAGAGTAGTCGCAAATGTCTGTCGCTGATGTGGTGTTACTGCAGCAGAAGGAATAATACTGCTTTTCTGAAAGTTAACTTTCTGACCAGAAGCAGCTTCATATTGCGTAAGAAATGTGTGGAACCGTTGAAGATTTCGCTGAGTGCCTCGAAGAAAGATCAATAAGTCGTCTGCATATGCTAAATGTGTAATAGTGAAAGGAACGCGGCCCAAGCGAAAAGGCTGCAACTGTCCTGCTGCTGTCAATTCTTTCAAGCCCCTACTAAAACCCTCTGCTGCTAAAATAAATAATAAAGGAGACAAAGGATCTCCTTGTTTGACCCCCCCGATGTGGCCGAAAGTAAGAAGAGGGATGTCCATTAATTAACACCGCTAAAGTGGTAGCCCGCAAGTGATTCAAAATTATTCGAGTGAAAAATCCCGAAAAACCGAACGCTTTGAATATTAGCTCCAAATATTCCCAGCTGACTCTATCAAATGCCTTCATCATATCCAATTTGAGGCATAGCTGTGAGCCACCTCTGTCTAGCATATGGATCATTTCACGAGCTAGTAAAACCTGCGTAGAAATGTCAGTACCTGGTAAAAAGCCTGTCTGCTCTGGAGAGATAAGTCGTGGCAATAATTTACATAGGCGGCTAGCAATAATTCTGGTACAGACTTTACTGATAAAATTAGTGAGGCATATTGGACGATAATCACTGAATGTGGCCGGTGCGGATTTTTTTGGAATCAAAGTGATCAATGCGCTAGCCATAACTCTAGGCTGGGGCACCCCAAGAAAGAATTCCTGTACCGCCAAAACAACATCCTTATGAATAATGGGCCAGCAAGATCTATAAAAATTTCCATCAAAACCATCAGGTCCCGATGCACTATGGGGGTCCAAGTGCCAAACTTCATCTTTTATCTCATCTGATAATGGAAGCTGCGTTAGGGCAGAGTTATCATCTGCAGAGACAAGTATGGGAATGTGCCGAGTAATTTGCTCACAGTTGACAACAGGTTCTTGTGCAAATAAAGCAGTATAAAAGGACACAGCTTCTGCGCTGATATCTTCAGGGGCTGTGCAAATCGTGCCATCCGCTTTTTGTATATGTTGAATCCGAAGATGTAATCTGCGGCCCTTAACCAATGTATGATAATAGCGAGTATTTGCATCACCCTCCTTTAACCATCTAACTCTCGCCTTTTGTTTCCAAAAATGCATCTCATAAGAAGAAGCCTGCAGGAAATCTGCCTTAGCACGATTATACTCCATCCGATTGGCCTCTGTGGGTTGCGTGTCCCAACGTTCTTCCGCACGAGTAAGGAGAACTTCAGCTTGTTGAACTCGAGAGAATATATTGCCGAATATATCTTTATTCTATTGTTGCACATCCTTTTTGAATTTAAATAACTTTGTGTAGAAGCCATGCATACCACCTGTTGTAGGATATGAAGCCCACGCATCGCGCATGTAAGTATAGAAATCTGGATGAAGAAGCCAAGAGTCCAAAAAGCGGAACGAACGATGAGATGTAGCTGTAATGTTTCGGCACTTAAGCAACAGCGGGGTATGATCTGAAGTAATTCTGGGAAGATGAGTAAGTTGAATATCTTCAAATTTATCATGGAAACCAGTATTCAGGAACAACCAATCAAGACGCCGGCGGACCCGACCGAGACCGCGGCCATCAGACCAGGTGAATCTAG
Source organism: Eustoma russellianum (assembly GCA_036186865.1). Taxonomy (NCBI): domain Eukaryota; kingdom Viridiplantae; phylum Streptophyta; class Magnoliopsida; order Gentianales; family Gentianaceae; genus Eustoma; species Eustoma russellianum. Next base: position 16,433,819 of record AP025045.1, read on the forward strand.
AGCCATGGAAAGGTGGTGACATCAAAGCACATGCCTCTATACAATCATTGAAATCTTGTAAAACAGATAAGGATGGTCGCGAACGACCTTCGTGGTCGGATAGAGATCGGAATGTATTAAAATCACCACCGAGAACCCAAGGCAATGTTGAATTCGCAGAAAAAGTGCATAAAGAAGACCATAAAGATTGACGTAGAGATGGAGTATGATTGCCATATACTGCCGACAAAACAAAAGTATACTGTAGAGGCCGATATGTCAAAGTAAAATGCACAACCTGTTCGTCATCCTGCACTGTGACCAGCTCAAAGTGAGAGTTACGCCAGAAAAACCAAATACTCTCAGAAGTCGACGCATAGGAATTAGAAAAACCGAACTCCAAAGCATAATGAGAAATAGTGTCTGATGTATGTTTAGGTTCTATAATAACAAGTATGTTTAACCGATGCTCATGAATTAATTGATGCAAACGTGGCTTGGAGGCCCGAAAGCCTCTGATGTTCCATATCATAGTATTCATTGTAAAAGTGTAGAGTCACTTCCCTGGATCGCATGTGAAGCACTGCGCATAAGAATGAAGGATGGAGGCAGTGGAGGAAGATCCTTCTTAGCTCGACGTTTTCTACGAGGAACCACCTGTATAAAGTCTTCTGTGGATCTTGCAGGCGAGAGATTAAAGTGTCTATGTTAGGTGAAGGAGGTAGCTGCTGGATGCGGCAGGCAACCTCTGCTGGAACCATGGGTATCTCTTGAGGAGCTGTCTCTGGTAAGTCATTATCCGACGAATGCCCTAATTCCCCAGAATCCTGAGTATCACGCATAGGCTCCACAAGCTCGTCGTGATGATCTGCGAGAGGAGCTGCATCTGGATCGAGAGATCGCAGAGGAGCTGCATCTGGAGTGATGGAGGTCAGAGGAGCTTGTGTGTTCGAAGATGGCGGAGTAGTGTCTGGGAGATTTTGCTGTGTGGTGGGGCGTTTCTTAACCGGAGTCCAGCGCTGAGCTGGTGGTCGCCGCGGAGGGGGCGGTGGGGGAGGTGGTATGGCGGACTCTGATGGCGGTGTGCATGACCCAGCTGCATGACCTAAACGTCTGCAGGAGGTACAAAACAAAGGCAAGTCTTCATAAATTATGGTTTGTAATATAAACCGGCCCTTCGCTTGAAGATAGATCTTTGGCGGTAAGTCCTTCGAAACATCAACTTCCACACATACACGTGCAACCGAAGTTCGCAACCCATCTTTTGTTGCAACATCAAGTTTAATTGGACAGCCTATGGGCTTAACAATCTCAAACAATGCCTCTTTGCGATGAAGATGGATTGGAAGTCAAGGCAAGGCTATCCAAACCGGAACGATTGGCACATCCGTTGAAGGATTAAAATCAACAGTCCATTTTGTTATACGCATATGACACCAAGAAATAAACCATGAACGCCGATAAAAGCAACGTAAATAATCCGCTTCATTGGTAAAATTTAGCAGTATATGCGACTGATCAATAAGAGTAATGTGAAGATCTTGATGAAAACCGATTTTCTCAAAAACATCTCTAATCACCTTCAATGGAGGTCTCCCATACCAAAAAGTACCCACCAATGAATATTTGAAAGGAGCAGCAAGGTCATCAATTTCTGAATCTGAAAACGAGATTAAAGGAATACCTTTATATCGAGAAATAGTTTTGGGCGAAATGCTGATGGCTTGAGCCGAAGAAGAGCCGGCGACGATATCTGCGAATGTCGGCGCGGATGAAGCCATGAAGATCGTCGATACGCAAGCCGATCAAAACGTGTGAAACAATGGAATCAAAGAATGGAGAACAATATGGGGAGAAAGATGCCGGCAGAACTGCGAGTTGATTCCGGCAGCAGCAGCGGCGGCAGAAGCCGCGAATTCACACACACAGGAGGTTGAAAAGTATAAAAGTGAATGGTCATCGGAAGATAAAAAGAAAATGTCCATGAATGCTAAAGCTATGCAATTACTTTTAAATGGACTTACAACTTCTGAAGCAGGATATGTGTCAAATTGTACAAGCGCACACGACATGTGGAAATCACTTGCATTAAAGCATGAAGGTACTAGTGGTGTTAAAGAGTCAAAAACAAACATGCTTATGACAGAATTAGAGACTTTCAAAATGTTGCCGAACGAATCCATAACATCTATGGATTTGAGGATTACTAATATTTTCAATGCCCTTGAAGCTTTAGGGAAGTCATTTTCGAACAATGAAAAGGTTCAAAAGGTGCTACGAAGCCTTCCTGTTGAATGGGATCCAAAGATGACTGCAATCGAGGAGACAAAATCAATCACCAAGATGGATGAATTGATCGGGTCTCTTAAAGTCTATGAGGTAAAGTTAAACCAACGGAAGTCCGAGTCATCTAAATCATCAAGTAAGTCAATAGCCTTCAAAACAACTGAAACACATACAAATAATGATGACAGTAATAGTGATACTGAATTAGATGATGACTTGATATTAATAGCAAGAAAACTTAGGAAGTTTTTCAAGCACCCTAATAGGAATAGACAACGTTCTTCTTCTTCTTCTTCTCAACCTAGGAAAAATAACACAAATAAATGGTATAATAAAGAATTAAAGTGTTATGAATGCAGTAAAAAGGACATATTTCATACGATTGTCCTACGAAGAAAAATAATAATAATAACAACAATAATAAACAAGCCAAGGACAAGGAGGCACAAACGACAAAGACAAAGGAGTCTAAGGCAAGGAAAGGGAAACGAGCAATGAAGGTGAGCACATGGAGCGACTCATCTGACTCAGAATCCGAAACTGAGGAAGCTCAAGTCTGCTTCGTATGAAACGAGGTATGTTCTTCATCTGATAGTGATTCTGATAGTGACATGACATTTGATGAAATGTATGAAGAGTTCTTAAGAATGCATGCTCACTGTAAGAGGCTCTCTAAAGAAAAGAAGAAACTAATTGAAGAAAATAACAAGTTGAAGACGTCTAATTTGGAATTTTCCGATCAATTAGAATCTCTTAAACAAGAGTCTACTAATAATCTTGATTCTTTAGAGAATAAAATTGAATCATATAGGAAATATGAACAAAAGATAAAAACGGAAAATAATCTGTTAAAGTCCAAGTTGGAAAATTGTGAACATGAGATAGTACAACTTAAATCTTCTAAACTTAACTTAGAAAAAATGTTAGAACAATTTAAATCGGGTGCAAATATGTTAGATACACTTATCTCATCACAAAAGTATGGAAATGATAAAACCGGCTTAGGCTATAAAGAAGAAAATGAAAAAGTAAATAAAAAGACTAAGTTTGTTTCATCTAGTACAAAGTTGCCATATAATACAAAATCAACTTTGCCTGCTACATCGTCTTCTACACCTTCTTCTACTTATATCAAGGCAAAAATACCCACCAATATACATACGCATAAACATACATCCAGGCCAAATTTTGCATCTAGACAACCTAGAAATTATGCCTATATATATACGAATACAACTAGAAAGAATAAAATGCAACCAACTTATTATGAACCTAAGTATAGGCAACACTCTTATAAGTCTTATAGAAATGCCTATGAACACACTTATATAGCGCCATTCAAGAAACAAAATCACATGCCTTATACACATTAAAGAAATCAGCCATCATATAATGATTATCAACCATGGCGCAACATGTATAACAATGCATCTTCACCTATGTGGAATAATCATCAATATGCTTATCCTTCTTATTTTAACCATGCTAAAAATGTGCCTAAAAGGTATGTTCAAGTTTGGATACCTGAGGGTTATCTAAGCAAGAATAATGCCTCTAACATTCAAGGACCCAAATAAAGGGTACCTAATACTTTGTCTCCATTATAGGATAAACGCAAGGAATGCAAGAAGGAGGCAAACTCAAAGAATCTAAAAACCAAATGGTTTTTAGATAGTGGATATTCGAGGCATATGACGGGGAACCCCAAACTATTCATCGAATTGGAACATATCAAGAATGGAGGAAAAGTAACATTCGGTGACAACAACAAAGGACAAGTTGTTGGAAAAGAAACAATTGGGCACCCTAACACATTTCAAATACGAAATGTGTTGTTAGTAAGCAATCTCTCTTATAATTTACTTAGTATTTCACAACTTATAGATTGTGGTTACAATGTCTCTTTTCTTCCCAGTTCATGTGATATAATAAATGAAAAAGGAGAAATAGTTTTAAAGGAAATAGAGATGGTAATATTTATACTCTTACCTTAGATAATATGTTAGATGCTAAGGTTAAGTGTTCGATATCACATGACTTAGATGTGAATTTATGGCATAGAAGATTAGGCCATATAGGAATTTCAACCATTAAGAAATTATCTAAGAAGAATTTAGTTAGAGGAATGCCTAAGTTAGACTTAGATAATTTTCAAATGTGTGAAACATGTATTAAAGGAAAACACATCAAAGAAACATTAAAACAGAAACATGAAGTGAGTACTAGTCATGTACTAGAATTGCTTCATCTAGACTTATTTGGTCCAAGTAGGACAAGAAGTCTAGGTGGACACTACTATGTATGGGTCATACTAGATGATTACTCACGCTACACATGGACATTGTTCTTAACACACAAAGACGATGCTCCATTAGCAATCGAAACCCTTATTAAGCAACTTGAAAACATTTATGAAGAAAATGTTAAAAGGATTAGAAGTGATAGAGGTGGAGAATTTTAAAACAAAAACGTAATCAAATTTTGCGAACTATATGGAATCAAACATGAATTCTCACCACCTTGAACACCACAACTCAATGGAGTTGTTGAACGTAAAAATAGAACGATTCAAGAAGATGCTAGGACAATGCTTTGTGAAAATAAATTACCTAAATATTTATGGGCTGAAGCTGTTAGTTGTGCATGCTATATTATAAATAGGCTTACTATAAGAAAGAAGTTAAATAAAACACCTTATGAATTGCTAAACAATAGACAACCTAAGATAGATTATCATAAAGTATTTGGATGTAAGTGTTTTGTGCTGAATACTAAGGATAATCTAGATAAGTTTGAACAAAAGTCTATTGAATGCATATTTGTTGGTTATTCTACTAACTCAAGAGCATATAGGTGTTATAATCCTGCATCTAGAAAGATAATTGAATCCATACATGTAAAATTCAATGAAAATGCATGCTTTGAAGTTAGTGATAAACATCAACATAAACAAGAAACAAATGTTGAAAATATGTTTGACGATGATGTATTATTTGAGCCTGTACTTGATCATCTAGAACCAACTCCCCCTGAACAAGACATGCATGAACCCTTAGATGAAATAAATGAAGAAACTTTGCATTTAGAAGATAATACAACTAATGATCCAATTACATATGATAATGTTCACACTAATGAAACATTTGTACAAGATGAGGGTAAACATAGTCAATCTAGGAATTGGTGGCATCCTAGAGAATTAATCATTGGGGATCCAAGTGTTGGGGTTAGAACATGTAGAAACATAAGTCAACTTGAAGGACATAGCTTAACCTCACACTTAGAACCTAAGAATGTAAAGGAAACCTTAGGTGATATATCTTGGATAAATGCTATGCATGAGGAATTAAATCAATTCACAAGACATAATGTGTGGGACTTAGTACCTAAACCCAAAAACAAGTCAATAATAGGAACGAAATGGGTGTTTATGAATAAAATGGATGAACAAGGAAAAATTACGAGAAATAAAGCTAGGCTAGTCACACAAGGTTATAATCAACAAGGAATAGATTATGAGGAAACCTTTGCACCCGTTGCATGACTAGAAGCAATTAGATAGTTACTTGCGATTGCAAGTCTAAGCAATATTAAGCTCTTCCAAATGGATGTCAAGAGTGCAGTCTTGAATGGATAGATCCAAGAAGAGGTGTTTGACAAACAACCCCCTGGATTCGAAGATCCAAAGAATCCTAATCATGTGTACAAGATTAAGAAAGCTTTATATGGTTTAAAACAAGCTCCAAGAGCTTGGTATGATATATTTGCAAACTTTCTTATTGCAAATAATTATCAAAGGGGAACCATAGACAACACATTGTTCCTAAGAAGAAAAGATAATGATTTGTGCAAATCTATGTAGACGATATAATCTTTGGTTCAACCAACCCTACCTTAGTAAAAGACTTCGAAGAGTGTATGAAGTCAGAATTTGAAATGTCAATGGTAGGAGAATTGAATTACTTCTTAGGGCTTCAAATCCAACAAACCCCTCAAGGAATTCACATTAGCCAACTTAAGTATGTCAATGATATAATTAAGAAGTTTGGATTTGAAGAGTTGAAACCTACAACTACCCCCATGAGTGTTAGCACCAAACTTGATAAGGATGAAAATGGTAAACCTTTTGATGACACACTCTATAGGCCTATGATTGGATCACTGTTATACTTAACTGCATCAAGACCTGATATTATGTTTAGTGTGTGTATGTGTGCTAGGTTTCAATTTTGTCCTAAGATATCACATTACAATGCAGTGAAAAAGATCTTTAGATATCTTAAGCATACACCTCACTTAGGACTTTGGTATGATAGAAATGCTAAGTTGGAATTGTACGCATATAGTGATGCGGATTATGGTGGTTGCAAATTAGATAGAAAATCCACTAGTGGTACTTGTCAATTCATCGGAACCAACTTGATTTCTTGGTTTTCTAAAAAGCAAGCTAGTGTAGCTCTTTCTACCACTGAAGCCGAGTATATCGCTTTGAGTTTATGTACTAGCCAAATACTTTGGCTTAAACAGCAACTTAGTGATTTTGGCATTAAAATGAAAAAGATTCCAATTTTCTGCGATAGCACAAGTGCAATCAATCTTTCTCGGAATCCGGTGCTTCATTCTAAGGCCAAACACATTGAGGTGCGATACCACTTTCTTCGCGATCATGTTCAAAATGAGGATATAGTGATAAACCATATAAGAACTGATCACCAAATTGCTGACATCTTCACCAAACCCCTTAATCAAGCCACTTTTGAAAACTTACGAGCCAAATTAGGAATGATGACTTACGATACAATTGCATAGTTCTATCTTTTGCATGATTTGCAAAACAAAGGGGGAGATAGAATAAGAACATGATTTTAGTTGGTAAGTCATGGATTTTAGTTGGTAAGTCATAATGAATCATCTGCTAAGTTTTAATTGGTATAAATTTTGGAGCATATGCTAAGTTTTATTTGGTATAAATTTTGGAACATAGGTTAAGGAGGAGAGTATGAGTGGAGGGGGAGCAGCATACTATTCAAAAGTTGAAAACATTTGGTTAAATTTTTGGTTATAAGTTGTGACATTAAAATCATGTTAGGTTATTTTGAAAATCATCCAAAAGGGGGAGAATGTTGAGAAATATGTTTGGATAATTTTCAAAGTCATGATTTTAAGTGGTGGATACTTAAAAATGTCACACATGGTGTTATATGTGATTAGAAGTTGAAAAAGTTGACATCGATCTCTCAGGTTGTTGCACATCAATCGATCTATGTACATAGATCTCTCACATCGATCGATCTATGTAAGGCAGAAAAGTTTAAGACCTTTCTATGAGACATCGATCTCTAAACCTGAGACACACCGATCGATCGATGTACATCGAACCCTCATTTCGATCGATCGATGTAGGTCAGAGGCAAACTCTGAAACTTTCTGTGAGACATCGATCTCTGAAGCTGAGGCACTTCGATCGATCTATGTCTAGGGTTTTTAGAAATATTTATTCTAAAATGTGATAAAATGGTTGTTTTCATTTGTACATGATTTATACATGCTCATTATGTGCTTATTATGTGTTTTTGGTGATTATTATTGTCTTGTGACTAATGTGCCTTGGAAGTTTCTATAACTTACCAAAAGGGGCAAAATTGGTATTTTGAGTTTTGTAGGAACATCACATGGTGAAAATATTTCAAGGGTGTATTCTTATACTATTTATCATGACAAAGTTGGTATCATGATTATTTTTGACCATCGGGGTCATTTCTGGAGTTATCTCACACCAGGGGTATTTTGGTCATTTCACCCCTAAGGGTATTTTTGGTATTTTCACTCAAGGAATCTCTTGCGCATATTATTGTCTTCATTCTGGAGTTGGGTTATTATTATCTTGAAGATTATTTGGTGATTTCTTATCTAATTCTCTCAACCGATGATATTATTGACTATAGCTGGATATGTGACGATTTGAGATGTCACATTCTATTTTTTCTTAAAGACCCTCTTATATATGTTATAAGAGAACATTTATCATCATTAATCAGAGATATTAAAGGTGTCAAAGGTGTGGAAATATTCATGACATATAAGAAGAAATATTGGGAATTTCGGTGTTACACATTGACATAATCTTGTCAACTATTACCTATTGATTTCTTCTTCAAAAATCTGAGTTGCTACACATATATATATGTTGTAAAACGTGTATATTCAGATGTATATGATGGTGTATTCATTTTGTGAGTTGGAGACAAGTGGACCAACAAAAAAGGAGCTAGTTGGCAAAATTGCCAACTTGGAAATTTCAAAGATGAAACCAATGGCTATATTGATATTCAAGGTGTTTTTCAGAAGATTTTTTGAATTCAAATGAAGACTTCACAAGTCCTATTATTGTTCTTTGAGTTGAGGATGATTTGGTGGTATTATCTTTTCTTATTTTATTTAGAAAAAATCAAAATATATTTTTTTGAAAAAGCTTGGTAGCCAACGGCTACATCTCATCTTTGGAGCTGATTTTTAATTTGAAAATGTTCAAGCCCACATGCATATTCTCAATCAAGGAGTTGAGGTTATCTTGGTGCAACTATCTTCTCTTACTATATATTCTTGCTAAGGATAATTCAAGGAAATTCCAAGGTGGAAAATCGGCCAACAAGGTATATCCAAGGTGGACCAATCATTGTGTTTTATTTTGACAAGTGTACAAGGCCAACCAATGATGAGAAGACATTTGGACTTGTTGATGAAGATGGTGACATGTTGGAAATCTTATCTCTAAGGTTCATATCACACTATAAATAGAGGCAATGGTGAAGAAGATAAAACACACTTGAAGCTCACAAACATTTGTTGAATTGTCTAGCTTTCATCTTCACCTTCTTCTTGTTGTTGTTTCATTCATTGTAGCAAAGGTGTTCTTGTTGTATTGTGGTGAGCTACAAGCCTCTTGAGCTTCAGTTGTAAGATTGATTAGCCATCTTATAAGGCTACATCAATAGGTGTTAGAGGTGTTGCAACTAAGTGTTGCCTAGAAGGTGATTATTCAAGTATTGAGTAGGGTTGGTGTATAACCCAAGGATTAAGCTTGACTCTTGTTGTAAGGTGTTCATTTCATAGTAAAATCCAAGGAAAGTTGTTCCTTGGGACTGGAATAGGTCACATTGACCGAACCAGGATAATTCCTCGGTATTCTTCTCTTGTTTCTTTATTTCTGTTTTCTGCCCGTTTTTACTGTAGATTGCATATAATTTCTCACAATTTGAAAATATAGCTAAACATTTTCAAAATTTGTAATTTTTGGTGGAGTTATACTTCAGACTGTTAGCTTTCATTTGCATTAAGAATTACTTGATTTGAGCAAGGGAAAGTTAGTCTTTCAGTCTTTGCAAGATAAATGCTCCAATCTGGCTGCAATCTGACCAGTTTTGAGAAAACTTAAATTCTGTATTTTTCAAGAATTGTTTAAGGTCAGGGCCTTTTGGAAACATCATCTACACATCCTAAGGAGTGTTTTGATATAAAGATCAACCTTTTTGGTTGAATATTCAAAGAGAAACACATTTTGCAAAATCAGCAACATTCTGTCCAATTCTGTCCAGATTGACCATCTGAATCTTTTTATTTTGTTTGAAGGGCCAACAATCTTATTTTTGACTGATATTCGGACAGAGTCTTATCAACACATTGGCGTTATATTCTGGAAAGTTTCATAATTTTTGGAGTTGTGTACAATTAGTTTTGTATTTTTCAAAAACGGGTTTTGAATCTGAGGTGTTCTCAGATTCTGTTTTCAAAGGGGATTTTTACAAAGGGTTGTAGTGTAATTTCTGCTAACCACTATTCACCCTCCTTCTAGTGATGTTCATTGCAGGTGCACGGTCCAACAGAAATTTGGTCACCTTTAGACCCATTCGGCCATATATGTCCAAAAGAAGGCATATTTCCAATGATTTCTACACTTAGATGCAAAATGGTAGCAATATGTGTGTATTAGACAAATAAATAAGCCAATGTTCATCTCCTTTGGTACATTGATACATGCATGCTATTTGTTTGTACTCATATGAAATATAAAAGTATATCATGAAAATAAGAAATGGCAGTCTCATAATGATTCAAAATGCATTGTTCCTTCATGCATGCATATTAAGATGCTATCTTTGAACATCATCCATGATAGCATTGACATTTCCCTTGCTATAGAGGACGGCCATGATTCCTTGATGAGTCCATGAATCCATCACCATCATCAAGATGTTTATTTTGATGATCTTGGACTAAGATGGGAAGATGCCATAGAAATTCCTATGTTTCTAGCATCATATGTTGTTTGATAAGTGTAATATGACCATCATCATAACATGTTACAACTTATGTACTTGCCTGTATTTTAGGATGATTTTTATGTGATTATGAACATGCATGTTTGATATGACTTGAGCATGTATTATTTATTATAATTGGTAGGCATTAGAATTATCATAAACATCAAGCTTGGCGTTGACAATGGAAAAATTTCCTCTTTGATCGTTCACACTTTCGGCCATGGCTTAAAATAAGGAATTGGAATGCACAATTTATTAGTGGAATAAGACTATGTACTTATAGCATGTAATAAAAAGGAAAAAAGAGGGCCATAAGTAAGGTCATTATACAACATGAGAGTTTAGACATTGGGCCATAACAAATTCGGCCAAATGACCTTTTTGTAAATGGACTCATAAGTCCGATTGTTTAAAAGACATTGTCCATAAGACCACAAAACTAGCACAAATTATAAATGACTAAATTGACTAGAGTCCAATAAGATCCTACAAGAAAACAAGGAATTAAAAAATAAAAAAAAAATTAAATGAAATGGGAACAAAATGGCCTTTCGGCCCTAAGCCCAACTTCATCCACCAACCCCAAAAGCAAGGTAATCTTGGACTCTTCATAAGAGTATGAGTCAGCATGTTTTTAGAATGAATTAAATTGTTAAAATGAAATGGCTTTAATGTTCAACAATGTAAACACGGAAATGTTTCAGGTCAAGATACAAGGCTCAAGGGACTTAATTCAATCCATCATGATCATCGTAACCAAAAGCATCCTCGTAATCCATACGTGACTAAGTCAAGGAAAGCAATTGCCTAAGAATAAATATGCATTATAAGAAGTACACTTATGGTCACTCACACACCAACAAGAACTTGGCCTAATCAAGATTGAACATGAAGATACCTATTCAAGAAAAATCTATGTCATGCATTGTGTCCTCATGATTCAGAATCATGTTACAAGCAGGTTTTTACGCATGCCATGTTTTCTAAGATTATGATTTTAAAATATTTTCAAGATTATAAGATTTATCAAGAATTCGTACCCCGAGACGATTGATTCCATATGACGTATGTATGTACTCATAGGTAAGTGTAACACCTTGTCTGGGACAGGGCTTTGTACCTATCTTTATACGCATGATATGTAGGCTGAGTGTAACACCTTGCCCAGATTAAGGGATCTCTGTCTTTTTCTGTTACGTCTATGAAGTTCAGTATGGAGGGCTGCCTGATATCTGATCCGGAGGGAGGATGTCAGGGGCGAATACGTTATCGTGGAGCGTAACACCGTGTCTGGGACCTGGGGTCGCTACGATAGCGTGTCACCATTAGTCCTATGTACGTATGATGTAACAACGTGGTTGGACCATCGGATTTCATAGACGGTACTCGTGGCTATTCGGGGGTTCATTCGGTATGTTGCGGGTACCATTCTCATGTTATGAGAAGTGCTATAGCCATTCATGTTATGTCATGTCATGTTTAAGCAAGTATGAAACAAAGTATTATCATTTCACCAAAAGTTTTCTGCTGCATATGTTGGAAAAGATTTTCCCTTGCATATGTCACGATCATGTCCCATGTACCAAGTAACCTTCTGATAAGAATCTCAAACGTAAGACAAGAAATACTGCAAATCAAAAGAGACACAACACGATGAACGCTGGCAGGAACAAGTAATCCCTAAGCTAAGACAAGTTGTCTAAAAAGATTGTATGTTTTCGTTATGACACTTATTATCTGTATTTATGTTTGATATATTACCTGCATTATTATTTCCATGCTTTATTTGTCATCATTTACTCCATGCTTCAGTTTTTCGTTGCATTATGTGTCATGCTTCACTTTGCTTCATCACACTATATCACCCTTTTCCCTACCCTCATGTATGGTCCACTTGACGGACCTAGGCGGAATGACTTGCTGAGCGATTCGTTATCGCTCATCGCTTAATATTACCAGGCAGATCCGTAGGACCCAGAACCGAAGTTCACTGAAGACGAGCCTCGGGAATAGATGTACGGCCTATTTTGTACTTTTTGATTTCCAGCGCTGTAGTTTGATATTTTGTATCATGGATGGCTGATTAGTAGCTGGCTACGGCCTATTTTGTACTTTTTGATTTCCAGCGCTGTATTTTGATATTTTGTATCATGGATGTATTATGACACTTATGCAGATGTATAAGGATGTACTCGCCCTATGGATATTTCAGCTTATGAAATTTCATTTCCGCTTGTCGATACATGTTATTACGTTTTATGTATGTATGATGACGTCACCTTGTACTACTCATCGTGGAGTACGGGGGATGCACCGTGCCGAGACCCTGATCCCAGGCAGGACGCTACAGAAATAATAGAAGATCACCAAATAATCTTCAATATAATTATCAATCAACTCCATAATGAAGATAATAATATACTCAAGAGATTCCTTGAGTGAAAATACCAAAAATGCTCTCAAGGGTAAAATGACCAAAATGCCCCTGGTGAGAGAAAACTCCAAAATTGACCAGGATGGTTAGAAATAGATATAGTAACATCTTTGTCATGACAAATAACATGAGAATAAGTCCTTGAAATATTTCCACCATATCATGTTCCTACAAAACTCAACATACCAATTTTGCCCTTTTTTGTAAGTTGTAGAAACTTCCAAGGCATGTTAGTCACAAGTCATTTATAATCAACAAAAAACACATAATATCAACACAATTAACATACGTAAATCATATACAAATGAAAACAGCCACTTTATCATATTTTAGAAAAACATTTCTAAAAACCCTAGACATCGATCGATCGAACTTCCTCAGCTTCAGAGATCGATGTCTCACAGTGAGTTTCAGAGTTTGTCTCTAACATATACCGATCGATCGAAGTGAGTGTTCGATGTACATCAATCAATCGATGTGTCTTAGGTTTAAAGATCGATGTCTCACAGTAAAGTCTTGAATTTTCTCTGCCTTACATGGATCGATCGATGTGAGGGATCGAAGTACATTGATCGATCGAAGTGCAAATATCTGAGAGATCGATGTCATTTTTCTTAACTTTTTCAACTCCTTAATCATTTATAACAATATGTGTGACATTTTTAAGTATCCGTCACCTAAAATCATGATCTTAAAAATTATCCAAACATATTTCTCGATAGTATTGATTTGATTTAAATGCTTCAGTCTTAACTGGTTTTGACGTTGATTCTGATTTCCTTAGTATGAGTTTGTTTTCGTATACCTTGTAGGATCTGCAAGGCACCACTAGAAGGGGGTTGAATAGTGGGTGCCGAAAATTTTGTTTTTAAAATTTTTTTAAACCAAAAACCCAACTTCTGAAAACAGTTTCAGTTTTCAGGACCTGATTTGAAATGTTTTGAAAACTAGGTTACAGGTCTTCAAAAATACTGAAATTTGGAGAACCATAGTCTCAGATATTCTGAGTATCTCCTAAAAATTTCAGATTACAATTCAACCTTTAACCCCTTTAAAAATTGTTGGTGGTCAGATTACGCAAATCTGTCAAAAACGGTAGTCTGATTTGAAAAAATAATTCCGATTAAACCGTGAGTCCAAATGCTCTGAAAATTAAATGACAAACCCCTTATTATGTGTATGTAATTGGTTTGAAACAGTTTTGAAAAATTCTTTTGGGAAGTTTGTCAAATACGTTCAAAGTCTCAATCTTTGCAAGCCTGAAAATTAGACTGCACTAGTCTCAAAACCATTGACGTTTGGATGACTTATGCGTGTCCAAAAGGGTAGAAACTTGCGCTAAATAAACCTTAAAACGTGTGGCTATGTTTCTGGAAAGTTTTGTGATTTTTGAAGTTCGTTTACTATTTTTAAGAACGTGATGAAAATGATGCACTGTGCTGGAAACTGAAAGTAAGTGCTGAAAAGTAAAGAACACAAGGAATTTTATACTGGTTCAGTTAAATCAACCTACTCCAGTCTTCAAGGACGCCTTCCTTGGTTATCACTAATCACAAAACAATAAACAACACCTTACAACACAGGGTTGATGGAGTTACACACCAACTCCAACCCTTTACAAACCTTGTAAGTGATTACAACGATCACGAACACCACCACCTAGTGGATGCAAGATTGATCACACCTTGATCAATCTTTTACAATAATATAGAGTGTATGGTGGTATCTATGAAGCGTATTCAATATGTATGAATATGAATACAATAGGCTTTAAGAGATAAGAAAGAAAGAAGTGTAGAAGGAGATGATGAAGAACACGGTTTTTTAGCTTCTTGAATTGTAAGACTTGTCTTGTCTTTTGTTTGCTCTCCTCGTTTTCCTTTTATCAACAATGTGGCCGCCCCTATACCTTTTCTTCCTCTTGAAATTATGTTTTTAAGTCATTGGAAGAATATCTTGCATCATTGTGACATTCACTTGCTTACTTGGCAACTCCTCATTGGATGATCATTATAGCCTTGCATACTTGGCACTCATTGATTGGATGAAAGTTGTCATCATTTGATGACTAGATAAATCTGAAAATAACACTTAAAAACATGTGCCAATTAGCCATAAATGTTGCTATAAGTCACATAATAAATTCCATAAATTTTGCAAGACAATTCATCATCATTTACTATGCTAAAATCGGCCATCTTCATTTTTCCACATGCTGAAATTTTCAGCATGTGTGATACTCACACAATATTCAAAACATTTCCATGTTGGTATAGATTAATCCCTTGAACATTGAAGAATCAAATATGCTGAATATTAAGACAAAAATCGGCCAAGTGCATTCCAACACATGCTGAAATTTTCAACATGTGTGATATTTCAAAATATCATCACATTATTTCCATAACAATTTTAAAACATTTCCCTTTTATCTTTCAATCAATGCATTCAATGTAAAGAACTAAATATGTCACAATTAAGTTATAATAATTCGGCCAACTCAATGCACACGTGCTGAAAATTTCAGCATGTGTTACAAATGTGACATAGTTTGAAATGTTACCTTGTGTAGCTCCTTCCTGTATGTCATCAATCTTGTATACTTAATTCCTGACCAATCAAGATGCCAACAAAGCTCCACATATGCTCCTACAAGGCTGAAGTGGTGTGTGATGTAGATTGTACATGTGCTGAATTTTATTTTTGCAAACTTTGTAAAATAGTGCACAATAATTATACACATATGGTATATTCCAATCAGTCCTTAATTGATTTTTCTAGAACACTTTAGAATGTATAGAGTATGTAAAAATTGTCTAGATACATGTTATATGTCATGCCAAAAGCATTCCATGTGTCGTGTACGTAGAAAACCGAATTTTCGACGTTTGTCGATTACCCGATTTTTCTCCGATTAAATTCTAACTTTTTGCACATGTTATGTATATTATGTTACGCATAATATACAAAAATTAAACTTTAATATTCAGCTTTCATGGCTGAGTAAAGTGGCGCCTTACATGTTAAAAATGTTGAATTTGAAATCTCCACAATTTGGCCTTAATTGGGGTTATTTGTGTGTGCCAACATGGAATGATCTTATGGCTGTATATACCATGTAAGCCACGAAATGTTTGGCCATTTTTGAAGTGTAGGGGCTGGCCATCTATATATGGCAAGTACGTGACACGTTGACGAAGTTTCAATATTCGCCCGATACGACAGTTTTTGGTTTAGAACCTTGTAACGTGTCATAATAATTTTGTCATCACCATGACTTACATGATATGATATAAGACCTGAATATACTCATAAATATGAGGTAAATATAGTGGTCTGACGTTAACGTACGTTCATAAAATATATAATGTGGCGGTAGTACGTTGGAATATATGTGTATAGTACCTTTTTTAAAAAAAATCTGAATATATATATAAATATATGTATAAGGCATGTGATATGAGGGGGAAGTGTTGAGAAATCATGGTTTGAATGATTTACAAGTGCATGATTTATATGTTACATAATTACATGATCTAAATGTTATGAGATTTCAAAATGCATATGCCTATATCTATCACTGTTGTACTAACAAGCCATGAAGCGTTAAGGCTTAAATCATATGGCAAACATTGTTGTATTTATTCTCAGGTGATATACACGGCATACATACAACTCTTGGATATGGTATATATATATTTATTGGATATCTCGACACATGACGTATATAT
The DNA here is from genome assembly GCA_036186865.1 of Eustoma russellianum. Lineage (NCBI taxonomy): Eukaryota > Viridiplantae > Streptophyta > Magnoliopsida > Gentianales > Gentianaceae > Eustoma > Eustoma russellianum. The sequence continues at coordinate 16,450,570 of AP025045.1, forward strand.
TTCTTGGATATCTCGACATATATCTTATGGACACACGTCATATATATCTCTTGGATATACACTCTAAACATATATCTTATGGATACTTATGACATATATATTCTTGGAGTCTCACGGCATATACATATATCTCATGGATATACATACGACATATATTCTATCTCAGACGACAAGCTACATTATTCGATCTCGACATTTCGCCAACATGTCATCAACATATGTCAACGACAAGAGAGTCATATATACATCATATACACATCCATGATACTCTCAAGTCATATACTTCATGTCATCAAACTTCCAAAATTACATCGACATGACAAAAGTGCAAAAAACCGAAATGTATCATATCATATGACTACCGAGCCATCTCCGACACATCATATACTTATCATACAAAGATGGCAAGCCAATATACATTTCCAACACTCAAAAATTTCGTGCACTACATGGAGAGATCAATACCAAAGTCACAAAACAAATACATATATCAATTCTCTATCATCTTCCTTATTTCTCTGAAAATCAAATTCAAAATTGATATACCTCTTGGCCGAACATCTTATACACATTGGAGCTGAGATTATACATATTTATATGTATATTGCATGTTACATTACACATTTTATATGTTGAAGAGGTTTGAGACAAAACGGAGAAAAACCGAGCAATCAACGGAAGTTGAAATTTGAAGTTACTACATCATCGTACATGGAACGTTTATTTGCTACATGATGCCACATGTATTTATTCATGTATTATACATGAATTACACAGCCAAAGACATATCTTGAAAGGTTCTAGAAGGCAAGGTAAAATGGTAAAAGAAATTTACCATGTTCATGAAGAATTCTACATTGTTACCATGCAAAATTCAGATTTGAATTCAGCACATTGGCTGACCAGATGGGGCAGCTGGGACAGCATGTTGGGAGCCTTGGAGGAGTTCATAATATAATATAATTGATGAAGAAAGACCAAGCAATGATGGAAGACAAAGATACACAAATTAAGGAGTCAAAGACAAGACCAAACAAAGCTGAAAATTCTGTTTTTGAATTTGAAATTTCAGATTGGTGGCTGAAGTTTTGGGGGGAATTAATGACCTAAAGCATTCAAATTTATTCAAAGGCATTACAAGACAATTCAAATCAGATTTGGGAGGCTCCTCTCAACCTTCTAGGCGCCCCAAATGACTATAAAAAGGGCAAGAGATGATCAACACAATACAAGAACAACAAGTGCAAAATTCTGTTTAGTGTTTGCAAGACTTCACTTCATTTTCCATATTCATCTCTTGTATATACCCAAAGCCTATCATACTTACATGTCATATTCAGTATAGGCTTCATACACATCACCCAAATAAGATTCATTGGTGTACAAGGTTGATCAAGGTGTGATCAAACCTTCATTTGGTGAGGTGGTGCTGATTGGTGATTCTTTGGTGTTGTTCTTTGTGTAGAACATTGTAAAAGGGTTTGGATTGAAGGAGTTGGTGTATAACTCTATCCACCCTTATTCTAAGGTGACTTTGGTGACTAGTGAAAACCAAGGAAGGTGTCCTTGAAGACTGGAGTAGGTCACGTTGGCCGAACCAGTATAAAATTCTTGGTGTTCTTACTTTCAGCATTTTTACTCTCAGTTTCTGTTTTTGCATCATCTTTATGATCTCGGTAAAAATAGCAAATAATTTTCAAAAATCATAAAAATTTGCAGAAACATAGCCTTGTGTCTTAGGGTTCATTTCCCACTGATTTTATCAAATTTGGATAAGTATAAGTCATCCAAACGTTCATAGTTCTGAGACTAGTGCAAATCTGTTTTTCAGATTGGCAGAGGTTGAGAACATCAACTTGGTTGACATACTTCCCAAAGGAATTTTTCAAAACTGTTTTAACTGAGTATACTACACATCCTAAGGGTCATCTCATAAAAGTTTCAGGTCATTTGGAGTTGTCACCAAATAGGAATAAGTTTTTCATTTTAAGGTACAGGTTCTGTCCAAACTGACACAGTCAGATCACGTACCACATTTGAGTGACTTAACCTTTGAGTTTTAATCTGAAATTTTTATGACACCTTCATAACACCTGAGAGTACATTGTGTCAAAATTTCACTATTTTTGGAGGTCTACAACCCAGTCAACCAAGTGTTTAAAAACGGGTCCTGAAAGCAGTCTCTGTTTTCAGAAGTGAGTAATTGGTCCTTAAAATTTTTATAAACCAATTTTTTCCGCACTCACTATTCAACCCCCCCTTCTAGTGGTGCTATACAGGTCCAACAATTGGTATCAGAGCGAGGTACACTCACAACAAGAAGATATAACAATCTTTGTGAGATGGCATCAACTAGTCACAAAACCGAGCAAGAAGGTATGTCTAGCCAAAGGCCTCCACTCTTTGATGGTGAGTCTTTTAATCATTGGAAACTTCGTATGAAATTGTTTCTTATGGCTATTGATATTGATTTGTGGTCTATAATAGAAGATGGTCCTTTTGTTCCATCTAAGATAACCGCGGTTGATGGTGTTGATATAGAAGTTACAAAGTCTAAACTAGAGTATACAAGTGATGATAAGAAGAAGCTAAGTATGAATGCTAAAGCTATGCAACTTCTTCTAAATGGTTTGAGCAAAAGTGAATCTAGTTATGTATCTAATTGTTCTAATGCACAAGATATGTGGAAGAGTTTAGAAATGAAGCATGAAGGAACAAGTCAAGTAAAAGAGTCCAAAATCAATATGCTTATGTCTACTCTTGAATCCTTCAAATTGTTGCCAAATGAATCCATTGTTGATATGGATTTGAGATTAACTAACATTTACAATTCTCTTGAGTCTCTTGGCAAAGCTTTCACTTCACAGGAAAAGGTACAAAAGGTATTGAGAAGCCTTCCATCCGAATGGGATCCGAAAGTTACCGCAATAGAAGAAAGCAAAGAAACCAAGTCAATAAAAATGGAGGAATTGATTGGATCATTGAAGGTATATGAAAACAAACTTACTATGAGGAAATCCGAATCAACTTCCAAACAAAGTAAGACAATAGCTTTCAATTCAAATGAATACGTCTCTACTTCTTCTAATTGCGTAAATGATAGTGACACGGATTCGGATGATGAAAATCTAATTCTATTGGCTAAAGGATTAAGAAAATTTATGAAGAAGTCATTTAGAAACAAACATAAATCCACTTCATCTAAGTCAAACAGAAATAAGAACAATGATAAAGACATGAAATGTTATGACTGTGGAAAATCTGGACATATTTCCTATAACTGTCCAAACAAGGACAAAACAATGAACAAAAACCATGACAAGGAACGGACACATACTAGACTCGTCTCAGAACCGAAACAAAGGAATACAAGAAGGGCCTTCAAAGCTTCTACATGGAGTGATTCATCTGACTCAGAAAATGAAGAAGCTGAGGATGAAACGGCTCAAGTTTGCTTTGCATCAAAGGCGTCAAATGAGGTAAATTCCGATTCCGATTCTGATAATGAAGCTTCATATGATGATTTGTTTAGTGAATATCTTGAATTGCATAAATTTTCAAAAGCTCTTGCTAAAGAAAAGAAACGCTTAGTTGAAGACAAGAAATTGTTAGAATCCTCTAACACAAATCTTGTGTCTCAATTAAACGATTCAAAAGAAGAGTCGTCAAGTATAATTAGTGCATTGAGGTCTGAAATTATTTCTTTAACATCCGAAAATGTTGAAATGAAATCCGAGATCGTAGACTTGAGATCAAGAAACATAGAATTAGAGAATACTGTAAAGAAATTTGATAAAGGAACTTGCATGCTAGATCATCTTATCTCTTCTCAAAAGCATGACAATGACAAAACCGGATTAGGGTATAGTAAAGATACTCATGTACAAAGTAAATCTACAAACTTTGTTGCATCATCACTCAAACAACAACATGTCTTCAAAACAATTGAGAAGCCTAAGAAGGTAACAATACAAACTAGCAAGACATTAATGGCATCTCATCGCACTACCTATAGTTCATCACATGAAAAATACAAGCATGTTCCATATAGATATCAAAGGAAGTCATCAAAGCATATGCAACATTCAAACGCATCTAGATCACACACATTGCCAACAAACCGAAACACTTATCACAAATCAACTCACATTGGCACATTCGGCCACTATAGGCAAAATAGAGATGAAAACAACATGTACTATATCTTATCATCTTTTGGAAGACCAAGAAAGGTTACCCAAGTTTGGATACCAAAAGGTATTCTTACAAAGGTCTAAATTACTAACCCGTAAGGACCCAAAATTAAAGGGTACCTAAGTTAGTGTTATGTTTTGTAGGTAGCAAAAGATATAGGAAATAAGTGGTTTCTTGATAGTGGGTGTTCAAGACATATGACGGGTGATCCAACTCTATTTTCCAAATTAAAGAAAGTTGAAAAAGGAGGATCCGTAACCTTTGGAGATAACAATGAAGGTCGAATCATTGGAAAAGGAACAATCGGAAATCCAAGTACTCTTCAAATCTCCAACGTGTTCCTAGTAAGTAATCTATCATACAACTTACTTAGTATTTCACAATTTCTTGATAATGGTTATGATGTGTGTTTCTCTCATCCATATTGCAATATTGTTAATAAAAATGGAGAAACCGTACTAAAAGGAAAAAGAGAAGGAAATATTTTTACACTATCCATAGATGATATGCTAGATGCTAGAGTAAAATGTTTTATGACAAATGAACCAAATGTAAACTTATGGCATAGACGGTTAGGACATATTGGCATATCAACTCTTGAAAAACTTCAACGAAAGAATCTAGTACGAGGATTGCCTAAACTTGATACGGATAACTTTAAGTTATGTGAATCTTGTATTAGAGGCAAACAAACACGTGAATCACTTAAGTCTAAGAATGAGATCAGCACATTTACTATCTTAGAACTATTACACATTGATTTGTTTGGTCCTAGTCGTACTAAAAGCCTTGGAGGGAGACACTATGCATGTGTCATAATTGATGATTTTTCTCGCTATACATGGACTTTATTTCTTGCAAATAAAGATGATAGTGCTAGTTGAGATTGCCAAATTAATAAAACAACTTGAAAATGAATATGGCATAAATGTGAAGAAAATTAGAAGCGATAGAGGCGGTGAATTTAAAAATAAAGATATGATTGCATTTTGTGAAGAAAAGGGTATTAAACATGAATTTTCACCACCTAGAACACCTCAATCAAACGGCGTAGTAGAAAGAAAGAATAGGACACTACAAGAAATTGCAAGAACAATGTTATGTGAAAATAAACTACCTAAATTCTTGTGGGCAGAAGCTGTAAATTGTGCATGCTATATAGTCAACCGTTTATCAATTAGAAAGAAAATAAACAAAACTCCTTATGAGATTTTAAATGATCGAATGCCTAAGATTGACTATTTTCGTGTGTTTGGATGTAAATGCTTTGTACTTCAACACAAAAGATAATCTAGATAAATTTGAGTCTAAATCCATTGAATGCATCTTTGTTGGATATTCTGTAAATTCTAAGGCATATAGATGTTATGATCCTATCACTAGGCAAATCTTAGAATCTATTCATGTGAAATTCAATGAATTCGGTGAACATGAAACAACTAAAGATTATGATGGTGATTTTGAACTCGAATCTGTGATTGATGATATAGAAGAAAATATAGTACATGATGAACACAACACACTAGAAACGCATGATCACTTAGAAATGCATGAGAACTTAGAAAATAATCAAACAAGATTTCATAAGAATCATCCACATGAACTTATCATAGGTGATATATCACAAGGTGTACGACCACGTAGAAGAATAAATCAAGATGAAATAAATCAATTCCATGCTATGATTTCGGAAATAGAACCCAAGAATGTGTTTGATGCTTTAAATGATTCTTCTTGGATTGATGCTATGCATGATGAACTTAATCAATTTACAAGAAATGATGTTTGGGATTTAGTACCTCAACCACAAGATAAAACAATAATAGGTACAAAATGGGTGTTTAGAAACAAAATGAATGAAGATGGTAAAGTGGTTAGAAACAAAGCTAGGCTTGTAGCTCAAGGATATAATCAAGAAGAAGGCATAGACTATGATGAAACATTTGCACCTGTAGCACGATTAGAAGCTATACGATTACTACTTGCTATTGCTTGCATAAAGAATTTTAAACTTTACCAAATGGACGTAAAAAGTGCATTCTTAAATGGTTTTATACAAGAAGAAGTCTATGTAAAACAACCACCTGGCTTTGAGGATATGATATACCCTAATCATGTATACAAGTTAAAGAAAGCGCTATATGGCTTAAAACAAGCTCCTAGAGCTTGGTACGATCGTTTTGCCACTTTCCTCTTAGAAAATGGATTTAAAAGAGGAACCATCGACAGTACACTATTCTTAAAACATGAAAAATCAGATTTACTTATTCTTCAAATTTATGTTGATGATATTATCTTTGGATCTACTTGTGATAAATTAGTTGAAGAATTTGAAAATTGTATGAAATCCGAATTTGAAATGTCAATGGTAGGCGAACTAAATTATTTCCTTGGCTTGCAAATTAAACAAACTAATAAAGGAATACACATAAGTCAAGCAAAATATGTGAATGACATGATTAAAAAGTTTAGCTTTGAGAATTTAAAGCCATCTACAACCCCCATGAGTATAGCAACTAAGCTTGATAAAGATGAAACTGGAAAAGACTTTGACAACGGATTATATAGATCTATGATTGGCTCTTTGCTTTATCTTACTGCAAGTAGACCTGATATCATGTTTAGTGTGTGTATGTGTGCTCGTTTTCAAAGTAACCCGAAAGTCTCACATTATAATGCTGTAAAACGAATATTTCGGTACATTAAGCACACTCCCACATTAGGTATTTGGTATGATAAAAACTCTGAATTCAATCTACATGCTTATACTGATGCTGATTATGGAGGGTGTAAGATAGATAGAAAAAGTACAAGTGGTACATGTCAATTTATTGGAAACTCACTAATATCATGGTGTTCAAAGAAACAAGCTAGTGTAGCATTATCCACTACAGAGGCAGAATACATGGCGTTAAGTCTTTGTTGTACACAGTTATTATGGCTAAAACAACAAATTTCAGACTTTGGAATAACTGTAAATAAAATTCCCATATATTGTGACAGTACAAGTGCTATCAACTTATCTAGAACCCTGTTTTACACTCTAAGGCAAAACATATAGATGTAAGATATCATTTTCTTCGTGATCATGTAAGTAATGGTAATATTATAATAGATCACGTTCGTACTGAAGAACAAATAGCTGATATCTTTACAAAAGCCCTTAATCAAGCCACATATGAAAATTTACGATCTAAATTAGGCATGATTTCCATTGATATGCTATAAATTATCGTTTTGCTCCAAATGTATCTTTTGATGTGATTTACAAAATCAAGGGGGAGAAAAATGCATGATTGCTTGCATGATTTCAGGGGAAGAAAAAGCATGATTTTAAGGTCAAAGAGAAAGTGAGAAATTGCTAATTCAAATGTATGATATAAAGGGAGAGATTGATTTAAGGGGGAGTATTTACATTTTTAAAAAACATGTTATGAATGCATAATTGTAGGGGGAGTGATTATGCCACATCTAAATCATGAATAAAGGTTATTTTGCAAATCATCAAAAGGGGGAGATTGTTGAGAAATCATGGTTTGAATGATTTACAAGTGCATGATTTATATGTTACATAATTACATGATCTAAATGTTATGAGATTTCAAAATGCATATGCCTATATCTATCACTGTTGTACTAACAAGCCATGAAGCGTTAAGGCTTAAATCATATGGCAAACATTGTTGTATTTATTCTCAGGTGACATACACGGCATACATACAACTCTTGGATATGGTATATATATATTTCTTGGATATCTCAACACACGACGTATATATTTCTTGGATATCTCGACATATATCTTATGGACACACGTCATATATATCTCTTGGATATACACTCTAAACATATATCTTATGGATACTCATGACATATATATTTCTTGGAGTCTCACGGCATATACATATATCTCATGGATATACATACGACATATATTCTATCTCAGACGACAAGCTACATTATTCGATCTCGACATTTCGTCAACATGTCATCAACATATGTCAACGACAAGAGAGTCATATATACATCATATACACATCCATGATACTCTCAAGTCATATACTTCATGTCATCAAACTTCCAAAATTACATCGACATGACAAAAGTGCAAAAAAACCGAAATAGTATCATATCATATGACTACCGAGCCATCTCCGACACATCATATACTTATCATACAAAGATGGCCAGCCAATATACATTTCCAACACTCAAAAATTTCGTGCACTACATGGAGAGATCAATACCAAAGTCACAAAACAAATACATATATCAATTCTCCATCATCTTCCTTATTTCTCTGAAAATCAAATTCAAAATTGATATACCTCTTAGCCGAACATCTTATACACATTGGAGCTGAGATTATACATATTTATATGTATATTGCATGTTACATTACACATTTTATATGTTGAAGAGGTTTGAGACAACACGGAGAAAAACCGAGCAATCAACGGAAGTTGAAATTTGAAGTTACTACATCATCGTACATGGAACGTTTATTTGCTACATGATGCCACATGTATTATTCATGTATTATACATGAATTACACAGCCAAAGACATATCTTGAAAGGTTCTAGAAGGCAAGGTAAAATGGTAAAAGAAATTTACCATGTTCATGAAGAATTCTACATTGTTACCATGCAAAATTCAGATTTGAATTCAGCACATTGGCTGACCAGATGGGGCAGCTGGGACAGCATGTTGGGAGCCTTGGAGGAGTTCATAATATAATATAATTGATGAAGAAAGACCAAGCAATGATGGAAGACAAAGATACACAAATTAAGGAGTCAAAGACAAGACCAAACAAAGCTGAAAATTCTGTTTTTGAATTTGAAATTTCAGATTGGTGGCTGAAGTTTTGGGGGGAATTAATGACCTAAAGCATTCAAATTTATTCAAAGGCATTACAAGACAATTCAAATCAGATTTGGGAGGCTCCTCTCAACCTTCTAGGCGCCCCAAATGACTATAAAAAGGGCAAGAGATGATCAACACAATACAAGAACAACAAGTGCAAAATTCTATTTAGTGTTTGCAAGACTTCACTTCATTTTCCATATTCATCTCTTGTATATACCCAAAGCCTATCATACTTACATGTCATATTCAGTATAGGCTTCATACACATCACCCAAATAAGATTCATTGGTGTACAAGGTTGATCAAGGTGTGATCAAACCTTCATTTGGTGAGGTGGTGCTGATTGGTGATTCTTTGGTGTTGTTCTTTGTGTAGAACATTGTAAAAGGGTTTGGATTGAAGGAGTTGGTGTATAACTCTATCCACCCTTATTCTAAGGTGACTTTGGTGACTAGTGAAAACCAAGGAAGGTGTCCTTGAAGACTGGAGTAGGTCACGTTGGCCGAACCAGTATAAAATTCTTGGTGTTCTTACTTTCAGTATTTTTACTCTCAGTTTCTGTTTTTGCATCATATTTATGATCTCGGTAAAAATAGAAAATAATTTTCAAAAATCATAAAAATTTTCAGAAACATAGCCTTGTGTGTTAGGGTTCATTTCCCACTGATTTTATTAAATTTGGATAAGTATAAGTCATCCAAACGTTCATAGTTCTGAGACTAGTGCAAATCTATTTTTCAGATTGACAGAGGTTGAGAACATCAACTTGGTTGACATACTTCCCAAAGGAATTTTTAAAAACTGTTTTAACTGAGTATACTAAACATCCTAAGGGTCATCTCATAAAAGTTTCAGGTCATTTGGAGTTGTCACCAAACAGGAATAAGTTTTTCATTTTAAGGTACAGGTTCTGTCCAAACTGACACAGTCAGATCACGTACCATATTTGAGTGACTTAACTTTTGAGTTTTAATCTGAAACTTTTATGACACCTTCATAACACCTGAGAGTACATTGTGTCAAAATTTCACTATTTTTGGAGGTCTACAACCCAGTCAACAAAGTGTTTAAAAAGGGGTCCTGAAAGCAGTCTTTGTTTTCAGAATTGAGTAATTGGTCCTTAAAATTTTTATAAACCAATTTTTTCCGCACTCACTATTCAACCCCCCCTTCTAGTGGTGCTATACAGGTCCAACAGGAAGAAGAAGACTTTCCATTCTTCAATTTGTTGCCTTTGTGCCTTTTCCAAGTATGGCATGAACTACTTAGTTCATTTAACTAAGTACTTCACTTAATGAACTAGTTTAGTTCATTAATGGTGGCACCTGAAAATAGTTCAAACACAACAAATGTTTGCCATTTCATGTAAGCTTTAAAGCTTCATGGCTCGTTAACCGACAACATTATATATGAACTATATAAGGCAGGTTTCATGCAAAAACGTGTCAAGTCATAAAACGTGTCATGCATTTCTTTAGCACACGTTATTTAAATCATGCATTTTGTAATCACTCAAACCCCTTTTTCTCTGCAATCTCCCCCTTTTTATGATTTACAAAATAACCTTAGTTCATGATTTAAATTTTGTTGCTCCCCCTCCAATCATGCACAAATTCAAATTTTGAATTTCAAATTTTGAATTTTCTCCCCCTTGATTTGTGCAATCAATCTCTCTCTCCCCCCTAAATCATGCATTCTCTCCCCCTTTATTTTGGAAAGACAATCAAATGTGCATGTAAATATGGAAAGAGATATCAAATCAAATCAGCAGAAATCATGCCTAATTGAGAACGAAGATTTTCATACGTGGCCTGATTTAGTGCCTTAGTGAAAATATCTGCTACTTGTGCCTCTGTGCGTACGTGATCTATGATAATATCACCATTGTTTACGTGATCATGAAGGAAGTGATAGCGTACTTCTATATGCTTGGACTTAGAGTGTAGCACGGGGTTCTTAGATAAGTTGATGGCGCTCATACTATCACAATATATAGGAATACGATTTACCGTGATACCGAAATCAGAAAGTTGTTGGTTTAACCATAGTAATTGTGTACAACAAAGACTAAGTGCCATGTATTCAGCTTCGGTAGTGGATAAGGCTACACTTGCTTACTTTTTAGAAAACCTTGAAATAAGTGAATTTCCTATAAATTGACAAGTGCCACTCGTGCTTTTCTTATCTATTTTACATCCACCATAATCTGCGTCAGTATAGGTGTTGTACCCCAACCACCATGTACTTGAAACTATGATTAAGTGACGGAATGAAGCGATGATTTCTTTAAGCGCGTGTTACTTAAGCTAACTTAAGCCTCTTTACGTAGATACTATTGAGATGATACTAAATAATTAAATAAGGGGACTTCAAGAAAGTGATACATGAAATATAGAGTTATATGAACAATAACCACCAATGTGTAGGTATGTGCGTATATGATGTATATGTGTGTATATATATATATATAATGTACATACAGGCGTGTATACGTATGTATATATATGCGGATACATGTACACTAATATGACATGCACATTGTCATATTAAAAAAAAATGACATGCACATTGTACATCCTATTATATATACATACATATGCTAATCTTGAAAAATAATAAAATAAACAAAACAATATGACACATGAATTAAAGAAAAATACAAGAAAAATCAAAATTGCCCCAAGAACCCCCCATATTCGGTCAAGACCCTCTCAAGGGATCTAGAACCCTCCACAAATTAACCTAAATTAACCAAATAATATTAAATACCAAAATCAACAAACATGCAAATAATGAACTAGTAAAATAAAAGAAAAGAAGACATGCATGCAAGAAAGAAATGATAAAAAAATGAAAGCATGCAAACATGCCCTTACACAACTACAAACCCAACACCCTTTTCTCAACTTTTCACAAAGCATTGTCCCTCCATTTGACTCCCCCACTGCCAGCTGCCTCCCCATTATTCCCCCCAACATATTTTATTTTAGCCACTACAAGCTCATTTCAAACCATCTTGGAAATCCTCTCAAGCAAAGCCTAGTAAAACTTAGCAAAATTTCCACCCTTCCATCACCAAGAAAACTTTCGGCCCCTCCCTTCTTTAAGGCTAGAAGTCCTCAATCAAGCTTCATCTTCAAGACTCAAGAGACATCTAGGTAAGTCTTGTTCCAAACTTCCTTAAGTGAATTCTTATTTAGTGAAGAATGAAGCTCACATGAACTCCTCCTCTCCATGCCAAAACCGTGGGTTCCATGGCTCAAATTAGGTGAAAGCCATCAACTTTCATAGGAGGTGACATCTTGAAGTGCTTGAATCTCCATTCCAAGCTCATTTTGGTAAGATGCTCTAGCCTCAAATATATCCTATTTCATCTATTGAATAAAGACTAATCTTTTCCTTCCATTTCCCCCTTAAACCGTATGTTCAAAGAAGGAGGAGAACGATTTCAAATCAACTCACTCCATAACCAAGCAAAGACAAGAGCTTTAGCTTGAAGAGGCAAGTATACAATGATCTCTCATGATTTACTTAAAGAGTTAGTGACTTGAATGACTAGAGGTTCTTAAGATTTGATCTTTAGTTGAATATCCTAAGTTTGAGATTATATCTTAGAGATTTCTTAAGAACAACGCATTGCATGTGGCTTATTCTCTCAAAGATGGAATCTTTTATTTCATGCATTAAGATTCAAGGCTATTTTAAGATTATTTAAGTTGCAACTAAGTGATTCTAAGCAAGATTGATGCTTGTTTGAAACTTGGAAGATTTATGGAAAGGCATGCATATGTAAAATAGGAGCTTTATGAAGTTGTTGGTAAGATTAGCTTGAGATGAATCTTGAATGTGAATGCATGCTTGAATATGTGTTGAAAAATGTGGTTAAGGCACCCCCTAGGTTCGGCCTAAAAGAGGGAAGAGGAGGAGAATCTTGTCCTTGAGGATAAACACTTGTTTGGTGCATATATATGATACTTACTTGTTACTATCTACAAACTGATTTATTTGATGAAAAGGTGACCTTACAATGAGCATGCAAACTGGACATTTATGTTACAATGGAGGGTAAGTGGTAATTAATCATATATTTCATAAAAACAAGATGAATGATGAACATTTGACTTGACTAGAAGAACAAATGGCAAACCACTGGAACTGGACTGAATGAAGTGACATTTTCAACGACCTGAGAACTAAACTTGCAGACCTTTAATGAAGCTAATTTTTGTCACAAATTTAGCCATATGAATGTAGCACAAGTGAGAGTTAGAATTTCGTTAAAATAAGCTAAGGATTATTTTTAAGCAATTACGCGGTAAAACTACTCCAGTAGGAAATTCTGGAGCTGGGCAGAATTGACCACTGAATTCAAAAAATTAAAAGAGGACCTTGTGGACCTTAAATAAATCTGGTTTTTGGCACAGAGATAGCCCCATGTGTATGGAAGAGCTGAGAGTTAGAATTTTGGTAAAATAAGTTATGGGTAATTTTTAATAAAATAATTGGTGAGAGTGCTCAGCCTGTAAATTCTGGAATATGACAGAATGGTGTAACGTTTTGAATGGCTTGAAAAGAGATCCTGTAGATGTTCAATAAAGCTGATTTTCGATGTAGGGACAGCCTTGTGTGTGTAGAAAATGTGAAAGTTGGCATTTTGGTAAAAGGAGTTGTGGAATATTTTTAATAAAATAATTGGTAAAGCTGCTCAGGCTGGCAAGCCTGGAACTGAGCATAACAGAACATCTTTTTGATTGACTCGAAAAAGGCCCTTGTAGAGGACCAATAAAGCTGATTTTTGGCATGGTAATAATCCTATGAGTTTATTGAACAAATCAGCTGGAATTTTGGTAAAATGAGTTTTGGATTATTTTTAATGAATTAATTACTAAAACTGCTCAACTGAAATCACTGGAACCAAGCTGGAATTAAGTAACGGTTTACTGGACTCAGAAATAGGACTTAGAGATATGCAAATGGACTAAATGTCGGTAGGATACTAGTCCACATGTTTATGACTTGGGCGAGTTGGAATTTCTAGAAAACGAATTACGGATGCGCCGCAATGAAATTTTTAGTAAAATGGGTCAGGTCAGTTTCAACACTTAAACCGTTTCAGGAAAATAATTAAATGAGCCCTTATGGTTATCAATTTAATCCGAAAATTTTATGACAAATCCTCAAGACACAAAGGAATATGTCACGAAAGTTAGTTAGGTTAACCCTAACGTTTTGGAGGGTAATCACGGAAGCAAAGTCGATGTACTAAAGCTGAAATTTAGGCTGAACAAGGAAATACATTAAATGGGGTTAATTTATCTGCTTATGAGTATGACATAGGAACTTAGGGGTTCCCTAAGTCCGAACCATGCAGGTTAATATGTTATTTCACGCCATGACTTGCATTGCATATCACTGCATGCATCATGTATGATCATGAAACCGATTTTATGGATTCTACTTATGCAAGCAAGTTTTAAAAGCGACTATGTTTTTGTTATGCATGAAAATTTTACGGTCCCATGTTTTAAAAAGCTTCATGATTCCTTTGCCGGCCAAGCATGTGACTAACCCGACTCCAGACCCGGGGTTAATTGGTCTGTTGACATGATATGTTCTGGACCCGTTCAGATCTGGGGTTAATTGATCTGATATCTGTTCTGGACCCGCTCAGATCTGGGGTTAATTGATCTGATATCTGTTCTGGACCCGCTCAGATCCGGGGTTAATTGATCTGACACTCTGTTTTTATGACACGTTATTTTATGGGACCAAATTGATGTTTTGACATGACATGACATCATGCATTGCATATTGCATAACTCATGATCACGCTAACATGTTGTATGATACAGTTAAGGACTTAATACGCTAATAGTGGTTAGCAGTATCTAGAATTATGCTTAGGATATACCGTCAGTTGACTTCAGAACTTAAGACAGGTATGAGTTATTACTTAAAGTTTTCACGTTACTACATTCATGTTATAATTCTTTATGTATTTCATGGTCGTTTATTGTATTCTTGCTGGGTGATTTTTATCACTCACACTTTATTTTTCCCCCATATAATGCCAAGATAGAATGGATCGAGGATGAGCCGAGGGTACCATATCCATAGGCGAGGATATGTGAAGGGAGCTAAGCTTAAGGACTTTTGTGCTGCTGAGATGTTTGTATTATGACTATGTTTGAACTCTGTGGAATTTGACCATGACGTTTTGTGAGACTGCTATTTTGGGGACTTAGTTATTTCGTAATGCATGTTTAATTGAAAAGTTTTAATTCTGCCTAAATTTTACTACCATGTTAAATGTTAGCATGGGAGTCCATGGCTTATGTTATGGATTTTCGCATGTTATGCACGACGGTTTGTACTCTCCTTAGTGAAGTACGGCGGGTGCACCGTATCCGGACGACGCCGGGTGCGGGGCGCTACAGGTGGTATCAGAGCCGAGGCTACAGATTCGGGCAGAATATAGAACTAAGTTATGATCATGGTCAACTAAGTTATGATCGTAGTCAACTAAGTTTGATCTTAGATCTAAGTCATGATCCTAGATGAGAGTTGACCTTAGACTAGGATGACTTAGACTGGAAATTAGGGTTTTGACCGGATGATAAAACCCTAGTCGATGGCCATCTATGGAATGTAATCATGCCTGCTTGCAAGACCTTAAGATCGTATCTGGATTACAAATTAAATTCTGTCGCTACTCTGAATATCTATGCCTTAAGTGAGACTCCGACACTTCGTAGTGCGGATGGCACCACAATTCAGTAAAATGATATCATCACTATCGCCCCAGTAGGCAGTAAACTTTACTAGCAATAGTTAGTAAGAACACGTATTCCAAGGTTTGGCAAGTAATTTAGTTCATAATAGGCAGAAAGATGGTTAAGTAAAGTTGAAGATAACTTCATGACGATATAGATACCGAATAGGATTAAAAAAAATAGTACAGAATATCTGACTGTTTTTGAACAAGTAAGGAGTCAACCAAAAACACTAACCTAGACCAAAAGAGTGCTTGATGCAGAAATCCCTGAAACATCAAAACCCGTAACAGGTACGCCCAACTGCTTAATTTAAATCTGAAGTACCTATGTTCTAGTATGTCTTCTAGCCAGGTATAAACGGTCATTGGCGCGATGTGATAGAGAACCTTAGGATGATTTGAAATGTCATAAAGGGAACATAAGTTTCAAAGGAGAACCCACAACTTCTAGTTCGATTCTATGAAATGATCGCAAAAGGGGTAAAAGTTAGTACGTAATAAGGCAATCAGGAAGACCGATGAATACGGGACATACCTTATGAAGAGCTTGGTATGTGTACCTTATGGGAATTATCCCGAGTGTCTTTGGAAGCTATTTCGTAAATAGGATGACCATTACATGATCACTGAAAAGATGTTTATAGAAAAGAGCTAATGGTCTATACCCCGGAGTTAATGATCTCTGCCAAGTTGTTCATTTTTAAAAGGAAATTATAAGCCTGCTATGATCATGATTACACGGAATGGATTTAATTATCAAGTACATAGTATCAATGTTGCGAGTGCTTGATATGGGATAGGTTACGATAACACCTTTTGAGAATTATGATAAGTTCTGATGAGACCTCTAAGATGAATGGAACAAAGCAGTTCTAAGGAAACTAAATAGACGCTTTATGCGATCTTATTTACCTAAAGAAGAAGCCACATGGAAAACAGAAGACAACGTGAGAAGTAGACGCCTCATCTTTTTGACTAGTTCTGAAGTTTTGAGGACGAAACCTACGATAAGGGGGGAGGATGTTGTACCCCAACCACCATGTACTTGAAACTATGATTAAGTGACGAAATGAAAGCGATGATTTCTTTAAGCGCGTGTTACTTAAGCTAACTTAAGCCTCTTTATGTAGATACTATTGAGATGATACTAAATAATTAAATAAGGGGACTTCAAGAAAGTAATACATGAAATATAGAGTTATATGAACAATAACCACCAATGTGTAGGTATGTGTGTATATGATGTATATGTATATATATATATAATGTACATATAGGCGTGTATACGTATGTATATATATGCGGATACATGTACACTAATATGACATGCACATTGTACATCCTATTATATATACATACATATGCTAATCTTGGAAATAATAAAATAAATAAAACAATATGGCACATGAATTAAAGAAAAGTACAAGAAAAATCAAAATTGCCCCAAGAACCCCCCATATTCGGTCAAGACCCTCTCAAGGGATCTAGAACCCTCCACAAATTAACCTAAATTAACCAAATAATATTAAATACCAAAATCAACCAACATGCAAATAATGAACTAGTAAAATAAAAGAAAAGAAGACATGCATGCAAGAAAGAAATGATAAAAAAATGAAAGCATGCAAACATGCCCTTACACAACTACAAACCCAACACCCTTTTCTCAACTTTTCACAAAGCATTGTCCCTCCATTTGACTCCTCCACCGTCAGCTGCCTCCCCATTATTCCCCCCCAACATATTTTATTTTAGCCACTACAAGCTCATTTCAAACCATCTTGGAAATCCTCTCAAGCAAAGCCTAGTAAAACTTAGCAAAATTTCCACCCTTCCATCACCAAGAAAACTTTCGGCCCCTCCCTTCTTGAAGGCTAGAAGTCCTCAATCAAGCTTCATCTTCAAGACTCAAGAGACATCTAGGTAAGTCTTGTTCCAAACTTCCTTAAGTGAATTCTTATTTAGTGAAGAATGAAGCTCACATGAACTTCTCCTCTCCATTCCAAAACCGTGGGTTCCATGGCTCAAATAGGTGAAAGCCATCAACTTTCTTAGGAGGTGACATCTTGAAGTGCTTGAATCTCCATTCCAAGCTCATTTTGGTAAGATGTTCTAGCCTCAAATATATCCTATTTCATCTATTGAATAAAGACTAATCTTTTCCTTCCACTTCTCCCTTAAACCGTATGTTCAAGGAAGGAGGAGAACGATTTCAAATCAACTCACTCCATAACCAAGCAAAGACAAGAACTTTAGCTTGAAGAGGCAAGTATACAATGATCTCTCATGATTTACTTAAAGAGTTAGTGACTTGAATGACTAGAGGTTCTTAAGATTTGATCTTTAGTTGAATATCCTAAGTTTGAGATTATATCTTAGAGATTTCTTAAGAACAATGCATTGCATGTGGCTTATTCTCTCAAAGATGGAATCTTTTATTTCATGCATTAAGATTCAAGGCTATTTTAAGATGATTTAATTTGCAACTAAGTGATTCTAAGCAAGATTGATGCTTGTTTGAAACTTGGAAGATTTATGGAAAGACATGCATATGTAAAATAGGAGCTTTATGAAGTTGTTAGTAAGATTAGCTTGAGATGAATCTTGAATGTGAATGCATGCTTGAATATGTGTTGAAAAATGTGGTTAAGGCACCCCCTAGGTTCGGCCTAAAAGAGGGAAGAGGAGGAGAATCTTGTCCTTGAGGATAAACACTTGTTTGGTGCATATATGTGATACTTACTTGTTACTATCTACAAACTGATTTGTTTGATGAAAAGGTGACCTTACAATGAGCATGCAAACTGGACATTTATGTTACAATGGAGAGTAAGTGGTAATTAATCATATATTTCATAAGGACAAGATGAATGATGAACATTTGACTTGAGTAGAAGAACAAATGGCAAACCACTGGAACTGGACTGAATGAAGTGACATTTTCAACGACCTGAGAACTAAACTTTCAGACCTTCAATAAAGCTAATTTTTGCCACAAATTTAGCCTTATGAATGTAGCACAAGTGAGAGTTGGAATTTCGTTAAAATAAGCTAAGGATTATTTTTAAGAAATTACGCGGTAAAACTGCTCCAGTAGGAAATTCTGGAGCTGAGCAGAATTGACCACAAAATTCAAAAAATTAAAAGAGGACCTTGTGGACATTAAATAAATCTGGTTTTTGGCACAGAGCTAGCCCCATGTGTATAGAAGAGCTGAGAGTTGGAATTGTGGTAAAATAAGTTATGGTTAATTTTTAATAAAATAATTGGTAAGACTGCTCAGGCTATAAATTCTGGAACATGACAGAATGGTGTAACGTTTTGAATGGCTTGAAAAGAGATCTTGTAGATGTTCAATAAAGCTGATTTTCAGTGTGGGGACATCCTTGTATGTGTATAAAATTTTATAGTTGGAATTTTGGTAAAAGGAGTTGTGGAATATTTTTCATAAAATAATTGGTAAAGCTGCTCAGGCTGGAAAGCCTGGAACTGAGCATGACAGAACATCTTTTTGCTTGACTCGAAAAAGGACCTTGTAGAGGACCAATAAATCTGATATTTGGCATGGTAATAATTCTATGAGTGTAGTGAACATGCCAGCTGGAATTTTGGTAAAATAAGTTTTGGATTATTTTTAATGAATTAATTACTAAAACTGCTCAACTGAAATCACTGGAACCAAGCTGGAATTAAGTAACGGTTTACTGGACTCAGAAATAGAACTTAGAGATATGCAAATGGACTAATTGTCGATAGGATACTAGTTCCACATGTTTATGACTTGGGCGAGTTGGAATTTCTGGAAAACAAATTACGGATGCGCCGCAATTAAATTTTTAGTAAAATGGGTCAGGTCAGTTTCAGCACTTAAACCGTTTCAGGAAAATAATTAAATGAGCCCTTACGGTTATCAATTTAATCCGAAAATTTTATGACAAATCCTCGAGACACATAGGAATAAGTCACAAAAGTTAGTTAGGTTAACCCTAACGTTTTGGAGGGTAATCACGGACGCAAAGTCGATGTACTAAAGCTAAAATTTAGGCTGAATATGGAAATACATTAAATGGGGTTGATTTATCCGCTTATGAGTATGACATAGGAACTTAGGGATTCCCTATGTCCAAACCATGCAGGTTAATATGTTATTTCACGCCATGACTTACATTGCATATCACTGCATGCATCATGTATGATCATGAAACCGATTTTATGGATTCTACTTATGCAAGCAAGTTTTAAAAGCGACTATGTTTTTGTTATGCATGAAAATTTTACGGTCCCATGTTTTAAAAAGCTCCATGATTCCTTTGCCGGCCAAGCATGTGACTAACCCGAATCCAGACCCGGGGTTAATTGGTCTGTTGACATGATATGTTCTGGACCCGTTCAGATCCGGGGTTAATTGATCTGATATTTGTTCTGGACCTGCTCAGATCCGGGGTTAATTGATCTGATATCTATTCTGGACCCGCTCAGATCCGGGGTTAATTGATCTGATATCTTTTCTGGACCCGCTCAGATCCGGGGTTAATTGATCTGACACTCTGTTTTTACGATACGTTATTTTATGGGACCAAATTGATGTTTTGACATGACATGACATCATGCATTGCATATTGCATAACTCATGATCACGCTAACATGGTGTATGATACAGTTAAGGACTTAATACGCTAATAGTGGTTAGCAGTATCTAGAATTATGCTTAGGATATACCGTCAGTTGACTTCAGAACTTAAGACAGGTATGAGTTATTACTTAAAGTTTTCACGTTACTACATTCATGTTATAATTCTTTATGTATTTCATGGTCGTTTATTGTTTTCTTGCTGGGTGATTTTTATCACTCACACTTTATTTTTTCCCCAGATAATGCCAAGATAGAATGGATCGAGGATGAGCCGAGGGTACCATATCCATAGGCGAGGAGATGTGAAGGGAGCTAAGCTTAAGGACTTTTGTGCTGCTGAGATGTTTGTATTATGACTATGTTTGAACTCTGTGGAATTTGACCATGACGTTTTGTGAGACTGCTATTTTGGGGACTTAGTTATTTCGTAATGCATGTTTAATTGAAAAGTTTAAATTCTGTCTAAATTTTACTACCATGCTAAATGTTAACATGGGAGTCCATGGCTTATGTTATGGATTTTCGCATGTTATGCACGACGCTTTGTACTCTCCTTAGTGAAGTACGGCGGGTGCACCGTATCCAGACGAGGCCGGGTGCGGGGCACTACAATAGACATGCAAGTTAAATTCACAATCTTTATCATACCAAATGCCTAAAGTGGGTGTGTGCTTAATATAGCCAAATATTCTCTTCGCAGCATTATAATGAGATACTTTTGGTTGACTCTGAAAACGTGCACACATACACTGAACATAATATCACGTCTACTAGCAGTAAGATAGAGCAAAGAGCCATTCATAGATCTATATAAAGCATTATCAAAGTCCTTACCATGTTCTTCTTTATCTGGTTTAGTGGTGACACTCATAATGGTGGGGGACGGTTTTAAATTCTCAAAAGTGAACTTTTTAAACATATCATTTGTATACTTAACTTGGCTTATATGTATACCTTTACTCGTTTGTTTAATCTGCAAGCCAAGAAAGTAATTCTATTCACCGACTATAGACATTTCAAATTCGGATTTCATTCAAGTTTCGAAATCTTCAACAAGTTTATGAGAGGTGGAGCCAAAAATGATGTCATCAACATAAATTTGAATGATTAGTAAATCCAATTTATCTTTTTTCAAAAATAGAGTGCTATCTATAGTGCCTCTTTTAGAACCATTTTCAAAGATAAAAGTAGCAAAACGATCATACCATGCTCTAGGTGCTTGCTTTAAAGCATATAGTGCCTTCTTTAGTTTGTACACGTGATCGGGGTGTTTCAAATCTTCAAAACCGGGTGGTTGTTTCACGTATACTTCTTCTTGATTAAATCCATTTAAAAATGCACTTTTCACGTCCATTTGGTAAAGTTTAAAACCTTTCATGCAAGCAATAGCAAGTAAAAGTCGTATGGCTTCTAAACGTGCTACGGGTGCAAATGTTTCGTCATAATCTATTCCTTCTTCTTGATTATATCCTTGTGCTACAAGTCTAGCCTTGTTTCTAACAACTTTTCCTTCTTCATTCAATTTATTTCTAAACGCCCACTTTGTGCCTATTATGGTCTTATCATGTGGTCGTGGCACTAAATCCCATACATCATTTCTTACGAATTGATTAAGTTCATCATGCATAGCATCAATCCAAGAAGAATCACTCAAAGCATCAAACACATTTTTGGGTTCAATTTCGGATATCATGGCATGTAATTGATTTATTTCCTCCGGATTTATTCTTCTACGTGGTCGCACACCGTGAGTGATATCGTCTATAATGAGATCATGTGGGTGATCTCTATGCCATCTTGGTTGATTATTCTCTACGTTCTCATGCATTTCTACTGTGTCATGCGTGCCATCATCACCATCCAACACAGGTTTTAATTCAAAATCATCGTCATATTCTTTATCTTTATCAATCTCACCAAATTCATTAAACTTCACATGAATGGATTCTAGAATTTTCGAGTGATGGGATCATAACATCTATATGCTTTTGAATTCACACAGTACCTAACAAAGATGCATTAAATTGATTTAGATTCAAACTTATCTAAATTATCTTCGTATTTAAAACAAAGCATTTGCAACCAAACACACGAAAGTAATGAATTTTAGGCATGCGATTATTTAATATCTCATAAGGCGTTTTGTTTATTTTCTTTCTAATAGACAAACGATTAATTATATAGCATGTACAATTTACGGCTTCCGCCCACAAAAATCTAGGCAATTTGTTTTCACACAACATGGTTCTAGCAATTTCTTGTAGTATCCTATTCGTTCTTTCTACTACTCCATTTAGTTGAGGAGTTCTAGGTGCCGAAAACTCGTGTTTGATTCTTTTTTTCGCAAAATATAATCATTTCCTTGATTTTAAATCCACTGCCCCTATCGCTTCTAATCTTTTTCACATTTAAACCGTATTGATTTTCAAGTTGTTTTATTAGTTTTGCAATCTCAATGGTGCTATCATCTTTATTTGCAAGAAACAAAGTCCAAGTATAACGAGAAAAATCATCAACAATCACACATACATAATGACGTCCACCGAGACTCGTAGTGCGAATGGGACCAAACAAATCAATGTGTAATAATTCCAAAACTCTAGACGTGCTTATTTCATTTTTAGGTTTAAGTGACTCGCGTGTTTGTTTTCCTTTAATGCAAGATTCACACATCTGAGAGTTGTCTAAATCAAGTTTAGGCAATCCTCGTATTAGGTTCTTTCGTTGGAGCTTTTCAAGTGTAGAAATACCGATGTGTCCTAAACGCCTATGCCACAAATTAACGTTAGGTTCATTTGATATAAAACACTTAACCTTAGCGTCTAACATGTCATCCATAGAAAGTGTAAAAATGTTTCCTTCCCTTTTTCCTTTTAATACTACTTCTCAACTTTTATTTATTATATTGCAATATGGATGAGTAAAACACACATCAAAACCGTTATCAATGAATTGTGAGATGCTAAGAAGATTATAGGATAAGTTGCTTACTAAAAAGACGTTGGAGATTTGAAGGGTGCTTGGGCTTCCGATTGTACCTTTTCCAATCATTTTGCCTTCATTGTTTTCTCCAAAGGTCGCGGATCCACCTTTTGTGACCTTCTTCAATTTTGTGAACAAGCTCGAGTCACCCGTCATGTGCCTCGAGCAACCACTGTCAAGGAACCATTTGATAGATGTATCTTTTGATGTGTGGGTTCCCTGCAATGTACAATAATGATTTAGGTGCCCTTTTAATTTTGGGTCCTTACGAGTTAGTATTCACCTCTTAGTAAAAGTACCTTTCGATACCTATACTTGGGTGATCCTTCTCGGTCTAGCAAATGGTAAGAATGTATATGAAGGAGCAATGTAGTAGACATGTGGTGAGTGAACTTGAGGCCTTTGGCCGAGAACTCCTTTATACGCATCATATGGTGTGCGTTTTTGATATGTCCTCGTGTTGGTGTGCATAGTGCGTGATCTAGATGGATGAAATGAATGTCGTGTATGCATCAGTTGTTTCTTCTCATATTTATATGGCACATAATTATATTTCGTATGATATGAAGAAGAGATGTGACGAGATGAGGGAAGAGGGAGCCTTTGCGTTACTTTAGGCGCTATGTATGCCTTTGATGTGTCTACTTTCTTAGACAAAACAAACTTGGTTGGTTTAGATGATGCTTCGTTTGTCTCAATGTATCCTAATCCAGTTTTATCACTATCATGTTTTTGTGATAAAATAATGCGATCTAGCATGTTAGATCCCGTATCAAACTGCTTCATCATTTTTTCTAAATCCATATTCATTGATTTTAAATTTGAAATCTCGGATTTCATTTCATTATTATGTGATGTCAATGATGTGATCTCTGATTTTAATGCATTTATGATGCATGACGACTCATCTTTTGAATCGTTTAATTGAGTAACAAGATTCTTGTTAGAGGATTCTAACAACTTATTGTCTTCAATTAATCGCTTCTTTTCTTTTGCGAGAGTCTTAGCAAATTTATGCAATTCTAAATACTGACTGAAAAGATCATCATATGAAGGCTCAGAGTTAGAATCAGAGTCAGAAGATACCTCGTTTGATGCTTTGGATACAAAGCATACTTGTGCAGTCTCCTCTTCTGTATCAGTCTCAGAATCAGATGTGTCACTCCAAGTGGAGGCCTTGAGAGCTCTTCTCCTTTTCTTAGGTTTTGAGACGAGTCTATTTTTGGTTCGATCCTTGTCAGGGTGTTTGTTTGTTTGCTTGTTCTTATGATAGATGTCCAAGTTTACCGCATTCGTAGCATTTAACGTCCTTATCATTTGTTTTATTATTATTTTTTAGTGGAAGTAGCCTTAGGTTTGTTTTTAAATGACTTTCTCATGATCTTTCTCAAGCCTTTAGCCAATAAAATTAAGTCATCGTTGTCTGATTCAGAATCACTATCATCTACGTGATCGGAAGAAGTAGAGACGTATTCATTTGATTTGAAAGCAATAGTCTTACCTTGTTTTGATGATGATTCTGATTTCCTTATAGTGAGTTTGTTTTTATATAGTTTAAGTGATCTAATTAGTTCCTCCATTTTAATTGATTTGGTTTCTTTGCTCTCCTTTATAGCCGTCACTTTAGGGTCTCATTCGGATGGTAGGCTTCGTAATACCTTTTGGACCTTTTCCTGCATAGAGAAGGCTTTGCCAAGAGATTTTTTAGAGAATCGTAAATGTTAATCCAGCGTAGATCCATATCAACGATAGACTCATTTGGCAATAATTTAAATGACTCAAGTCTGGACATAAGCATGTTGATTTTGGGCTCTTTTACTTGACTAGTCCCTTCGTGTTCATCTCAAGAATTCTCCACATTTCTTGAGCACTAGAACAATTAGACACATAGCTAGATTCACTTTTACTTAGCCCATTTAGAAGTAATTTCATGGCTATAGCGTTCATGCTCAGCCTCTTTTTGTCATCACTAGTATACTCTTGTTTAGGCTTAACAACCTCCAGTGTGACTCCATCTACAGTGGATAATTTTGACGGAACAAATGAACCATCTTCCATAATGGATCATAGATCAATATCAATAGCCATAAGGAAAAGTTTCATTCTTAACTTCCATTGAATAAAAGACTCACCATCGAAAAGAAGAGGCCTTTGACTAGACATACCTTCTTGCTCGGTTTTGAAGTTTGTGGTTGCCATCTCACTTAGATCATTGGATCTTTTTGTTGTCAGTGTTCCTGCATTCTGATACCACTTGTAGAATCTGCAAGGCACCACTAGAAGGGGGGTTGAATAGTGGGTGCGGAAAATTTGGTTTTTAAAATTGTTTTAAACCAAAAACTCAACTTCTGAAAACAGTTTCTGTTTTCAGAACCAGTTTTGAAACGTTTCGAAAACTAGGTTACAGGTCTTCAAAAATTCTGAAACTTAGAGAGATCTTATTCTCAGATGTTCTGAGTATCTCCTAAAAATTTCATATTAAAATTCAACCTGTAACCCCTTTAAAAATGGATGGTGGTCAGATTGTGCAAATCTGCAAGAAACGGTAGTCTTATTTGAAAAATTAATTCTGATTAAACCGTGACTTGAAATTCTCTGAAAATATAATGAAAAACCCCTTATTATGTGTATTTAATTGGGTTGAAACAGTTTTGAAAACTTCTTTTGGGAAGTTAGTCAAATACGTTCAAAGTCTCAACCTTTGCAAGCCTTAAAATCAGACTGCACTAGTCTCAAACCTTTTGATGTTTGGATGACTTATACTTGTCCAAAAGGGTTGAAACTTGCACCAAGTGAACCTTAGAACATGTGGCTATGTTTCTTGAAAGTTTCGTGATTTTTGAAGTTCGTTTACTATTTTTAAGAACGTGATGAAAATCATGCACTGTGCTGAAAACTGAAAGTAAGTGCTGAAAAGTAAAGAACACAAAGAATTTTATACTGGTTCGGTTAAATCAACCTATTCCAGTCATCGAGGACACCTTCCTCGGTTATCATTAATCACAAAACAACAAACAACACCTTACCACACAGGGTTGATGGAGTTACACACCAACCCCAACCCTTCACAAACCTTGTGATTACAAAGATCACGAACACCACCACCTAGCAGATGCAAGATTGATCACACCTTGATCAATCTTTTGCAACAATATAGAGTGTATGGTGGTATCTATGAAGCCTGTTCAATATGTATGAATATTAATACAATAGGCTTTAAGAGAGAAGAAAGAAAGAAGTGTAGAAGGAGATGATGAGGAACACGTTTTTTTAGCTTCTTGAATTGTAAGACATGTATTGTCTTTTGTTTGCTCTCCTCCTGTTCCTTTCATCAACAACGTGGCTGACCCCTATACCTTTTCTTCCTCTTGAAAATTATCTTTTAAGTCCTTGGAAGAATATCTTGCATCATTGTGACATTCACTTGCTTACTTGACAACTCTTCATTGGATGATCATTATAGCCTTGCTTACTTGTCACTCATTGATTGGATTAAAGTTGTCATCATTTGATGACTAGGTAAATCTGAAAATAACACTTAAAAACATGTGCCAATTAGCCATAAAAATATTGCCATAAGTCACATAATAAATTCATAAATTTTGCAAGACAATTCATCACCATTTACTATGCTAAAATCGGCCATCTTCATTTTTCCACATGCTGAAATTTTCAGCATGTGTGATATTCACACAATATTCAAAACATTGCCACGTTGGTATAGATTAATTCCTTGAACATTGAAGAATCAAATATGCTGAATATTAAGACAAAAATTGGCCAAGTGCATTCCAACACATGCTGAAATTTTCAGCATGTGTGATATTTCAAAATATCATCACATTATTTCCATAACATTTTTAAAACATTGCCATTTTATCTTCCAATCAATCTATTCAATATAAAGAAGTAAATATGGCACAATTAAGTTATAATAATTCGGCCAACTCAATGCACATATGCTGAAATTTTCAGCATGTGTTACAAATGTGACATAGTTTGAAACGTTACCTTGTGTAGCTCCTTCTTTTATGTCACCAATCTTTTATACTTCATTCCTGGCCAATCAAGATGCCAACAAAGCTTCACATATACTCCAACAAGGCTGAAGTGGCGTGTGATGTAGATTGTACATGTGCTGAATTTTATTTTTGCAAACTTTGCAAAATAGTGCACAATAATTATACACATATGGTATATTCCAATCAGCCCTTAATTGATTTTTCTAGAACACTTTAGAATGTATAGGGTATGTAAAAAGTTTCTAGATACGTGTTATATGTCATGCCAAAAACGTTCCATGTGTCGTGTACGTAGAAAACCGAGTTTTCGACGTTTGTCGATTACCCGATTTTTCTCTGATTAAATTCCAACTTTTTGCACATGTTATATATATTATGTTACACATAATATACATAAATTAAACTTTAATATTCAGCTCTCATGGCTGAGTAAAGTGGCGCCTTACATGTGCTAAAAATGTTGAATTTGAAATCTCCACAATTTGGCCTTAATTGGGGTGATTTGTGTGTGCCAACATGGAATGATTTTATGTCTGTATATACCAAGTAAGCCACAAAATTTGTGTCCGTTTTTGAAATGTAGGGGATGGCCATCTATATATGGCAAGTACATGACACGTTGGCGAAGTTTCGGTATTTTTGGTTTAGAACCTTGTAACGTGTCGTAATAATTTTGTCATCACCATGACTTATATCATATGATGTAAGCCTGAATATACTCATAAATATGAGGTAAATATAGTGGTGTGACGTTAACCTACGTTCGTAAAATATATAACGTGTCGGTAGTATGTTGGAATATATGTGTATAGTGTCTTTTTCTAAAAAAAATCTGAATATATATATATAAATATATATGTATAAGGCATGTGATATGAGAGGGAAGAAGAAGACTTTCCATTCTTCAATTTGTTGCCTTTATGCCTTTTCCAAATATGGCTTCATTTAATGAACTACTTAGTTCATTTAACTAAGTACTTCACTTAATGAACTAGTTTAGTTCATTAATGGTGGCACCTGAAAATAGTTCAAACACTACAAATGTTCTCCATTTGATGTAAGCTTTAAAGTTTCATGGCTCGTTAGTACGACAACATTATATATGAACTATATAAGGCAGGTTTCATGCAAAAACGAGTCGTGCATTTCTTTAGCACACGTTATTTAAATCATGCATGTTGTAATCAGTCAAATCCCTTTTTCTCTACATACCTTTAGTGATGCGATTAATTCCTCTATCTTTATTGACTTGGTTTTTGTACTTTCTTCAGTTGCAATGACTTTAGGATCCCATTCAGATGGGAGGCTTCTTAATACATTTTGCACCTTTTTTTGTGAAGAAAATACCTTGCCAAGAGACTCAAGAGAACTTTAGATGTTAGTCAATCTTAAATCCATATCGATAATACATTCATTTAGTAATAATTTGAAGGATTCAAGAGTAGACATGAGCATATTTGTCTTGGACTCTTTAACTAGACTAGTATCTTCATGTTTCATTTCAAGACATCTCCACATTTCTCTGGCACTAGAAATATTTGATACCAATATTAAAAATAGCAAACGAATTTCAAAAATTGTAAAAATTTTGGAGAAACATAGACACGCCTCATCAGTTTCATTTGGCGCAAGAAGAAATGTCAACCATAAGGCCTCCTCTTTTCGATGGTGGGTCTTTTATTCAATGGAAACATAGAATGAAACTTTTCTTTATGGCCATTGATATAGACCTATGGTCCATTATAGAAGATGGTCCTTTTGTCCCTTCTAAGTTGTCTATTGTTGATGGTGTCACAATAGAGGTTATAAAAACAAAACAAGAATATACTAATGATGACAAAAAGAGACTAAGTATGAATGCTAGAGCTATGCAATTACTGTTAAATGGACTAAACAAAAGTGAATCTACTTACGTATCTAAT
Organism: Eustoma russellianum; assembly: GCA_036186865.1. Lineage (NCBI taxonomy): Eukaryota > Viridiplantae > Streptophyta > Magnoliopsida > Gentianales > Gentianaceae > Eustoma > Eustoma russellianum. Next base: position 16,479,969 of record AP025045.1, read on the forward strand.
TGCTCTAGTGCCCAAGAGATGTGGAGAATTCTTGAGATGAAACATGAAGGGACTAGCCAAGTAAAAGAGTCTAAGATTAATATGCTTGTGTCCGCACTTAGTCTTTTAAATTATTGCCAAATGAATCTATTGTTGATATGGATCTAAGATTGACTAACATTTACAATTCCCTTGAGTCTCTTGGAAAGGTATTCTCTTCGCAGAAGAAAGTGCAAAAAGTGCTAAGAAGCCTCCCATCCGAATGGGATTCGAAAGTCACTACAATCGAAGAAAGTCAGGATACTAAATTTATAAAAATGGAGGAATTGATCGGATCATTAAAGGTATATTAAAACAAACTCACTTTAAGAAATTCTGAATCTATTTCTAAAAATGATAAGGCTATAGCGTTTAAATCAAATGAATACGTCTCTACCTCTCATGATCACGCAGATGATAGTGATATAGATTCCGATGAAAAAGATTGAATCACGATGGCTAAAAGATTAAGAAAGATCTTGAGAAAATCGATTAAAAACAAACATAAGCCTACTTCATCTAAGGATCATAGAAATAAAAATAATGAAGACGTAAAGTGCTACGAATGCGGGAAACTTGGACACTTGTCGTATGACTGCCCGAACAAGGATAAACAAACGAACAAATATCTTGACAAGGACCAGATCAAAACTAGACTCGTCTCAGAACTTAAATAAAGGATAAGAGCCTTCAAAGCCTCTCTTGGAGTGATTCATCCGACTCTGAGAGTGACGATACAGAAGAACAAATGGCACAAGTATGCTTTACATCTAAAGCATCGAATGAGGTATCTTCTGACTCTAATTCTGAATCTTCTTATGATGATTTATTTAGTCAATATTTAGAGTTGCATAAGTTCTCAAAGACTATTGCAAAAGAAAAGAAATGATTAATTGAAGGCAAGAAGTTAAAATCTTCTAACACGAACCTTGTTTCTTAATTAAACAATTCAAAAGAAGAGTCGTCTTGCATAATCAATGCATTAAAATCAGAGGTCACATCATTAACAAAAAAACAATGAAATAAAATCCAAGATTTCAAATTTGAAATCAAGGAATATAGATCTAGAAAAAATGGTGAAACAATTAGACACAGGTAAAAACATGCTAGATCGTATCATTTCTTCACAAAAGCATGATACCGACAAAACTGGATTAGGATACGTTGAGAAAAATGAGAAGTTAACTAAGGCAACCAAATTCATTCCAATCTAAGAAAATAGATGCATCTAAGACATATGTGGTGCCTAAGAAGATGCCTAGATCCCCCCTTATGTCATTTCAACGTGCTTCATCTTCATATCATATGAGATATAAATTTGTGCTGTACAATTATGAAACGAAGCCATTGATGCATATGACAAATCCATATCATAAAAATGCATATAGATCACGCCCCGTGCATGCAAACCGAAATGCTTATCAGAAACAAAGATCATACTATGTGCATGATGGCATTCTCGGCCAAAGGTCAAACGAATTTGCACCGAATGTCTATTATATTGCATCGTCATCTCCTTTCTCACCTTTTGGAAGACCTAGAAAGGTCACCCAAAGTTGGGTACCAAAAGGGACATTTGCAAAGGGTTGAATGAATAACCCTTAAGAACGAAATCGAAATGCATGAGTTTTTTTACTTCTTTCTTATATGCACTTTTGGTTTCATTTTTCATGATTTAAGGGGGAGAAAGAATGATTGATTGCAAAAATCAAGGGGGAGAGAATTCAAAATTCAAATTTTGAATTTGTGCACGATTGGAGGGGGAGCAGTTAAATTTAAATCATGAACTAAGGTTATTTTGTAGATCATCAAAAGGGGGAGATTGTTGAGAAAAAGAGTTTGAGTGATTCAAAAAATGCATGATTCAAATAACGTGTGTTAAATAAATGCATGGCACAATTTACTACTTGACACGTTTTTGCGACAAACTTGTCTTATATACTTTATATATAATGTTGCCGTACTAACAAGCCATGAAGCTTTAAAGCTTACATCAAATGGCAAACATTTGTTGTGTTTGAAAGATTTTCAGGTGCCACCATTAATGAACTAAACTAGTTCATTAAGTGAAGTACTTAGTTAAATGAACTAAGTAGCTTTCTTGCACATAACGATGATAGTGCCATTGAAATTGCGAAACTAATAAAAAAACTTGTTATGGTTTCAATGTGAAAATGATAAGAAGCGATAGAGGCGGTGAATTTAAAAACAAGGACATGATTTCACTTTGCCAAGAAAAAGGAATTAAACACGAATTTTCGCCACCTAGAACTCCACAATTAAATGGAGTAGTAGAAAGAAATGATAGGACATTACAAGAAATTGCTAGAACTATGTTGTGCAAAAATAAATTGCCTAGATTTTTGTGGGCGGAAGCCTTAAACTGTGCATGCTATATAGTAAATTGCTTGTGCATTAGAAAGAAAATAAATAAGATGCCTTATGAGATATCAAATGATCGCATGCCTAAAATTGACTATTTTTGTGTGTTTGGATGCAAATGCTTTGTTTTAAATACAAAAGACAATTTAGATAAATTTGAATTTAAATCAATTGAATGCATCTTTGTTGGGTATTCTGTGAATTCAAAAGCATATAGATGTTATGATCCTCTCACTAGACAAATTCTAGAATCTATACATGTGAAGTTTAATTAATTTGATGAGATTGATAAAGATAAAGAATATAATGATGATTTTGAATTGAAACCCGTGTTGAATGATGATGATGGGACGTTTGATATGCATGATATGCATGATACACTAGAAATGCATGATCGCTTAGAAATGCATGAGAACGTAGAAAATAATCAACCAAGATGGCATAGAGATCACCCACATGATCTCATTATAGGCGATATCACTCACGGTGTGCGACCACATAGAAGAATAAATCCGGATGAAATAAATCAATTTCATGCCATGATTTCCGAAATTGAGCCTAAAAATGTGCATGATGCTTTGAGTGATCCTTCTTGGATTGATGCTATGCATGACAAACTCAATCAATTCGTTAGAAATGACGTATGGGATTTAGTGCCACGACCACAAGATAAGACTATAATAGGCACAAAGTGGGTATTTAGAAATAAAATGATTGAAGAAGGAAAAGTGGTTAGAAATAAAGCTAGACTTGTAGCACAAGGCTATAATCAAGAAGAAGGAATTGATTATAATAAAACATTTGCACCCGTAGCACGTTTAGAAGCTATATGACTTTTACTTGCCATTGCTTGCATGAAAGATTTTAAACTTTACCAAATGGACGTGAAAAGTGCATTCTTAAATGGATTCATACAAGAAGAGGTATACGTGAAACAACCATCCGGTTTTGAAGATTTGAAACATCCCGATCATGTGTACATACAAAGAAGGCACTATACGAACTAAATCAAGCACCTAGAGCATGGTATGATCGTTTTGCTACTTTTCTTTTAGAAAATGGTTTTAAAAGAGGCACTATAGATAGTACTTTATTTTTAAAACAAGATAAATCGGATTTACTTATTATTCAAATTTACGTTGATGACATTATTTTCGGCTCCACGTCTCATAAACTTGTTGAAGATTTTGAAAATTGCATGAAATCCGAATTTGAAATGTCTATGGTTGGCGAATTGAACTACTTTCTTGGCTTGGAGATTAAACAACGAGTAAAGGAATCCACATAAGCCAAGCTAAATATATAAATGATATGATCAAAAAGTTCAAATTTGAGAACTTAAAACCATCACCCACCCCTATGAGTGTCACTACAAAATTAGATAAAGATGAACATGGTAAGAATTTTGATAATGCATTATATAGATCTATGATTGGCTCTTTGCTATATCTTACTGCTAGTAGGCTTGATAGCATGTTCAGTGTATGTATGTGTGCATGTTTTCAAAGTCAACCTAAGGTGTCTCACTTTAATGCGGTGAAAAGAATATTCCGATATATTAAGCACACACCCACCTCGGACATTTGGTATGATAAAGATTGTGACTTTAAATTGCATGCCTACAGTGATGCTGATTATGGTGGATGTAAAATAGATAGAAAAAGCACGAGTGGCACTTGCCAATTCATAGGAAACTCACTTATTTCATTGTTTTTCAAAAAGCAAGCGAGCGTAGCTTTATCCACTACTGAAGCTGGGTACATGGCACTTAGTCTCTGTTGCACACAATTACTATGGATAAAACAACAACCTTTGACTTTGGAATTACCGTAAATGAAATTCCTATATATTGTGATAGTATGAGTGCTATCAACTTGTCTAAGAACCCCGTACTACACTCTAAGGCCAAGCATATAGAAGTACGTTATCATTTCCTTTCTGATCACGTAAGTAATGGCGATATTGTCATAGATCATGTACGCACAGAGGCACAAGTAGCGGATATTTTTACTCATGCATTAAATCAAGCCACGTACAAAAATCTTCGTTCTAAATTAGGCATGATTTCTGCTGATGTGATTTGATTGTCTTTCCATATTCACATGCATTTTTGATTGACTTTCCAAAATAAAAGGGGAGAGAATGCGTGATTTAAGGGGGAGAGAGAAACTGATTGCATAAATCAAGGGGGAGCGATTTGAAATTTGAAATTCAAAATTTGAATTGATGCACAATTGGAGGGGGAGCGATAAGATTTAAATCATGAATGTAGGTTATTTTGTAAATCATCAAAAGGGGAAGATTGTAGAGAAAAAGGGGTTTGAGTGATTTCAAAATGCATGATTTAAATAAACGTGTATTAAAGAAATGCATGACATATTCCATGACATGACACGTTGTTGCATAAAACTTGCCTTATATAGTTCATATATAATGTTGTCGTACTAACGAGCCATGAAGCTTTAAAGCTTACATCAAATGGCAAGCATTTGTTGTGTTTGAACTATTTTCAGGTGCCATCATTAATGAACTAAACTAGTTCATTAATTGAAGTACTTAGTTAATTAAACTAAGTAGTTCATTAAAGGAAGCCATATTTGGAGAAGGCACAAAAGCAACAAGTTGAAGAAAGGAAAGTCTCCTACTCCCGCCCACACGCCATTTACCATATATATACATATATATTCAGATTTTTTTAAAAGGTACATACACATATATTCCAACGTACTACCGACACGTTATATATTTTATGTACGTACGTTAACGTCACACCACTATACCTACCTCATATTTATGAGTATATTCAGGTCTTATATCATATGATATAAGTCATGTTGATGACAAATTTATTACGACACGTTAAAAGATTCTAAACCAAAAATTGTCGTATCAGACGAATACCGAAACTTCGCCAACGTGTCACGTACTTGCCATATATAGATGGCCAGCCCCTACACTTCAAAAATGGCCACAAATTTCGTGGCTTACATTGTATGTGCAGCCATAAAATCATTCCATGTTGGCACACACAAATCACCCTCAATTAAGGCCAAATTGTGGAGATTCCAATTTCAATTTTGTCACATGCTTAGGTGCCACTTTAATCAGCCTTGTGAGCTGAATATTAAAGTTTAATTTATGTATATTATGTGTAACATAATATATATAACATGTGCAAAAAATTAGAATTTAATTAAAGAAAAATCGGGTAATCGATAAATGTCGAAAATTTGGTTTTCTACGTACACGAGACATGGAACATTTTTGGCATGGCATATAACATGTATCTAGACACTTTTTACATACTTCATACATTCTAAAGTATTCTAGAAAAATCAATTAAGGGCTGATTGGATTATACCATGTGTGTATAATTAAATGTGCACTATTTTACAAAGTTTGCAAAAATAAAATTCAGCACATGCACTATCTTTATCACACGCCTAACTCATCATGTTGGAGCATATGTGAAGCTTTGTTGGCATCTTGATTGGCCAAGAATGAAGCATGCAATGTTGGTGACATAAAGAAAGGAGCTACAAAAGGTAATATTTCAAACTTTGTCACATTTGTGACACATGCTGAAAATTCAGCATCTGTACTTATATGATGGCCGATTTTCTCAAGTTAATGAGCCATATTTTACTATCTTGAATCATGTGGATTAATTAAAAGATGTTATGGCAATGCTTTTAATATATTATGGAATAAATTTGGTGATATCTTTGAATATCACACATGCTGAAAATTTCAGCATGTGTGTAATGTATGTTGGCCGAATTCTAGGGACTATTGGTGATCAATTTTTATTTCAAAAATGGTAAGAATGTCTTATACTAAATGGTGATTGATTTCTTGGATTAAATCAAAGTAAACTTGGCAATATTTTGAATGAAATGCAAATGTTACACATGCTGAAATTTCAGCATGTGCAAGAGGAGTAATGGCGAACTCTTGCATGGTAAATTGGAGTTATTTGTCTTGCAAAATAAGTGGGATGATTATCTGATTTATGGAAATAATTTTATGGCTAATTGGCACATGCTTTTTGAGGTTTAATTTCAGATTTATCTAGTCATCAAGTGATGACAACATTCATCCAATCAATGAGTGCCAAGTAAGCAAGAGCTTAATGATCATCCAATGATGAGGTTCCAAGTAAGCAAGACAACGTCACAATGATGTGATACACTCTTCCAAGGACTTTGAAGATAGTGTTCAAGAGGAGAAGGGCATCATAGGGGGGCAGCCACCAATGTTAAAAGGAAAGAAGAGAGGAAGACAAAAACAACACAAGTCTTACAAGTATACAAGATTTAAATCGTTTTCTAGCCTCTTCTCTCTACACTTTTTTCTTTCGTCTCTCTAAAAGTCTATTGTACTCATATTCATATATTTGAATAGGCTTCATATAGACCACCACATATTCTCTTTATTGTTGTAAAAGATTGATCAAGGTGTGATCAATCTTGCACTTGCAAGGTGGTGGTGTTCGTGATCATTGTATTCTCATACAAGGTGTACAAAGGGTTGGAGTTGGTGTATAACTCCATCAACCCTGTGGTAAGGTGCTATTTTGTGTTTTGTGATTAGTGATAACCGAGGAAGGTGTCCTCGAAGACTGGAGTAGGTTATTTATAACCGAATCAGTATAAAATTCCTGGTGTTATTTACTTTCAGCACTTACTTTCAGTTTCAGCACTGTTTGTCGTTTTTAATCACGTTAGTAAAAATAGTAAACGAATTTCAAAAATCACAAAATTTTCCAGAATCATAGCCACACGTCTTAAGGTTAATTTGGCGCAACTTTCAACCCTTTTGGACAAGGATAAGTCATTCAAACGTATAAAGTTCTGAGACTAGTGCAGTCTGATTTTCAGGCTTGCAAAGGTTGAGACTTTGAACATATTTGACTATCTTCCCAAAAGAATTTTTCAAAACGGTTTCAACCCAATTAAATAAAACTAATAAGGGGTTAGTCGTTAAATTTTCAGAGTATTTGGAGTTACGGACAAATAGGAATTAATTTTTCAAATCATACTACCGTTTCTGACAGATTTGCGCAATCTGACCACAAACAATTTTTCAAGAGGTTAGAGGTTGAATTTTAATCTGAAATTTTTAGAAGATACTCAAAACATCTGAGAATAAGTTCTCTCCAAATTTCAGAATTTTTAAAGACCTGCAACCTAGATTACAAAACGTTTTAAAACTAGTCCTGAAAACAGAAACTGTTTTCAGAAGTTGAGGTTTTGGTTTAGAAATATTTTGAAAACCACATTTTCCGCACCCACTATTCAACCCCCCCCCTTTTCTAGCGGTGCCTTGCAGATCCTACAAGCTCTTCTTGTGCTGAGCTTAGATCATCCCTGTGCTGATCTCTGCTCATCCTTGTGCTGTACAGAATGTCAGTTTCGTTCTCTAATCTGTATAGAATCTGACTTTCGTATATGAACTAACATATCTTACTTCCCAGGGGCTGGGCTACGGTGGGTTGCAGTAAGCCACATGGAGTAGAAGCGCGATAGAAGAACATGTCTAATTATAGTTGGCCTGTACTCCCTAGGAAATTGGTGGAGTTATTCATACTATAACGATGTATGATACAAGACTTTAACATGAGTAACTTCGTGAAATAAAAACGAGTTTATCGAGTAGTTGTTTGTGATGATTTTCTTTGATTCTTTAGTGATATTTGTAGCCGGTATGCAGGAATAGCTTCCAAGTGGATGGCTCTGGATATCACGATGCCAAATTCCTCTGTCATATCCAACTCAGAAGCTTTCATGTTTCTTGGAAGTTCCCAGTCAAAACAATGCATCAATTGTGCCACCACCAACCTAACAACAGTGAGGCCCAATTGCATTCCAGGGCAACCTCTTCTGCCAGAACCGAAGGGAATGAGCTCAAAATTTTGGCCCTTGAGATCAATGTTTCTCTCGAGAAACCTCTCAGGAATGAAACTTTCAGCATCAGACCATGCACTAGGATCCCGACCTATTGCCCAAGCATTAACAAGGATGCGCAATTTCTTGGGTATGTGGAAGCCTTCCACCATGCAGTCTTCCAACGCCTCGTGAGGAAGTAGCAAAGGTGCAATTGGATGGAGCTGAAGAACTTCTTTCACAACCATTTCTAGGTACTTTAGATTGTCTAAATCTGACTCCTCAACCATCCTATTCATGCCTACCTTTTCCTGGAGCTCATTCTACACTTTCATCATTACATTTGGATGTTTCAAAAGTTCTGACAGTGTCCATTCAATCACGCTTGCCGACGTGTCCGTTGAAGCAACAAGCATATCCTGTGAAGAAGAGGTGTACACATTGAATGAAGTAGAATATTGATTAATATATCCGATGATCAAATTAGAATTTAACAAGATTCTTTACCTATGAAAAGGGATAGAATCGAAAGTCAAATGATTGTATTATCTGTCATGCCAAACGTCAAGGTCAAATCCTTTAGGATCTTCACACCGCGATACACCAGTTTGTGTGTTGGAAGAAATTTTAGAATAGGTTTGTCCAAAGTTGGTGAGCAACATATTTTGAGCTTAATTATGATTAGTGTTCATTAATCAAAAATAGAAACTAATTAGTCTTAAATTATTTACGTAATGAGTAGATGATTTTAAGGCTTTTGAATCACTCAATTTCGATACTAGATGAATGAAAAATTAATACTCAATGTAGGAGTAAAAAATGGTTGACAAATAGAAAAATGATGATGTGGCTTCATGAGAATTAAACCATCATCGTTTCCCAAATATACCACATTGGTCAATTGAAAGAAAAATACCACCAAATATAGTGTTAGGAGAGGAAATTTAGATGTTCCATAAGGGCAAGAGAATTTTTGACCAGAGGGAAAACGCAGATGGCTGCCCCACGCGCACTTCGTCTGCCAGTCAATCTGGCTCAGGCTCATGGCTCGTTTGCCTGGTTCTCATCTTTTTGGACACATTTTCTTTTAAATTTTCCTGAAAATAATATACCTAATCATATGGTTATGATTAAACCCTATGATCTAATGGTCCAGATTAAACTAAACCAGTCAGTGGATTACCTCCGATCGTGGGGGTTTACTGGGGTAGATCGTGGATGGTGGGTTACTGGCTGAGATCATGGGTTAACTGGCGATCGTGTAACCTCTGCCCAATTCCCTATGTAAACAGATGCAGAGCATTGCCTCTGAACACATAAATTTTTCTTCCTTTCTCCTGCTGCATATGACCATTCTACATGCACTACTGCTGCATTCTGTATATACTGCTGCTACATTTTATCAATCCGAGAAGTCAGAACATTTTTCAAGTTCGTGGAGTTCTTACGTAGCAGTGCCACTCGTTTAAACTGTTAGCCGCTGTATCCTGGGAGGTGCTTGCAATTTCCAGTTGGGCACAGTATATCGGAGCAATTCATCTTAAGGATAGAGTCCTGGACTCACCTCGGTTCGCATGCTGTGTTGTTTCAGTTTACACAAACACACATACTACACTGTACATATTCTATATTGACTTTCGGTAACAATCCGTGCTGAGCTCTTCTCTGTGCTGAGCACTGCTCTGTGCTGAGGTTTTCTATTTGGCTTAGGACATTCGTTGTTCTGCAACATTGTCTACTGAGCTCTGCTCGGCTAGAAGGCTGAGAGCATGGAACCACTGTTCTAAGGTGCTATTCAGTTTAGGTCGGCCATTACTATACAAAAGTCAATTTTGTCTGACGTGAATTATTTAATAGTCTAACAATCTGAATACGAATTTACTCAGTTTTGTACCGGTTTATTTACAGTATTCTATTTTTATACTCGCAACGTTTTGTTCTGACTTCTTGTTTCTGCATTTGTCAGAAACTAAGATATGATGGAAAACGATAGTTCTAATTCGTTCAATGTTGTGCACGCGGGTTCTCAGGAACAGAACGGTGCTGTTCCAGTTGCACCTACTGTTGCTGCGACTGTTCCTGCTCCTGTCTCTGTGGTAGGACAGGTTGAGAAGACGGAAAAGTCTGGATACATTTTCTTCAAACGCTGGCAGCAAAAGATGCTGCTTTTCTTGACAATGATGGGTTTGACTAAAATGCTGACTGAGGATCCTCCGGAGGTGGTTCTGATTGAAGATCAGAATCTGAATATGCAAAACAGTTTGATGGCTAAAGCGTGAAATTATAGTAATTATGTTTGCTTAGTCATATTTTAAGTTATTTAGATAATTCATTGTACGAACTGTATTGTACCTTTAAAACTGCAAAGTCACCGTGGATGGCCTTAGATAAGAAGTATCGCACGGAGGATGCCAGTACAAAGAAGTTTGTAGTTGGAAAATTTCTTGATTTCAAAATGTCAGACTCCAAGACTGGTTTGTGGCCGAAATGGAAGAAGAGGACATGTCCCTCAGTGAATCTTTTATAGTGGCGGCTGTGATTGAGAAGCTACCTCTTTCATGGAGGGAATTTAGAAGCTATCTCAAACACAAGCGAAAGGAGATAACTTTGGAGGATCTGATTGTTCAACTTTGTATAGAGGATGACAACCGCAGATCTGAAAGAAAGAAAAGTTCAAGTTCTGGTCATGCAAAGGCTCATGCCGCAGAGGCGACAAAAAAGAAAAGGGAAATCCTATTGGAGTGAACCCTAAAGGCAAGAAAGTTGCCAAAAAGTTCACTAGAAAATGTTATAACTATGGGATTCAACGGCACCGCAGTGTTAACTGCCGTAAGCTCAAGAAAAAATAGGAGAAAGCAAAAGACAACCTTGTCAATCAGATGGATGATCTGGATTTGTGCATTGTTGGTTCTGAGTGCAACAAACAGTAGGAAATCCTCATGAATGGTGGGTGGATACTGGAGCCACTCGACACGTCTGTGCTAACAGGGCGATGTTCAGAGACTACTCTCCGGCAAGGAATAATGGAAAGTTGTAGATAGGGAACTCTGATAGCTCAAAGATTGAAGGTTCGGGCAATGTGATTCTGAAGATGACTTCAGAAAAGAAATTAACTCTGCGAGATGTACTGCATGTTTTTGACATCCGTAAGATCTTAGTGTATGGAGATTTACTGGTCAGTCATGGATTTAGGCTATTATTTGATTGTAATAAATTTATTCTGAGTAAAAATGAGATATTTCTAGAGAAGGGGTACTTGACCGACAACATGTTCAAACTTAGTGTGATGACTGTTGTACCCAAGAAAACTTTGCCCGAAGAGGCTAATAAGAATGTTTCTACTTCTGCTTATATGCTTGAGTCTTCTTGTTTATGGCATTTTCGTTTGTTTAAATAGAATTGCATCTAAGAAGATGAATGAAACCCCATACAAGCTTTGGAAAGGTCACAAGCCTAGTTATAAATACTTGAAAGTTTGGGGGTGTCTGGCAAGGGTTGTTGTACCAAAACCAAGACAAGCAAGAATTGAGTCTAAAACATTTGATTGCATATTCATAGGATATGCAACTAACAGTAGTACATATCGATTCTTGGTGCACAAGTAAGACATTTCTGACATACATGAGAATGTTGTCATGGAATTAAGAAATGCAGTGTTCTTTGAAGATGTCTTTCTAAAGAAAGACAAAACGACGAAGAAACAAGCACTAGTAAACGAGTGCATGAGACGACCCCTCAAGAAAATGAGGAACCGCGTCAAAGCAAACGAGCCAGATTACCAACATCTTTTGGACCAGATTTTCTAACATACTTGGTAGAAAATGATCCAAGAACTTATTTGAGGCGATGTCAACTCCAGAAGCTCCCTTCTAGAAAGAGGCAATAAATAGTGAGATACAATCGATTCTTCAAAATCACACTTGGGAGCTGGTTGATCTTCCACCAGGAAGTAAACCACTTTGATGCAAGTGGATCTTTACGAAGAAGCCGAAAGAGGATGGGTCTATTGACAGGTACAAGGCCCAGTTCGTAGCTAAAGCCTATCGACAAAAGGAAGGTTTTGACTTTTTTGATACCTACTCATCGATAACTAGGACCACTCAATAAGGATGCTAGTTGCTATCGTTCAAGTCTAAGATGTAGAAATCCATCAAATGTATGTGAAGACTGCCTTCCTGAATGGTGAGTTAGAAGAAGAATTGGAGCAACCTGATGGGTTTGTTGTACTAGGGCAAGAGAAAAAGATGTGTAAACTTGTCAGGCCTTTGTACGGACTTAAACCAGCACCCAAATAGTGGCACTTGAAGTTTGATGAAGCAATGTTGTTAAATGGCTTCAGGATCAACGAGTATGTTTTATATGTAGACGACATGCTTATCATGGTCAGTACTCGTGACATCATCTTGAATACCAAGAAGATATTTACACAAAATTTTGATATGAAAGATATGGGGGTTGCATATGTTATTCTAGGGATTAAAATTTCTCAGGTAACTGAAGGCATTGTTATGTCGCAAACTCATTATATTGAAGCTGTTCTCAAACAATTCAACATGTTTGATACAAAACCAATAAAGACCCCACTATACTTAAGTGTACACTTAAGAAAGAACCAAGGTGAACATGTAGCTCAATTGAAATACTCACAGGTAATTAGAAGTCTGATGTGCATAACAAGTTGTACAAGACCAGACTTAGCTTGTTCGGTAAACAAGTTGAGTAGCTTTACTAATAATCCAAGTGAAGATCATTGGAAAGCTCTAAATAGAGTAATGAGGTACCTGAAATACACAATGAACCTTGGATTACACTATGCAAGGTATCCAACAGTATTGGAAGGATGCTGTGATGCAAATTGGATATCAGATAGCAAGGATTCTAATTTCACCAATGGATATTTTTTCAATGTTGGTGGTGGTGCTGTGTCATGGAAGTCCACGAAGCAAACATGCATAGCTCGGTCCACTATGGAAGCCGAGTTTATAGCACTAGATAAAGCTGGAGAAGAGGCTGAATGGCTTCGAAATTTCCTAGAAGATGTTCTATGTTGGCCTAAGCCAATCGCTCCTATCAGCATACACTGTGATAGTCAGTCTGCTATAGGACGAGTACAAAACAACATCTACAATGGTGAGTCACGACATATACGTCTCAGACATAATATCATTAAGCAATTGATATCTAATGGCATGATTTCCATTGATTACATCAAATCAAAGGAGAATCTTGCGGATCCGCTTACAAAAGGCTTGCCTAGAGATCAAATGTCAAAATTGACAAACAGAGTGGGACTTAAGCCTACTATGTAAGAATCTTTGTAATGGTAACCCAACCTTGTTGACTGGAGATCCCAGAATCTTTGTTCAATGGAACAACTGAGTAACGAAGTTTCAGTTTAACTTACTCACTCTGTTACATAAAAGTGTCGTCTGCAGAGAATATTTAGGCTAAGCTAAAGCTTTTAATGATTTCCTTTATCTTAATACATCAAGTGGGATATGGCATAATGCTTCATATAAGAATCACCTATGTATGTGGGAAGTGGGGCCGCTTCTATGAGAATTCTATGAGGCAAGAAATCTCTAAAACACTTTCTGAAACTAGGTTGTTCATGGCCAAAACGAACACACCCATGAGAACCAAAAGGGGTGTTAAAGGAAATGTTGTGTGAGTATTGTTGTCTAGGTTCACAGCAAAGGCTGACTAGTTCAAGACATCAAGTCACTACTTAGCCTAATGAATCTGATGGTACATCACTACGAAAGGTTCAAAGCCAGAATCTACCTCTTCCGATGCAACGTTTTCTTCTCTGACTTCTCATTAGAGTCTATATTTGTACTTGCATTAATTTTCATTCATGCGAGGGATTGTTGGAAGAAATTTTGGAAATGGGTTTGTCCAAAGTTGGTGAGCAACATACTTTGAGCTTAATTATGATTAATGTTCGTTAATCAAAAATAGAAACTAATTAGTCTTTGATTATCTACGTAATGAGTAGATGATTTTAGGATTTTGAATCACTCAATTTCGATAATGGATGAATGAAAAATTAATGCTCAAAGCAGGAGTAAAAATTGGTTGAAAAACAGAAAATTGATGATGTTGCTTCATGAGAATTGAACACATCATCATTTTCCAAATATACCATATTGGCCAATTGAAGGAAAAATGCCACCAAATATAGTGTTAGAACAGGTTTTTTAGATGAGCCCTAAGGGCAAGAGAATTTTTGACCAGAGGGAAGACGCAGATGGATGCAACACGCATGCGCGCGCGCCGCCGCCGCCCCCCCATCCGGTCGGCTCTTGCCTCGCCCTTCCGGTTCTTATTTTTTGGACAAATTTTCTTGTAAATTTTTCATAAAATAATTTACCTAATCCTACGGTTATGATTTAGTCCTATGATCTAACAGTCCAGATTAAACTGAACCAGTCCATGGATTACCTCCGATCGTGGGGGTTTACTGGGGGAGATCGTGGATGGTGGGTTACTGACGGAGATCATGGGTTAACTTGCGATAGTGTAACATCCGCCCAGTTCCTTATATAAATAAAGGCAGAGCATTACCTCTGAACACAGAAATTTTTCTTCCCTTCTCCTGCTGCATACGACCATTCTGCATATACTACTACTGCATTCTGCATATACTGCTGCTACATTTCATCAATCTGAGAAGTCAGAACATTTGTCAGGTTCGTGAAGTTCTTACGTAGTAGTGTCACTCGTTCAAACTGTTAGCTGTTATATTCTGGGAGATGTTTGCAATTTTCGGTTGGACACAGTATATCGGAGCAATTCGTCTTAAGGATAGAGTCCTTGATTCGCCTCGGTTTGCATGCTGTGCTATTTCAGTTTACACGAACACACACACCAAACTGTACAAATTCTATATTGACTTTCGGTAACATTCTGTGTTGAACTCTTCTCTGTGCCGAGCTCTTCTCATTGCTGAATTTTTATCTGTGCTGAGCTCTTCTCTGTGCTGAGTTCTTCTCTGTGCTGAGCTCTGCTGTTTGGCTAAGGACATTCGTTGTTCTGCAGCATTGCCGTGCTGAGCTCTGCTCGGCTAGCAGGCTTAGAGCACGGAACATCTGAGGTGCTATTTAGTTCAGGTTGGCCATTACTATACAGAAGTCAATTTTGTCTGACGTGAATTATTTATTAGTCTAACAGTAAGAACATGTAATAAGTTTGGTAGTTAAGCCTATAGAACTTGCAGAAGCTGTAGAAAGGCTCAAAACGGAATGAGGAAATTAAAGACAAATGTACAACCACTGAGATGAAATAGATAATTATACTTGTGAGTGTAATTGTTCTAGAGGGCTTAAAGTTTCTAGCAAAGGCAGAAGAAACCATTTTTTGACCTAGTGCACATGGAAAGCAGAAAGACATAAGGAAGGTACACATCTTTTGTAGGAAAAGTAACTACAAGGTATCAGAGATGGGGCTATTGTAGTTTCATTGGTAGAAAGAATAAGAAGAAGAAATAATGTAGGTGTAACAACGAAATTTGATTATTGTTTCTTCATCTCTCATGCAATCAATTTTTCTACTTTTCTAAGATTTTTATGAAACAAGTTTTTTTGAGAGATTGTATAAGCAAGAAAATACATAAACGAAATGTGCAACATCTTTTGCTTGAGTTTCATGCAGTAAAAAAAGAGGCAAATTGACTTACCAACATGATGGCTTTAACATGGCGGAGATCAAATGGGAAAGCGATGTCTCCAGATTTCATAAGTTCCAAACCAGGGTTAGCAGCTAATTTCAACCCCTCTTGAATCACTGATTTAAAGCCCCTCTCGTGGAAATCATCCTCCGAATACTTCTTACCGAAAACCATCAAACAAGTCATATCAGCATTTGAAGACGCAATTGCAGCACTCAGATCTACCTTAGCGCGAGCCTGAGACGCCTCTTTCAGTGACTCCACCAGCAAACAAAGCTCGCGTCTTCTCATAGATTGAAAAGAGTTGATTTTAATGCTACTAAGGAGTTGTAAGGTGCAAAGCTTCCTCATAGTACGCCAGTATGACCCATACTGTCCGAATGTTAAGTTTCTTTGCTCATACGAGACATATTTCGAGACCTCATTAGCAGGTCGGCCCGCAAACACAGGGTCATGTTTCTTGAGAAACTGCTCAGCCAAATGAGGTGATGAAACAATAATGGCGTCAACGAAACCTAATTTCAAGTGCATGATAGGTCCATGCTTTTTTGCTAGCTTGTGAAAATCAAGATGTGGATTCTTTCCGAGTAAATGGAGATGCCCAAGAATTGGGAGCCCTCTTAGAGATGGAGGCAGTTTCTTGTTCTTGCTCTTCTTGGCATGTTTCTTGAAGAAAGCTAAAAGGGCAAGGACAGCAATTGTTGTCCAGATCCAGATTGATGACACCATTATACTACTGTTTCTCTTGAGGTATCACTTGGTGTTTTTTTCCTGTGATTTTCAAGTTTCTTGACTCAATGATTATGCAATGAGAGAGAAACAAGCAGGCAGCATAGGAACTCGCTAAAGATTCTTTAAAATCGATTAGTTGAAGGAAGAATGTCTTTTGCTTTTAGCTAATTAATAAGGATCGGAGTTTATGGAGACAGATGATTAAGGTTAAAGAGGGGTAGACAGAATATAGGGACATCTTAGAGCATACTTTGAGGATTTGACTTGCACTCTTTTGTTTTGGTATTTGTCTTTCAACTATTTGTGCATATCCATTCACTCGTATATATTACTATTATTGTACTATCTATGCAGGTGCATATAGAGCCGGGGGTCTCACTGGAAGCAAACTCTCTATCCCTTGGGATGGAGGTATTGTTTGTCTGCCTCTTACCCTCTTCAGCCCCTAGTGATATCTTTTGCTGTTGTTGGGTTACACTAGGTATGATTGTTGTTGCTGTTGTTGGGACTACAGGATCTTGGATGAATTACACTTGTCCAAAGATAATTGACAAAAGTAATACGTATGGGTCATTCTTTCTTCATTATACCTATTTATTTTGTTTTCTACCTTTTTCTTAAATTTTCCAGAACTTTTTAATTTTCCTTCTACATTTGTATTCAATGTTTTATGAATTTTTGTAAACAAAAAATACTTAAATAATTACTAGCACAAAACAATAGGGACGTGAAAAGAGCTCAACCCGGCCGGTACATATTCTACACCAGAATTTCTTCCAATCCTATTGACGTGTGAGTTGGAGTAGAAATACAAGAGAGCTACTTTGACAATAGGTAATGTTGTTGTCGTCGTTTTTTACTCTTTGGTGGATAAGGTGTATTCCCTAGCTACCCTATACACAAGAAACGTCATCGCGTTCATCTTTTTGTGTGCTTTATAACAATGAGTTGGAGTAGAAATACAAGAGAGCTAATCTTGAAATCTTACGTCTTAAAAAACTTACTCATGTATAAAGATCACAAAGTGAAACAAAAAGTGAAACAAGTATGAGAAAACATATTTAAACCGATCTTATGACTTGCAAATGCAATAGATTATCTTTTCTTACTTTATTTTTTCTTTTCTAACATATATTTTCTTTAATCATCTCTTAAAATCCAATGAAACATATCAAGGCCCCGTGTAGAAATCACTTGACTATGCCCATGTTTTATGCAGGGTAACTGTAACCCGGTGCAGAAATCATAGTATTATTTCACTTGGGATAATACTTGGTTTATTTTCTGTGATTTTCAAATTCGTAGACTCGATATTTATACAGGCGCGAGAAAAGGAGCAGGCACCATAGGAACTAACTAAAGATTTTTCAAAATCGATTAATTCTAGGCAAACGTCGTTTGTATTTGCCTGATTAATAAGAATCTCGGATAATAATATATATCCTTTGATAAGTTATAGTTGTCCTGTAGCGCCCCGTCCAGGACTAGGGTCTCGGCATGGTGCACCCATCGTACTCTGCTACGAGAAGTACAAGGCATCGATGACATTCATGTGCTTGTCGACATAACATGTATCGAAAACGCAAAAGCAATGTAAAATGCACAAAGCATAATCGACATGTATAAAACACAATAACTAAATCCGAGTACATCTGAAGCGTCATCAGTACAATATCAAAATACAAGTCGGAAATAACATAAGGAATACATAGTCTAATTCGTACATCCATAACTGATGATCTATCTTCGGCTTATCTTTCCCTGTCTCGGAACTGGCTCTTGACCCTGGGATATGGTAAATAATAGGGTGAGCAATAACGAATCGCTCAGCAAGTCTATCCGCCTTTCGTCATATGGCTCATGCATGGTGTACATTAAATGCAACATGAATAGTGACATGAAATGCCATGTAATGTCAGATAAACAAAGTAGAGCAGGTAAATCATAACAGTCGATTTATTGTAAGCAAATCATAACATGGAAAATGATATCATGTAACTTAACATGTACTAACAAATAAGGTACTGCAGCAGGAATACGCAAAAACAAGCAACACTGTTAGTACATCATAGAATGAATCATTACATAACCGTTGTGCTTTCCTTTCTTATACTTAGTAGTCAGTTTCTTCTTCTTGGGGCTATGTCCATCGTACACTGTATTGTCATCCTTGGTCTACTAAGGGTCAGAGCTTAGGTCCAATAGGCTGACACGGGTAAACATGCAGTATGCTCATGTGATGAAAAAACCATGCATTCCTTTTTATTAGGAAAAAATGTCATACAATGATCATGTCATAAATCATCACGCTCATAATATAATATGTCTGGTACGAACATACACAAGACTCAACAGCTAAACTCCCGAGTAGTCCCTAGTGCTGTCTATGAATCCCGATAGTCCAACCACGGTGTTACATCATACACACATAGACTAATAGTGACTCCCTGAGTAGTCATAATACTGTCTATGAATCCCGATGGTCCAAGCTCGGTGTTACATCATACGTAAATAGACTAACGGGGACATGTTTAGCACAGATCTCGGGTCCCAGACACGATGTTACACTCAGCCAAACGTAACATAAACTCAATCTTATGACACCTAACCTCTCACCTAGATTACAATGTCATTGAGTGGACATATCAACATAAACACTCATAAGGAGGTGTATCATTACATAAGTTGCCCCTGACATCCTCACTACTACACCCGATGTCAGGTGGCATCCAAACACAAACATGAGCTGTCGTAACAGCGTAAAGAGTCTCATATGGAGTCAGTCGATGCAGGGTACAGTTCATAAATAAAATCATTTTTAAAACATCTCGTGCGCTAAAATCACACTTATCCACATGTCATGTAAAAACTCTTTTAAAAAGTGTACATGATAATCATTTTTTGGAAAATGCATAATGAGATGAAACATGTTGCTTCTGAAATCTCTTCGGCGTATGCATGAAGGAATGCTCGGTATTGGGCTATTGTCTAAAACGTTCATAGCTTAATATTAGGGATAGCTCATTTATCATATCCTATACTTAGATGAACTTTCCATTATACCCTTTCTTGGGTAATTTCTTAGTTTTTCTCAAAATTAACTCCTTTTTAATGGTCACTTCCTTAATTCATTTGTGTTCTCATTTCTTAATTGATTATGTACATGTAGTGGATATTTATACATTTTACTCATCTTTATATGCACAAAAAAGTATCATTAAATCCATAAGTTTGGCTTTCTAGCCGAAATTTCACATGCACACACATTATCACACATTTAACACAATCACAATCTTATTCACTCATACATGTACACCTTCAATTAAATATTGAAATTATCATGGCATATAAATAGGCCATTTGGCCGAAACTTAGGCACACACACTGTACATTTCCAACCGTAAACTACATGACTACATCAGGTTGTGTATATATATATATATATGTATATATATATATATATATGTATATATATATATATATGTGTGTGTGTGTATTTAATAATTCAAAAAGATGTCATTGTCCATTATATGGCCATATGGCCGAATTTACCATGCATCCACATTAACCTTTTTAAACTATTTCACCACATGTAGGATACACATATAAGTGTGCTCTAGTAATTTATTTTGATCATCATCACGGTACTCCCTTGTCTGTCGGCCGCACATACACAAGCACACATACACACATATTTATTCACTTATTCTTTTTGTTCTACATGCAAGTTGCCTCTACCTCTTCCAACTATTCCATCCATTGTCACATGCATATGATTTGTACATCTTGAAAACGTCAACATATGTTTAGCCATGTGTAAAGGTTTGAACATGCAACCTATATTTCTTTATTTAACACATATTTTCCATCCTATAGTCTATGGCTAATGTGATATGTTAATGGGTGATATAACCCACACTATAGCCGAATTTAATGGATGCACATACGCATGATTTTTCATCATTTTCAAGTACCTACTAGATGAGTACCTACTAACTTGTACATACATCATGCATTCTAAAATTTTCTATATCATGCATGTTGGTGAAATGTACAAGTATAGGTATAAAGACTTTTCTATACTAGCTGTCATGATGCCTACACATGTATGCATACACAATACCTATATTACCATGGATTTAACAGGCATCACACTTTTCTTTCCAAAATAATCATAACCATACATAAGTATCAACATTCCATTAAGATCATAATACATAGGACATGCATGTGTACTTCCTTTATGTTCTCCAACAAGTTATCTTTTTAATTTATGCATGCATCATCCATCCTTTAATTTTTAGCTTTCAAGACTCTATTTTTTAACATTCATGAAGAAACTGGAAAGAGATACTTGCCTCCTCTCTTGAATCTTACAACTAAAATTAAAAGATTCCTTCTTTATTTCCTTCTTGGTAGCTCACAGCCTTTGAAATCCTTGAAATTCTCCACTACTTTAATCTAGGAACGTCTTCTTTCTTTTTGGTGATACTCTCGGCATAAGTGAGAGAAATGGAGGAAATTTGAGTTTTTCTTTGAAGATATATGATGGGAATAAGCTTAGAAGAGTGGATTTGATGATTTTACCTTAGTGATTCCTACTCTTGAATGCTTGCTTTCCTCTTTGGAAACTTGAAACATTTTTCCTCCTCTTACTAGAAGATAGTCACGGGTGGAGCCTAAAACAATAAAAAGGAAGTCTTTTGGAAGAGTAGGTGAAGAATAAGGTGCTCTAAATGATAGTGTAATCCTACCTTTTTTAATTCCCCCACAGGCAAGCTTGGATCTCCACTTAAAATGAAAGAATCATTCCTTTTGCTTGCATGCCTTAGCTCACGGTTTAAAGGCTTTTGGAGGGAGGAAAAGGTGTTTCTTTAAAGGGTAGAACAAGGCTTGGAATGGAAAGGAAGTGGTGATATAGTTAAAATAAGAAGGAGAAGGATGATATAGATGGAATGATTCTTCTCCTTGTTTGCCGAATGAGAGCCACGGGTGGGAGAAAGAATTTGGGGCGTTTGAAGAAGGGAAGGAACTTTCTTCCTCCTTCCCTTGGAGACTAATGGTTAGAAAGAAGGGATAAGGGGAAGATAAATTTTGTTCTTGTTGAAGGGGAAGTGAGGGACTGTGGATTGTTTGAAGATGAAATTTCTCCTCTCCTTAGTGGAACTCACGGATGGAAGAGGGGAGAGAAGAGAGTTGTGTTCAGCTGATGGGAATTCAAATGAGGATAAATGGAGTGTTTAAAGGAGAAAGAGAAGGAAGTTGTCTTCCAAAAAAGGAGACTTGATCGCCCACTTGGGGTAGGGGCAAAAGGAGGAGTGTAAGCTAAGAAAAGGGTTATGACACGTAAGAAAAGTGAAGGGTCTTTTCCCCACTTTATGCATGCTTGTCTTACACAACATGACCTCTCTTACAAGAAAGGACAAAAAGAAGGCCTTTTTCTCTATCCTACGTAACATGGCCGAATCTTGGGGTTTGAAGGAGTTGATTTCTCTTTCCTTTTTCTTTTTCTTGTCTTATGTGTAGGTTGAGAAGGAAAAAAGCAGTAGTGTAAGAAAGGTAAAAGTGGTGTAAAAAGTTAGATGATGGGTGGGGTTAAGAAAAGAAAAGTAACCGTGGGGGTGGCCGGGTATGGGTAGTCAATAGGGACAATTTTGACTTTTGTTATTAGTCTTATGTTCCTATGTCTAATTTACTTCTTTTATGTTTATTTAATTGTGAATAAAAGTTTGTTTCTTGAACTATATCTATTTAATTTAATTGATCAGTATCGCAACCATCTAAGGTTGTGATTTATTTGTTTCGGTGCTTAGCGAAATTTTAAATCTATCGCTTCGCACAGCACAACAATTGTGTTCTGAATTCCATCGTAATTTCCTTCATTTGTCCTTTTTAACTTGCCCGGGGTGCGAGTCGTAACATATCCAAAGATACTGGACAGAAGTAACCTGTATTGGTTATTCTTTCTTTTGTATGCTTATTTATTTTGCTTTTTATCTTTTCTTTCTTTATGTTGCAATAATCTTTAATTTTGTTTTTATGCTTTTATTCAAGGTTTTAATAAATATTGTGTGGAAATAAAACATACACAAATTACTATTAGTGCAATAGCGACATATAAAAAAGGAATAAAATAAAAAATATTGCCTGGAAGAATGTTGTTGAAGACAGTAGCAATGGAAGCCATGAAGCAGCAGCTAGAGTAAGGAGCTAAAGTTCATGATCCGTGTCGGTCAGGCACAATGAGCGTTAGATCATTGCAGGAGCAATCAACAATTGAGATGCTTAGAAGTTGTGTTTATTTGTTAGTCAGAGAAGATGCAAAGGAGCACGTGGTGAATTCAAGATTGGCGCAAGGATTAGTGCGAAGGTGCAGTAGGAGGAAGAAGCAGTTTGGCGCCAATATTGTTTAAAAGTGTGAAATGACCATTTTACCCTTTTAGTTGTATTGTAAATTCATTCCGTTGGGGGACATTCTTGCCTTTTTCCATTTTCTGTTTCTTCTTCATGAGGACAGCGGACGCATTGTACAGGAGGTTAAGTTTTGCAACTGGCATCTATGAAATTCTCTCAAATTCCTTGATAGTTTGTTCATTATTTTCTTTCTATCTCTTTTATTTCGCTTGAGCTATCTTCTGTTCTTGTTGATTTTGTGTGTTTATCGAGATTTTTCACATGGTATCCGAGCGTTGTTGATGAACATTGGCACATTTATGGCTTCGAATAATAATAATCATTCTCCCTCAACTTATAATTTTCTTAATCCGAATCCTATCATGAATGATCCTTTAGAGGATCCATGCTATATACATCCTAGTGATAGTCCAGCGCTAGTATTGGTGCAGCCATTACTTGAAGGTAGCAAGTATCATAGTTGGAGTAGAGCGGCAAGACGAGCGTTAGAGGCCAAGAACAAGGTTAGTTGTGTTGATGGAAGCATTCCTAAACAAACAGAAGGTACAAGGAGATATAATGCTTGGTTGAAAGCCAACAATATGGTGGCTTCCTGGTTGGTTAATTCATTATCTTAACATAGCACAGAGTGTTAGCTGTATAGATGTAGCAGCAGACATATGGAGTGACTTGAAGTTCAGATACGGAAGTGCAGGTTCAGGCTATCGGATCTGTAAGAGGAATTCTACGGAACAAGACAAGATAACAACTCTATGACTGATTATTGCACGAAGATAAAGGCAATATGGGAAGAATTGCCAGTGTTAAGATGTGTACCTAGTTGTGCGTGTAGAAGATGCACTTGCAATTTGGTTGTTCAGTTTAATAAGTTCTTGAAAAATGATTGTGTAATCAAGTTTTTAAAAGGACTTAATGATGAATTTGAGGTTGTTAAATCTCAGATCCTATTCACTACTCCTTTGCCGGATCTGAAGTTAGCCTTTGCTATGGCTGTAAAACTTGAAAGGAAGCTTGCCTATATTGAGACATCCGGACATTTTATTAACAATCCATCAACTGTGATGAACGTGACTTCTAATTCCAGATTCAATTCTTATGTGTCAAGATCTAATGCCTCTGGTACAGTGGGGTCTGGGAGGCCACTTGGTGGGGGGATAAAAGAGAGATGACAGTAGGTTCTGATCAGGAGGTGCTAAAGTACCATACTGTACTCATTGTAATATGACAGGAAACACCATAGATAGATGTTACAAGAAACATGGATATCCTCCTGGTTTTAAAGTCATGGCACAAATGAATATGGTAAGTGGAGATGTTTGCAGTAATAGTGGAAGACAATAGTTTTGTGAGACAAGGAGTCAGGAGGATTGTGAGTTGTATGAGGCTTATGAAGGGTATGGGCAGGAGCATTCAGGTCCTTATGCTCAATTGCCACAGGGACTGATGCAAGAGCAATATGCCCAGCTTATTAGTTTGCTGCAGGAGAGACATGAGAAAGGCATCAAGTCAGTTCCAGAAACTAGCACAAGAAGTAACATACCTTATGCCATAATGTCTGC
This sequence comes from Eustoma russellianum, assembly GCA_036186865.1. NCBI lineage: Eukaryota > Viridiplantae > Streptophyta > Magnoliopsida > Gentianales > Gentianaceae > Eustoma > Eustoma russellianum. The sequence continues at coordinate 16,504,628 of AP025045.1, forward strand.
TCAGAAGGTCACTGTGTCAGGTAACCTATATGCTCAAAACTTAAACACATGGATTCTAGATTCTGGAGCTAGTGATCATGTCTGCTCTTTCCTTGAACTGTTTGATACCTTTTATCCAGTTTCTTCTCTCTGTGTTAGATTAACAGAGGAAAACTTTGCACCTGTGACTCATATTGGGACACTCATAGTGAACCCATAGTTGGTACTTACTAATGTCTTTCATGTGCCTACTTTTGCCTTCAATCTGATCTCCCTGAGTCAACTCACCAAACACAATATCTTTGTTATCACTTTTCGTTCTAATCTGTGCTTCATATAGGATGTACAGACCAAGCAGATGATGTTGGAAAATGAATTGTTTTCATGAATTTAAAAGATGTTTGAAAATGAGCTAAAAAGATATTTCATAATTTGGAATTAGATCAAAATGAGAAAAATGCATTGTGAGAGATAGCTCTCTCATATAGGGGGAGATTGTTGGAATATGAATGTTTTGATGAAGCTTAAAAGATGATTGAGAAATGATTGAAAAGTCATTTTACACTAGGAAATAAGAAAGCAACACCATACCCTGACATAGATCTCTAACAGGGATCGATGTATACATCATACCCTAACATAGATCGATCGATGTACGTCATACCCTGACATTGATCAATTGATGTACATCATAGCCTCACATAGATGGATCGATGTACATTATACCCTCACATAGATCGATCGATGTCATCCTGAATCAAATTGAAAACACACTATCCAACATCATACCCTCACATAGATCGATCGATGTATATCATATACCCTCACATAGATTGATCGATGTCATCCTGAATTCAAACTTTTATAGCCGATGCAAACAAATCCAAGGAAGAGTTAAAGTGTTTTCTCTCTCCAATCTTACTCAAATTTTTGTGGACTTTTCTCTGACATCCATACTGATTTCTTGACTATTATGAACATGTCTAAGATATTCTAGGGTGGTTATGGAGCATCAAGTCCAATGATAGGTTGGTTAAAGACAATTTGGACATTGTCAAGACTTTTGATTGAGTTGAAGACTTGAGGGAGGCTGCAAAAACGTGGCTCACACCCTCTATTTATTGAAGAAGCTCAAATGAGGCATTCATACACTTTCATCCTCTCCAAGCTTCATCCTCCATTATTGTAAAAAGCTCTCAAATGTGCAAAAGTTCTTAAAGCTTATTAAGCTCTTGTTACTTGTTTTTCATTGCTGTAAATGTGAGAGTAGAGGTCTAACACCAGAAGAATTGTACATATTTGATCCCTTTCTTGTGATTTAGACTTATTAGAAAGTGTAGCCCTACTACTTCCCAAATAACTATTGTGTGAAAGTTCTTTCATAGGATTTTGTTGAAGTTGTGAGGAAGCAAGAACTTGTTCTTGCTTATAGCTGTTGTTGTTGAAGTTGCACAAAGTGTACGTGCAACAAGCTGCTGCTGCTGCTATTGTTGGTATTGCACAAATTGGTTGTGCAATAAGTTACTGCTGTTGTAGTCGTTGCTTGCACTAGAGTTAGTATAAGTGTTGCTGTTGTTGTTCTTGTTCCTTATCAAAGGTAATAAAAAAGTTAATGTTAAAAATTCACTTTGAAAGAAAAGTAGTAGTGAAGTAGAATCATTTAAGATTCGAACCACTCTAAATCTTTTGTCTTCACTCATTATCTCTCATCTCCTTCTTTATTGATTTTGAGTGCATTTGTTTTGTTTAAGCTAAATCGAGAAAATTCCAAAAAATTACCCAACACTCTATTCACTCCTCCCCCCTCTAGAATGTTCATCACGTACCTTACAATCGGTATCATAGCCTAACCTTCATTGCTTGGTCAATATTTGCAAGTAGCAAGGTTAAAGATCATTGGAAAATATGACATTGACAACCTCTACATCGTATAGCTCAACTCTCAAACCAACTACTATATTCATAGCACCAAACACTAAAGTTCCCCTGTTTGATACTCAAAACTATTCCTTATGGAAATATAGGATGAATGCATATTTGTGTATATGTGATTATGACATATGGAGAGTGGTTATAGAGGGAATACCCCCACCAACTAGATTGGATGAAAATGGAAGAGTAGTCATGAAGGAGTTGGATGACTATAATGATGAAGTTAAGAAAATTTTGAAGCTAGATGGGAAAGCCCTAGAAATCCTCCATCTCTCTCTTTCACACGATGAGTTAATAAAGGTTCAAGGCATCTTTTCTCCACGTGAGACATGGAAGAAGCTTGAGGAGTTATCAAACGATGATCATCAATCAAACAAAGATAAAAAAGATCACAATGATAGAGAAGCAATATGCCTCATAGCTATTGAAGATGACAATGAGGTATCTCTTTCAACTTCCTCGTTTGATAAATTACAAGATGAATACATTATATGAGAAATTTTAAAATCTTGCACAAAAGTACAAGCATGCTAAAAAGGAACTTAGTTCATTCAAATTAGAAAATGAAAATTTGCATGAATCTCTTGTTTTGCTTCATCTAGAGCATGATGTCATCTTAGAGACACAAACATCCATAGCTCTACAAAACATAGAGAGTAAAAATAAATGTGTTAGACTTGAAGAGCTCCAAAAGATGACATGTGAAAAAGTTATCCAAGAAAATGTTCTTGTTAAACAAAAAGTAGTAAAAAGAAAAGCAAACTTAGATTTTAAAGCTTCTAGTATTTCAACCAACTTAAAATTGCCTAAGATAAAAGAGATATCCTTATGTGACACACCTAAGGCTAAGTTGATACTTCCAAAGGAATTGGTTAGAAATGTGAACAAGATTTTTGATCCTATGAAGGTATCTAAACCTTCCAAACCTAAAAGAACACAATTACATCATACACCTACTAGTTTCTTTTCTAATAAAAATAGTCATGTGGTAAGTGTTTGTAGAGCAAAGAAAAGCTCTAAGAATTATTGGGGGGCTAAAGACATGAGAACTAACCAAAATGGACCTAACAACAAAAGGGTACCTATAGATAGAAATTTGTCTTTTGCAGGAGCTTGGAATCCATGGAGATGGAAAGGTAGAAGAAATCAAATAGCTCATGAATTTGAAATGCTCAAACCATATAGCCAACAAAGAGAACTTCCCTATCAAGTTCAAGATCAAAGATAGGTGAAGAAATTCATTTTGGCAATGGAAAAAGCTAAATTCTTGGAGCTGGACGATTTGGTAAACTGTTTAACTATCATTTTAGTCCTATAACATGTATAGAAGGGACTTGAGCTAAAATTTGATGTGTGTTATCTATTAGGGTGATAATAATACTTAATTTTTTTAAAATCATAAGATATTTGCAAAAAGAAAGAAAATGTTTTGATTTTTCAAAAGAAAACAAATGTTTAGCTTACAAAGTTTTATGCCAAATTTTTGGAATTTGTCTACCTCATATAATAGATGACCTGGATATGTTGGTTATAAAGTTTCTATAAACATTTGAAAGTATCAACCTATCAAAACATTTACGCTCCATGATGGAAAATGTGATACTTATCAATTGACTAAAGCATTGATAAGTAAGGATTTAAGTTTGGTATTAAAAGTACATTCTCTAGACTCTATAAATGCTTCAGTTTTTCTTGATAGGAGCATTATGCATACTTATGGTATTAAATGGTTTCTTTACAACTTGATTGACTTATGTGGCTTACATGAGTATTTAAAACTAGTTGATTCCATTTTTACTTGGACATGTTTCTTGCTAGGAATTATAATGTATGATTATGAGTCCCTAAAAATCTTGAGAATGAAAATGACCATAAGATTAATGTGTCAAGAGAAATAGAATTTGGAAGTTTGAAGAAAATACCAGGATATTTGTTAAATGAAAGGATGCTTTTCACCACGTCTTGGTATATAAACTGTTAAACAAAATCGGATACAAAATATTTTTTGATGAAAGAGCGGTACCATCCGGGTCTTAATCGGATACAAGACGGTAAAATCAGATATATCTAGAGATAAGTTCCTCTTGAGTTTTCTTTGTCCAAACATTTTTAAGTAGAAAACTTAAGTGTTGATTGATCATTAAAGTGGTCTAATTAAGGAATTGTCTTGATATAATTTTCTAAGAGTCATTAAATGATAGAATCCCTGCTCTAAAATATTTTATGATGTTTAGATGTAAAGTTTTCACAAGTTGCACCAAAGTGGGTTTAGAGAGACTTGAACTCGAATGAATGATGAACATGTCAAATAGGAGCATGTAGTTGAACAAGCCTTGCAATAACTTGAATATTTCACTTTAGAAGGAATTCAATGTAGAACTTGAGGTTTCAAATGTTTAGATGATAAAAGTTATTTGAACGTTCATGAGAATCAAAAGCAAAGGAGAAACCTCTATGCTATATGAGTCTTTTAAAGTTTAGAAAATTCAAAACATATAGAATTTGGTAGATCATCTAAGAAAGAAGGAGGAATAATAAAATCAAATGAAGACAAAACCTTGAACTACGACTTTATTAAGATGTGGATGAAACATATGTCTTACTTTGCAAGATTAAAGAAGCTTTCTAGGCTATATTTGGCATAGGAAATCAATTATATGTCAAATTGACCATCTTCGATAACTATATGCAAAAATGTATACTTAATCTTTCAATATTGAAGACCTTGATGAATCAAATCATGTTTCCTTATATGACATGAACTAAATTCCTATAGCTTGGTATGAGACATCAAGACTTTTAAAGAGAAAAACAAGTCATCACATTCTTCATAACATTCTCGTTAATATCCATGTCGGTAAAATATTTGGGTCAAATATAGAAATGTTTGTGGAAAATATGCACAAACCTAAAAATGACAAGTGTGATGAAAGTGCAAATGAGAAAAACTCAACTGTCTTCTAGAGTTTCATACTATGTAAACTATGAAATGCATGTCACTCAAACTATGTGCAAAAACATTAGCTTACATGGAAAGTGAGAATTGTGGAATATGATTATAAAGATTAAATGTGATGTCAAATGACTTTAAATCTCTTGTAGCTAAACCACTAGGTTTAAAGATTAAGAATGTTAAAATCATATCCTTAAAAAGTCATTTATGGACTTGAATAACTAGAGAAATTGAAAATTTCCTGTTAAAAATAGTCTTCTAAGATTGATATTTCCTTTTATCTCAAAAACCAAGGAAGTAGTCATTCACTTTCTCAAATATATGTCTTTAATGCTACTATTGATTGTCTTAGTAAGCACCTTATTAAGGAAGAAGAATTTGAGATACGCATTATGGATGAACTCAACTACCTCCTTTAGGCTTCAGATCCAGCAAACTAAAGATGAAATGTACATCTCTCACAACTTCTCAAGGAATACAAACTTGAGACCGGAAGGAGTATAAGCACACACATAAGCACAAGTTCAAAGCTTGATAAAAATGAAAAAGAAAAGCCGATCAAGGTAACAAAGTATAAGAATATGATTGGTGGTTTACCTTGTTTGAATATTAGCTAGACGAATATACATGCTATTTGCTTATCTGCTACATTTTAAAATATGCTTAAGAAATTGCATCTAGTTGACATAAGAACTTATCTTTAAGATTTAAAAATTACTTTAATTTTAGGATTACTTTAATCTAAGTACGGGTGTTTTGAATTAAGGGAGTATAATGATTCAGACTATGCAAAAAGCTTGTTGATGAGAAAAGTGCCTCTGAAACATGTCAATCTCTTGGAGATTTCTTGGTTTCTTGGTTTTTTAAGAACCGAAATAGTGTGTCACTTTCCACGGTGGAATCCAAACATGTGTCAGATGCCTCGTGCTGTACATAATTATCTTAGATGACACACATGACTATAATATTAAATTAGAAAAGTACCTATTTTATGTAATAATGCCTCATCTACAAGTATATCACAAAATCTGGTTCTTTATAGTAGAACCAATCGTATTGGGTTAGACATAATTTTGTAAAGGATTATATACACAAAGTGTTAGTTTTTGTTGAATTTGTCTTCCTACAATTTTAGAATCTTGTTATAAAAAAATCTAAATAAGGAGCAAGAATACTTTACAAGAGACTAAGAAACTCTAAACATAGTGAAGGAGGGTCTAGCAATCCTTCTTTAGGCCAAAGCTCACAGTCCCTACTAGACTAAAAAACTGAACGGTTAAGGCTAGAGGCATGGATTTTGCCAAGACTCAGTCGTTGATGGAATTAAGAGATGTTTTACCATCCACACCTTCTTGTGGATAAAACATGCAGAATTTAGAGCATTAGATGTGTCAGGTAACTTTAAATACATCCCTTCACATGCTTAAGAATCATTTACTGAATGTGAGATGAATGAGAGGACAACCACTCCCTTGAAGTTGTTTAAAATCAAGGATTTTGAAAAAAAAATGCTGAGTTGATGCTAGTCTTAAATTGGATAGATGTTCAAAAATAGAGACCTCTTTGGAATGAGAAGTAGATGAACAAAATGTCTAGAGTGTACACTAGACTAATTTATGCCTAATTGTAGGTGGAATGCTTGAATAATTGTCCCTGCGCAATGCTTAATGTGATTCATGGTACACACCGAGAATGAAATGTTATGATTATAAATGATTTGCTTGTGGCTTCTAATGAAGGGTTATATAAGATTTGATATATGAAAACGGGATGAGGTAAGATGAAAGGTCGATGTAGACCAAGTTGAAAGCTTCTTAGTTCTCCATCCTACCAAGAACAAAAACAATATCCCATTGGTATGTCGAGTGTTGACTGCGGCAGTCATATTGTGTCACTAAGAAATCCTATAATCTTCCTAGTAACTTTGACTTCTAAATATCCTACCGCCTTGTCAACAAGAAATTTCTTGAACTTAGTGGAGTTATTCATGGAAAATATGATAGAAGTGGCCAATACACAATGCCCTTCTTATTGCAACCTCCTGTACTCCATGTTAAAGAAATCGGATATAGTGATGGATGAAAATGATGTTGACAAGAATTCTTATAAAGATTGTTATGATAATACTAACATCCAACAAGTCCTCAAGGCTAGAAAAGAGAAAGTGCAGGTTCCAGAAGAAAATTTTACCCTTTCCTAATTAAGTTTTAGTTATCACTTATTTTGTATTAAACTTGTACTTTAAAAACTTGCATGATCATATGATTTCTTTTCATCTCCTTGTATGATCTTTTTATTTTGTCTTATTGTCCTTTAAAAAAAAGGAAGCAAAATATACAGATATATGGAATATAATAAAGAGTGTATATCTAAGGCATATGATGCAATATAGGACTAATATAAGGTGATATGTATTTGAAGGTTAATAGGGATGAGCAAAAATGAGTTTGAGATATGTGTTGCTAGTATATTTGAGATATGCATGTGTGGCAAATATGAGTGTAGCATATGTTGAAGGAGAGCATGAATACTGTGAATAAGACGAAATGTAATATTTTTTCTTTGTCTTAGGGAATTTTGATGATTACATAAAGGGGGAGAATACGTATGTTGGTACATTGGTATATTTGTATATGTGGCTTGATATATGGCTCATGTATGTAGCTTGTGTATGGGGATTGATATACGGTATATGAGATAAAATGGTATATGCTTAGGTTTGCTTACTTGGATAAGCACTTATGTTTGTGTTTGAACATGCTCTTGGATGTGATGGATGATTGTGCAGAAATGATGGTTTGGGTATGCTTGCTTGATGGATATGCATGTGATAGACATGTTATGCTTGCTTGCTTGATGGATATGATATGCTTGCTTGATGTGCTTATTTTGTATGACACGGTGAAGCTTGACTTGCAATATGCTTGGATGCATGAAGATTAGCCTGCTTGCTTGCTTGATCTAAAAATGAAAGTTTTGGCATATATGTTTAATAACTAATGTAAATAAGAATATGCCATGATGTATATGTTGCACTTACAAATTGATGCATGGTTTAGTGGGGAGTTTTGAAAAGTTTTTCATCACATCTACTGGTTTTGGGAGGATTATCTATTGAGGGAGAGTTTTTAATATGTTTTCATGTTCATACACTGAAGGGAGCTTCAAGAAGACTTGAAGTAATTTGGATCATTTTTTTTATGTATTTAGGGGGAGCTTAAATGCATTGACAACAGAGGAGAGATAAAATTTTAAGTTTTGAAATTTTTAGCTAGCTCAAACATAGTTTTCAAACAAAAACTTATTTTAAAAGCCTTGGTTTTGAAATCATCAAAAAGGGGGAGATTGTTGGAAAACGAATTGTTTTGATGAATTTAAAAGATGTTTGAAAATGGGCAAAAAAAATATTTCATAATTTGGAATTAGATCAAAATGAGAAAAATGCATTGTGAGAGATAGCTCTCTCACATAACGGGGAGATTGTTGGAATATGAATGTTTTGATGAAGCTTAAAAGATGTTAAGTAGGATTGAAAAGTCATTTTATACTTGGAAATAAGAAAGCAACATCATACCCTAACATAGATCTCCGAGAGAGATCTATGTATACATCATACCCTGACATAGATCGATCGATGTACCTCATACCCTCACATAGATCGATCGATGTACATCATACCCTCACATAGATCGATTGATGTAAATCATACCCTCACATAGATCGATCGATGTCATCTTCAGTTCAAATTTTTATAGCCGTTGCAAACAAATCCAAGGAAGAGTTAAAGTGTTTTCTATCTCCAATCTTACTCAAATTTTTTGTAGACTTTCCTCTAACATCCATAATGATTTCTTGACTATTATGAACATGTCTAAGATATTCTATGGTGGCTATGGAGCACCAAGTCCAATTATAGGTTGGTCAAAGAATATTTGGGCATTGTCAAGATATTTGATTGAGTTGAAGACTTGAGGGAGGCTGTAAAAACGTGGCTCACACCCTATATTTATTAAAGAAGCTCAGATGAGGCATTCATACACTTTCAACCTCTCCAAGCTTCATCCTCTATTGTTGTAAAAAGCTCTCAAATGCGCAGAAGTGCTTAGAGCTTATTAAGCTCTTATTGCTTGTTTTTCATGTTGTAAATGTGAGAGTAGAAGTCTAACACAAGAGGAACTATACATATTTGATCTCTTGCTTGTGATTTAGACTTATTGAAAAGGGTAACCCTACTACTTCCCAAAGACATGTTGTGCGAAAGTTCTTTCGTAGGACTTTGTTGAAGTTATGAGGAAGCAAGAACTTGTTCTTGCTTATAGTTGCTGTTGTTGAGGTTACACAAAGTGCATGTGCAATGAGTTACTACTGATATTGTTGTTGGTATTGCACAAATTGGTTGTACAATAAGTTGCTGCTGTCGTAGTTGTTGCTTGCACTAGAATTAGTGTAAGTGTTGCTGTTGTTGTTCTTGTTCCTTATCAAAGGTAACAAGAAAGTTTCTGTTGAAAATCCACTTTGAAAGCAAAGTGGCAGTGGAGTAGAATCATTTAAAATTCCAACCACTTTAAATCTTGTGTCTTCACTTATTATTTCTCATCTCCTTCTTTATTGATTTTGAGTGCATTTGTTTTGTATTGAGCTAAATCGAGAAAATTCCACAAAATTGCCTGAAACTCTACTCACCCCCCTCTAGAGTGTTCATCATGGACCTTACAGATGATTGGTTCAGCTAAAGTGAACCAGGGTCTGTATCATTTGCAAGGTCCTTGCAAATCTCCTTCATCAACGTTCCTTTGTTCATTCCCTACCTCTACTGTATTTGCTGCCAAGACATCCTCAGACTCATTGCTTTGGCATTCAAGATTGGGGCACATGTCAACACCAAGAATAAAGAAGTCCAGAAATTGGAGCCCTTAGTAGTAGTGCCAGATGATGATTGTAGTTGTGAAGTATGTCCCTTTGCAAAACAAAAACGTATTCCATTCCCCATTTCAGTGTGAGTCACATATTGTCCCTTTTCTCTTGTACACATGGACATATGGGGACCTTATAAATACTCTACAATGTAAAATCAAAATTATTTCCTTACTATTATAGATGATTACTCCAGATTCTGTTGGCTTTATTTGTTGAAATGTAAATCAGAAGCAAGACATGTAATGCAAAGCTTTCATCAATATGTTTCTGTATAATTTGATGCTAAAATCAAGATTATCAGAACTGACAATGGGCAAGAATTTAACATGCCTTCATTTTATTCCACCAATGGCATTGTACATCAAACCAGTTGTGTGAATATGCCCCAACAAAATAGACTAGTCGAAAGAAAACACCAACATCTTTTGTCTGTTCCTAGGGCCCTCAGGTTTCAATCCAATCTTCCTTCTTCTTACTGGGGGTTCTGTGTCTAGTATTCAGCCTATCTTATAAATATCAACCCAACACCACTTCTTAATAATTCAACTCCATACCAACTCCTTTATAAGTTAGTTCCTTGTTACAGTAATCTCAGAATTTTTGGATGTCTGGCTTTTGGAAGCAACACCCAGTTACATAAAGAGAAGTTTGCTCCTAGAGCCAGGAGAAGTATTTTCTTGGGAATATCCTGCACTACTAAGGTCTACATCCTTCAAGATCTTGAAACTAAGGATGTATATGTGTCCAGAGGTGTTATCTTTCATGAACAAGTTTTTCCCTATGCCTGTGATGCAGTAGTGACTTCACCCTCTATTCTTGTCGGTATTGGTTCTCCTCCTATTCTGACAACTCCCATCCTTGATACTCTAGTACCTTTTTATTCTTCTCCTTCTCCTGCATCCAATGGTTCTTTACATTCTGAGGAGACTGCCACATTGGCTATACCTTCTTCCCCTTCCTCCTCAGGACCTCACTCTTCTTCCTCAGAGCCTCAGTCTTCCTCTTCTTCAACTCCCAATTTATCTCCTCCAACTTCCATTACTTCCCCGTCTATTGATCTTCCTCCTTATGATTTGGTCATTGACTTACCCTTGCCGGCTGTTACATCACAGCCTGAACATTCTGTGATAAACAGGCCCAAACGCACCAAGGTTGTACCAGCATACTTACAAGACTATTACTACAACCAAGTTTTTATTTCTCCTTATTATTTACATCATTTACTATCCTATGATTCTTTAGCTCCAGAATATAGATCCTATGCTTTAAGTCTTGTCGCACATAGGGAACCTAACAGTTATGCAGAAGCAGCTGGTTCTCCTGACTGGCAGGAGGCTATGAGCTGTAAACTTGCTGCTTTGGATGCTAATCAGACATGGAAGCTGGTGACGTTGCCCCCAGGTAAGAGACCTATTGATTATAAGGAGACTTTTTCTCCTGTAGCAAAAATTACTACAGTTAGGGTGATTTTGGCTCTGGCAGCTCAACAGCATTGGCATATCAACCAACTGGACATCAACAATGCTTTTGTTCATGAAGACTTACATGAGGACATTTACATGCCACCACTTCTTGGTATTGTCCTACCTAAACCTGGTCTGGTATGTAAGCTCCAAAAATCTCTGTATGGTCTCAAACATGCTAGTAGAGAGTGGAACGCCACTTTGACTAAATTTTTGTTAGCTCATGGCATCCAGCAGTCCAAGTCTGATTATACACTCTTTCTAAATCCTGTTGGCAGTTCTCTTCTGTGTTTATTAGTTTATGTTGATGATATCATTGTCACCTGTGACAATGAGGGGTCATTGCAGAAGTGAACAGGGCCTTACATGATAAGTTCAGGATCAAGGACTTGGGTTGGCTCAGGTAGTCTCTGGGTATTGAAGTGGCTCAAGAAAAGGAAGGAATACACATTAATCAGAAGAAGTACACCATTAAGCTTCATGAACAAACATGATTTTTAGATGCCAAGCCAGCAAAAAGCCCAATGGAAAGTCATGTTAGCCTAGCCAAGGATGATTCACATCTTATTCTAGAAGTATCATAGTACAGAAAGCTGGTTGGAAGCTTATCTATCTCACTATAACTAGACCAGATATTGTTGAGAAAAAGGGTTTGAGTGATTTACAAATGCATGATTTAAATGATACGTGCTTACGAAATGCATGAATAAATTTTGCTTGACATATTTATGTGACAAAAGTGCTTTACATGTTTATATATAATGTTGCCGTACTAACAAGCCATGAAGCGTTAAAGCTTACATCATATGGCAAACATTTGTTATGTTTATACTATTTTCAGGTGCCATAATTAATGAACTAAACTAGATGAAGTGCTTAAGTTATTGAACTAACTAGTTCATTAAATGAGGACACATTTGGAGAGAGCTATATGGCAACAAATTGGAAACGGAAAGTCTCCTCATCCCCTTTAATGCACACACCATGTATATATTTAATATATATCCATAGTTTTTTTAAAAGGCACTATATACTTATATTCCGACGTACCACCAACATGTCACATATATTATAAACGTACGTCGACATCACACCACTATATACACCTCATATTTATGAGTATATTCAGGTCTTATATCATATGGTATAAGTCAAGGTGACATCAAAATTATAGCGACATGTTACAAGGTCATAAACCGAAAATCGTCGTATCGGGTTACTACCGAAAGTTCACCGACATGTCACGTACTTGCCATATAAAAATGTCCAGACTATATACATCAAAAATAATTTAAAATTTAGTGGCTCACATGTTACAATCAGCCACAAAGTCATACCACGTTGGCACACACAAATCACCCACCATTTAGCCTAGATTTGTGTAGAATTCAAACTCAATTTTATTTTTACACATGGGACGTTTTTCATCAGCCACTATAGCTGAATATACACTTCATTTTATGTATGTTATGTGTGACATAATATATATTACATGTGTAAGAAATTTGAAATTAATCGGAGAAAAATCGTGTAATCCACGAAAGTCGAAAATTCGGTTTTGTACGGACGTACACACATGGAACGTTTTTGGAATAGATGTAACATGTATCTACAAATTTTTTACACATTCAAGACATGTTAAAATGTTCTATAAAATTCAAAATAGGGCTGGTTATTATTTACCATATATGTGTAAATATTGTGCATTATTTGACAAAGCTTGCCAAAAGAAAATTTCAGCACATGTGCAATCTCTCTACACGCCTATTACATCCATGTTGGAGCCAAGGCGGAGCTTATTTGGCACTTCTATTGGTGAAAGACATGCCACATAATATTGGTGACATTAAAGAGGGCACCACATAAGGAAAGAAGTCAAAAGAAAAACACATGCTGAAAATTTCAGCACATGTGTGAGAGTAGACGATTTTGTGCTATGATTTGTCTTCAATTTGTCTTTCAAAATTCAAGGGATTTAATTGTGATGATATGGTAATTATTTAATTTGAATTTGAGCACATGTTTTCAGATTTTTTTTGAATTTACAGCTCATTTAAAGGGTGCCAAGGTGGACTAATGTTGGCCAATCAAGTGACAACTAGGCAAGGGCAAGTCATCCCTCCAATCATAATGCACCAAGTATGCAAGATTTGTGTCATCTCTTACACAAGACAACCTTCGAAAGACATTAAAAACAATTCTCAAGGAATAAAGTGAACCCTAGGAGGCGGCCAAAGTATGATAAAAAGTCAAGATGATGCAAGACAAGGAAATGCAACAATTCATATTCTTACTAAGTGAAAAAAGCTTGACTACTCTCTTCTTCTTCCTTTCTTTCTCTTCTTCTTAATCTCAAGCCTATCATTCATATATTCCACATATTATATATGCTTTGATTATACCACCTATACATGTTCATTTCTTGTCAAAGTTTGATCAAGGTGTGATCAAACCTTCATTCGATCGGTGGTGGTGTTCGTAATTGGTTTGTTTGATTCTTTTGATTGTAAAAGGGTGGACTTGGCGTGTAACTCCAGTCACCCTTGTGGTAAGGTGTTTTTGTGTTTAGTGATAACCGAAGAAGGTGTCCTTGAAGACTAGAGTAGGTTGTTTTAACCGAACCAACATAAAATTCTTGGTGTTCTTACTTTTCAGCACTTTACTTTCATTTTCTAGTTTTTTGTATCATTTTCATTACAACGGTAAAAATAGCAAACGATTTTCAAAAATCATAAAAGTTTGTAGAAATATAGCCACATGTCTTAACTTTCATTTGGCATAACTTTCACCTCATTTGGATAAGTATAAGCCACTCAAACGCTAATATTTCTGACTCTAGTGCAATCAGATTCTCAGATTTGCAAAGGTTGAGAACATCAACGTGGTTGACATAATTCCCAATGGAATTTTCAAAACCTATTTTAACCCATAAAATACATATCTTGAGGGTAAAACTATAAAATTTTCAAGTCATTTAGAGTTCCAAATTAATAGGAATAAATTTTTAATTTCGGAGTACAGTTTCTAGCAGATTGATGCAATCTGACCAAAAACGTATCTTCAAGGGGTTAGGCTTGGAATTTTAATTTTAAATTTTTGTGAGTTAATCATAACATCTAAGAGTACAACTTCACCAAATTTTATAATTTTTGGAGGTCTACAACTAAGTCATTTAGATAAATCACATCTGGATCTAAAAATAGAAACTGTTTTCAGAAGTGAGTAATTTGGTTCAAAAAATTTTAAAAAACAAATTTTCTGCACTCACTATTCAACCCTCCCTCCCCTTCTAGGGGTGCTATACAGATCCTACAGATATATCATTTTCTGTTCAGCAATTAAGTCAGGCTTTGGATTGCCCGACAGAAAATCACTTGAAGGCAGCTCACAGGGTCTTGAGATATGTGAAAGGGACTGTTGGTTAGGTCCTGTTATTTCCAAGAAGTGGAGCTCTTAATCTCAAGACATTCGTCGATGCTGATTGGGAAGGTTGCAGTGATACTAGGAAGCTAATCACATGGTATGTTGTAATTCTTGGAGAAGCATTGGTGTCTTGAAAGGCTAAGAAACAGATTACGGTCTCAAGATCTTCGGCTGAGGCTGAGTACAGGGCCATGGCAATGGTGACTTGTGAAGTTGTATGGCTGCTAGCATTGCTGAAGGATCTTAAGGTGAAGGATCAGACTCCAGTTAAGGTTTTCTGTGATTGTAAGAGTGCTATATATAGTTGAAAATCCTGTTTGCCATCAGCGTACTAAGCACATAGAAATTGATTGTCATGCTGTTGGAGACAAGATACAAGAAGGGACATTAAAATTGATGCCTATTAGGACATAGTTGCAAGTAGCTGATGTATTCACAAAGGCTCTTGATATTAAAAGGTTTAACCAGTTAGCAGCCACTTGGATTGCATAATCTATACACTAAGCCCAGCTTGCAGGGGGATGTTGAAGACAATAGCAATGGCAGCCATGAAGCAGCAGCTGCAGTAGGCAGCTGAAGTTCCTGATCCGTGTCAAGCAGGTTGAATGAGCGGTAGATCATTGCAGCAATCAACGATTGAGATGCTTGGAAGTTGTGTTTGTTAGTTGGAGAAGATGCAAAGGAGCACGTGGTGAATTCAAGATTGGCGCAAGGAGTAGTGCGAAGGTGCAGCAGGAGGAAGAAGCAGTTTGGCACCAGTATTGTTTAAAAGTTTGAAATGACCATTGTACTCTTTTAGTTGTATTGTAAATTCATTCAGTTGGAGGACATTCTTGTCTTTTTCCATTTTCTGTTTCTTCTTCGTAAGGACAGCGGACACATTGTACATGAGGTCAAGTTTTGCAACTGGCATCTATGAAATTCTCTCAAATTCCTTGATAATTTGTTCATTATTTTCTTTCTATCTCTTTGATTTCGCTTGAGCTATTTTCCATTGTTGTTGATTTTGAGTGTTTATCGAGATTTTTCACAAAGGCATAGAAATATCATGAATGAAACAATGCAAGCCCATCAAATCCTCAATTTTCCATTCCTCTCGAACTTCAGAGCAGCTGAAGTGAAGGGACATCCAGAAAACATATTAACATGGGGTTTTCTCACAGGTCTTTCCTTA
This sequence comes from Eustoma russellianum, assembly GCA_036186865.1. Classification (NCBI taxonomy): domain Eukaryota; kingdom Viridiplantae; phylum Streptophyta; class Magnoliopsida; order Gentianales; family Gentianaceae; genus Eustoma; species Eustoma russellianum. Next base: position 16,520,469 of record AP025045.1, read on the forward strand.
ACCACGTAATGTTTTGTAAATGAAAATAAATTACCTGCTGAAAAATAACAGAAATTGCCGGTCTATGTCTCATGTATAATTAACCACGTACAAGATTTTTTTATACTTATAAATTAACCTCGAAATTTGGCATGCAAGTGTCTTACAAAATAAGCAACAATCATCGTCTACAACTTCCACAAAAGGCATTAATGAAAATAAGTATCTTGAGATACAATCCCATGTATTTCCTCAAACATGAAATGACATGTGCAATACCAGTTACAGAAAATCATACACTCCACTACGCTTGATCACCCCTTTCGACCTGTTTCCTCATCTGCAAAAGAGTAATAAAATAATAGTGCTAACTTTCGATTAGGTCGATAAAAAAATAACTATACCAAACATAAATCACATGATTACCTACTATACCTACTCTTAAGTATATGTGGATGATGATCATTGGGAGGTGCCCTAAAACTTCACATCACGTGTGATGAGACAATTTACGTGACCCTATGTATGTAACCTTACCATCATAAATGACCTCACGTTTTATTTGGCATAACATGAGGGAGTGACGTAGTGTTGCCATTACATGTAACCACTCTTAGTATCATAACCCCACATGACATATGGTTTTGCTATTACCTATGACATGCCTAACTTTATGCCTATCACAAGGTTTTGCCTACACGACTTTTGTTGGTCATACACGGAATCAAAAGATTTTGCTTTTCATTTGAATGGAGCCTTACGTAACATTAGTTTTTCCTATTATATGTTCCACAACACTCTTCTACTATATATCAATATGCATCTTCATGAATAAAATTAAATAGGAAAGCTTAACATGTCTCAATCCAACTTACATAAAACAGATGTAACTTGCATTGTCATTTTCAACCTAATAACTATAGATATTGTATTTAACAAAAACTATAAATCTTTGGAGAGATTTCTAACGTATTCTGAAATCACTTAAATGTGAGAGATACAGATGTAAGATGTGGCTAGAACAAGTTTGGTCGCTGTGCTGTGAAAAAATGAATGCTTACACTACACGTTCTGCATGAACATGTGCATTGAATGCTTGGTCTGACGGTTCCATCTTCACAGTAGAAACACCTTATTTCAGTCATATACACTGAACGTTTGGCCTGAGAATTTAGCATGAAAACAAACATTTGGACAGTCCTTCGGAGGGTTCAACCTCAATACGTCAACACAACAACACTCAAGTGTTTTTCATTATGTCTGGTGGGTCATATAGATCAATCATTTTTCTTGCACTTTATTTTTTTTGAGTTGTGGTCTAAATTCTACCTCCTTGTGTCTTTTAATATCTAACGCATAATACGCATCTTTAGAATATTCATCTTCCAAACTTGTCATATCATCTCAACCACGATTCAAGTCTAAGTACATGAAATTCTCACTTCAATTTTAGGCCAGCAGCATGACATCGGTTACATTAATCAAATATCTTCATTGTGCTCTATCACTTACCATATACTCTCCAATTGTCGTATATACCATATCCTTTTTTCTTGATGTCTCCATCTCTCTTTTCGTCATTCTCTCCCACATGTTGCTAATTGAAGAACGCTGGGGCCACTTATCAACGTCTGGTCAATTCCTTGTTCAGTGAACAAATTGGCCGGATAATGGAAGTCTACATTGACGATATGTTAATTAAGAGCAGGACTCTTGACCAATATCAAAAATTTAAGGGAAGTCTTCACTGTGTTGAGAGACTCACGCATGAGACTAAACCCAAAGAAGTGCACGTTAGGGGTTCGTACTGGAAAGTTCTTGGGATACATGGTTTCCAAAGATGGGGTATAGGCAAACCCTTCTAAAATTGAGGCTATACAAAACATGCATCCCCCTAGGAACGTAAAGGAAGTGCAGAGGTTAACGGGCCGAATTGCCGCACTGAGCAGATTTCTATCCAAATCTGCTGAGAGGTCCCTTCCTTTCTTCCAAGTCTTGACGAAGAAGACAGCTTTCAAGTGGGACGAACAATGTCAAAAGGCCTTCGACGAGCTGAAGTCCCATTTGACTGAGGTGCCATGCTTACTTCACCTCTACCCGGAGAAGAGCTATATATATACCTTTCAACGTGCAAAGAAGCACATAGTGCAGTTCTGCTCAGGGAGCAGGATAATGTACAAAGGCCCATCTATTTCGCAAGTAAAAATTTACATGGGCTTGAATTAAGATATCCCAATGCTGAGAAGATAGTCTTAGCACTCGTAGTGGCAGCGAGGAAGTTCAGGCCTTACTTGCAAGCTCATCCCATTATAGTGGTCACTGACCAGCCCTTGAAACAAATCTTATCAAGGCAAGACACATCTCGTTGAGCTGCAAAATGGACTGTGGAGCTTGCAGAGTACGATATCCAATACAAATCAAGAACTTCCGTCAAAGCCCAAGCATTAGCAGATTTCTTAGCGGAAGGGATATCCGTGGAGGAAGATATCAAGCCAGTAGCTGACTAGATATTATATGTGGATGGGTCTTCCTCCAAAGATGGTTGTGGAGCAGGACTCCTAATTATCAGCCCCAACAAAGAAGAATTTGAATACGCCTTGTGATTTGACTTTGAATCAACTAACAACGAGGAAGAATACGAGGCCCTCATAGCAGGACTAGGCCTCGCGAGAAAGTTGGGGGCAGAACGAATCATCTCCCGAAGTGATTCACAGCTAATAGTTTCTCAGGTCAATGGAGATTATGAAGCCAAAGAGGAAAACATGAAAAAATATCTGGCTAAAGTTTTGCAGCTCGGACAGGCATTCGAGCACTTCAGTATTGAACATATCCCCAGATCAGCCAACAAAAGAGCTGACGCATTATCTCGGCTAGCATCATCCACTTCAACAACTTTGGCGACGAAGATAGTTATGGAGCTGGTAAAGCATCGTGCTTATGATGCAAATGAAGTGCTGCAAGTGGACTATCACAATACCTGGATGGACGAACTCATTAATTTCTTGCAACATGGAGTTCAGTCCGAGGATAAACGTGCAACTCGGCGCCTTCGTCTGAAGGCAACAAGGTATGCCCTTTTCAAGGACCACCTTTATAAAAAATCATTTTTGTAGCCTTGGTTGAAATGTGTGACTGAAGAGGAAGGAGATTACATCCTTCGAGAGATGCATCAATGAATCTGCGGAAATCATTCTGGTGCTCGGTCGTTGGTAAGGAAATGCTATCTTGCTGGATACTACTGACCCACTCTGCGGCGGGATGCAGAAGAATTGGTCAAAAAGTGTCCAGCATGCCAGGTCGATTCTCCTATGACACATTTGCCAAGTCAAGAGCTTATCTCTATTTCAAGTCCCTGGCCATTTGTACAATGGGGGATAGATCTTGTGGGACCTCTGCCCCAAGCTCCAGGATCAGTCAAATTTTTGGTTGTGGCCATTGATTATTTCACCAAATGGGTGGAAGCAGAATGCTTAGCTACAATAACGGGGAACCAGATCAAGAAATTCCTGTGGAAGAACATCATATGTCGTTTTGGCCTTCCACAAGTTCTTATATCAGACAATGGAAAGCAGTTTGCTAATGACCCTGTTAAGAGTTGGTGTACAGAGCTCAAGATTGAACAACATTTTACTTCAGTAGCACACCCTCAAGCTAACGGACAAGTTGAATTGGCAAATAGAACAATCAAGGATGGACTAAGAAAACGTCTATACCAAATTGGAGCAAGTTGGGTAGAGGAGCTCCCAAGCGTATTATGGGCGTATCAAACTACTCCCTCTACCTCTACTAAGGAAACACTATTTTCCTTAGTGTATGGCACTGAGGCAGTCATCCCAGCCGAAATTGGTTCTAGCTCTACCCGAACGGATTATTATTCTGCTGAAATCAATGACCAGGAGTTACGGTTGAATTTGGATGAACTGGAAGAGAAAAGGGAGCGGGCTCATGTCCGCATGGCTCAATACAAGAATCTAATTGCGCAATATCACAATTCCCGAGTACGACCGAGATCCTATCAAGTGGGGGATTTGGTATTGCGTAACAATGAAGCAAGTCATGCAGCACCAACTGGGACTCTCAATCCTAAGTGAGAAGGACCTTATCGAATAGAGGAGGTGCGTTCAAATGGGGTTTACAAATTACAAACCTTGGAAGGCAAAACTTTACCAAGGACTTGGCATTCTACTCATTTAAGGCTTCTACATCGGTGAAGAATTTCACCTCAGCAGGTCTGAGTGGTTTTCCAAAAGAAGTCTTTCGTAGTTTTCTTTTTCTAGCAGTGCTAGAAAAATGTAAATTATTTATTACCAGTGGTACTGAATATTGAATAAAGCGATGTTCGTGACAAAGTCGACTTGTGGTTCATTCGTTCTGCCTAAATGAATTAAGTAACAGGTTTTACTTTATCTAAAAATTATTGTCATCGGCAAGTTGAAGCATGGCTGAGCTGCACTTCAGTCAAACGGCGAAATATTTTGGCGGAGCCTAGAGCCGAAGACAAATACTTGCATAACAATTGAAATAGAGCAAACAAAACCTCGCAGTGCAGAAGAGAGATGTTTGCAAACTATTGACATAGAGCAAGTTGAAGACAAATATTTGCATAAATCAAATGAAAATGGAACTTCGCAGTGCAAAAGATCAAATGCTTGCATAACTATTGAAATAGAGCAAACAAAACTTCGCAGTGCAGAAGAGAGATGTTTGCAAACTATTGACATAGAGCAAGTTGAAGACAAATATTTGCATAAAACAAATGAAAATGGAACTTCGCAGTGCAGAAGATCAAATGCCTGCATAACTATTGAAATAGAGCAAACAAAACTTCGCAGTGCAGAAGAGAGATGCTTGCAAACTATTGACATAGAGCAAGTTGAAGACAAATATTTGCATAAAGCAAATGAAAATGGAACTTCGTAGTGCAGAAGATCAAATGCTTGCATAACTATTGAAATAGAGCAAACAAAACTTCGCAGTGCAGAAGAGAGATGTTTGCAAACTATTGACATAGAGCAAGATGAAGACAAATATTTGCATAAAGCAAATGAAAATGGAACTTCACAGTGCAGAAGATCAAATGCTTGCATAACTATTGAAATAGAGCAAACAAAAATTTGCAGTGCAGAAGAGAGATGTTTGCAAACTATTAACATAGAGCAAGATGAAGACAAATATTTGCATAAAGTAAATGAAAGTAAAACTTCGCGGTGCAGAAGAGAGATGTTTGCAAACTATTGACATAAAGCAAGCTGAAGACAAATACTTGCAAACTATGGAAATAGAGCAAGCTGACGACAAACACTTGCAAACTATGGAAAAAGAACAAGTAAAGCTTTGCAGAGCTGAGGACAAATATTTGCATTAACTATTGAAATAGAGCAAATAAAACTTCACATGCAGAAGACAAAGATAGTTAAAGAAACTGAAACAAGCTGAAGAGCAGGAGTTGGAAAAAATGGATTTTCATTAAGTAAATAGTCTATTACAACTACAAAAATTACAAGAAAAGAAAAAATCCTAGACTATTGCCCCTCCTTCTGGTCAGCTTCTCGGAGGTCAATGCCTTCCTTGAATTGTTCAAGGAGCTTGTCAAATACAGCTTCGGCCTCAGAATTATGGAGATCAGCAAGTTCAGGATGCTCCTTATCCAGATCTGGATAGAATTTTCGGCAGGCGTCAATTGCACAAGTCTGTCCCATTGCTAAAACAGCAGCTTGCATCTTCATCAGATTTTCTTCAAAGTACTGAGATTTCTTGAACTCAGCAATTGCAGATGTCTTGATCTCTTCAGCTTGAGACTCAACCTGAGAAATGAGCTCAGCTTTGCTCTTCTTCTCTGCTTCAAGCTGCTGAGCCAGTTCATCTTTGATCTTTTTCTCTGCTGCAAGCTGCTGAGACAATTCATCTTTTATCTTCTGATCTTCTTCAGATTGGCTCTTCAGTTGGGACAGTTCTTGTTTAGCACTATGGAGTCCCTTCTAGGAGGACTCCAACTCAGCCTGGGTCTTGGCAGATTCCATCTCTAAGTCAGAGATCACTCTCTTCAGTTCATCCATTTGTGAATTGACCACCGCTAGCTGAGTGTCGGACTCCTCTTTTCCTTCTCTCAAATGGGAGTTTTCAATCTTTAAGGAGTCGAACTCTGATTTCGTTGAGTCCAATTCTGACCTCAACGTCTTCAGCTCAGCATCCATCTCATCCAGCCTGGAATCATCAGGCCTGGCCATCTCAGCAAATTCATCATTGGCCCTCTTCAGTTCAGCATTTTCCACAGAGAGCTTCACCACCAAGCTGCGCATCTCTTCAGCTCTTCTTAGCATGTCACACTCCTGGGCACGATACTACAACAACCAACATGGTCAGATATCATTTCAACAATCTAAGTAAAAGGATTGTATGATTCTAAAGAAATTCACCAGGGACATGTTGCTAAAGTACGTGTTAAAAGCAGACTCTTAGTCCTGTCGTGCAAACTGGGCCTCATCCACAGAAAGCACGGGCAGATCAGCTAACTTTCTTGCTATGCCAGGATGAGCCGCAGTATCAGCTACTCCGAAGACCAGGTTTCTCCATTCACGAAGATGTTGATGGGAGGGCTCCCCCTCTGATGGAGCTTTCCCAAGAGGGTGACGGGGGGAAGCCTCTCCTGAAGTAACCACAACCCCTCCAGTAAGGGCATCTTTTGGGTATCTGATGATTGACCCCCCTGGAGGAGAGATTGGGGCCGCTAGGGCTTGAATGGAAACTGGCATAGCAGAAATTTGATCAGCAACTGGTGCAGCCAGGACTGGATCAAAAGTAGGTGCCTCAGGAGCTTGAACATCGTTGGTTGGCGCAGCTGGTGGAGTCACCTTGGCTTGTGGAGCCTTGATGATGACCTTTGGAGGAGGGGCAGTCTTCTTGACACTTCCCCCAGCCTTTGCCACAGATTTGGGAGGCAAGGCTGGGGCCCCAGAAGCTTTTTTCTTCAGGGACTAAGCTGCAGCCTGAAGAGACTTCTAGGCTGAAGTGGAAGTGCCAACAGAAGTTTTGGCTGCAATAAAAACTCAAGTTAAAAGCGATAAAATCAAATAACAACAATATCAACAACAAGATGGTTCCTCTTTTCCTTGTTTGGTGGGAGGAACAACTGGGGGAGCAGGTAGGGCCTTGGAAGAAGGCTGAGTAGAGGAAGATGGTGGTTCATCCTCTCTCTTTCTCTTCTTGGGAACCAGTTTCTTCAGATTTGTAAGACGTTCAGACACCATGGTTCCTGCAAAACGCAACAAAAAACTAGTCAAAAGGAGTGCACAACATCAAGAACAGTCAATATACGTCTAAAGCATGTAAACATAACCAAGATTAAGGCTAAAGCAGAAGAGCCCAGAGTTTCATATTGATGGGAGGGCCACATGTGGTACAAGTCAGCCGCCTTTACAACTGACATGTTCACCATCTTCCAATCTATGGCCTGGGGAAGACGCAATAACCTTGAGGCTTCATCGCAGAATCTTTCGCTTGGCCTCTTGTTATCTGCAGGGCCTGACTTCCATAGGGTTCTCCCGGGCAACCCTATGGCCTTGATGAAGAAAAATCTGCCCTTCCAGTTCTTGACAGAAGAGAGGATATTTATAGCATGGTTAATAGCTTTATTAGGATGTTTTCTACTAAAGTAATACCAGCTTTCTTTGTGCTTACACACAAACATCCCCCTAAAGATATCTAAATCAAACTCAGCCTCAGCTGCTCTCAAGTAGAGCAGATAGCTGGCGATGAATTTTAGACCATTGGGCATAATTTGCGGTAGTCTAAGGTGGTAAAAGTCAAGAATTTAAAGAAGAGGGTCAGGAACAGAAAGGTCAAACCCTGTACTGAAGTATTCTTCGTAAACTGCCTCATACCCAACGGGTGGATCATAGGCAGATTGATGAGGAAGAGGCAAAATTGGAGAAAAAATATCTGTATAAATATTAAACTCACTGCAAAAGTGAGAGATATCAGCAATCTTTAAAGTGCAGGGTGAACCCTGTACTATCGGAGAAGGAGAACCCCTGTCAAGAGATGGCAGGGGTACTAGGGCAGAAGATGTGGGCAGCAACCGAAGAAGGTCCACCAGCAGGGCGTAACCTTCTTAAAGGACGGTTGTCCTCATCAGAATTAGATTTCTCGTGAAGGGATTGAACCTCACGGTCACCCTCCAGATCATCTGGGTAAGAGTGAGTAGACATATTCTGGGAATCCGAAGAAGGAGGGGTTGTAATAACGAAAGCCATGAGTAAGTTGAAGAAATACTTACAGAAGAGTGAAGGGATGAGCTGAAAGGAAGAACACCGGAGTAAGATAAAGGAAGGCTTCGGAGACGGAGAATAACAGATAAGCAGGTGTGCAGAATAGAAGAAGAAGAAAAGAAAGGGTTAGGGTAATTGTCCCTATTTATAAGTGAGAGAGAACGAAAGGTCACAACTTTTCGTTTGAAAAATTCGAAGAGGCAGCGGTTAAAGTTTTTCCCCCTCGGGAGCTGAAACCGCTGAAAAAATAATGATGAGGTGTTGGAATTCACGCTTACAATTAAAAGCGGGAGTTACGGCGCAAATAAAAGGATAACCGCACAGTTAATGAAGATCCGACATGTCACGGGCTTATTAGAACAAGATTTGTCTGCCTTCGCAGTTCAGCTCAGCAACACAAAATCTGGGGGCAAATGATAAACCATAATTAAATCGTTTGTTAGTCAACAACAGTCAACAGTTCAACTCCCGTAACTCAGCACTCAAGTACTGCAGTTCAGCGCCCAAGCCTTGCTGTTTAGCCTTGGCTGCACTTCAGCAGGGCGGCATGACACCCTTTATAATATCGAAGAATATGCCAAGGCTTGCTCCTCGGCACCAACTTCAGCTTACGTCCAAGTGCCGCACTTCAGACCACCTCAGCTGGATCTAACTATGCACTTCCGCAAGGCCTAATCCTACACTTCGGCCAGGCTTAGTTGGGCACTTCAGCAAAGGAATCAAGCGCAATGTTACGTCGAGGAACCATCAGGCAGAAGTACAGTTCGAATATAATGATTATAGCTGGTTATTTAGTCTGAACACGCCAAGGTCATTCCAGCAAGCCTATTAGTCACGTCAGCCGGTCTACCAGTCATATCAGCAGACCTACGATGTCTTAGGCTTTCTGCCCCAAGCAAACATCTCATCCGCCATCAGAGGCTAAAGGCGGGAAAAAGTTAATAAAAGCAGATCAATTGAGACAGAGAAAAGGATCCGGAATTCAAACATTCATACCCTAAAGCAAATTCATACACTTTGCTTCTCGGCATATACTGTGAGAAACTTTGAACTAACCATTTAAATTATAATCTCAGTGAGATATGACCCAAACTGACTTGAGCGTCGGAGGGTTTTTCCCAGGGCCAACCCCCCGGGACCTCTAATCTGTGCTTTCTTGTGCAGGATATTTTAGAGGTTATTTCAGCTGCAATTTTCGATCCAGTTAACTACTCTTCAAGTTAACTGACGAAGCTAATTTGTGGTCATCTGGACCCTATGTGAAGATCCAGCTTCATCATCCATCATTTGAACAAATTTCTTATTCCCAGCGACAGTGCTCTATGCGTATTCAGGCCACCCAAATATAGAGGTACCATCAACTCCAACCAATACAAAGCCTCCAAGCAAATATGGGCAAATCTGAAAGATTTAACCTAAAAGAATGAAATCTATACGAAGACCATAGATTAAACAAATCTCTGACTCCTGTTGTCCGATGACATAGCAGCGGCCTCTATCAGGAATTAAACCAAAATTGAATACTTGCGTAAACTTTCTCCAGAAAACGGAAACCCCAAAACAAAGGTCTTAGTAATTTCAATGATTCAACATGTTGTGTCTGATACCGCTTGTTAGGACTAAATTGCGAAAAACTGTCACATATATGATCTCATGCATATCAAATCATCAAGAACTTTTACATTAAATTAAATAAAAAACATACCTCATTCCGTAGTGTGTGGATACAGATTTGAAGCTAAGTTAAGAACTTTTACATTAAATTAAATCAAAAGCATACCTCATTCCGTAGTGTGGATACAGATTTGAAGCTAAGTTGTTTTGGTGTCATGATCTTCCAATCATTAATGCACTTTCTTCAATCCAGAGAACATACAACGAAACGGAGACGCTATGATGACGTACGTCCTGATTCGGATTCCATAACCTAATTATTAAACATTGCATTTCCAATATTGCCCATCATCATAAACAAAAATTATAATTCGGGGTATACACATTAAGTTCATAGTTTAGAAGAAATCTTAATTGTCCTTAACTTTAGACGATCACTCTAATTTTGACTAAATCTTAACGAAAGTATTTATAGCATATAATCAACATATGTAAATTATTAAATATAATCTAACATCTGATCATGATCCAAAACTCTTGCACATCTCTTTTCCTGTTAGGAATCAACTACAATGTAAAACATCAAAGACCTAGAACAACCCATTTTAATCACCAAACCTATATATCAACCCGTAATCATGCTATTTACACAAGACAAGTGAAATTCTCTTACCTTGGCAAAATTACAGCAGCAAAACTTCCCTAAATTATTATTAACTTGACTTGATTAAAATGAATTACCATATTTCACTAAGTGATATTAATTCATAAACTATCCCCTCGACTTAAGGATAATCGAGCCATCATGACTCCCAAATTAGGAATAAGAACCGTACAAATTCATAATTCATAACATATAAACAAGTAGAGATCTGAAAACCAAAGTGTTGGAGCGTAACACCACAAAAACACCACTAGAGGAGGTGAATAGTAGTTAGCGGACATTATACTATTTTAAGCCCTATGAAAATTCTCTTCAAAACTGATTCTGAAAATTTTCAGAAACGGTACCCATTTTTGAAAATATTGAAACTCATTGTACACAACTTAAAAAATTACAAAACTTTACATAAATAAACTTAAGAGTTAAAAATTCACTCCGTCCAAAAATGGGTTAGAGTGAAAAATGTGTGGCCCTTCAAACAAGCGTAAAACTTCATACGGTCAGTCTGCACTGATCTAGACAAAAAGTTAGCAAATTTTGAAAGGCTGTAACTTTTAAAATACTCAGTAAAAAAGGTTGATTCTTGTGTCAAGATAAACCCTATGATGCTTAGTTTATATTACCAAAATTCCTTGAGGAGAAACTATGTTTGATAAGTTTGAAAAAAAAGTTTCTTGGAGACTAGTCAATCTTGACAGAACTGAGCAGTAATCTTTTAAAGACTGAATGACTAGTTTTTCTTAGCTCAAATTCAATGATTCTTTTTGTAAATGAAAGCTAACAATCTAATTTTTATGTCACCAAATATCAAAGATTGTAAAAACGTTTTACTAGGTTAAACAGTCGTGCAAATGGAATGCAGAAACTATGAAAAACGACAGAAAAATAAAAAGAAAAAGACACCAAGAATTTATCATGGTTCGGTCAATGTGACCTACTCCAGTTTTAAAGAACACCTTTCCTTGGATTTTCATATTGTATGAACACCTTACAACTTCAAAGTACTTGATTCTGGATTATACATCAATCTTAATCAAGACTTGATTTCAGCACCTTACATCACAAGAATGGATACACCTCACCACCTACTGATGTAGCCTTATAGAATGGCTAATCAATTACAATTTTTATGAGTACAAGAGGTGTAAATGCAGCACAATAACAACAAAGAAGTTTACAACGTCAGCTGCAAGAACAAGAAATTGAGAAGAAGAAGAAGAGAAGAGAATAGCTCAAGTTGTTTTTCTTGATGATTGTTTTTGTATCTTCATTCTTCAACTCCTCTCTTATTTATATTTGTCAACATCCCCTTGTGGATTAGGATGCGCATATATCACCTTCCATGTCATCAATCTCACTTGTCTTTAGTTGATTGGATGACCATCTCGCCACCTTGCTTAGTTGGCACTATCAAGACGTGATTGGACCACTTTAAATGATGAAATTTCTGCATGAATTTTTAGAAAGATCAACTGGTTTGGATGACCACTCCGTCCTCCACCTTCTTATCAACCTCTTCAACAACTTGGTTAGGATATGTGCTAACCAAATCTGCATGATTTGAGCTAGAAATATCGAGTTGGGAGTCAAGTATGCAACTCCTTGCCCACATGTCATCTAGGAGTGTTTTGGTTGGACCATGTGGTGTAGTTTTGCTCAAAAGTAAAAATTTGATTTTTCCACCTCACATATATATATATGGACGTTTTTAGTGTCAAAATAAGTGGAAGATCAGATAATAATAGATTGATAATGGTGAGAATGAGCTGTCTTGTAAACATCACCATTTGACCAAAATACTTCCCCTTTTCTCTCCTTCAAGTGTGGCTAGTTGTTTCTCAGCCATTTGAACATATTCATCTGAAAATAATAAGGAAGAAGTCCTTAAATATGTGTATGATAACACCATGATGATCATATAATGTGACAAAATAAAAGTCGCAACATAAGAAACCCGAAAAAACTAAAAACCATAACATATATAGTTGACACAAGTATGAAGTCCATGAACACCAAGAATATTATGAAGACCATGAATATGATGTAAGAGACATCTATAGGGCACAGAAAATAAATCAGTGTAAATGACCAAAATGCCATCGTCTCCAAAATGACCAAAATACCCTTGAGCACCAAGTATGTCCAATAGGGGTGTAAAAATAATCCAACCTTGTCCATTTGTTCATATATACATTCTGCATGAATATGGCCCCTACAAAAGCTCAAAAACACATTTTTGCCCTTATGGTAAGTAGTAAAAACTTCCTTGGTATGTTAGTGATATAACACATGCATATATAAACACATAAATACATCAAATTCAAGATATGTGAGATGTTTAAAGACTTATTACATGTAAAGAAGATCATGTGTATGCCAACAATGATTTTTAGTTTGTCATATGTTGGATAAATTTTTCAAATGTCTATTCACATCGATCGATCCATTTCCCAATTTTAGAGATTAATGTATACATCGATCGATCGATGTACCTCTAGTTGAGATATCGATGTCTCACAGTGAGATTTTGTTTTTTAATATGTTTGACATTGATCGACCGATGTTAGGGGCTGATGTACATCGATCCATCAATGTATCTCAAGTTGAGAGATCGACGTCTCACTGTAAGGATCTTGTTTTATTCTGTCCAACATATATCAATTGATGTTAGGGTACGATGTACATCGATCGATCCATGTGTCTCAAGCTGAGATATCGATGTTACTTTTTCATTTGTTTCAACTTTGTTTCAACTTTTTGATACTTTTATAATATAGAGTGGTATTCATTAAGTATTTTAACACTTAATAAAATCATGCTTTTAAAAATTATTGAAATATAACATTCTCAGCATTCTCTCCCTTTTGGATGATTTTCAAAACAACTTTACATGATTTTAAATTCATATACTTTAATGCTCACCAACTGTACCAAATGTTTTTATGTTTTTAGACATGTTCTCCCTCTTAACGTATGATTTCACCCTTACAATATGTTGAGAAAAAGGGTTTAAGTGGTTTATAAATGCATGATTTAAATGTTACGTGCTTACAAAATGCAAGAATACATTTTCCTTGACACGCTTATGTAATAAACATGCTTTACATGCTTACATATATTATTGCTGTACTAACAAGCCATGAAGCATTAAAACTTACATCATATGGCAAACCTTTGTTTTCCTTATACTATTTTCAGGTGACATGATTAATGAACTAAACTAGTTCATTAAGTGAAGTGCTTAAGTTAATGAACTAACTGGTTCATTAAGTGAAAAAATATTTGGAGAGAGCTATATGGTAACAAATTTGAAATGGAAAGTCTCCTCATCTTACTCATTTCACACGCCAATTATATACATAATATATATCCATATTTTTTTAAAAGGCACTATATACTTATATTCCGACGTACCACCAACATGTCACATATATTATAAACGTACGTCGACGTCATACCACTATATACACCTCATCTTTATGAGTATATTCAGGTCTTATATCATATGTTAAAGGTCATGGTGATGTCAAAATTATAACGACATGTTACAAGGTCATAAACCGAAAATTGTCGTATCGGGTGATTACCGAAACTTCATCGACATGTCACGTACTTGCCATACAAAGATGGCTAGCCTATATACATCAAGATTACTCACAAATTTCGTGATCCACATGTTACAATCAGACACAAATTCATATATGTTGGCATGCACAAATCACACATAATTGAGCCTAGAATTGTGGAGAATTTAAACTTAAGCCTATTTTGTCACATGGGATATTTTATACTCAGACATTGGAACTGAATATACACCTCATTTTATGTATATTATGTGTGACATATTATATATTACATGTTTAAGAAGTTTGAAATTAATCGGAGAAAAATCGCGTAATCGACAAAAGTCGAAAATTCGGTTTTCTACGAACGTACACACATGGAACATTTTTGGCATAGATGTAACATGTATATAGACACCTCTTAAAGTGTTCTAGAAAATTTAAAATAAGGCTGATTATAATTTACCATATATGTGTGAATATCAATTATTTGACAAAGCTTACCAAAAGGAAATTTCAGCACATGTGCAGTCTTCTTTACACACCATTTCAGCCATGTTGGAGCCAAGGTAGAGCTTATTTGTCACTTTAATTTGTGGAGAATAAGCTACATATGATTGGTGACATTGAAGAGGGCAACACACAAAGAAACAATTCAAAATACAAAACATGCTGAAATTTTAACATATGTTGTTTGTTATGTCCGAATTTTGGTGCATTTTTGTCTTCAATTTTATTCCAAAATTTAAGGGGATTGAATCATGATTATTTGGTAGTTATTCACCTTGATTTTGAGCACATGTTTTCAGATGTTTTTGAAGAAATTCCAGTTCATTTAAAGTGTGCCAAGGTGGATTAAAGATGGCCTATCAAGAAGTGACAACTAGGCAAAGACAAGTAATTCCTTCAATCATATTGCACCAAGTAAGCAAGGTTGTGTCATCATTAACACCAGAGAATCTTCTAAGGGCATTCAAGACAATTCTCAAGGAAGAATAAACCCTGGGGGCGGCCACATTGTTATGAAAAGAAGAAGATGGTGCAAGACAAGGCTAAGTAAAATTCATATTCTTACAAGTGCAAATAGCAGGACTACTCTCTTCTTCTTCCTTTCTTTCTCTTCTTCTTAGTCTCAAACATATCATTCATATATTCCACATATTATATAGGATTCGCTTATACCACCTATACACGTTCATTTCTTGTAAAAGGTTGATCAAGGTGTGATCAAACCTTCATTCCATCGGTGGTGGTATTCGTGATTGGTTTGTTTGACTTTTTTGATTGTAAAAGGGTGGAGTTGGTGCTTAACTCCAGTCACCCTTGTGGTAAGGTGTTTTTGTGTTTAGTGATAACCGAAAAAAGGTGTCCTCGAAGACTGGAGTAGGTTGTTTTAACCGAACCAGTATAAAATTCTTGGTGTTCTTACTTTTCAGCACTTTACTTTCAGTTTCTAGTTTTCTGCATTGCCTTCATTACAACGGTAAAAATAGCAAAACAATTTCAAAAATCATAACATTTTGCACAAACATAACCACACGTCCTAGTTTTCATTTGGCATAATTTTCACCTCATTTGAATATGTATAAGGCAATCAAACATTAATAGTTCTGAGACTAGTGCAATCTGATTCTCAGATTTGCAAAGGTTGAGAACATCAACATGGTTGACATACTTCCCAAGGAAATTTTCAAAAAAAATTTCAACCCATTAAAATACACATCATGAGAGTCATATCATTTTCAAGTCATTTAGATTTCCCAATTAATAGTAATAAATTTTTCATTTTCGAATACAGTTTCTGTAGATTGACGCAATCTGACCAAAAACGTATTTCCAAGGGGTTAGACTTAGAATTTTAATTTGAAATTTTTGTGAGTTAGTTAGAACATCTGAGAGTACAACTTCACCAAATTTCATAATTTTTGGAGGTCTACAACTAGGTCATTTAGATAAAGCAAATCAGGATCTGAAAACAGAAACTGTTTTCAGAAGTGAGTAATTTGGTTCAAAAGTTTTAAAAACCAAATTTTCCGCACTCACTATTCAACCCTCCCTTCTAGTGGTGCTATATAGGTCCTACACAATATGATCTCCCTCTTCACCTATGCTCCGAATCACTTGTATACACCTTATAAAATCATAATTCCTCCATTTTCTCCCACTTTATTTTGAAAATCATGCAAAAAAAATCATGCTTTGGTGTCATAAGGTAGCGTTCCTAGTTTGTCTTGTAAGACTTCAAAAGTGCCTTGACTTAGGGGTTTGATAAAGATGTCAGCAACTTGGTTATCAGTTCTTATGTGGTCTATAGTTATATTTCCATTTTGGACATGGTCTCGTAAGAAATGGTTCCTAACTTCCATGTGTCTGGCTTTAGAATAAATTACCGGATTCCGTGAAAGATTGATTGCATAGTAATACAAATTGTCAAAGTGCATACAAATCATAATGTATAATGTCTCAATATAATCTAAGTACTTTTGGACCATAAACCTACAATAAATGCCAGTAGAGGGGTTGAATAATGGTTAGCAGAAATTACACTACTATCCTTGAATTAAAAACCCCTTTGAAAAGAAAATCTGAGAGCTACTCAGATTCAGTACCCGTCTTTGAAAAATTCAAAAGTTAGTGTACACAACTCTAAAATTATGGAACTTTTCAGAAATCAATTTCAATGTCTTGAATATACTTTGTTTAAAAATGAGATAAGAATAATATTGTTTGACCCTTCAAATAAATAAAAAGATTCAGATGGTCAATCTGTGCAGTATTGGACATAATGATGTTGAACTTTGAAAACTTATATCTCTTTAATTACTCAGCCAAAAAGGTTGTTCTTTATGTCAAAATAATCCATAGAATGTCTAGTGTAAGTTTCCAAAAGTCTCTGACCTGAAATTATGTGTAATAAAATCAGAATGAACGTTTCTCGAAAACTGGTCAGATTGTAGCCAGAATGGAGCAGTTATCTTCCGAAGACTAAAAGACTAATTTTTGTTTGCTCAAATCGAGTGATTCTTATTGAAAATTAGAGTTAATAGTCGAAAGTATAACTCCACCAAAGATCACAAATTTTGAAAATGTTTTTTTATTTTTCAAGACGTGTGCAATTGGGTGAAAAATGCAATGAAAACAGGCAGAATGCAGTAAAGGAAGAAAGAAGACAAGAACACTAGAATTTATCCTGGTTCGGTCTATGTGACATACTCCAGTCCCAAAGAACACCTTTCCTTGGATTATACTATGAATGAATAACCAATACAACAAGAACCAAGCTTGATCCTTCCTATTCAAGACT
The DNA here is from genome assembly GCA_036186865.1 of Eustoma russellianum. Lineage (NCBI taxonomy): Eukaryota > Viridiplantae > Streptophyta > Magnoliopsida > Gentianales > Gentianaceae > Eustoma > Eustoma russellianum. The sequence continues at coordinate 16,537,860 of AP025045.1, forward strand.
TGGATAATCACCTCTAAGCAACTTTGGTTGCCACACCTCAAACACCTATAGCTGTAGCCTTATGAATTTGGCTAATCAATATTACAAATATAACATAAGACGCGTGTATAGTGTAGATAGACAACAACTATAAATGGAACACCTTAGCTACAAAAAGTATGAACAAGAATACGAGAAGAGAATAGCAAGACAATGAACTTTAACTTTTTGCTTTCGAGTGTGTGTCTTCGCTTCTTCACCTTGCCTTCTATTTATAGTGTGAGCTGAGCCTTGAAGATAAGAATCCCAATGTGTCATAGCCTCCATCATCAATGCTTAAGTGTCTTCACATCATTGGTTGGCCACATAAACACCTTGTACACTTGGCAACATGAAGCAACAAGAATGGTCAACCTTGGAACAATGTTTGGCCGATTTTTCCACCTTGGAATTTGTCTTGAAAATCATGAAGATAATAAGAATGGATAGGATGACATGTTCCTCAAGAATCCCTCAACTCCTTGGAAAGATAATAGGACATGTGTGGCCGCCATTTTGACTCAAAAAATCAGCTTCAACAAACCAATATAGCCGTTGGTTTTAGATTGTGTATCCAAGTTGGCAACTTTTGCCAACTAGCATGTATTTGGTTGGTCCACTTGTACACGAGTCATAAAATGAATGATACACCTTTGCCACCTAGTTCATCATGTTTTTGAGCTGAATATACGTGTAACAATTTCAGTTTTAATAAAGAGAAAACAATAGATAAAAGTTGACAAGACTTTGTCAACCAATAATTCGAAATTTCTACATTTTTCTCTGTGTAAGTTGTGGTGAATTTCGTACCAATAACACCCTCATATTCTCTGCAAAATGATGAGTGAGGACCTCAAATAACATATATATAAAAGTTTTCAAGAAGAAAATAGAATGAGACACGAAAACCGTCACATATTCCGCTACTGTCGATAATATCACCAAATAAGAAAATAGAATAGATAACCACCAAATATTCCTCTTGAAAACCATAAATAAGCTCCAAAATGCAGATAATATGACACTCAGGAGCTGTCCTTGAGTAAAATGACCAAACTGCTGTTGGGGGGTAAAATGACGAAAACACCTCTAGTGATGGAAAACTCTGAAAAGACCCCAATGATCAGAAATAGATATAATAACACCTTTGTGATAAAAAATAAGAAATAATGAAGTCCTTGTATACTTTCTCCTTGTCATGTATGTAGCGCCTCGCACTTGGACCTCGTCCGAATACGGTGCACCCGCCGTACTTCAATGGGGAGAGTACAAAGCGTCATGCATAACATGCGAAAATCCATAACATAAGCCATGGACTCCCATGCTAACATTAACATGGCAGTAAAAATTAGGCAGAATTAAAACTTTTCAAAATAAACATGCATTACGAAATACTAAGTCCCCAAAAGTAGCATTCCCACAAAACGACATAACCGAAATTCAGAAAGATCAAACATTGTTCATAATACAACGTCTTGGCTGCACAAAAGTCCATAAGCTTTGCTCCCTTCAGATTTCCTTGCATATGGATACGGTATCCTCGGTTCATCCTCGATCCACTCTATCTTAGCATTATCTGGCTCTGGGGGAAAATAAAAGTGTGAGTGATAAAAATCACCCAGCAAGAATATAATAAACTACCATGAAATACAGAAAGAATTATAACAAGAATGTAATAACCCAAAGACCTCAAAGAATAACTCATACCTGATCTTCATTCCTGAATTGGCTTGATGATATAGCCTAAGTCTAAATTTAGATAGACTATACCAATAATGTCTTAATAGTCATTAACCGTACATACAACATGTTAACGGCTCATGGATTATGCAAAATGCAATGCATGATGTCATGCCGTGTCAAAACATCCTTTTGGTCCCTTAAATAACATGTCGTAAAAACAGAGTGTCAGATCAATTAACCCCGGATCTGAACGGGTCCAGAACATGTGTCAGATCAATTAACCCCGGATCTGAACGGGTCCAGAACATGTATCAGATCAATTACCCCAGATTTGAGCGGGTCCAGAACATGTATCAGATCAATTAACTCCGGATCTGAGCGGGTCCAGAACATGTAACATACCAATTAACCCCGGGTCTGGATTCGGGTTAGGCGCATGCTTAGCCGGCAAAGGAAATCATGACAAAACGTGGGACCATAAAAACTTTTCATGCATAGCGGAAAACATTTTTGCTTGAAAGACTTGATTGCATAAAATTCATAAAATCAAATTCATATGGCATATGGACATGCATGATACATGGAATGATATGTAATGCAAATCATGACGTGAATGATCGTAAGCATTTCTCATAACTTGTCACAAGCATGATTTTGGAACTAAGAATTTTCAGATTTCCTATTTTATGTTTATAGGCGGCTAACTAGGCTTAAGAGACCTTAAAATCTTCATTATTTGGATCATGACCTGAAAAGACCATAAGGCTTAACCCTTATAAGCCCAAACTGTATATAGAGGTCCATATCCTCCAAATTGAACCTTCTTAAATTAATCCTCTATTCAGCCCAATTTTCAGTTTTAGTACATCCATTTTATATTCGTAATTACCCATCAAAACGTTAAGGACAACCGTATTAATTTACATGGTTTTACTTCTTTATGTCTTAAGTGATTACGATAAAATTTCCGGATCAATCTAATGACTTTAAAGGGTCCATTTACTCCTTTTTCTGAAATGGGTCATATGCTGAAACTGGGCTGACCCATTCTACTAAAAATTCACTTGTGGAAAAACCATAATTTCTTTTTCCGAAATTCTGACTCACACAAGTCCTAAACACTTAAGGCTAACATCCTAACGAAAAATAGCTCATTTGCATGTTCTTAAGATTTATTTTTGAGTCCATTAACTCGTTACTTAATTTCTGCCCTGTTCCAGTAAATTAAATTGAACAGTGTTACTAATTAAATCATTAAAAATAATCCACAATTGGTTTTGCTAAAATTCCAGCTTGAGTACTCACTGCACGCCTAGGATTGTTATCATGCCAAAAATCAGACTTATGGAAGGTCTACAAAGTCCTCTTTTAATCCGTTGAAGTCAGTACTCAATTCTGCCCAGCTCCAGAATTTTCAACTGGAGCAGTTTTACCACGTAATTTCTTAAAACAAATCCGTAGCTAGTTTTAAAAAAATTCCAACTTTCACTTGTGCTACACTCATGAGGCTAACGTTGTCCCAAAAATCAGCCTCATTGAGGGTCTGTAAGGTCAGTTTCCAGTCCATTGAACACGTTACCTCATTCTGCCCTGTTCCAGTAGTTTGTTATTTTGTCATCTATCCAAGTCAAATGTCCATCATTCATCTTATTCGTTTGAAACATATTATTGATTATCACTTACACTCCATTGTAACATAAATATCCAGGTTGCACACTTACAATAAAGTCACCTTTTCATCATACAAAACAGTTTGTAGATAGTAACAAGGCAAGTGTCACTCATGCACCAAACAAGTGTTCATCTTTAAAGACAAGTCTCACCTCCTTCTCTCTCATTTAGGCCGAAACCTAAGGGGTGCCTTAACCATATTTTCAGCACATGTTCAAGCATGCATTCACATTCAAGATTCATCCCAACGAATCTTACTAACAACTTCATAAAACTCCTATCTTTCACATGTATGCTTTTCTTAGATCTTCCAAATTTCAAACAAGAATCAATCTTGCCTAAACTCACTTAGTTGCACCTTAAATCATCTCATGACAGCCTTGTAACTTAATGCATGTAATAAAAGGTTCCATCTTTGAGAGAATAAGCCACATGCAATGCATTGCTCTTAAGGAATCTCTAAGATATAGTCTTAAACTTAGGATGTTCAACTAAAGATCATATCTTAAGAACCTCTAATCATTCAAGTCACTAACTCTTTAAGTAAATCATGAGAGATTAGTGTATAGTTGCTTCTTCAAGCTAAAGTTCTTGTCTTAGCTTGGTTGTGGAATGAGTTGAGTTAGAATCCTCCTCTTCCTTCCTTGAGCATACGGTTTTGAAGGAGAATGGGAGGAAAAGATTAGTCTTTATTCAATAATGAAAGTAGGATGTATTCGAGGTTAGAACATCTTACCCAAATGAGATTTGAGTGGAGATTCAAGCACCTCAAGATGTCACCCCCTAAGAAAGTTGATGGCTCTCACCTATTTGAACCATGGAGGCCACGGTTTTGGTATGAAGAACAAGAGTTCATGTGAGCCTCATTCTTCACCAACATAAGAATTTACTTGAGAAATTTTGGAACAAGACTTACCTAGATGTCTTCTTGAGTCTTGGAGATGAAGATTGAGTTGGATTCTTAGCCTTCAAGAGGAAGGGCCGAAATATTTGTTGGTGTATGGAGGGAGATGCAAGTTTGGTCTTAAGTGTTTGCTAGGGCTTCCTTGATGATATGTTCTAGATGGAATGTAGTGGGTTTAGTCTTGCAAAATTTTTTTATAAAAACAAAGGTGGTAAGGAGGGAGGGCAACCGGCGGTAGGGAGTCCAAATGGAGGGACAAGATTTTATGAAAAGTTGGGAAAAGGGAGTGTTGGGAGTTGTAGTGTGTAAGAGCATGTCTTGCATGCTTCCTTTCTTTATTATTTCTTTCTTGCATGCATGACTTTTTATTTATTATTTGGTTAATTTAAGATTTATGTTGGTTATTTGTGGTGGCTTCTAGAAGCCTTGAGAAGGCTTGGCCGAATGGGGGGGGGGGGGGTTTCTTGGGCAATTGGGTATTTCTTGTACTTAATAAATCATGTGTTTTATTGTTTTCTTTATTTTATTGTTTTCCCATGTCAACCTATATTGTCTTCCTTATTTTATTCTATTCCAAGTTTAACATATATATATGTAGTAGGATGTACAATGTGCATGTTACCTAGAACATATACTAATGTACATGTATCCGCATATATACACATATATACACACATATATGTACATTATACCTATACATATATATATCTTTCTATGTACACGCATGTATGTACCTATACATTTCATACACACATATCCTATACACGCACATACATATATATATTGGTATGTATTGTTCATATAACTATATATTTCATGTATAACTTTCTTGAAGTCCCCTTAATTAATTATTTAGTATCATCTCAAAAGTATTTAAGTAAAAAGGGTTAAGTTGACTTAAGTAACGTGCACTTAAGGAAATCAACGCTTTTATTCTGTCACTTAATCATAGTTTCAAGTACATGGTCGTTGGGGTAAGACATCCTCCCCCCTTATCATAAGTTTCGTCCTCGAAACTTCAGAACTAGTCAAAAAGATATGGATATCTACTCCTCATGTCTTCCTCCGTTTCTCATGTAGCTTCTGCCTCTGAATGATGCTTCAATTGTACCTTCACCATGGGTATGGTTCTCTTTCTTAAGGCTTTCTCCTTCCGATCAACGACCCTTATAGGTTCCTCTTCATAAGATACATCTTTTCCAACCTTCAACTGTTGATCTTCAAGGATGTGGCTAGGATCGTATACATATCGGCGAAGTTGAGAAACATGGAATACATCATGCAACTGAGGAAGAGATGGTGGCAACGTCAAGCGGTACGCAACTTCGCCCACTCTCTCAAGTATCTCATACGGTCCAACGAATCTTGGGCTTAGCTTTCCTTTGATGCCGAATCTTTTAACTCCTTTGGTCGGAGAAACCTTTAGAAAAACTTTTTCTCCTTCTTGAAACTCCAAAGGTCTCCTTCTTTCGTCTGCCCATATCTTAGTCCTGTTAGTGCTGCTTTTAGTCTTTGTTGGACCAACTTTACCTTTTCTCGTGTTTGCTCGACAATGTCGGGTCCCGCATAGATTTTATCTCCAATCTCGTCCCAATAGAGTGGGGATCGACATTTTCGTCCATACAACGCTTCATATGGTGCCATCCCGATAGATCTGTGGAAGCTATTATTGTAAGAAAACTCAACGAGCTTAAGACTTTTATCCCAGCTTCCTCCAAAATCAAGAATGCAAGCGCGAAGCATATCTTCAAGGGTTTGGATTGTTCTTTCTGATTGTCCATCTGTTTGAGGATGAAATGCGGAACTCATTCTAATCTCTGTGCCCATTGCCTTTTGGAAGGCTGTCCAAAATCTCAAAGTAAATCGGGGGTCGCAGTCGCATACAATACTTATGGGCACTCCTTGCAAACAAACGATATGGTCAATATACATAGAGGCCAACTTCTCCATGGATGCCTTAATCGTCATAGCCAAAAAGTGAGCAGACTTAGTCAAATGATCCACAATGACCCATATTGCATCATTGTCATACTTAGTCTTGAGTAGGTCAGTCACAAAGTCCATGGTGACGTGGTCCCATTTCCATTCCGGCACTTCGAAGGGTTGTAATAATCCAGCGGGTCTTTGGTGCTCGGCTTTCACACTTTAGCAGATCAAACATCGCTTAACAAATTCTGCTATTTAATTCTTCATACCGGGCCACCAAAACTTTTGCTTGAGATCTTGATACATCTTATTAGCTCCAGGATGTATAGATAATCGAGAATTATGAGCTTCCATCAAAACTTCATCTTTAATTTCTTTGTTTTCGGGGACACATAACCATCCTGGATACCATAAACTGCCATCACTGCGAACCTCAAAGTCATCTCGCGGCTTATCTTTCATCCTTTCCTTGACTTTTCTTAAGGCTTCATCAATCCCTTGAGTCTCTTTGATCTTATCAATCAATGAAGGGACAAGAACTAACTTGGCGAGAACTTCGTCGACTGAGTCAACTTCTTCTAGGCCAAATTCTTCCATGTCTCGCTGAAGAGGTGGTTGTCATGGGTGACTTGTTTTTCAACTTAAGGTATCAGTGACTTTGTTAGCTTTTCCCGGATGATACTGAATGGAGAGATCGTAATCTTTAATCAATTCCAACCATCTACGCTGCCGCATATTGAGCTCTTTCTGGGTAAACAGGTACTTTAGGCTCTTGTGGTCTGTCTAGATCTCGCACTTCTCAGCATACAAGTAGTGCCTCCATATCTTCAATGCGAAAACCACTGCGGCAAGTTCAAGATCGTGGACAGAATAGTTTTGCTCAAATGGTTTCAACTGTCAGGATGCATAAGCTATCACTTTGTCATTCTGCATAAGAACACATCCGAGACCATTCTTCGAAGCATCACTGTACACTACGTATTTCTCACCAGGAGTGGGCTGAGCTAGGATAGGAGCTTATGTCAGCTTTGCTTTCAGCTCCGAGAAACTCTTTTCACAGTCGGCACTCCACTCAAACTTGGTCTTCTTTTGGGTCAATCTGGTGAGGGGAACAGCTATCCTCGAGAATCCTTCAACAAAATTTCTGTAATATCCAGCTAGTCCGAGAAAACTTCTCACTTCAGTAACATTTGTTGGCCTGGGCCATTCTGTGATAGCTTCAATTTTCTTGGGATCTACTGAAATCCCATCTTCTGAAATAACATGACCAAGGAAGGATACACTTCGCAGCCAAAACTCGTATTTGCTAAACTTGGCATATAACTGTCTTGCTCTTAGAATATTCAGGACGGTCCTCAAATGGGCTACGTGAGTCTCTTCGTCGGGTGAATAAATCAACATGTCGTCTATGAAGACCACTACGAATTTGTCCAACTGTTCTTGAAAGATTTGATTCATGAGATCCATAAAGGTGGTATGGTCATTGGTCAAACCAAAAGGCATGACTAAGAATTCATAGTGTCCATAGCGGGTTCTGAAAGCAGTCTTAGGGACATCTTCCGCCTTAATCTTCAATCGAAAGTATCCAGATCATAGGTCAATCTTACTAAAAATTCGGGATCCCTGTATTAAAATACTTTAGATAGGGTTTCGAAGGATTTAAATCTTAATCAAGTTAAAACTTATGAGTTACTTACCCTGAGCTGGTCGAATAAGTCGTCAATCCGGGGCAATGGGTACTTGTTCTTTATGGTGATTTTGTTGAGCTCCCGGTAATCGATGCATAAGCGCATACTTCCATCTCTTTTTCACTAATAGCACCGGAGCACCCCAAGGTGAAACACTGGGGCGAATAAGTTTCTTTTCTAACAGTTCGTGTTACTGTTCCTTTAGCTCCTTTAGTTCTGCAGGTTCCATGCGATAAGGAGCTTTCGATATAGGTTCAGCTCCTGGAGCAATGTTTATTTCGAAAGCAATCTCGCGATCAGGAGGTAGTCCAGGCAGGTCATTAGGAAATACATCAGGGTATTCATTAACAATTGGAACTTGTGCAAGAGTAGGGCTCTCTTGTTCAGCACTTAGAACATAAAGCGAGAATCCTTCATGACCTTTCCTTAATGCTCGGCTGGCACGAGCTGCGTTAACAAAGACTTTCTTGGATGGTTTCTTTAACTTAGTTCCTCCTTGGAATGATATTTCCTCTTGGGTCGGGTTCTTAATTATAACTTGCCTACTGCGGCAGTCAATGTGGGCGTGATTTCTAGAGAGCCAATCCATTCCGAGTATTACGTCGAAATCACTCATAGATATGGGGATCAAATTTGCCTCAAACAGCTGATCATTAAACTCGAGTGCACAGTTCTTGAAGATGTGATGAGAAACAAGCACCTGGTCACCATCTGCCTGTACTCTATAGGGTGATTCTAGTTTGACTGGATTATGGTCGAGATTCTTAGCAAACTTCCTTGAAATAAATGAGTGGCTGGCGCCACTGTCGAACAACGCATTTGTGGGTATGCTACACACTAAGATAGTTCCTGAACCATGCACATTTTGCTAAGCAATAATAGGTATGTATAAGTAAAACATACTGAAGACATAAAATTTTTTAAATCTTACCAGTCACTACGTCAACAGTCTCTTCAAAATCAGCATCTGTCATGGCGTGCACTCTTGCATTTGCTCGGGGCCGTTGGTTCTTGGGCTGCTGTTGTTGCTGCGCTCCTCTTTCTGGACAATCTTTAATCAGGTGACCATCCTTGCCGCATCCAAAATATTTACCCGTCTTCCATCTACACTCGCCTATATGCCTCTTCGGGCACTGATGGCATACTGGTATCGCTGGCTGCTGAAATGGAGTCTGATTCTTCTGCTGATTATTTTGGGATTGCTGGCAGCGCTGATTCTACCCTTGATTTTGTCCCTGTCGAACTGACCCTTTGAAATTCTTTTTAGCCACCTTTCTGTACTTCTCATTTCCGTTCCCTTGTCTTTCTCGTTTTTGTCCCACATCACCTCGTCGTATAATGTCTCTCTCAATCCGATAACATGCGTCTAAGAGTGCTCCAAAATTGGTAGGATTTGCATTCACTAACCACGTCCTGATTCTTGGATTCAGGCCTCTTTCAAATTTCAGCATTTTTGTTTCTTCGTCATTCATGGTGACAGGCTAAAACCTTCCTAGTGCAATGAGCTTATTTGCGTACTCAGCTACTGTCATGTCTGGCTCTTGCTTCAGAGATTCAAACTCATGCCTCTTTTGCAGCTTGACCAATGGAGGGATATAAAACTTGTGAAATTCTTGCAAAAATCTTTCCTAGACAATCGGTCTGGGCAAAGGTTGCAGATTCGTCTTCCACTATTGATTTGCTTCACTGATCAAGAAAGGTCTGATGGCTTGAGCTTTCATCTCTTCTGGGGCTTGAATTAACTCAAAGCAGTTTTCAACTTCATCTAACCACTTTTCCGCGGTATCTGAGTCTGGCTTTCCCTCAAAAGGTGGCACATCAGCCCTCTTGAGCTTCTCGAAGTAATACTGGCCATCTCTTATCGGCTGGTGTGGATGAGGGGAGCGTTCTGATGAATTAAACCTTGCCCTATCTGCGTGACAACCTAGCAGAAAGCATGAAAAGTAATCATGTCGGGGATGACTGGAGGAATAGGTGCCTGCGGTGTTGGTGGTGAATTATTCTGCCCAGGAGGATACTGGTCCGGCTGGGGTGGCGACGGGGCCTGAGCTGGTGGTGGAGGGATGGGCTCCTGAGCAGGTGGTTGTGCTCTCGGAGGTCTGCCACGTGGTCTCTGTTAGGAAATCAAATGAGATCACTACAAAACACGCAGCGGAAAAACAAAACTTGATCTCCGATTTCCTACCAAGGATCCATGTTGTTCGTTTAATTTGACAAAAGAAATCAAAAATTACCTCCGTAGATTCGAAATATGCAGATGGAAGAGGTGCGAAATCACGAAAACCCTCTGTCAGTATCCACATGAACGCTTCTGCCCGGAGTGCTAGCTCTTCAAATGGCGCGGCTGAAGAACTCGGTTTTTCACAAAAAACAATTCTAGGGTTTCGTTTTCTGTTGGTTTTCGTTTGTCTTCTCTATACGAGATACACAGATATATATACACATATATGGACATCAAAACCGAGTCCCAATCGGATTAGTTGATGCCAATCAAAATCCATATCAAATATGGATTCTATCAGGATATCCAAAATCCATAACAGATACGGGTTCTCTTATTATTATCCGATAATGCACATATATATATATAATCACCAAAAAAAACAAAAATCATAATAACGATAATTAATATCCAATATTAATATTATTAATATTAAAAGCGATAATAATAATAATAATAATTAATATCCCATATTAATATTATTAATATTATTAATCTCAGCCATACGCATTCTTGTGTGTGACCCGATAGGCCCATATTAATTGGTAGTTGATTAAATCTCTATTAAACCAACAAGTCGTAATTGGCCTCTAGCAAGGCATTACGACTACCCATTTAAAACGAGTACAATCCAATTAGCCTAATAATAGCACATACATTAATCCCTCTGTCACACGATATCTAGTTTGAACATAAGTCAGGGTCAGCGTCATACTTATATTGTTCAAACATATGATTACTCGATCTCTAAGTAGACTGATAAAAAAAATAATATTGATCACACTATCAATTCATTTGAGCACGGCCATCCATTTCACAGTCTCACTAATCGAGGGCCCAAAGATATCTCTCTCAAAAGAGAGGGACATATTTTATCTTGATTGTTCAATATCCTCTACATAATTTCTATCACATCCAATCATGACCTTAATTATTATCCAGTTACGGATAACGTTTGATCATGTCAAAATATAATAGTCCTTATGTTGGAAACTATGACAATCTCAAGTCAAAGGATTAAAACATGACTATCATGAGATTTACTTATGACGCTAATCCATGTAGTAATCTCATGATGGGTCTATCCAATACACTGTTCTCTAGCAAGTATCTATGAGATTGATTCGTATCACCATACACATAATCATCTCATGATTATCAAATCAAAACTCATACTGATTATAAATTATTTTATCTCTATAACAATAATGAATCAGGGACATATATCAAAATTGTGTAACATACTAACCAACAATAATGATAATAAAACCTCTTTTATTAATAATAAATGTATAACATAAATATCCAAATCATGGCCTAGGGCACATAACTAACAGTCTCACCATCTGCACTATGGGGTTTAATATTTGTTCAGAATCTCGGAATAAAACTAATTCATTTTGACTAAGGACCATAATTTGAAAATTTAAATAAGGGAAGGGCATATCTTCCGTTATAGGCCTAGCTTACATAAATCAGGATGAATTATTAAGTTGCATCCTAGACCCGGTCTAAGTGGTTCTAGTCTAAGGCCATCACTCATCTAAGATCATGACTTAGGCCTAAGATCAAACTTAGATTGCTAAGATCGTAACTTATTTCTACGTTCTGCTCGAAATCTAGAGCCCGGGCTCTGATACCACCTGTAGCGCCCCGCACCTGGACCTCGTTCAAATACGGTGCACCCTCCGTACTTCACTAGGGAGAGTACAAAGCGTCATGCATAACATGCAAAAATACATAACATAAGCCATGGACTCTTATGCTAACATTAACATGGCAGTAAAAATTAGGAAGAATTAAAACTTTTCAAAATAAACATGCATTACGAAATACTAAGTCCCCAAAAGTAGCATTCCCACAAAATAACATAACCGAAATTAAGAAAGATCAAACATTGTTCATAATACAACGTCTTGGCTGCACAAAAGTCCATAAGCTTTGCTCCCTTCAGATTTCCTTACCTATGGATACGGTACCCTCGGTTCATCCTCGATCCACTCTATCTTAGAATTATCTGTCTCTGAGAAAAAATAAAACTGTGAGTGATAAAAATCACCCAGGAAGAATACAATAAACTACCATGAAATACAGAAAGAATTATGACAAGAATGTAATAACCCAAAGACCTCAAATAATAACTCATACCTGATCTTCATTCCTTAATTGGCTTGATGATATAGCCTAAGTCTAAATTTAGATAGACTATACCAATAATGTCTTAATAGTCATTAGCCGTACATATAACATGTTAACGGCTCATGGATTATGCAAAATGCAATGCATGATGTCATGCCGTGTCAAAACATCCTTTTGGTCCCATAAATAACATGTCATAAAAACAGAGTGTCAGATCAATTAACCCCAGATCTGAGCAGGTCCAGAACATGTGTCAGATCAATTAACCCCGGATCTGAACGGGTCCAGAACATGTATCAGATCAATTACCCGAGATCTGAGCGGGTCCAGAACATGTATCAGATCAATTAACCCCGGATCTGAGCGGGTCCAGAACATGTAACAGACCAATTAATCCCGGGTCTGGAGTCGGGTAAGGCGCATGCTTAGCCGGCAAAGGAAATCATGAAACTTTCTTTAAAACATGGGACCATAAAAACTTTTAATGCATAGCGGAAAACATTTTTGCTTGAAAGACTTGCTTGCATAAAATTCATAAAATCAAATTCATATGGCATATGGACATGCATGATACATGGAATGATATGCAATGCAAGTCATGACGTGAATGATCGTAACCATTTCTCATAACTTGTCACAAACATGATTTTGGAACTAAGAATTTCCAGATTTCCTATTTTATGTTTATAGGCGGCTAACTAGGCTTAAGAGACCTTAAAATCTTCATTATTTAGATCAGTACCTGAAAAACACCATAAGGCTTAACCCTTAAAAGCCCAAACCGTATATAGAGGTCCATATCCTCCAAATTGAGCCTTCTTAAATTAATCCTCTGTTCAGCCCAATTTTCAGTTTTAGTACATCCACTTTATATTCGTAATTACCCATCAAAACGTTAAAGCCAACCGGATTAATTTACATGGTTTTACTCCTTTATGTCTTAAGTGATTACGATAAAATTTCCAGATCAATCTAACGACTTTAAAGGGTCCATTTACTCCTTTTTATGAAATGGGTCATATGCTGAAACTTAGCTGACCCATTCTACTAAAAATTCACTTGTGGCAAAACCATAATTTCTTTTTCCGAAATTACAACTCACACAAGTCCTAAACACTTAAGTCTAACATCCTACCGAAAACTAGCCCATTTGCATGTTCCTAAGAATCATTTTTGAGTCCATTAACTCGTTACATAATTTCTGCTCTGTTCCAGTAAGTTAAATTGAGCAGTGTTACTAATTAAATCATTAAAAATAATCTACAACTTGTTTTATCAAAATTCCAGCTTGACTACTCACTGCACGCCTAGGATTGTTATCATGCCAAAAATCAGATTTATTGAAGGTCTACAAGGTCCTCTTTTAATCCGTTAAAGTCAGTGCTCAATTCTGCCCAGCTCCAGAATTTTTAACTTGAGCAGTTTTACCGCGTCATTTCTTAAAAATAATCCGTAGCTGGTTTTAATGAAATTCCAACTCTCACTTGTGCTACACTCATGAGGATAACTTTGTCCCAAAAATCAGCCTCATTGAGGGTCTGTAAGGTCCGTTTCCAGGCCATTGAACACGTTATCTCATTCTGCCCTGTTCCAGTAGTTTGTTATTTTGTCATCTATCCAAGTCGAATGTCCATCATTCATCTTATTCGTATGAAACATATTATTGATTATCACTTACACTCCATTGTAACATAAATATCCAGGTTGTACACTTACAATAAAGTCACCTTTTCATCATACAAAACAGTTTGTAGATAGTAACAAGGCAAGTGTCACTCATGCACCAAACAAGTGTTCATCTTTAAAGACAAGTCTCACCTCCTTCTCTCTCCTTTAGGCCGAAACCTAGGGGGTGCCTTAACCATATTTTCAGCACATGTTCAAGCATTCATTCACATTCAAGATTCATCCCAACTAATCTTACTAACAACTTCATAAAACTCCTATCCTTCACATGTATGCTTTTCTTAGATCTTCCAAATTTCAAACAAGAATTAATCTTGCCTAAACTCACTTAGTTGCACCTTAAATCATCTCATGACAGCCTTGTAACTTAATGCATGTAATAAAAGATTCCATTTTTGAGATAATAAGCCACATGCAATGCATTGCTCTTAAGGAATCTTTAAGATATAGTCTTAAACTTAGGATGTTCAACTAAAGATCATATCTTAGGAACCTCTAATCATTCAAGTCACTAACTCTTTAAGTAAATCATGAGAGATTAGTGTATAGTTGCCTCTTCAAGCTAAAGTTCTTGTCTTAGCTTGGTTGTGGAATTAGTTGAGTTGGAATCCTCTTCTTCCTTCCTTGAGCATACGGTTTTGAAGGAGAATGGGAGGAAAAGATTAGTCTTTATTCAATAATGAAAGTAGGATGTATTCGAGGTTAGAAAATCTTACCAAAATGAGATTTGAGTGGAAATTCAAGCACCTCAAGATGTCACCACCTAAGAAAGTTGATGGCTTTCACCTATGTGAACCATGGAGCCACGGTTTTGGTATGAAGAACAAGAGTTCATGTGAGCCTCATTCTTCACCAACATAAGAATTTACTTGAGGAAGTTTGGAACAAGACTTACCTATATGTCTTCTTGAGTCTTGGAGATGAAAATTGAGTTGGATTCTTAGCCTTCAAGAGGAAGGGCCGAAATATTTGTTGGTGTATGGAGGGAGATGCAAGTTTGGTCTTAAGTGTTTTCTAGGGCTTCCTTGATGATATGTTCTAGATGGAATGTAGTGGGTTTAGTCTTGAAAATTTTTTTTAAAAAAACAAAGGTGGTAAGGAGGGAGTGAAACCGGCGGTGGGGAGTCCAAATGGAGGGACAAGGCTTTATGAAAAGTTGGGAAAATGGAGTGTTGGGAGTTGTAGTGTGTAAGAGCATGTCTTGCATGCTTCCTTTCTTTATCATTTCTTTCTTGCATGCATGACTTTTTATTTATTATTTGGTTAATTTAAGATTTATGTTGGTTATTTGTGGCGGCTTCTAGAAGCCTTGCGAAGGCTTGGCCGAATGGGGGGGGGGCTTTCTTGGGCAATTGGGTATTTCTTGTACTTAATAATTCGTGTGTTTTATTGTTTTCCCATGTAAACTTATATTGTCTTCCTTATGTTATTCTATTCCAAGTTTAACATATATATATGTAGTAGGATGTACAATGTGCATGTTACCTAGAACATATACTAATGTACATGTATCCGCATATATACAAATATATACACGCCTATATGTACATTATACCTATACATATATATATCTTTCTATGTACACGCATGTATGTACCTATACATTTCAAACACACATATCCTATACATGCACATACCTATATATATTGGTATGTATTGTTCATATAACTATATATTTCATGTATAACTTTCTTTAAGTCCCCTTAATTAATTATTTAGTATCATCTCAAAAGTATTTAAGTAAAAAGGGTTAAGTTGACTTAAGTAACATGCACTTAAGGAAATCAACGCTTTTATTCCGTCACTTAATCATAGTTTCAAGTACATGGTCGTTGGGGTACGACAATGTACCTACAAGAACTCAAAATGCCCTTTTGCCATTTTTGGTAAGTTGTAGAAACTTTCAAGGCACATTAGTGACAATCAAAAAAAGTAATAAAACCACAATAATCATGTATGAAACATATACAAATGAAAACAATCATTTTATCACATTTTAGACAAAATTTTTCAAAACCCTAGGGACATCGATCGATCGATGTATCTCTGAATGAGAGATCGATGTCTCACAGTGAGGTCTTGGTTTTGAATCTGTCTTACATCAATCGGTCGATGTGAGAGATCAATCAATCGATATGTCTCAGGTTTAGAGATCGATGTCTCACAGTAAGGTTTTGGTTTTCCTATGCCTTACATAGTTCGATAAATGTGAGGGATTGATGTACATCAATCAATCAAAATGCACAAACCTGAGATATCGATATCATTTTTCTTCACTTATTCAACTTTTTATCATTTATAACACCATGTGTGACATTTTTATAATATGTAACACTTAAAATCATAGTTTTCGGTATTGTCCAAACATATTTTTCAACATTCTCCTCCTTTTGGATGATTTTCAAGAAAACTCTATATGATTTTAATGTCACAAATTTTTACCAATTGTTATCACATATTTACTAATTCTATACCAATTGTTTTGAAAAACTCACCAATTCTATACCAATTGTTTTCAAATTCTTTTTAGATACATGTTTCTAATATATGTGCTTCCGGTCAACTTATACTCTCCTCCTTAACCTATGCTCTGAGCCAATTGAACGCCAATGAAAACTTATACCAATTGAACTTAACTTATTATTCAACCTTAAAATCAAGACTTAAAATCTAAGATCATGTTTTTATTCTCCCCCTTTGTTTAGCAAATCATCCAAAAGATAGAATTATGCGATTGTATCGTAGGTCATCATACCTAACTTTGCTTGTAAAGTTTCAAAAATTTCTCGACTAAGGGGTTTGATGAAAATGTCAGAAACATGATGATCAGTTCTTACATGATTTGTGACTATACCCTCATTTTAAACATGGCCACAAAGAAAATGGTATCTAACTTCATGTGCATGGCCTTAAAATGAAGTACTAAATTCTGAGAAAGATTGATCGCACTCGTGCTATTGCAGAATATTGGAATCTTATTCATTTTAATGCCAAAATCACTAAGTTGTTGTCTTAGCCAAAGTATTTGGATAGTGCATAAGCTTAAAGCTATATACTCGGCTTCGGTGGTAGAGAGAGCTACGCTAGCTTGTTTCTTGGAAAACCACGAAATCAAGTTAGTTCATATAAATTGTCAAGTCACACTTGTGGATTTTTTATCTGTCTTACAACCACCATAATCAGCATCATCAAATGCATATAATTCCAACTTAGAGCTTCTATCATACCAAAGTCCTAAATGAGGTGTGTTTTTAAGATTTCTAAATATCTTTTTCACCGCATTATAATGTAATACCTTAGGACAAGATTGAAACCTAGCACAAATACACACACTAAATATTATATCAGGTCTTGATGCTGTTAAATACAACAATAATCCAATCATGGACCTACATAGTGTGTCGTCAAAAGTTTTTCCATTTTCATCCTTGTCTAGTTTTGTAATAATACTCATGTGGGTAGTTGAAGGTTTCAACCCTTCAAATCTTAACTTCTTAATCATATCATTAACATACTTAAGTTGGATAATATGGATTGCTTGAGATGTTTGTTTGATTTTCAGTCCTAAGAAGTAATTCAACTCTCCTACCAAAGACATCTCAAATTCAGACTTAATACATTCTTTAAAGTCCTTTACTAAGGTAGAGTTGGTTGAACCAAAAATAATGTCGTCTGCATATATTTGGAATATTGATAAATCATCATCCTTTCTTTTAAGAAAAATTGTGTTGTCTATGCCGCCTTTTGATAATTATTTGCAATAAGAAAGTTTACAAACCTATCATGCCAAGCTCTTGGAGCTTGTTTTAAACCATATAAAGCTTTCTTGAGCTTGTATACATGATTAGGATTCTTTGGATCTTTGAATCCAGGGGGTTGTTTGACAAAAACCTCTTCTTGGATGTATCCATTTAAGAATGCACTTTTAACATCCATTTGGAAGAGTTTGATGTTGCTTAGACTTGCCTTATCAAGTAATAATTTAATTGCTTCTACTCGTGCAACAGGGGCAAATGTTTCTTTATAATCTATTCATTCTTGTTGATTATAACCTTGTGCGGTCATGTGATTTAACCTTGTTCATCTATTTTATTCCTAAACACCCGTTTTGTACCTATCATGGATTTATTTTCAGGTTTATGAACTAAATCCCACACGATGTTTCGGGTAAATTGATTTAATTCCTCATGCATGGCATATATCCATGATATATCACCTAAGGCTTTCTTAACATTCTTAGGTTCTAAGTGTGATATTAAGATATACCCTTCGGCTTGACTTATATTCCTACATGTCCTTACCCCATCACTCGATCCCCAATAATCAATTAGGATGTTTATGTTTGTCTTTTATGTGCCACCAATTCCTAGGTTGACTAGGTTCACTTTCATCTTGTTCAAATGTTTCATTAGTGCGAACATTATCATATACAATTGAAATATCTTGTAAGTTAGATGAATTATCTTCCAATTGCAAAATTTCTTGATTTCCCTCAGCTAAAGGTTCTTGCATTTTTTGTTTAGGGGGAAGTTGGTTCTAGATGATCACATACAGGCTCAAGTAATAAATTATCAACATCAAACACATTTTCAACATTATTCTCTTATTTATTTTGAGCTTTATCACTTCCTTCAAAATATGCATTCTCATTTAATTTCATATGTATGGTTTCAATTATTTTTCTAGATACAGGATTATAACACTTATATGATCTTGAGTTAGTTGAATATCCAATAAATGTACATTTAATAGACTTTTGTTCAAACTTATCTGGATTGTCTTTAGTATTAAGTATAGAACATTGACATCCAAATACTCTTAGATAATCTATCTTAGGTTGTCTATTGTTCAACAACTTATAAGGTGTTTTATTCATTTATTTCTAATAGAAATCCTATTAATTATGTAACATGCACAACCCCAAAAAGATAAAGGAACATCTACTCGACCCATCATAGATCGAACCATATCTAATAAAGTTCGGTTTCTCCTTTCAGAAACACCATTCCATTGTGGAGTTCCTGGAGGTGTCAACTGTGAAACGATTCCACAATTTCTTAGATGTTGGTCAAATTCTTGGCTCAAATATTCGCCACCTCGATCTGATCGAAGCGTTTTAATTGTCTTACCAAGTTGATTTTGTACTTCATTTTGAAAAGTTCTAAACATTTCAAAAGACTCATGCTTATGTTTCATTAGGTAGACATAGCCATACCTACTGAAATCATCAGTAAAAGTAATGAAATACTTAAATCCTCCTCTGGCACTAATGCTGATTGGGCCGCATACATCTGTATGTACCAAGCCTAATAAGTCATTAGCCCTTTCACTATTTCCAGTAAAGGGGTCTTTGTCATCTTTCCAAGCAAACAAGACTCTCAATTTTCAAATGATTCAAAATCAAATGAATCTAATAATCCATCTTGATGGAGTTTAGATACGCGCTTCTCATTTATATGGCTAAGGCGACAATGCCATAAATATGCAGGGTTTAATTCATTTGGCTTAGTTCTCTATGAAGATATGTTATAAATATTACCGTCATTGGAATCATCAAGGTTAAGGACATAAATGCCATTATAACTACTTGCAATACAATAAACCAAGTCATTTTTATCAAAAATAGAACACTTCTTATTTTTAATTAAAAATGAATAACCTTCATCATCCAAAACAGACACTGAAATAAGATTCCTACTCATAGTAGGAACATAAAAGCAATTGTTTAAAACAAACAAAAGCCCATTGGGCAAGACAAGCTCATAGGTCCCTACAGCTATAGCAGCAACTCTTGCTCTATTGCCAACACGTAGGTCCACTTCGCCCTTCTTCAGCATCCTACTCCTTTTGAGCCCCTGCATATTTGTACAAATATGAGATCCACACCCAGTATCTAATACCCAGGAAGAAGAAGTAGATAAATTAATTTCTATAACATAAATACCTGAAGATGTAGTCGTACTACCCTTCAGCTTCTTCAACTCTTCCAAGTAAACGTCACAATTTCTTTTCCAATGCCCAGGCTTGTTGCAATGGAAACAAGTTCCTTCGTTAGGAACTTTTGCCTTGGGACCAGGTTTCGGTTTAGCTTGACCCTTGGACCCTTTCGCAACCTTCGCACCTTTAGGCTTACCCTTGCCTTTACCTTTCCTTTTCATAGGCTTGATATTGACACTCAATACTTGGGTAGGCCTTTTGATATTCGCCTCAGTAGTTCTGAGCATACCGTGTAGCTCAAGAATGGACTTTCCATATTATTCATATTGTAGTTCATAACGAACTGAGAAAAACTGCTAGGCAAAGAGTGTAGGATCAAATCCGTGGCGAGTTCCAAACTCAGGGGATATTTAAGTCTTGCAAGGTGATCTATATAGCATTTCATCTTTAAAACATGAGCGCTAACAGATTCACCTTCAGACATCTTACAGTCAAAAAGTGCAACAGCGGTGTCAAACCTATCCTGCCTGGCCTGTTGTTGGAATGCTTGTTTGAGATGCACACTCATCTCATAAGCCTCTAAGTGTTCCAGGTCTTTCTGAAGTCTTGGACACATAGTTGCCAACATTAGACATCCTATGTCATTAGAATCTTCCACATGCTTCTTATACATGTTCTTAATAGCAACAGAAGCATCAGCAGAGGGGGTTCAGGGACAGGGTCATCGAGCACGTAGGACTTCTTTTCTTGCTTGAGAACGATTCCCATGTTTCGAAACCAATCAACAAAATTAGTCACACATTCTTTTAATTTTTCCTTCTCAAGGATTGATCGCAGCGATAAGGTGGAATGGTTATTAGCAGCCATTTATGATCTACAAAATATGTAAAGTAACACTTTATTAATAATGAGGTTAAAATTTATAAAACTCCCACTAAAACATAACCCTCAAAAGAAATATTTTAGTGAGCTAAGATCCATATTTGACTTAATTCTAAACTCGGCTTTGGCATGACGCTTAAAATTAAGTTATTTAGGTAGGTAACTTCTTTACCAATTACATCTCATGTAACTCTTAGAATTTATGTAATAATGACATCATATATCATTGTATGTTAGATTCCATCTAATGCCTTGGGCCCAAAACCGTTTTGATAGCCCAATTAAGTCTAACCAATTTTAAACATATGAGTAGCACTATTACTCATCCTACGTAGCTAGGAATGTTTAAAGCACATTGCTTTGGCAATACCTACTTTAATACAATCCCAGTTTTAATAGGTGTTTAAGACATGGATGGCATCAAGACTTAAATTATTAATGAGGGTTCAACTTAGTTTATGTCTTGCATTGCATATCATTATATCGTAGCATCCTATATGCATATATAATATATCATCCACGCATCTCATACAAAATGATAAATATGTAAACGTGACATAGCATGGCCAAACTAAATATGATCTTCATGAGACCAAATGAAGAGCATAAAAGAAACCCTATGTGAAAGACTTCCTATTACAACATTTGCAATGATACATATCATCTACTCTTGAGCTCGTGCCTCCATCTCCATGGAATCCACTCGTCCTTGGTATGTGTCGCCATCACCACTTTTGTAGCTTGATTCTTCATTTATTACAATAATAAAGAAAAACCTAACTAGTTGTATAATTAAATACAACAAAAACTACAGCGGCACGCAGGCCATAATAACCCAAAACAGAAATATGACTAAGTCAATCACATAGGTCCTGAGGCCATGCTATGCACCATGCAAAGACATCAACAATTATAACAAATAAATATATATTGACATTCTTAATCTCACGGTAACGCACTATAGGGCGTACGCATACATATATTGACATTCTTAATGTCACCTTTTGCCAAACAGAAAGTATCAATCGCATTGATAATTTTCTTTTCGAAACCCTAACACAGACGTGTCAATCATATTAACGATCTTACTGTTTTGATTACGTGTAAACCCTTATAGAAGCATCGATCGAATCGATTGCTGTCATCCGCAAACCTTAAAACAAAAATCTTCATCCGAAACCAGAAATCAGAATCATCATCGAATTGATAATCTGTCTTTCGAAACATGAAAACAGAACCATCAATCGGTTGTTCATATCAATATAAACATAATCGTTTTTGATCATCTCATGAAAAACGAAAACTTTATATCACATATAACAATCTCGAATTATAACATCTGATGAAAATGAATTGAAAACATCAATCCGCTATCACCAGATGAGATTCGAATAAGGTTTTACACATATCGTGTGATTATATCTAATATAAACAAAATCAGTTTTGATCCTCACATGACAAACGATTACCGTCGTATACAAATCATCTCATGAAAACGAATTAAAAAACAACATTATTCTCTCATCATATGAAATCCGAATTACTGTTTTATACATATCATGCCATACGAAAAACAGTAAACACATAAGCATGATATAGTCGATTTAAACGAGACAACAAGTGGCTCTGATACTACTGTTAGGAAATCAAATGAGATCACTGCAAAACGCGCAGCGGAAAAACAAAACTTGATCTCCGATTTCCTACCAAGGATCCATGTTGTTCGTTTAATTCGACAAAAGAAATCAAAAATTACCTCCGTAGATTCGAAATCTGCAGATGGAAGAGGTGCGAAATCACGAACACCCTCTGTCGGTATCCACACGAACGCTTCCGTCCAGAGTGCTAGCTCTTCAAACGGCGCGGCTGAAGAACTCGGTTTTTCACAAAAAACGATTCTAGGGTTTTGTTTTCTGTTGGTTTTCATCTGTCTTCTATATACGAGATACACAGATATATATACACATATATGGACATCAAAATCCGAGTCCCAATCGGATTAGTTGATGTCAATCAAAATCCATATCAAATATGGATTCTATCAGGATATTCAAAATCCATATCAGATACGGATTCTCTCGTTATTATACGAAAATGCTTATATATATATATATAATCACCAAAAAAACGAAAATCATAATAATAATAATTAATATCCAATATAAATATTATTAATATTAAAAGCGATAATAATAATAATAATTAATATCCCATATTAATATTAGTAATATTATTAATCTCAGCCATACGCATTCTTGTGTGTGACTCGATAGGCCCATATTAATTGGTAGTTGATTAAATCTCTATTAAACCAACAAGTCGTAATTGGCCTCTAGCAAGGCATTACGACTACCCAATTAATACGAGTACAATCCAATTAGCCTAATAATAGCACATGCATTAATCCCTCTGTCACACAATATCTAGTTTGAACATAAGTCATGGTCAGGGTCATACTTATATTGTTCAAACATATGATTACTCGATCTCTAAGTAGACTGATAAAACAAATGATATTGATCACACTATCAATTCATTTGAGCACGGCCATGCATTTCATAGTCTCACTAATCGAGGGGCCCAAAGATATCTCTCTCAAAAGAGAGGAACAAATTCTATCTTGATTGTTTAGTATCCTCTACATAATTTCTATCACATCCAATCATGACCTTCATTATTATCCAGTTACGGATAACGTTTGATCATGTCAAAATATAATAGTCCTTATGTTGGAAACTATGACAATCTCAAGTCAAAGGATTAAAACATGACTATCATGAGATTTACTTATGATGCTAATCCTTGTAGTAATCTCATGATGGGTCTATCCAATACACTGTTCTCTAGCAAGTATCTATGAGATTGATTCGTATCACCATACACATAATCATCTCATGATTATCAAATCAATACTCATACTGATTATAAATTATTTTATCTCTATAACAATAATGAATCAGGGACATATATCAACGTTGTGTAACATACTAACCAACAATAATGATAATAAAACCTCTTTTATTAATAATAAATGTATAACATAAATATCCGAATCATGGCCTAGGGCACATAACTAACAATCTCCCACTTGCACTAGGCCTAGTCAATGGATCCGCTATGTTATCCTTTGTGTCAACTTTGCATATCTTGACATCTCCTCTACCGATGATGTCTCGAATGAGATGGTACCGCCTGAGTATAGGTTTAGATCTCTGATGAGACCTAGGCTCTTTTGCTTGTGCGATGGCGCCATTGTTGTCACAATAAATGTCCACAGGATTTGCAATGCTAGGTACTACTCCTAGCTCAGTGATGAACTTCTTCAACTAAACTGCTTCTTTAGCTGCATCTGATGCTGCTATATACTCAGCCTCTGTTGTAGAATCAACCACAGTGGTTTGTTTTGAACTCTTCCAACTAATAGCTCCACCATTCAATGTGAATACAAAACCAGACTGCGATCTGAAATCATCTATGTTGGTTTTGAAACTAGCATCTGTGTAACCATTTACAACTAATTCGTCATCCAAACCTCCATAAACCAAGAATACATCTTTAGTCCTTCTGAGGTACTTAAAAATATTCTTGACAGCTGTCCAGTGACCTTCACTGGGGTCAGCTTGATATCTACTTGTTGTGCTCAATGGATATGAGACATCTGGTCTAGTACATAACATGGCATACATGATTGATCCTATAGCAGAAGCATAAGGAATTTTATTCATTCGATGTCGCTCATCAGATGTCTAAGGACATTGATTCTTGCTAAGATGAATGCCATGAGAAATAGGCAGGAATCCTTTCTTGGACTCTTGCATGTTGAACCTGTTCAACATTTTATCTATGTATGTACTTTCACTCAAGCCTATTATCCTTTTAGATCTATCTCTATAGATCTTGATACCAAGGATATAGGTAGCCTCACCCAAGTCTTTCATTGAGAATGAATTCCCTAACCAAGCCTTAACGTTTTGCAAGGTGGGGATATCATTTCCAATAAGCAATATGTCATCCACATATAAGACCAGAAACACTACTGCACTCCCACTAACCATCTTGTAAACACAAGGTTCATCTTCATTCTTGATGAAACCAAAGTTCTTAACTGTTTCATCAAAACGAAGATTCCAGCTTCGAGATGCTTGCTTCAATCCATAGATAGACCTTTGAAGCTTGCAAACCTTCTTTGAATTCTCAGGATTTACAAAACCCTCAGGTTGTGTCTTGTACACATCCTCAAGTAAATTTCCATTAAGGAAAGCAGTTTTGACATCCATTTGCCATATCTCATAATCATAGTATGCTGCAATGGCAAGAAGAATTCTAATAGACTTAAGCATAGGAACTGGTGAAAAGGTTTCATCATAGTCTATACCATGAGTTTGTTTGAAACCTTTAGCAACAAGTCTTGCTTTGTAGGTTTGCACATTTCCATCCATGTCAGTTTTCTTCTTGAAAACCCATTTGCAACCAATAGTCTTAATACCCTCTGAAGGATCAATTAAGGACCAAACTTGGTTATCAAACATGGATTGCATCTCAGAATTCATGGCTCCAAGCCATTTATCTGAATCTGGACCTGACACAGCTTCCTGATAGGTAGTAGGCTCATCTTGATCTATGAGCATAACTTCACTATCATCAGTCACAAGAAATCCATATCTCTCTGGCTGATGATGTATCCTATCAGATCTGCGTTGGACTTGTGTTACATTTTCAGGCTCCACAACTGTTTGTGGTTATGAAATTGTCTCTAAAGACGGTTCAACGATATCTTGTGGATCTTGAGTTTCCTCAAGTTGTACTATACTCCCACTAGTTCTCTTAGATAGAAACTCCTTTTCAAAAAAGACTCCATTTCGAGCAACAAACACTTTGTTCTCTGAGGGAATATAGGCATAGTACCCTTTAGTTTCCTTAGGATACCCCATAAAATACATTTGATAGACTTTGGAGCTAACTTATCAGACACTAATTTTTTCACATAAGCTTCACAACCCCAAATCTTAAGAAAAGACAAAATGGGTCTCTTACTAGTCCATATCTCATATGGTGTCTTTTCAACCGCTTTAGATGGTACACGGTTCAAAATGAATGCAGCTGTCTCCAAGGCATAACCCCAAAAGATAAAGGAACATCTACTCGACCCATCATAGATCGAACCATATCTAATAAAGTTCGGTTTCTCCTTTCAGAAACACCATTCCATTGTGGAGTTCCTGGAGGTGTCAACTGTGAAACGATTCCACAATTTCTTAGATGTTGGTCAAATTCTTGGCTCAAATATTCGCCACCTCGATCTGATCGAAGCGTTTTAATTGTCTTACCAAGTTGATTTTGTACTTCATTTTGAAAAGTTCTAAACATTTCAAAAGACTCATGCTTATGTTTCATTAGGTAGACATAGCCATACCTACTGAAATCATCAGTAAAAGTAATGAAATACTTAAATCCTCCTCTGGCACTAATGCTGATTGGGCCGCATACATCTGTATGTACCAAGCCTAATAAGTCATTAGCCCTTTCACTATTTCCAGTAAAGGGGTCTTTGTCATCTTTCCAAGCAAACAAGACTCTCAATTTTCAAATGATTCAAAATCAAATGAATCTAATAATCCATCTTGATGGAGTTTAGATACGCGCTTCTCATTTATATGGCTAAGGCGACAATGCCATAAATATGCAGGGTTTAATTCATTTGGCTTAGTTCTCTATGAAGATATGTTATAAATATTACCGTCATTGGAATCATCAAGGTTAAGGACATAAATGCCATTATAACTACTTGCAATACAATAAACCAAGTCATTTTTATCAAAAATAGAACACTTCTTATTTTTAATTAAAAATGAATAACCTTCATCATCCAAAACAGACACTGAAATAAGATTCCTACTCATAGTAGGAACATAAAAGCAATTGTTTAAAACTAACAAAAGCCCATTGGGCAAGACAAGCTCATAGGTCCCTACAGCTATAGCAGCAACTCTTGCTCTATTGCCAACACGTAGGTCCACTTCACCCTTCTTCAGCATCCTACTCCTTTTGAGCCCCTGCATATTTGTACAAATATGAGATCCACACCCAGTATCTAATACCCAGGAAGAAGAAGTTGATAAATTAATTTCTATAACATAAATACCTGAAGATGTAGTCGTACTACCCTTCAGCTTCTTCAACTCTTCCAAGTAAACGTCACAATTTCTATTCCAATGCCCAGGCTTGTTGCAATGGAAACAAGTTCCTTCCTTAGGAACTTTTGCCTTGGGACCAGGTTTCGGTTTAGCTTGACCCTTGGACCCTTTTGCAACCTTCGCACCTTTAGGCTTACCCTTGCCTTTACCTTTCCTTTTCATAGGCTTGATATTGACACTCAATACTTGGGTAGGCCTTTTGATATTCTCCTCAGTAGTTCTGAGCATACCGTGTAGCTCAAGAATGGACTTTCCATATTATTCATATTGTAGTTCATAACGAACTGAGAAAAACTGCTAGGCAAAGAGTGTAGGATCAAATCCGTGGCGAGTTCCAAACTCAGGGGATATTTAAGTCTTGCAAGGTGATCTATATAGCATTTCATCTTTAAAACATGAGCGCTAACAGATTCACCTTCAGACATCTTACAGTCAAAAAGTGCAACAGCGGTGTCAAACCTATCCTGCCTGGCCTGTTGTTGGAATGCTTGTTTGAGATGCACACTCATCTCATAAGCCTCTAAGTGTTCCAGGTCTTTCTGAAGTCTTGGACACATAGTTGCCAACATTAGACATCCTATGTCATTAGAATCTTCCACATGCTTCTTATACATGTTCTTAATAGCAACAGAAGCATCAGCAGGAGGGGGTTCAGGGACAGGGTCATCGAGCACGTAGGACTTCTTTTCTTGCTTGAGAACGATTCCCATGTTTCGAAACCAATCAACAAAATTAGTCACACATTCTTTTAATTTTTCCTTCTCAAGGATTGATCGCAGCGATAAGGTGGAATGGTTATTAGCAGCCATTTATGATCTACAAAATATGTAAAGTAACACTTTATTAATAATGAGGTTAAAATTTATAAAACTCCCACTAAAACATAACCCTCAAAAGAAATATTTTAGTGAGCTAAGATCCATATTTGACTTAATTCTAAACTCAGCTTTGGCATGACGCTTAAAATTAAGTTATTTAGGTAGGTAACTTCTTTACCAATTACATCTCATGTAACTCTTAGAATTTATGTAATAATGACATCATATATCATTGTATGTTAGATTCCATCTAATGCCTTGGGCCCAAAACCGTTTTGATAGCCCAATTAAGTCTAACCAAATTTAAACATATGAGTAGCACTATTACTCATCCTACGTAGCTAGGAATGTTTAAAGCACATTGCTTTGGCAATACCTACTTTAATACAATCCCAGTTTTAATAGGTGTTTAAGACATGGATGGCATCAAGACTTAAATTATTAATGAGGGTTCAACTTAGTTTATGTCTTGCATTGCATATCATTATATCGTAGCATCCTATATGCATATATAATATATCATCCACGCATCTCATACAAAATGATAAATATGTAAACGTGACATAGCATGGCCAAACTAAATATGATCTTCATGAGACCAAATGAAGAGCATAAAAGAAACCCTATGTGAAAGACTTCCTATTACAACATTTGCAATGATACATATCATCTACTCTTGAGCTCGTGCCTCCATCTCCATGGAATCCACTCGTCCTTGGTATGTGTCGCCATCACTACTTTTGTAGCTTGATTCTTCATTTATTACAATAATAAAGAAAAACCTAACTAGTTGTATAATTAAATACAACAAAAACTACAGCGGCACGCAGGCCATAATAACCCAAAACAGAAATATGACTAAGTCAATCACATAGGTCCTGAGGCCATGCTATGCACCATGCAAAGACATCAACAATTATAACAAATAAATATATATTGACATTCTTAATGTCACGGTAACGCACTATAGGGCGTACGCATACATATATTGACATTCTTAATGTCACCTCTTGCCAAACAAAAAGTATCAATCGCATTGATAATTTTCTTTTCGAAACCCTAACACAGATGCGTCAATCATATTAACGATCTTACTGTTTTGATTACGTGTAAACCCTTATAGAAGCATCGATCGAATCGATTGCTGTCATCCGCAAACCTTAAAACAAAAATCTTCATCCGAAACAAGAAATCAGAATCATCATCGAATTGATAATCTGTCTTTCGAAACACGAAAATAGAACCATCAATCGGTTGTCATATCAATATAAACATAATCGTTTTTTATCATCTCATGAAAAACGAAAACTTTATATCACATATAACAATCTCGAATTATAACATCTGATGAAAATGAATTGAAAACATCAATCCGCTATCACCAGATGAGATTCGAATAAGGTTTTACACATATCTTGTGATTATATCTAATATAAACAAAATCGGTTTTGATCCTCACATGACAAACGATTACTGTCGTATACAAATCATCTCATGAAAACGAATTGAAAAACACCATTATTCTCTCATCATATGAAATCCGAATTACTGTTTTATACATATCATGCCATACGAAAAACAGTAAACACATAAGCATGATATAGTCGATTTAAACGAGACAACAAGTGGCTCTGATACCACTGTTAGGAAATCAAACGAGATCACTGCAAAACGCGCAGCGGAAAA
This sequence comes from Eustoma russellianum, assembly GCA_036186865.1. Taxonomy (NCBI): domain Eukaryota; kingdom Viridiplantae; phylum Streptophyta; class Magnoliopsida; order Gentianales; family Gentianaceae; genus Eustoma; species Eustoma russellianum. Next base: position 16,567,313 of record AP025045.1, read on the forward strand.
ACAAAACTTGATCTCCGATTTCCTACCAAGGATCCATGTTGTTCGTATAATTCGACAAAAGAAATCAAAAATTACCTCTGTAGATTCGAAATCTACAGATGGAAGAGGTGCGAAATCACGAACACCCTCTGTCGGTATCCACACGAACGCTTCCGTCCAGAGTGCTAGCTCTTCAAACGGCGCGGCTGAAGAACTCGGTTTTTCACAAAAAACGATTCTAGGGTTTTGTTTTCTGTTGGTTTTCATCTGTCTTCTATATACGAGATACACAGATATATATACACATATATGGACATCAATATCCGAGTCCAAATCGGATTAGTTGATGCCAATCAAAATCCATATCAAATATGGATTCTATCAGGATATTCAAAATCCATATCAGATACGGATTCTCTCGTTATTATACGAAAATGCTTATATATATATATATATAATCACCAAAAAAAACGAAAATCATAATAATAATAATTAATATCCAATATAAATATTATTAATATTAAAAGCGATAATAATAATAATAATTAATATCCCATATTAATATTAGTAATATTATTAATCTCAGCCATACGCATTCTTGTGTGTGACTCGATAGGCCCACATTAATTGGTAGTTGATTAAATCTCTATTAAACCAACAAGTCGTAATTGGCCTCTAGCAAGGCATTACGACTACCTAATTAATACGAGTACAATCCAATTAGCCTAATAATAGCACATGCATTAATCCCTCTGTCACACAATATCTAGTTTGAACATAAGTCATGGTCAGGGTCATACTTATATTGTTCAAACATATGATTACTCGATCTCTAAGTAGACTGATAAAACAAATGATATTGATCACACTATCAATTCATTTGAGCACGACCATGCATTTCACAGTCTCACTAATCGAGGGGCCCAAAGATATCTCTCTCAAAAGAGAGGAACAAATTCTATCTTGATTGTTCAGTATCCTCTACATAATTTCTATCACATCCAATCATGACCTTCATTATTATCCAGTTACGGATAACGTTTGATCATGTCAAAATATAATAGTCCTTATGTTGGAAACTATGACAATCTCAAGTCAAAGGATTAAAACATGACTATCATGAGATTTACTTATGATGCTAATCCATGTAGTAATCTCATGATGGGTCTATCCAATACACTGTTCTCTAGCAAGTATCTATGAGATTGATTCGTATCACCATACACATAATCATCTCATGATTATCAAATCAATACTCATACTGATTATAAATTATTTTATCTCTATAACAATAATGAATCAGGGACATATATCAAAATTGTGTAACATACTAACCAACAATAATGATAATAAAACCTCTTTTATTAATAATAAATGTATAACATAAATATCCAAATCATGGCCTAGGGCACATAACTAACAGTCTCACCATCTGCACTATGGGGTTTAATATTTGTTCAGAATCTCGGAATAAAACTAATTCATTTTGACTAAGGACCATAATTTGAAAATTTAAATAAGGGAAGGGCATATCTTTCGTTATAGGCCTAGCTTACATAAATCAGGATGAATTATTAAGTTGCATCCTAGACCCGGTCTAAGTGGTTCTAGTCTAAGGCCATCACTCATCTAAGATCATGACTTAGGCCTAAGATCAAACTTAGATTGCTAAGATCGTAACTTAGTTCTACGTTTTGCTCGAAATCTAGAGCCCGGGCTCTGATACCACCTGTAGCGCCCCGCACCTGGACCTCGTCCAAATACGGTGCACCCTCCGTACTTCACTAGGGAGAGTACAAAGCGTCATGCATAACATGCGAAAATCCATAACATAAGCCATGAACTCTCATGCTAACATTAACATGGCAGTAAAAATTAGGAAGAATTAAAACTATTCAAAATAAACATGCATTACGAAATACTAAGTCCCCAAAAGTAGCATTCCCACAAAATAACATAACCGAAATTAAGAAAGATCAAACATTGTTCATAATACAACGTCTTGGCTGCACAAAAGTCCATAAGCTTTGCTCCCTTCAGATTTCCTTACCTATGGATACGGTACCCTCGGTTCATCCTCGATCCACTCTATCTTAGAATTATCTGTCTCTGGGAAAAAATAAAAGTGTGAGTGATAAAAATCACCCAGCAAGAATACAATAAACTACCATGAAATACAGAAAGAATTATGACAAGAATGTAATAACCCAAAGACCTCAAATAATAACTCATACCTGATCTTCATTCCTGAATTGGCTTGATGATATAGCCTAAGTCTAAATTTAGATAGACTATACCAATAATGTCTTAATAGTCATTAACCGTACATACAACATGTTAACGGCCCATGGATTATGCAAAATGCAATGCATGATGTCATGCCGTGTCAAAACATCCTTTTGGTCCCATAAATAACATGTCATAAAAACAGAGTGTCAGATCAATTAACCCCAGATCTGAGCGGGTCCAGAACATGTGTCAGATTAATTAACCCCGGATCTGAACGGGTCCAGAACATGTATCAGATCAATTACCCCGGATCTGAGCAGGTCCAGAACATGTATCAGATCAATTAACCCCGGATCTGAGCGGGTCCAGAACATGTAACAGACCAATTAATCCCGGGTCTGGAGTCGGGTAAGGCGCATGCTTAGCCGGCAAAGGAAATCATGAAACTTTCTTTAAAACATGGGACCATAAAAACTTTTCATGCATAGCGGAAAACATTTTTGCTTGAAAGACTTGCTTGCATAAAATTCATAAAATCAAATTCATATGGCATATGGACATGCATGATACATGGAATGATATGCAATGCAAGTCATGACGTGAATGATCGTAAGCATTTCTCATAACTTGTCACAAGCATGATTTTGGAACTAAGAATTTCCAGATTTCCTATTTTATGTTTATAGGCGGCTAACTAGGCTTAAGAGACCTTAAAATCTTCATTATTTAGATCAGTACCTGAAAAACACCATAAGGCTTAACCCTTAAAAGCCCAAACCGTATATAGAGGTCCATATCCTCCAAATTGAGCCTTCTTAAATTAATCCTCTGTTCAGCCCAATTTTCAGTTTTAGTACATCCACTTTATATTCGTAATTACCCATCAAAACGTTAAAGCCAACCGGATTAATTTACATGGTTTTACCCCTTTATGTCTTAAGTGATTACGATAAAATTTCCAGATCAATCTAACGACTTTAAAGGGTCCATTTACTCCTTTTTATGAAATGGGTCATATGCTGAAACTGAGCTGACCCATTCTACTAAAAATTCACTTGTGGCAAAACCATAATTTCTTTTTCCGAAATTACAACTCACACAAGTCCTAAACACTTAAGTCTAATATCCTACCGAAAACTAGCCCATTTGCATGTTCCTAAGAATCATTTTTGAGTCCATTAACTCGTTACTTAATTTCTGCTCTGTTCCAGTAAGTTAAATTGAGCAGTGTTACTAATTAAATCATTAAAAATAATCCACAACTTGTTTTATCAAAATTCCAGCTTGACTACTCACTGCACGCCTAGGATTGTTATCATGCCAAAAATCAGATTTATTGAAGGTCTACAAGGTCCTCTTTTAATCCGTTAAAATCAGTGCTCAATTCTGCCCAGCTCCAGAATTTTTAACTTGAGCAGTTTTACCGCGTCATTTCTTAAAAATAATCCGTAGCTGGTTTTAAAAAAATTCAAACTCTCACTTGTGCTCAACTCATGAGGATAACTTTGTCCCAAAAATCAGCCTCATTGAGGGTCTGTAAGGTCCGTTTCCAGGCCATTGAACACGTTACCTCATTCTGCCCTGTTCCAGTAGTTTGTTATTTTGTCATCTATCCAAGTCGAATGTCCATCATTCATCTTATTCGTATGAAACATATTATTGATTATCACTTACACTCCATTGTAACATAAATATCCAGGTTGTACACTTACAATAAAGTCACCTTTTCATCATACAAAACAGTTTGTAGATAGTAACAAGGCAAGTGTCACTCATGCACCAAACAAGTGTTCATCTTTAAAGACAAGTCTCACCTCCTTCTCTCTCCTTTAGGCCGAAACCTAGGGGGTGCCTTAACCATATTTTCAGCACATGTTCAAGCATGCATTCACATTCAAGATTCATCCCAACTAATCTTACTAACAACTTCATAAAACTCCTATCCTTCACATGTATGCTTTTCTTAGATCTTCCAAATTTCAAACAAGAATTAATCTTGCCTAAACTCACTTAGTTGCACCTTAAATCATCTCATGACAGCCTTGTAACTTAATGCATGTAATAAAAGATTACATCTTTGAGATAATAAGCCACATGCAATGCATTGCTCTTAAGGAATCTCTAAGATATAGTCTTAAACTTAGGATGTTCAACTAAAGATCATATCTTAGGAACCTCTAATCATTCAAGTCACTAACTCTTTAAGTAAATCATGAGAGATTAGTGTATAGTTGCCTCTTCAAGCTAAAGTTCTTGTCTTAGCTTGGTTGTGGAATTAGTTGAGTTGGAATCCTCCTCTTCCTTCCTTGAGCATACGGTTTTGAAGGAGAATGGGAGGAAAAGATTAGTCTTTATTCAATAATGAAAGTAGGATGTATTCGAGGTTAGAACATCTTACCAAAATGAGATTTGAGTGGAGATTCAAGCACCTCAAGATGTCACCACCTAAGAAAGTTGATGGCTTTCACCTATGTGAACCATGGAGCCACGGTTTTGGTATGAAGAACAAGAGTTCATGTGAGCCTCATTCTTCACCAACATAAGAATTTACTTGAGGAAGTTTGGAACAAGACTTACCTATATGTCTTCTTGAGTCTTGGAGATGAAGATTGAGTTGGATTCTTAGCCTTCAAGAGGAAGGGCCGAAATATTTGTTGGTGTATGGAGGGAGATGCAAGTTTGGTCTTAAGTGTTTTCTAGGGCTTCCTTGATGATATGTTCTAGATGGAATGTAGTGGGTTTAGTCTTGAAAAATTTTTTTAAGAAAACAAAGGTGGTAAGGAGGGAGGGAAACCGGCGGTGGGGAGTCCAAATGGAGGGACAAGGCTTTATGAAAAGTTGGGAAAAGGGAGTGTTGGGAGTTGTAGTGTGTAAGAGCATGTCTTGCATGCTTCCTTTCTTTATCATTTCTTTCTTGCATGCATGACTTTTTATTTATTATTTGGTTAATTTAAGATTTATGTTGGTTATTTGTGGCGGCTTCTAGAAGCCTTGCGAAGGCTTGGCCGAATGGGGGGGGGGGGCTTTCTTGGGCAATTGGGTATTTCTTGTACTTAATAATTCGTGTGTTTTATTGTTTTCTTTATTTTATTGTTTTCCCATGTAAACCTATATTGTCTTCCTTATTTTATTCTATTCCAAGTTTAACATATATATATGTAGTAGGATGTACAATGTGCATGTTACCTAGAACATATACTAATGTACATGTATCCGCATATATACAAATATATACACGCCTATATGTACATTATATCTATACATATATATATCTTTCTATGTATACGCATGTATGTACCTATACATTTCAAACACACATATCCTATACACGCACATACCTATATATATTGGTATGTATTGTTCATATAACTATATATTTCATGTATAACTTTCCTGAAGTCCCCTTAATTAATTATTTAGTATCATCTCAAAAGTATTTAAGTAAAAAGGGTTAAGTTGACTTAAGTAACGTGCACTTAAGGAAATCAACGCTTTTATTCCGTCACTTAATCATAGTTTCAAGTACATGGTCGTTGGGGTACGACAATGTACCTACAAGAACTCAAAATGTCCTTTTGCCATTTTTGGTAAGTTGTAGAAACTTCCAAGGCACATTAGTGACAATAAAAAAAAGTAATAAAACCACAATAATCATGTATGAAACATATACAAATGAAAACAATCATTTTATCACATTTTAGACAAAATTTTTCAAAACCCTAGGGACATCGATCAATCGATGTATCTCTGAATGAGAGATCGATGTCTTACAGTGAGGTCTTGGTTTTGAATCTGTCTTACATCAATCGGTCGATGTGAGAGATCAATCAATCGATATGTCTCAGGTTTAGAGATCGATGTCTCACAGTAAGGTTTTGGTTTTCCTATGCCTTACATAGTTCGATCAATGTGAGGGATTGATGTACATCAATCAATCAAAATGCACAAACCTGAGATATCGATATCATTTTTCTTCACTTATTCAACTTTTTATCATTTATAACACCATGTGTGACATTTTTATAATATGTAACACTTAAAATCATAGTTTTCGGAATTGTCCGAACATATTTTTCAACATTCTCCTCCTTTTGGATGATTTTCAAGAAAACTCTATATGATTTTAATGTCACAAATTTTTACCAATTGTTATCACATATTTACTAATTCTATACCAATTGTTTTGAAAAACTCACCAATTCTATACCAATTGTCTTCAAATTCTTTTTAGATACATGTTTCTAATATATGTGCTTCCCGTCAACTTATACTCTCCTCCTTAACCTATGCTCTGAGCCAATTGAACGCCAATGAAAACTTATACCAATTGAACTTAACTTATTATTCAACCTTAAAATCAAGACTTAAAATCTAAGATCATGTTTTTATTCTCCCCCTTTGTTTAGCAAATCATCCAAAAGATAGAATTATGCGATTGTATCGTAGGTCATCATACCTAACTTTGCTTGTAAAGTTTCAAAAATTTCTCGACTAAGGGGTTTGATGAAAATGTCAGCAACATGATGATCAGTTCTTACATGATTTGTGACTATACCCTCATTTTAAACATGGCCACAAAGAAAATGGTATCTAACTTCATGTGCATGGCCTTAAAATGAAGTACTAAATTCTAAGAAAGATTGATCGCACTCGTGCTATTGCAGAATATTGGAATCTTATTCATTTTAATGCCAAAATCACTAAGTTGTTGTCTTAGTCAAAGTATTTGGATAGTGCATAAGCTTAAAGCTATATACTCGGCTTCGGTGGTAGAGAGAGCTATGCTAGCTTGTTTCTTGGAAAACCACGAAATCAAGTTAGTTCATATAAATTGTCAAGTCACACTTGTGGATTTTTTATCTATCTTACAACCACCATAATCAGCATAACCAAATGCATATAATTCCAACTTAGAGCTTCTATCATACCAAAGTCCTAAATGAGGTGTGTTTTTAAGATTTCTAAATATCTTTTTCACCGCATTATAATGTAATACCTTAGGACAAGTTTGAAACCTAGCACAAATACACACACTAAATATTATATCAGGTCTTGATGCTGTTAAATACAACAATAATCCAATCATGGACCTACATAGTGTGTCGTCAAAAGTTTTTCCATTTTCATCCTTGTCTAGTTTGGTAATAACACTCATGTGGGTAGTTGAAGGTTTCAACCCTTCAAATCTTAACTTCTTAATCATATCATTAACATACTTAAGTTGGATAATATGGATTGCTTGAGATGTTTGTTTGATTTTTAGTCCTAAGAAGTAATTCAACTCTCCTATCAAAGACATCTCAAATTCAGACTTCATACATTCTTTAAAGTCCTTTAATAAGGTAGGGTTGGTTGAACCAAAAATAATGTCGTCTGCATATATTTGGAATATTGATAAATCATCATCCTTTCTTTTAAGAAAAATTGTGTTGTCTATGCCACCTTTTGATAATTATTTGCAATAAGAAAGTTTACAAATCTATCATGCCAAGCTCTTGGAGCTTGTTTTAAACCATATAAAGCTTTCTTGAGCTTGTATACATGATTAGGATTCTTTGGATCTTTGAATCCAGGGGGTTGTTTGACAAAAACCTCTTGTTGGATGTATCCATTTAAGAATGCACTTTTAACATCCATTTGGAAGAGTTTGATGTTGCTTAGACTTGCCTTATCAAGTAATAATTTAATTGCTTCTAGTCGTGCAATAGGGGCAAAGGTTTCTTCATAATCTATTCATTCTTGTTGATTATAACCTTGTGCGGTCATGTGATTTAACCTTGTTCATCTATTTTATTCCTAAACACCCGTTTTGTACCTATCATGGATTTATTTTCAGGTTTATGAACTAAATCCCACACGCTGTTTCGGGTAAATTGATTTAATTCCTCATGCATGGCATATATCCATGATATATCACCTAAGGCTTCCTTAACATTCTTAGGTTCTAAGTGTGATATTAAGATATACCCTTCGGCTTGACTTATATTCCTACATGTCCTTACCCCATCACTCGATCCCCAATAATCAATTAGGATGTTTATGTTTGTCTTTTATGTGCCACCAATTCCTAGGTTGACTAGGTTCACTTTCATCTTGTTCAAATGTTTCATTAGTGCGAACATTATCATATACAATTGAAATATCTTGTAAGTTAGATGAATTATCTTCCAATTGCAAAATTTCTTGATTTCCCTCAGCTAAAGGTTCTTGCATTTTTTGTTTAGGGGGAAGTTGGTTCTAGATGATCACATACAGGCTCAAGTAATAAATTATCAACATCAAACACATTTTCAACATTATTCTCTTATTTATTTTGAGCTTTATCACTTCCTTCAAAATATGCATTCTCATTTAATTTCATATGTATGGTTTCAATTATTTTTCTAGATACAGGATTATAACACTTATATGATCTTGAGTTAGTTGAATATCCAATAAATGTACATTTAATAGACTTTTGTTCAAACTTATCTGGATTGTCTTTAGTATTAAGTATAGAACATTGACATCCAAATACTCTTAGATAATCTATCTTAGGTTGTCTATTGTTCAACAACTTATAAGGTGTTTTATTTAATTTATTTCTAATAGAAATCCTATTAATTATGTAACATGCACAACTAAAAGCTTAAGCCCATAAATATGTAGGTGCTTTGTTTTCATATAACATTGTCCTAGCTACTTCTTGAATTGTTCTATTTTTACATTTAAAATTTCATTGAGTTGTGGTGTTCTAGGTAGTGAGAATTCATGTTTGATTCCATGTAATTCACAAAACTTAATTACATCTTTGTTTTCAAATTTTCCACCTCCGTCACTCCAATTCTTTTAACATTTTCTTCATAAAGATTTTCAGGTTGCTTAATGAGATTTTTGATTGCTAATGGAGCATCGTATTTGTGTTAAGAACAATGTCCAAGTGTATCGTGAGTAATCTTCTACTATGACACACACATAGTAGTGCCCACCTAGACTTCTTGTCTAGTTTGGACCAAATAAGTCTAAGTGAAGCAATTCTAGTACATGACTAGTACTCACTACATGTTATGGTTTTAATGTTTCTTTTATATGTTTTCCTTTAAGGCATGTTTTACAAAGTTGAACATTATCTTAGTCTAACTTAAGCATTCCTCTAATTAGGTTTTTCCTAGATAATTTTTCGATGGCCTAGTTGTCTGTGCCATTAGTTTACATCTAGGTCATGTGATACTAAACATTTAATCTAAGCATCTAACATGTTGTACCCACCCAGTTCGCGAATGTAAATTATAAATTTCAAACCCTGTAATAGTAGATTTCTAGAAGCTCAAATGGGAATGGAAATTATTTTTATGAATTATCTTTATTCATATAAATAATATGATGGAACTACTCTTTAATTTAATTTCTACAGAAAAAGAAAAGAAGAAGAGAAAATATCCCTAGGGCATCAAAAAAGGTATGAAAGTGATCAAACACCCCTGAAGGAGCGGCCACATTCCTTCCAAACATGCCCCAAAAATATCTTCTATTCAAGAAGACTCTTGGCATAAAGCTTACACACTATTAATTAGCCACCTCCTTTACTACCCATCTTCCATGCATGCAAAAAGTGCCATGATTAAGCTCCCTTTCTCTCCTTAAAGATTTCGGACACCCCTCTATTGAAGACAAAAGAAAATTTCAAAAACACAAAACCTTCTACAACACTTAGCATCCAAACTAAACTCTCCAACTAACATTCATTCCCACCTCAAGCCCCAAGTTTCGGCCAACTAGGAAGAGCATCAAGAGCAAGTGATCCAAGTCTTGTCAAGGCTAGCTCTCCAACTATTAAGGTATGAATATAGTTCCTAGAATTACATCCCTTATTCTTCAAGACTTTGTATTCAGTTTAAGCTAAGATCCTCCCTAACCAAACCCCCAACCCATAGCCTATATTCATCACCATAGGAGGATTTCAATCTATACTAACGGATTACCTTGTGTGACAAAATGACATAGAAATTTTAAGATTATCTCACCCCCTAAACACGGCCTTAGGTAGTTTTAAGGGAAAGTGATGATTTACCTTGATTATATCCTAGAATATTTTAGATAACACCTAAATGGTTAATTATTACTTGAATACTATAAGTTAGAGGGCTGTTTGGTATGCTTTGCCGTGACCTATGCAGGGCTAAGGGATATGTTAAAATGTGATTAAGAGACCAATGGTTGAGGGAATAAGTCTCTTGAAGGGTTGAACATATGTTTAGGAGGATAAAAAAGCCAATTTGGAAGACATATTAACCTCCAAACCCACGGTTTTTTCCGGTAAAAAGAAGCAGAAATGAACTAATTTATTTGCCATATTATTAGGGTGGTTTAAGATTATTTTGACACATAAGTTTCACTCAAATTAATGGAAAAGGGATGGTTTTGGTAGACGACCACATTCGAAAAACTTTAAGGGCTTTAAGTTGCTTGTTATAAAGGAATAACTATTGTTATGGGACTGTTTTGTGTTCTTCCATTGATTGGATATATTCATGTGATTCTAACATTTGAAAATGTTTATTTGAAGCTATCAAAGACGTGGCTGAAGGTGTAACCACTAGGAATGGTTACAAGACTCAAAGAGAAGCTCGAAACTACCATAAACAAATTGTCACATTCGTTAAATTTTCGCATGAGATTGTTTATCGTACATGGATTTATTCACGGTTTAATTAACTAACTAAAAGGCTAAGGTTCAAGTAAAATTTAAACCTTAGGATGAATAGAGGTTGTCGGGGGAAAAGAAAGACATGAGGGTTATTTTTGGGTACCGTTTATGAGCTTAGGACTGAAATGAGCTGTTTCGGCACGATAGGAAAGATAGTCTGTCCGGCTTTCATAACCACCTAACATCATCACTAATGCATGGATAAATGATAATGGACCTAAGCTGATAAGATTGGTAAAGGAATTTCGGCAATTAAACCGGTATTGGGGTGAAACCATGGATTAAGATGATACGGTACTAAGCTTAAATTTTCGCTTTGCGTTAGGAATAGGTTATGACTGAAATTGGTTGGATATGATCGTAAGGATGCTTTGACACTTTAGTACGTATTGCATACTGCATTATGCATCACATGCACTTTATGACGTGTTTTTTAAAGAAAATTCTGTTTCAAAAAGAAAGGTAAAGACAGTTCGTAAAAACCCTGTAATGAATATTCGGCCTTCGTGATTGATTCCGGTTATTCCATTAACGTAGCCGTTACACCTCTTTGAGGTTCACATTCTTTTCTGGTTGTCTATTCCATTAGGATTGCCGGTAGACCCTTATGGGTATTTTTTTGGTTTGCCCGATTGTCCTATTGTGGTAGCCGGTAGACCCATGTGAGGCATATGTTCTGTTCTGCCTGGATGCTCATTGAAGTAACCAGTAGACCCTTCGGGGTACATGATTATTCGGACTCACATGTGGTATTATTTTGCTCCGACTCATGTGGGGTATTATTCTGATGGAATCACTCGTAGACGACACTTGGTTCATACGGAGAAGGGGAAAGGCCATGGTTATACTGTTTTGTTCTGATCTGTTATGTTATGTACGGTTCTGTTCTGTTGTGTCTTGTTTTCTCTGCATGGTTCTTTTATGTTCTGTCCTGCATTTCTTCATGCTGCATTACATCGCACGAACCTTAGCTCAGCAGAAGGATGTCATGTTCTGGATGGTAAGTTCATCAGCATAGTTTTATCCGGCAGGCATGACGTTTGCATTAATAACTTACACTGGTGAGTTTATGGTCTTATTTATGGTTATGATATGTTTCGGTAGAATGATGGGATATTTGCTGGGTTACTGTATCACTCATACTTTATTATCATTTTCAGAGCCTCAGGAGCCGGTGATAGAGTAGGTGGAGGATGAGCCCCAAATGCCTTACCCCTGAGAGTTGCTGAAGCTTATGAGTTGATGTTCTATTTTGTATTATAGACTTCTGGAATATTTTAGAACTCTGGTTTATGGTTTGTAATATGTAAGACGCTATGGACAACGACTGTTATGTTTCAGCTCGGCCATTTTCTGTTACCACTATTTGTTGTTTTAAATCAGTGGTCCATGGCATACTCATGGAACAATGCTGGTAATGCATCGACGCCTTGTACTTTCTTTAGCGAAGTACGGCAGGTGCACTATACTGGGGTACAACCCTGGTATTGGACGCTACAATTGGTATCAGAGCCCAGACTTTAGATTCATGTAGGAACTAAGTGCTGATCTTAGAAAACTTAAGATATGATCCTAGGATGAGCGATAGCCTTAGTCCAGGGAATATAGCATGGACTTAAGGAAACTGTGTTAGTGTATGTGCCCTAGGCCATGATTTGGATACTTATGTTATGCATTTATTATTAATAAAAGAGGTTTTATTATCATTATTATTTGTTAGTATGTTACACAATTTTGATATATGTCTCTGATTCATTATTGTTATAGAGATAAAATAATTTATAATCAGTATGAGTATTGATTTGATAATCATGAGATGATTATGTGTATGGTGATACAAATCAATCTCATAGATACTTGTTAGAGAACAGTGTATTAGATAGACCCATCATGAGATTACACTATGGATTAGAGTCATAAGTAAATCTCATTATAGTCATGTTTTAATCCTTTGACTTGACATTGTCATAATTTCCAACATAAGAACTATTATATTTTGACATGATCAAACGTTATCCGTAACTGGATAATAATAAAGGTCATGATTGAATGTGATAGAAATTATGTAGAGGATATTGAACAATCAAGATAGAATTTGTCCCTCTCTTTTGAGAGAGATATCTTTGGGCCCCTCGATTAGTGAGACTGTGAAATGCATGACCGTGCTCAAATGAATTGATAGTGTGATCAATATCATTTGCTTTATCAGTCTAGTTAGAGATCGAGTAATCATACGTTTGAACAATATAAGTATGACGCTAACCATGACTTATGTTCAAACTAGATATCGCGTGACAAAAGGATTAATGCATGTGCTATTATTAGGCTAGTTGGACTGTACTCGTATTAATTGGGTAGTCGTAATGCATTGCTAGAGGTCAATTACGATTTGTTGGTTTAATAGAGATTTAATCAACTGCCAATTAATATGGGCCTATCGGGTCACACACAAGAATGCGGCTGAGATTAATAATATTAATAATATTAATATTGGATATTTATTATTATTATTATTATTATCGATTTTTAATATTAATAATATTAATATTGGATATTTATTATTATTATTATTATTATTTTCGTTTTTTTGGTGATTATATATATATATATGTATTATCGGATAATAACGAGAGAATCCATATCTGATATGGATTTTGAATATCCTGATGGAATCCGTATCTGATATGGATTTTGACTGGCATCAACTAATCCGATTAGGAATCGGATTTTGATGTCTACGTATGTGTATATATATTTGTGTATCTCGTATACAGAGACACAAAAAAAATACAGAATCATCAGAGAAACCCTAGAGCCGTTTTTGGAGAAAAACGAGTTCTGTCAGCTGCGCCGTTCCAAGAGCTAGCTCTCTGGGCGGAAGCATTCGTGTGGATACCGACAGATGGTGTTCGTGATTTCGCACCTTTTCCATCTGCGGATTTTGAAACTTCGGAGGTAATTTTTGAGTTTCTTTCATCGATTAAACGAATAACATGGATCCTTAGTAGGAAATCGGAGATCAAGTTTTGTTTTTCCGCTGCACGTTTTGCAGTGATCTCGTTTGATTTCCTAACAAACTGAGCCCTTAAAAACTTTTAGGAAGGTAAGTCAGTATGAACCAATAACTTTAAAATGTTGCATTAAGTAAATGAGTGAAATCTAAGCAGGTTGAATGTTCTTTTTATATTATCATCAGTTAATCTTAGCTTAACCTATAAACTTTGAAATGCTATGGGAATGCAGATGGCGAGACCCCGTGGCAGACTAGCAAGGGCCCAGCCTGCGAGGACAGGATCACAGGAGTCGGTTATGCAGGTACCGGCCCAGTCAAGAGGAGGACAGGTTCTGCCACCTCCTCTGCCACAAAACCAAGTACCACCGCCCCCACAGCAGGGACCTCATCCCCTTCCACCCATGCCCGATATGGCTGCTTTTCAAGCGTTCTTTCAGACGATGGCCCAGGTTAGACAAGCCATGCTCAACAACCAAGCAGCTCCACCCTCACCACAACCACAAGAACAGCAGATGTGACCTCGATTCTATTTTGGGGAAATGAAAAAGGGTAGGATCCCGTCCTTTGAGGGAGAGTCTAATCCTAACATTGCTGAAAAATGGCTTGATGAAATGGAAAATTGTTTTGAGCTCATCCAAGTTCCGGACGACCTAAAGACTCAGGTGATAAGACCATTCCTAATCGGAGAAGTGAATCAGTGGTGGAACACCAACATATGGGCCCTGCCAAAACCGATTGCATGGACAAAGTTTCGGGAAGAATTCTACAAATTCTATATTCCTCCATCTGTGACCCTCTAAAAGATGCATGACTTTGAATCCTTGAAGCAAAATGCGGGCATGACTTTTGCTGAGTATGCAAATCGATACACTGCTTTGGGAAGATATGTGCCCTCAACCATGAATGATGAAGCCCTCAAGATGTTGAAGTTTGAGAGAGGTTTGAAGCCCCGTATTCGCACATGGTTGGTAAATGCTAACCCGGGGAACTTTGGTGAACTGCTAGACGCTTGCTACAGAGTAGAGAGAGACATTCTCAGAAGAGACAAGGAAGCAAGAGGAAAGAGACCAAGGGAAGCAGGAAGAGAACAGTATGGGAAACAGGGTAAGAAGACAAACAAGGATGCAGCCCCGCCCACGCGCCAGGCCAGAGGGCCTCCTCACCCACAACAGCACCACAGGGACAACAGGGACCTCAGTAGCTGGTAATCCGCCCCTGTGCTATATGTCAGAAACCACATATGGGAGAGTTCCATTGGAGGACGAGAGAATGTTTTAGCTGCAAAAAGACCAGGCATATGGTAAAGGACTATCCAGAGAAGAAAGCCCAGCAACCCCAACCTCAGCAGCCAAGAAACTGCCCGTGGACAAACGCGAGGGTACATGTGATGGCTGATGCAGAAGTGGAAGAAGCACTGGATGTTGTGACAGGTATGATTTATATGAATAATTGATTATCCACTTTATGTCGTTATGTATTATCCCTGAAAATAAAAATGCTTTAGGCGCAATACTAGTATGCCAAGTACCTGCGAACGTGCTTTTTGACAGTGGCGCCAGCCACTCCTTTGTATCTAAAAACTTTGCTAAGAACTTGAATGGCTGTCCCTTCTGGACGGAGACTCCCTATCGTGTACAGGCAGCTGGTGATCAGGTGCTGGTATCACATTATCTATACCAGAACTGTATCTTGGAAGTGGAAGGGCATTAATTCAAAGCCAACTTAATTCCTATTCAGTTAAAGGACTTCGATGTTATCCTCGGCATGAACTGGTTGTCCAAGAAACATGCCCATATCGATTGCCGAGGAAGACGGGTGATCATCTGGGATCCCGCCCGAGAGGAAGTAACATATCAAGGGAACATCAAAATAAGAAAGAATCCTAAGAACGTCTATATGACCGCCACCCGAGCATACCAGTTAATGAAAAAGGGAAACAATGGGTTTTTGGTGTTTGCACTCAGTGCCGAGCAGGACACCCCCACTCTTGATCAGGTTCCGGTAGTATGTGAATTTTCGGATGTCTTTCCGGATGAACTACCCAGGCTATTACAAAACCGAGAGATGGAATTTGAGATAAATCTAATTTCCAGTGCCGAGCCCATATCAAAAGCACCATACCGGATGGCACCCGAAGAATTGAATGAATTAAAAGAACAACTTACAGAGCTGATTGAGAAAAAGTTCATCAGACTGAGCGTTTCACCTTGGGGAGCGCTGGTGCTCTTTGTGAAGGAAAAGAACGGGAGCCTACGATTATGTATCGATTATCGTGAGCTCAATAGAATCACTATCAAAAACAAGTACCCGCTACCCAGGATCGACGACTTGTTTGACTAGCTACGGGGGGCCTGAGTGTACAGTAAGATCGATATGTGCTCAGGATACTATTAATTGAAGATTAAAGAAGCAGATATACCCAAGACTGCATTCAGGACTCGTTGCGGACACTACGAATTCCTCATTATACCTTTTCGGCTGACAAACGCCCTGGCCGCGTTTATGGATTTAGTGAATACAGTCTTTGGGGAACAATTGGGCAACTTCATAGTTATATTTATCGATGACATCCTTATTTACTTGCCGGATGAGAAAACGCATTCTGAGCACCTGCGGATGGCATTGGATATTCTGAGGGAAAATAAACTTTATGCGAAATTTATCAAATGTGAATTCTGGTTACACAGTGTAACCTTTCTAGGGCATGTGATCTCGGAAGAAGGTATCTCAGTTGATCTGAGGAAAATTGAAGCAATAACTTAGTGGCCAAGGCCAACCAATGTAACAGAAATAAGAAGTTTCCTTGGACTCGCTGGCTACTACCGAAAGTTTGTCGAAGGATTCTCACAGATAGCAGTTCCCCTCACAAGACTGACTCAGAAAAACACTAAGTTCGAGTGGACTCCTGACTATGAGCATAGTTTCATAGAGCTCAAAAAGAAGTTGACCACTGCCCCAGTTCTGGCACAACCGGTCCTAGGCAAAGGATTTGTTGTCTTTAGAGATGCCTCAAAGAACGAATTGGGATGTGTATTTATGCAGAAAGAAAGAGTGATCGCATATGCTTCACGACAGCTCAAGCCGTATGAGAAAAATTATCTGGTTCAAGATCAAGAGTTAGTAGCTGTCATATTCACTCTAAAGATCTGGAGGCATTATTTGTATGGCGAAAGATGTGAAATATATACAGACCATAAGAGCCTCAAGTATCTCTTTATGCAAAAAGAGCTTAACATGCGGCAGCGTCGGTGGATCAAACTTATCAAAGATTACGACATCACCATCCAGTATCACCTAGGGAAAGCAAACAAGGTGGCAGATGCTCTGAGTCGGAAGTCCAATCACCCTCACAAGCTCCGCTGGAGGGCAAAATGGCGGAATTTGGATTGGATATTGTGGATTCAGTTGCGGGTGTCTTGGCCACCTTAATTGTCACCCCTTCCCTGATCGACAGAATTAAGGATGCTCAAAAGATCGATGATACATTAACAAAGATCAAAAACCTCTCACAGGAAAAGTCCATTGCTGATTTTCAGGCAAGAGATTATGGAAGCCTCTGGGCTCTGTGTGCCGAATCATGACAACCTATTGGGAGAAGTGTTGAAGGAGGCTCATAGTTCCTGACTATCCATCCACCCAGGAGCAAATAAGATGTACCAAGATCTAAAGAAAAATTTCAGGTGGGCTGGAATGAAGCGCCAAATAGCGGAATACGTAGAGAAAAGCCTTGTATGCCAACAAGTCAAGGTCGAGCACCAACAATCCGCCGGTCTCTACAGCCCCTCGAGGTCCCGGAATGGAAATGGGATCATGTGGCTATGGACTTCGTCGCCAGCCTCCCCAGAACCAGGAGCGGTAATGATACTATATGGGTAATAATCGACCGCCTCACAAAGACCGCCCACTTCATACCTATGAATATCGGCACGCCTATGGATAAATTAGCAACGATGTATTTAGATGAGATAGTCAGCCTACATGGCGTACCTATGAGTATAGTCTGCGACCGGGATCCTCGATTCACCTCGAGATTCTGGATTGCCTTCCATAAGGCTCTGGGGACAGAAATCCGGATGAGCACTGCCTACCATCCACAAACTGACGGGCAATCGGAACGAACCAAGACATGCTCCGCGCCTGTGCCCTAGATTTTAAAGGCAATTGGGATAGAAGCGTCAAGCTGATTGAGTTTTCTAACAATAACAGCTATCATCGGTCGATTGAGATGGCCCCATTTGAAGCCTTGTACGGCCGCAGATGCCGGTCTCCCTTATACTAGGATGAAATAGGAGAAAGAACCATGACGGGGCTGGACCTGGTAGAACAAACACTGGAGAAAGTATAGAAGCAAAGTTTGGGCTGACACTAGGAGACGCACAATCAAGTTCCAAGAAGGAGAGAAGTATATCTGAAGGTGTCTCCGACCAAGGGAGTAAACCGATTTGGTATAAAAGGAAAGCTAAGCCCAAGGTTTATCGGACATTACGTGATACTAGAGAAAGTGGGAGAAGGGGCGTATCAGTTAGCACTGCCTCCTACCCTATGAAGCTACACGACATCTTCCATGTATCGCAATTGCGACGGTACGTCCATGACCCGAGTTATGTCCTGAGCGAGAAACCTCTGAAGATTCAAGAAAATGCTACTTATGCTGAAGCGCCAGTCAAAATCATAGACCGGAAGGGACAAGTTTTGAGAAGGTGCTCCATTCCCTTCGTAAAAGTGCAATGGAGTAATCACTCAGAGCAGCAAGCAACATAGGAACCCGAAAGACACTTGAAAGAACAATATACCCAGCTGTTTCAATAAAGTTTCAAGGACAAAACATTCTATAAGGGGGAAGAATGTTGTACCCACCCAGTCCACGAATTTTAATTATAAATTTCGAACCTTGTAATAGTAGATTTTTGGAAGCTCAAATGGGAATGAAAATTATTTTTATGAATTATCTTTATTCATGTAAATATGTAATGGAACTACTCTTTAATTTAATTTCTACCAAAAAAAGAAAAGAAGAAAAGAAAATATCCCTAGGCATCAAAAAGGGAAGGAAAGTGACCAAAACACCCCTCAAGGGGCGGCCACTTTCCCTCTAAACATGCCCCAAAAATATCTTCTATTCTAGAAGACTCTTGGCAAAAAGCTTACACCCTATTAAGTAGCCACCTCCTTTACTACACATCTCCCATGCATGCAAAAAGCGCCATGATTATGCTTCCTCTCTCTCTCGCTCCTTAAAGATTTCGGCCACCACTCTCTTGAAGACAAAAGGAAATTTCAAAAACACAAAACCTTCTACAACACTTAGCATCCAAACTAAACTCTCCAACTAACATTCATTCCCACCTCAAGCCCCAAGTTTCGGCCAACTAGGAAGAGCATCAAGAGCAAGTGATCCAAGTCTTGTCAAAGCTAGCTCTCCAACTATTAAGGTATGAATATAGTTCCTAGAATTACATCCCTTATTCTTCAAGACTTTGTATTGAGTTTAAGCTAAGATCCTCCCTAACCAAACCCCCAACCCATGGCCTATATTCATCACCATAGGAGGATTTCAACCTCAAGAGGTCCTAGGAGGTGTAAGACATCAAATAGCTTCACCAAGGTAAGATCTTTTCACACTTTTTAAGCCTTTACTACTTCTTTCATCAAGGAATTTTGTTCACCACTCCTAGGTGTGTAAACCGTGTGTCACAATAGGAGGAGGAAGGTGGTTCTCAAGGCTCTTAGGAAGACCAATCAACAAAGACCCTACCTTAGAACAAAGAAGGCAAGTATCCATTGATTCTTCCTTGAGATGATGAAGAACCTTGAATAAGAAGTCTAGACATTTTAATTTTCAATCTTGCTTTTGTTAGGACTCATATGGTAATTATAGAATGTTGAAATCTTGGTAAAAATGGCTAAGAGGATCTATGTGAAGAATGTTTATGAAAATAAGGAAATAATCTAGTATCTGTACTATTGGATTACCTTGTGTGATATAATGCGATAAAAATTTTAAGATTATCTCACCCCCTAAGCATGGTCTTAGGGAGTTTTAAGGGAAAGTGATGATTCACCTTGATTATGTCCCTAGAATATTGTAGATAACACCTAAATTGTTAAGTATTACTTGAATACTATAAGCTAGAGGGCTATTTGTTATGCTTTGCCGTGACCTATGTAGGGCTAAGAGATATGTTAAAATATGAGTAAGAGACCAATGGTTGAGGGAATAAGTCTCTTGAAGGGTTGAACATATCTTAAGGAGGAAAAAGATGCCAATTTGGAAGGCATATTAACCTCCACACCCATGGTTTTATTCGGTAAAAAGGGAAGGAATTGAACTAATTTATTTGCTACACTATAAGGGTGGTTGGAGATTGTTTTGAAACATAAGTTTCATTCAAATTAATGGAAAAGTGACTGTTTTGGTAGACGACCACATTTGACAAACTCTAAGGGCTTTAAGTTGCTTGTTTTGAAGGAATAGGTAATGTTATGGGACTGTTTTGTGTTCTTCAATTGATTGGACATATTCATGTGATTCTAACGTTTGAAAATGTTTATTTGAAGCTATCGAAGACGTGGTTGAAGGTTTAACCATTGGGAATGGTTACAAGACACAAAGAGAAGCTCGGAACTACCACAAACAAATTGTCACATTCGTTAAATTACCGCATGAGATCGTTTATCGTACACGGATTTATTCACGGTTTAATTAACGAACGGAAAGGCTAAGGATTGAGTAAAATTTAAACCTTAGGATGAATAGAGGTTGTTGGGGGGAAAGGAAGACATGAGGGTTATTTTGGGTACCGTTTATGAGCTTAGGACCAAAGTGGGCTGCTTCGACACGATAGGAAAGACAGTCAGTCCGGCTTTCATAACACCTAACATCATCACTAATGCATGGTAAATGATAATGGATCTAAGCTAATAAGATTGGTAAAGGAATTTCGGTAATTAAACCGGTATTGGGGTGAAACTATGGATTTAGATGATACGGTACTAAGCTGAAAATTACCGCTTTGCGTTAGGAATAGGTTATGATTGAAATTGGTTGGATATGATCGTAAGGATGCTTTGACGCTTTATTACGCATTGCATACTGCATTGTGCATCACATGCACGTT
Organism: Eustoma russellianum; assembly: GCA_036186865.1. Classification (NCBI taxonomy): domain Eukaryota; kingdom Viridiplantae; phylum Streptophyta; class Magnoliopsida; order Gentianales; family Gentianaceae; genus Eustoma; species Eustoma russellianum. Next base: position 16,588,338 of record AP025045.1, read on the forward strand.
ATGACGCGTTTATTTAAAAGAAAATTTTGTTTCAAAAAGAAAGGTAAAGACAGTTCTTAAAACCCCGTAATGAACGTTTGGTCTTCGCGATTGATTCCGGTTATGTCATGTTCTACCCAGTTATTCCATTAGGGTAGCAGGTAGACCCCTATAAGTTGTACGTTTTGTTCTTCCCGGCTATTCCATTAGGATTGCTCGGTAGACCTTTTTGGGTATTTTTTCGGTTCTGGCCGGTTGTCCTGTTGTGGTAGCTGGTAGACCCATCAGAGATATATGTTCTTTTCTGCCCGGATGCTCATTGCGGTAACCAATAAACCCTTTGGGGTACATGATTATTCGGACTCACATGTGGTATTATTTTGCTCTAACTTATATGGGGTATTATTCTGATAGAGTCACTCGTAGACGACGCTCGGTTCATACGGAGAAGGGTAAAGGCCATAGCTATACCGTTCTGTTCTGTTCTGTTCTGATCTTTATGTTATGTACGGTTCTGTTTTGTTTTTTCCTGTTTCGTCTGCATGGTTCTTTTATGTTCTGTCCTGCATGTCTTCATGCTGCATTACATCGCCTGAAGCTTAGCTCAGCGGAAGGATGTCATGTTATGGATGGTAAGTTCCTCAGCATAGTTTTATCCGGCAGGTATGATTCGGTAGAATGATGGGATATTTGCTGGGTGACTGTATCACTCATACTTTATTATCATTTTTAGAGCCTCAGGAGTCGGTGATAGAGTAGGTGGAGGATGAGCCACAGATGCCTTACCCCTAAGAGTTGCTGAAGCTTATGAGTTGATGTTCTGTTTTGTATTATGGACTTCTGGAATATTTTAGAACTCTGGTTTATGGTTTGTAATATGTAAGACGCTATGGATGACGACTGTTATGTTTCAACTCTGCCGTTTACTGTTACCACTATTTGATGTTTTAAATTAGTAGTCCATGGCATACTCATGGAACAATCCTGGTAATGCATCGACGCCTTGTACTTTCGTTAGCGAAGTACGGAGGTTGCACCATAGTGGGGTACAGCAATGGTATGGGGCGCTACATAACATGTTATTTAATGATAATGTACAAATATTACCATCTCTATTTCCTTTTAGTACAACTTCCCCCTTTTCATTTGTTATATCACAATAATTGTGGAGAAAAGAAACATGATACCAAAATCTATAAGCTGAGAAATACTAACTAAATTATATGAAAGATTACTAACAAGTAACACATTTCTTATTTGAATTGTGTTTGGGTCCCCAATAGTTCCTTTTCTAACAACCTTTCCTTTGTTGTTTTCACCGAACGTCACCTTTCTGCCATTCTCGATATGTTCCAGCTTGGTGAATAGTTTTGGGTTTCTCCTCTTGTGCCTTGAACACCTGCTATCTAAAAACCATTTAATTTTTAGAATCTTTGGATTTGTCTCCTTCTTGTATTCTTTATGATTTTTCTACCGTGGAGACAAAGTTTTAGGAACCCTTTATTTGAGTCCTTGCATGTTAGGAACAACATCCTTGTTTATATACCCTTTGGGTACTCAAACTTGGATGAACCTTCTAGGCACATATTTAGCATTTGTAACATTAAACGAATAAAGTGGATTTTCATGTATAGGACCTGTATACAACCACTAGAAGGGGGGGGAGGGGTTGAATAGTGAGTGCAGAAAATTTGGTTTTTTAAAACTTTTGGATCAAAAACCTCACTTCTGAAAACAGTTTCTGTTTTCAGATCCTAATTTGAAATATTCAAAAGACCTAATATTATACTTCCAAAAATTATATGTTTGGTGAGAATGTACTCTCAGATGTTATAAGAGACGAAAATTTCAAATTAAAACTCCGCTCCTATCCCCTTGAAAATACATTTTTGGTCAGATTGCGCAAATCTACCAGAAACTATACTCTGACTTGAAAATTTTATTCCTATCAATTGGTGACTCCAAATGGTCTGAAAATTTTATGATAAGACCTTCGAGATATGTATTTTAGTGGGTCGAAACTATTTTTTAAAAATTCTTTGGAAAGTATGTCAACCACATTCATATTCTCAACCTTTGCAAATCTGAAAATCAGATTGCACTAGTCTCAGAACTATTAATGTTTGATTGATTTATACTTATCCAAATGAGTTGAAACTTAGGCCAAAAGAAAGCTAGGATATGTGTCTATGTTTTTGAAAAATTTTATAATATTTGAAAATCGTTTACTATTTTTATAGTTGCAACAAATTCAATGCAGAAAACTGGAAATTGAAAGTAAAGTGCAGTAAAGTAAGAACACCAAGGATTTTATACTGGTTCGGTTAAATCAACCTACTCCAGTCTTCGAGGACAACTTCTTCGATTATCACTAAACACCAATAACACCTTACCACAAGGATGGCTGGAGTTAAACACTAACTCCACCTTTTTACAATTGAAACAAACAAGCAAATCAACCACGAACACCACCACCGATCGAATGATGGTTTGATCACACCTTGATCAGCCTTTTACAAAAATGAACGTGTATGGTTGGTATATTCAAAGCCTATACAATATGTATAATATATGAATAATGGGCTTGAAATAAGAAGAAGAAGAAAGAAAGGAGAGGAAGAAAGTATTCTAGCTTTTTGCACTTGAGATAATGTGAATTGTAGCTTCGCCTTGTTTTGTACTATCTTCTCCCTTTTATCACATGTTAGCCGCCCCCTAGGGCTTTCTCCCTTCCTTGAGAATTGTCTGTAATGTCCTTGGAAGATTGCTTTGTGTAGAAGATGACACAATCTTGCTTACTTGGTGCAATATGATTGGAAGGATGACTTGACCTTGCTTACTTGTCACTTGTTGATTGGTCCACCTTGGCACCCTTTTGTGAGCTGTAAATTCTACAAAAAAACTCTCAAAACATGTGCTTAAAAGCAATTCAAACAATTACCATAACATCACATTTCAATCTCTTGAATTTTGAGAGACAAATTGAGGCCATTAAGGGTGATAAAATCACCCCACTATAGTAGCATGTGCTGAAATTTTCAGCATGTGTCTATTTGAATTCTTTCCTTGTGTGGTGCCCTCTTCAATGTCACCATTCTTGTGTGGCATATTCTCCACCAATTGAAATGCCAAATAAGATCCACCTTTGCTCCAACAAGATGTAGTAGGTGTGTGTATAATGGATGCACATGTGCTGAAATTTTATTTGGGCAAGCTTTGTCAAATAATACACAATATTTACACATATTTGGTAAATTATAATGAGCCCTATTTTGAATTTTCTGGAACACTTTAACATGTCTGGAATGTATAAAAATTGTCTAGATACATGTTACACCTATGCCAAAAAAATGTTCCATGTTGTATTTTTGTACAAAACCAAATTTTCGACTTTCGTCGATTACGCGATTTTTCTCCGATAAATTTAAACTTCTTGCACATGAAATATATATTATGTCACACATAATATACATAAAATAAAGTGTAGATCTAGCTGAAATGGCTGAGTTAAAGATGCCCATGTGTAGTAGAGAAAATTGAATTTGAATTCTCCACAAATCTAGCAAAAACTGTGGGTGATTTGTGTGTGCCAACATGGTGTGGTTTAGTGGATGATTTTAACATGTGAGACATGAAATGTTTTTTGCATTTTTGATGTATGTGGGCTGGCCATCTTTATATAACAAGTACGTGACATGTCGGTGAAGGTTCGGTAGTCACCCGATACGACAATTTTCAGTTTATGATCTTGTAATATGTCGTTATAATTTTGATGTCACCATGACTTATATCATATGATATAAGACCTTAATATACTCATAAATATGAGGTGTATATAGTGGTGTGACGTTGACCTACATTTGTAATATATGTGACTTGTCGGTGGTACGTCAGAATATATGTGTATTGTGCCTTTTTTTAAAAAATATGGATATATATATTATATATATATATGGTGTGCAGAAGGAATGGGGAGGAGACTTTCCATTTTCAAATTTGATGCCATATAGCTTCCACCAAATATGTCTCCATTTAATGAAGTAGTTAGTTTATTAACTTAAGTACTTCACGTAAATGAACTAGTTTAGTTCATTAATTGTGGCACCTGAAAATAGTACAAAGACAACAAATGTTTGCCATATGATATAAGCTTTAACGCTTCATGTCTTTTTAGTAGGGCAACAATATATATAAGCATATAAAGCATGTTTATCACATAAAAGTGTCATGTAATAATTTATTCATGCATTTTGTAAACACGTAGCATTTAAATCATGTATTTGTAAATCATTCAAACCCTTTTTCTCAATAGTCGGCTATTCCACTTAAATGGAGATATATTGTCATACATGTTATAACTTGGTTTATAAGTTTTATAACTTGGTCAATTTTTATAGTGAATATAAGGCATATGATTTTGAGTTTTAAAGGGCACCTTGTAAGTGCAATCATATGATATAAGTGTGTTCCTATATGCCTTATAAGGAGGTTGCCTATAATTAGGTCTATATGCAGTATAATGAGTTGGTTGCATTTTATTATGCCTATTTGCATTTGTATATATATATATATGCATGGTTTCTAGGTGGTCTAGATGCAAAATTTTTGTTAAGTATATTTGTGGGTGTCTATTGTATTCTTACCTTAGAATGAGTAGAAGGAGGAGTAGGCAAAATATGTACATTTCACTTAGCTGCACTATATGGTAATTTACACTTAAATGATACAAAGTTAGCCTTTTTGCCAAATTTATCATTTTCTTCTATATAGGCCAAGCCCTTTTTATCATTTCTATACTTTTGTGATGATATTAGTGTGTCTAGAATGTTTCTGCTGGATTTAAACTGTTCTAACATTTTTTCTAAGTCTAGCTTAGATGTTCTAAGTTGTGATATTTCATTTTCACAACTTTCTACTTTAGCTTTTAACATATTATTTTCAGATTTTAAGGATTGTTCATTTTTTCGATATGACTCAATTTTAGTTTCTAAAGAGTCAAGAGTATTCATAGACTCTTGTTTAAAAGACTCATCGATCAAAAAATTCCAAGTTGGATGCCTTCAACTTGTCATTTTCTTTAATTAGTTTCTTTTTCCCTTTCGATTGCCTTTTACAGTGAGCATGCATCTTTAAAAATTATTCATACATTTCTTCGAAAGACATTTCATTATCGGAATCTACGTTAGAAGAAGAAATTACCTCATTAGATACAAAGCACACACGAGCTTCTTCATTTTATGACTGCTCGGATTCTAGGTTGGAGGAGTCGCTCTTCGTGCTAGCCTTCATGGCCTTTTTTCCTTTCCTTGTCTTGGGCTCTTTTGCCTTGGGCTCCTTTGGCTTGGTTCTTTGTGCCTCCTTAACTTGTTTATTGTTAATGTTATTATTTTTCTTTGTCAGATGATCATAGGAGGTGTGTCCTTTTTGACCACATTCGTAGCATTTTAATTCTTTATTATACCACTTGTCACTGTTTTTATTAAAATTATTTCTTCAAAGTTGAGAAGAGGAAGATAAAGATTGTTGTCTATTCCTATTAGGGTGTTTACAAATTTTTCTAATTTTTCGAGCCACTAAGATTAAATCGTCATCCATTGTTTATCACTATTACTTTAATTTATATGTGACTCAGTTGATTTGAAAGCAATCGACTTACTATTACATTTTGACGATTCAAACTTCCGTTGGTTCAATTTTACCTCGTACACTCTAAGTGAACCTATTAATTCGTCCATTTTGGTAATTGACTTTGTTTCTTCTATTACCGTTACCTTTTGATCCCATTCAGCAAGAAGACTTCGTAGCACCTTTTAACCTTCTCATTGTTGGTAAAAGATTTACCTAAAGCTTCAAGTGCATTGAAGATATTAGTAATCCTTAAATCCATAGATGTTATAGATTCTTTCGGCAACATTTTGAAAGATTCAAGTTCGACCATAAGCATGTTTATCTTCGACCCTTTCACACCACTTGTTCCTTCATGTTTTAACTTTATGGATTTCCACATATCATGAGCACTAGCACAATTTGACACATAACCTGCTTCAGAAGCCGTAAGTCTGTTTAAAAGTAATTGCATGGCTTTAGCATTCATAAACATTTTCTTTTTATCTTCACTTTTGTGTTACCATATTAACTTGTACAACCTTCATTGGTAAGTACGGCCAATCTTCAACTACAGACCACAAATCGATGTCTATAGCCATTAAGAATAGCCTCATTCTAAGTTTTCAAAAATCAAAATTATTACCATTGAAAAAAGGAGGGCATTGGGTAGACATACCTTCCAACTCACCTTTGCGAGAAACTATGACCATTATAAATACCTTTGATTTGGGATGTGCAGGCTATAAAGCATTCTTGCGTCTTAGCCTTCTCTTTTTAGAACGATGTTAATGGCGCTTCCTATAAGAGTGTTGGCCTTTCTCTAATACCAATCTTTGGACCATAACACCTGCAATAAACACCAACTAGAGGGGGAGAGTGAATAGTGGTTAGCGGAAATTACATTACTACCCTTGAATTAAAAACCTCTTTGAAAACAAAATCTGAGAGCTACACATATACAATACCTGTTTTTGAAAAATTCAAAAGTCAGTGTACAGAACTCCAAAAATTATGAAACTTTCCAGAAATAAATTTCATTGTCTTTACTAGACTCTACTTAAAACTGAAATAAAAATAAAATCATTTGTCCCTTCAAACAAATAAAAAGATTCAGATGGTCAATCCGGACAGTATTGAACACAAAGATGCTGAACTTTGAAAACTTATATCTCTTTAATACTCAGCCAAAAAGGATGATCTTTATGTCAAAATAATCTTTAGGATGTCTAGTTTAAGTTTCAAAAAAGACTTGGCCTGAAACAGTGTTTAATAAAATCAGAATACACGTTTTTCTGAAACAGGTCAGATTACAGCCAGAATAGAGCAGTTATCTTTCAATGACTAAAGACTAACTTTCCTTTGCTCAAATTAAGTGATTCTTATTAAAAATGAAAGCTAATAGTCTAGAGTAAAATTCCACCAAAAATCATGAATTTTGAAAATGTTTTGCTATTTTTTAAGACATGTGAAGTTTAGTGAAAAATGCAGTGAAAACGGGCAAAATGCAGTAAAGAAAGAAAGAAGACAAGAACATCGAGAATTTATCCTGGTTTTGTGAATGTGACATGACCTATTGAAAATGACTAAATAGGAGTTGATATGATATAAGATTTAGCCAGATTAGGATTGCCGGCTGAAATTAGTAAGTATCGAAGTTAGCATAACACGCAGAAATATGAAGATGTAGAACACCCTAAGAGGATTAATATCTAGCGTCCTTTAATAGGGATATAAGGGACTTTTATCATAAGTCGGTGAATACAAAGTTGAATAATATGCAATTAAGCGATGACGCTAGAAATTAAGTGTTTAAATCCATAAGGGTAAGATTGATACAATCATGTCATGAGTTGTATAGGTATGCATCTCCATATAATCATGTATGCTGCAAATTCTTTTCCACGTAGATGAATCATAGATATGAGAATAAATAGAGGATCGTCGTCCATATTTGGCTCTAGAAAATTCTGCCCATAATGTATTGGAGTAAAAGTACTTCCACCACAGCTGACAATTATATGTTGTTTGGACATGCAGAAGATGCCGAATGCCCAGGCCACCCACTTCAACCGAACGACACACAAAGGGCCATGACTGCCAGTGATTTCGTCCTTTCCAAAGAAAAGAATCCATTTTCCGATTTAAAATGTTAATCACACCTTTAGGCAATCTGGAGCTGGCTAAAAGATGTGTAGGCAAAGCGTTGAGCACATGTTTGATGAGAATTATTCTCCCCGCCATGGATATGAAATTAGTCGACTATGATGACAATTTATCGTCAAAGTGATTGAGTAGAGCCGAACAATACTTGGATTTATTTATTCCTTTATGCAAATATGATCCCAGATACTTTATAGGCAATGTAGTCGATCTCATGCCCAAAGACGCCATTGAACTAGTGATCGAAACTCCATTGCCCGCAACGAATTGACTTTTATGATAATTTACCAGTTGTCCTGAGGCCTTCTGATATGTGTCTAAATATGTTCAAAATTTTGACAAATTGCGCGCTGATCCATTGAGGAAAGCTAACAAGTCATCTGCAAATCCTAGATGTGAGACACATGGTGTGCGACCATCTTTAAAGCCTGCGATTGTTCCCGTCCTTATGTGGTGATTAAGTCCTCTTGTAAAGCCTTCAGATGATAGGATAAATAATAATGGGGATAAAGGGTCTCCCTGCTTCACTCCTCTACCGATGGAAAATGACGCCATTAGACTACCATTGAGTAGAATAGAGCATCTTGTTTCGCTCAAATTGTTGATGATTATGCGTACTAGTCGCTCTTCCATACCCATGCGCTGCAACAGTAGTTGTAGATACCTCCAACCCGATCGAATGTCTTGTCCATATCCAGCTTGATTATGACTTGCCCTCCTCTTGTGCGTTTGTCTAGAACATGCACCATCTCTTGTGCTAATAGTACTTGTTCAGTGATGTCTCTTCCTTTCATGAAGCTTGCTTGTTCTGGCGAAATGAGCTTTGGCAAAATTCATCCAAGCCTTGTAGCTAGTAATCTTGTGATGGTCTTGGAAATAAAATTAGTAAGACATATAGGACGGTAATCCGCAAATTTTTGGGGATTACATATTTTTGGTATAAGAATAATGGATGCTGCTGCTACCGCTTTTGGCATTCGGATTCCCAAATAGAATTCTTGGACTACTTTATGTACATCATGTTGAATCAAATGCCAAAAATGTCTATAGAAAGACCCTGGGTAGCCATCTGGGCTAGTGGCACTTGTTGGACTTACCAAACTGCTGCCTTCACCTCTGATAGCAATGGAACCTCCTTGAGCATACTATTGTCATCCGCTGTGATAAGAGGAGGTATGTGCTCTAAAATTAATTCGCAATCTGTAACAGCTTCTTCGGCGAAGAGATGCGAGAAATATCGAATAGCTTCAGTTTCAATGTCATGCATCTGATCATACTCAGTACCATCTGGCGTCAGAATTCTTCGAATAAGCTACCTATTTCGCTTGTGTTTAACTGTTTGATGGAAAAATGAGGTGTTGGCATCACCTTCTTTCAACCATTTTACATTGCCTTTCTGTTTCCAGTAAAGAAAAGCATGTTTTTGAGCAAGCCTCATTTCTGTGATGCGTCGATGATATATCGCACGCGCTGAATCTGTAGGATTGGCATCAAAGAAGAGTTCTGCGGATTTAATTGTGGCTTCTGCCTGAGAAACTGCGTCAAAGATGTTTCCAAATGTGTCTCTATTCCACTGCCGTAAGTCTTTTCGAAGAAGTGATAGTTTGCGGTTGAACCCCCACATTCCGCCGACTGCGAGATACGATTGCCATCTATGAGCAACAAAGTCATCAAAATCCACATGTGTTGCCCAAACATCTAAATATCGGAAAAGTGATGGCACTCGAGGACCTTCTGAATCACATATCAAAAGTAGTGGCGCATGATCTGAAGTGGCCCTTGATAGATGTTGAACTTGTGCTATCGAGAATATATCCGAAAATGATGTTGAGCTCAGAAAACGGTCTAGACGACGCCATACGTGTCCTAAAACTCGACCATCAGACCAAGTGTAACATGAACCTTGGAATGGGAATTCCTGTAACTGACAATGTTGGATGAAGTCATTGAAATCTTGTGGTGTGCGCAACGATGGTTGCGATCTACCACGGTGTTCATCCAATGATCTAAATGTATTAAAATCTCCTCCGATAAGCCATGGAATTGTGTTGGACAGGTGAAATTGTGTCAAATCTTCCCATAATATACGCCGCTGAAGAACGGAATGATGTCCATATACGGCTGTCAACCAAAAACAGTCTCCCGTGGTCAACCATCGAAACTTAATCGAGTGATGTTGATGACCATATTGTTCCTCTTCCTGCGTTAGGAGAGAGTCCTTCCAAAAAAACCATATTTGATCATTACAAGCAGATATAGCTTTTGAGTAACCAAGTTTTAATTGATATGATTGCAAGGCAGTGGGTCTAAGTTTTGACTCAATGACAATTATAAGATATACGTTATGCTTTCGAACTAATGGGAGCAATCTATTAAATGAACTACGAATTCCACTGACATTCCACAACAAGATCTTCATTGGGATAAAACATCAAAAGAGTTAGAGAGGTGCAGTGCACGTAACCTGGTTAGACGGGGAGAAGTGGGTTGGGTCCGTCGTAATATTCGTGGCCCCTGGCTCGGATTGGGATTTGCGGGATCAGCATCTACTTGCTCAGCAGCATGTGTGTCAACGTATGCGGCTTCGATTAGGTTGGCGACATTGCGATAGTCTCTTGCATCTTGGTCATCCAATATATTATCATCTAATATGGGATCATGCTCATTGTCAGAATGAGAAACCATTGCGGCTGACGCAGGGAGATCTCCTAATAGGCAGTCGTCAACCCCTTTCAATCTTGAGAGGTCCTACATGTCTGATACTTCATGTGTAATTACCATTTCCGGTGACGCAGGGTTTGGCGTTTCCTCGCATCTCTCAGCTGTGACAGGCGGTTGTTGTGCTGAGAAGAGGCCTAACTTTTTAGGCGTCCAGCGTTGTTATTTGTGATTGTCAGAAGGTTGTAATTTAGGGTTAGGAGCTGGTGCAACATCTTTTTCTGTGGACTGTGTAGGGTTTGCATGATGTTTACCACAGTCTGCTGATTCATGACCTAGACGATAGCAGGTTTGCATGATGTTTACCACAGTCTGAATAAATACACGCTGGGGCAATTCCTTAGAGACGTCGAGTTCAATACAAACTAGGGCAACAGATGGGTGATTCAACGTGACAGTGGCAGTATCCAGTATTAACGGCTCACCTATCATAGCCGCTATTTGAAAGAGAGCATCTTTACGATGCATATGGATTGGAAAACCCGGGAATGATACCCATATTGGAACGATTGGCACTTTAATGGTGGGATAATAATCCGGCTTCCACTTAGTAATGCGCATTTGTTTGCCGGATATAATCCATCCTCATCGCGTAAAACAGCGGGTATAATCTTGTTCGAGATCAAAATGAAGAAGAATGTGTGTGGGATCCAAGAGACCAACCTTTACGGATCCGGCGAATCCAATACGGTCAATGGCGGAACGGATCGTTGCTATCAGAGGCCGACCGTACCAAAATGTACTAACCAATGTGAATCTATATGGTGTGGCAAGTGATTGAATTTCCTCATCACTGAAAGAAATCATCGGGCTGCCCTTGAATTTGTGGATGGGTTTTGGCTATATTTGCGCTGAATGATCCGCAAATAATGATGCGAATGATCGATCCGAGGATATCTAAGGTGCCGCTGTTACAGCTGTTAGGGCGGCCATGGAAGTGGCGGGTTCGAAGGATGCAGAAGGGAATGTGGAAGACAGGTTTTTGAGCCAAAGGGAGTCGGAGGAGGTGGCTGACGGCGGCTACGACGCCAGCCATGCGAAATCGCACTTGGAAGAGAGGGAGGGCAGCGACATTTTTTTTGTTATCCTATATATATATATATATATATGGCACCATTTAGAGTAGAAAAAGAAAGAAGAAATCGTGGCTAGAAAAATACCCCAACAAAGTACCAAATGGACAAAATTGTGTAGAAACCGAATGATAGCATTTTCTCCTATGCTACCCACCCAAAACCCAACAATGTCGCCCCTCCCTTGCAAGTGGAAGAAAAGGTTTTTTCCATTTGTTTTCCATTACACAATAAAACCCTACACACTTTTACCCCAATTATCATATTTTCTCCCACTTTATCTTACATGGCAAATAAAACAAAACACCCTTTTCCTCTTTTCTCTCCCATATGCCAGCCCCTTTCTTCCCAAGGAAATAAACGTTGTCCTTTCTTACATAAAAATTCTTCTTTCCTTGCACAAACTTACATCTATCATAACCTACAAACTAACCTGTCACTCAACCAAAATATTTTCTCTCCCCTCACCTTTCCATACACTCGACTGTAGATTCAAAGAAAACGGGGAGACCTTTTTCTCTTTTCATTCCCTACCCACTCCAATTTCTTACACATTTCAATTCATCATCATTTCTTTCACCTTCTTCTAACTCACTCCACTTATTTTCAACTCTTCTCTCCTATCTTCTCACTTTCGCCGAAGCTATCATGAAGGGGAAAACTCTTCTCTTTCTCCATTCCACCCACTACACATCTTCATCTTCAACCCAACTTTCTCTCTTTTCTCTCCAAGAATCAAACAAGTCTTCCACACAATTCCTCCCTCAATGGCTGAGGCATCTAGGAGAAACCAAGGAGTTGACTTCTTCTTCTCCATCTTACACTCTAACATTTTCATGTTCTAACAAACCCTCTCTCTCTTTCAATAAACAAACACCATGTATATACTGCACCCTTTATCTTTGTATACAAGCGATCATAGTTGAATTGCTCCACTCCAAATCTTCAAGCTGCATACATTTTCCATATTTCCCAAGCTACAAGTGACGGAACTATAGCTTTAAGCTGGCCTTGCATCATTCATTGAGAGGAAGCTTGCCACCATCGAAGTAAATGAGCCATAATTGTGCGAGAGAATGGTAGTGGACCAGAAAATTTAAGTGACATGTCTGCCCAAAGCGGCCGAATGGCTGAGCAATGCAGAAATATATGGTCTTGATGGTCATGATGTTGGAGGCAAAAAGAACACTGCGATGGGTAAGATGTCATCCAATAACAAAGATTATTTACCAGTGGGAGAGATTGTGTCCAAAGCCGCCAAAGAAAAACCTTCTGACCTGGATGTGAACTTTTCCACCAAATATGATGAGTCTCAACCTTGGCTTGGCCATGAGAAGCTATTAAAGTATAAGCTGAGCGTATTGAGAATTGGTCATTTTCATCTGGCGCCCGAATGAAGCATATCATGAGTTGTATAGGTATGCATCTCCATATAATCATGTATGCTGCAAATTCTTTTCCACGTAGATGAATCATAGATATGAGAATAAATAGAGGATCGTCGTCCATATTTGGCTCTAGAAAATTCTGCCCATAATGTATTGGAGTAAAAGTACTTCCACCACAGCTGACAATTATATGTTGTTTGGACACGCAAAAGATGCCGAATGCCCAGGCCACCCACTTCAACCGAACGACACACAAAGGGCCATGACTGCCAGTGATGTCGTCCTTTCCAAAGAAAAGAATCCATTTTCCGATTTAAAATGTTAATCACACCTTTAGGCAATCTGGAGCAGGCAAAAAGATGTGTAGGCAAAGCGTTGAGCACATGTTTGATGAGAATTATTCTCCCCGCCATGGATATGAAATTAGTCGACTATGATGACAATTTAGCGTCAAAGTGATTGAGTAGAGCCAAACAATACCTGTATTTATTTATTCCTTTATGCAAATATGATCCCAGATACTTTATAGGCAATGTAGTCGATCTCATGCCCAAAGCCGCCATTGAACTAGTGATCGAAACTCCATGGCCCGCAACGAATTGACTTTTACGATAATTTACCAGTTGTCCTGAGGCCTTCTGGTATGTGTCTAAATATGTTCAAAATTTTGACAAATTGCGCGCCGATCCATTGAGGAAAGCTAACAAGTCATCTGCAAATCCTAGATGTGAGACACATAGTGTGCGACCATCTTTAAAGCCTGCGATTGTTCCCGTCCTTATGTGGTGATTAAGTCCTCTTGTAAAGCCTTCAGATGATAGGATAAATAATAATGGGGATAAAGGGTCTCCCTGCTTCACTCCTTTACCAATGGAAAATGACGCCATTAGACTACCATTGAGTAGAATAGAGCATCTTGTTTCGCTCAAATTGTTGATGATTATGCGTACTAGTCGCTCTTCCATACCCATGCGCTGCAACAGTAGTTGTAGATACCTCCAACTAACCCGATCGAATGCCTTGGCCATATCCAGCTTGATTATGACTTGCCCTCCTCTTGTGCGTTTGTCTAGAACATGTACCATCTCTTGTGCTAATAGTACTTGTTCAGTGATGTCTCTTCCTTTCATGAAGCTTGCTTGTTCTGGCTAAATGAGCTTTGGCAAAATTCTTCCAAGCCTTGTAGCTAGTAATCTTATGATGGTCTTGGAAATAAAATTAGTAAGACATATAGGACGGTAATCCGCAAATGTTTGGGATTACATACCTTTGGTATAAGAATAATGGATGCTGCTGCTACCGCTTTTGGCATTCGGATTCCCAAATAGAATTCTTGGACTACTTTATGTACATCATGTTTAATCAAATGCCAAAAATGTCTATAGAAAGACCCTGGGTAGCCATCTAGGCCAGTGGCACTTGTTGGACTTACCAAACTTCTGCCTTCACCTCTGATAGCAATGGAACCTCCTTGAGCATGCTATTGTCATCCGCTGTGATAAGAGGAGGTATGTGCTGTAAAATTAATTCGCAGTCTGTAACAGCTTCTTCGGCGAAGAGATGCGAGAAATATCGAATAGCTTCAGTTTCAATGTCATGCATCTGATCATACTCAGTACCATCTGGCGTCAGAATTCTTCGAATAAGCTGCCTATTTCACTTGTGTTTAACTGTTTGATGGAAAAATGAGGTGTTGGCATCACTTTCTTTCAACCATTTTACATTGGCCTTCTGTTTCCAGTAAAGAAAAGCATGTTTTTGAGCAAGCCTCATTTCTGTGATGCGTTGATGATATATCGCACGCGCTGAATCTGTTGGATTGGCATCAAAGAAGAGTTCTGCGGATTTAACTGCGGCTTCTGCCTGAGAAACTGCGTCGAAGATGTTTCCAAATGTGTCTCTATTCCACTGCCATAAGTCTTTTCGAAGAAGTGATAGTTTGCGTTTGAACCCCCACATTCCGCCGACTGCGAGATACGATTGCCATCTATGAGCAACAAAGTCATCAAAATCCACATGTGTTGCCCAAACATCTAAATATCGGAAAAGTGATGGCACTCGAGGACCTTCTAAATCACATATCAAAAGTAGTGGCGCATGATCTGAAGTGGCCCTTGATAGATGTTGAACTTGTGCTATCGAGAATATATCCGAAAATGATGTTGAGCTCAGAAAACGGTCTAGACGACGCCATACGCGTCCTAAAACTCGACCATCAGACCAAGTGTAACATGAACCTTGGAATGGGAATTCCTGTAACTGACAATGTTGGATGAAGTCATTGAAATCTTGTGGTGTGCACAACGATGGTTGCGATCTGCCACGGTGTTCATCCAATGCTCTAAATGTATTAAAATCTCCTCCGATAAGCCATGGAATTGTGTTGGACAGGTGAAATTGTTTCAAATCTTCCCACAACATACGCCGCTGAAGAACGGAATGATGTCCATATACGGCTGTCAACCAAAAATAGTCTCCCGTGGCCAACCATCGAAACTTAATCAAGTGATGTTGATGACCATATTGTTCCTCTTCCTGCGTTAGGAGAGAGTCCTTCCAAAAAAACCATATTTGATCATTACAAGCAGATATAGCTTTTGAGTAACCAAGTTTTAATTGATATGATTGCAAGGCAGTGGGTCTAAGTTTTGGCTTAATGACAATTATAAGATATACGTTATGCTTTCGAACTAATGAGAGCAATCTATTAAATGAACTACAAATTCCACTGACATTCCACAACAAGATCTTCATTGGGATAAAACATCAAAAGAGTTAGAGAGGTGCAGTGCACGTAACCTGGTTAGACGGGGAGAAGTGGGTTGGGTCTGTCGTAATATTCGTGGCCCCTGACTCGGATTGGGATTTGCAGGATCACCATCTACTTGCTCAGCAGCATGTGTGTCAATGTATGCGGCTTTGATTAGGTTAGGGACATAGCGACAGTCTCTTGCATCTTGGTCATCCAATATATTATCATCTAATATGGGATCATGCTCATTATCAGAATGAGAAACCATTGCGGCTGACGCAGGGAGATCTCCTAATAGGCAGTCGTCAACCCCTTTGAATCTTGAGAGGTCCTACATGTCTGATACTTCATGTGTAATTACCATTTCCGGTGACGCAGGGTTTGGCGTTTCCTCGCATCTCTCAGCTGTGACAGGCGGTTGTTCGGCTGAGAAGAGGCCTAACTTTTTGGGCGTCCAGCGTTGTTATTTGTGATTGTCACAAGGTTGTAATTTAGGGTTAGGAGCTGGTGCAGCATCTTTTTCTGTGGACTGTGTAGGGTTTGCATGATGTTTACCACAGTCTGCTGATTCATGACCTAGACGATAGCAGGTTTGCATGATGTTTACCACAGTCTGAATAAATACACGCTGGGGCAATTCCTTAGAGACGTCAAGTTCAATACAAACTCGGGCAACAGATGGGTGATTCAACGTGACAGTGGCAGTATCCAGTTTTAACGGCTCAACTAGCATAGCCGCTATTTGAAAGAGAGCATCTTTACGATGCATATGGATTGGAAAACCCGGGAATGATACCCATATTGGAACGATAGGCACTTTAATGGTGGGATAATAATCCGGCTTCCACTTAGTAATGCGCATTTGTTTGCCGGATATAATCCATCCTCATCGCGTAAAACAACGGGTATAATCTTGTTCGAGATCAAAATGAAGAAGAATGTGTGTGGGATCTAAGAGACCAACCTTTACGGATCCGGCGAATCCAATACGGTCAATGGCGGAACGGATCGTTGCTATCAGAGGCCGACCGCACCAAAATGTACTATCCAATGTGAATCTATATGGTGTGGCAAGTGATTGAATTTCCTCATCACTGAAAGAAATCATCGGGCTGCCCTTGAATTTCTGGATGGGTTTTGGCTGTATTTGCGCTGAATGATCCGCAAATAATGATGCGAATGATCGATCCGAGGAAATCTAAGGTGCCGCTGTTACGGCCGTTAGGGCGGCCATGAAAGTGGCGGGTTCGAAGGATGCCGAAGGGAATGTGGAAGACAGGTTTTTGAGCCAAAGGGAGTCGGAGGAGGTGGCTGACGGCGAATACGCCGCCAGCCATGCGAAATCGCACTTGGAAGAGAGGGAGGGCAGCGACATTTTTTTGTTATCCTATATATATATATATATGGCACCATTTAGAGTAGAAAAAGAAAGAAGAAATCGTGGCTAGAAAAATACCCCAACAAAATACCAAATGGACAAAATTGTGTAGAAACCGAATGATAGCATTTTCTCCTATTCTACCCACCCAAAACCCAACAATGCCGCCCCTCCCTTGCAAGTGGAAGAAAAGGTTTTTCCATTTGTTTTCCATTACACAATAAAACCCTATACACTTTTACCCCATTTATCATATTTTCTCCCACTTTATCTTACATGGCAAATAAAACAAAACACCCTTTTCCTCTTTTCTCTCCCACAGGCCGGCCCCTTTTTTCCCAAGGAAATAAACGTTGTCCTTTCTTGCATAAAAATTCTTCTTTCCTTACACAAACTTACATCTATCATAACCTACAAACTAACCTGTCACTCAACCAAAATATTTTCTCTCCCCTCACCCTTCCATACCCTCGACTGTAGATTCAAAGAAAACGGGGAGACCTTTTTCTCTTTTCATTCCCTATCCACTCCAATTTCTTACACAATTCAATTCATCATCATTTCTTTCACCTTCTTCTAACTCACTACACTTATTTTCAACTCATCTCTCCTATCTTCTCACTTTCGGCTGAAGCTATCATGAAGGGGAAAACTCTTATCTTTCTCCATTCCACCCACTACACATCTTCATCTTCAACCCAACTTTCTCTCTTTTCTCTCCAAGAATCAAACAAGTCTTCCACTCAATTCCTCCCTCAATGGCCGAGGCATCTAGGAGAAACCAAGGAGTTGACTTCTTCTTCTCCATCCTACACTCTAACATTTTCATGTTCTAACAAACCCTCTCTCTCTTTCAAGAAACAAACAAGTCTTCCAACAGTTTTCTTCTTGGGTAGCCATGAGTTCAGCAAGACAAAAAGGATAGAAATCTTTTTTCTCTTCACATCATCTACACATCTCCAAGGTTAGGTTTCAACACTTACATCATCCAAGTAGTGATTCAAGAAAATTGTAGCAATAAGAACCAAGCCAAGACAAGGTAAGAACACCCTTTAGGATAAGTGATAATCCTTCCATTTGTCCATTTTCATAAGTTGATCACTAACTTCCCATTTTTTTGTGACAAAACCGTTGCTTAAAGGGTGGAAGGCAAAAGAATTTTCTTTCAAACAAAGTGAAGGATTTTCACTTTAAGTTTGTAAATAAGTGAGAAAGATAGGTATTCTTCCTAGATCCTACATGGATTTTCAAAGTTTAAGTATGTGTGAATAAAGTTGGATCATCCATGTAGTATGTTCAAGGTTTCTTCACCAGAATATGAAAAATACACTTTTATGCAATATACATGTTGTATATGCAACCCTATACACGGCCATTTAAGGTCTTTGTATGATAAAATGTATTTAATATGTACTATACATAAACACATGGTTAATGTATAAAAAAATGTATATGTAAATATACATACACATACCATACGGCCAATAAGGCCTTTATTTAATGAAAATGGCTTAAACAAATTTTATAAATACATATATGTATAGTATATAAATTAAGATAAGAAAATGACCAAGTTATGTATACTAAATAATATGGTAAGAAAATGCATATATAAACAACCCTATTATTCGTCCATAAGGCCTCTTAATGTGAAAAAAGGTGTTAATATATTTTAGGGACGTATGTATAATATATAAATTAAGATATGAAAACGAATAAGTTATGTATATCATATAACACACCATAAACGCGTAATGATCTTGCCAATAAACGCGTAATGATCAACCGCGGCAGCAAGTTGGATAACCGCGATGCCAATAAACGCGTAATGATCTTGGCCGCAAAGTTAGTCAAGCATATTGGTCGAAAGTCTGAGAATGATTGTGGATTTGAGACTTTAGGAATAAGTGTAATAAGGGATGCTGCAAGTTGGGTTGGGCGCGTAACTCCAAGGAAGAATTCCTGCACTGCCTTATGTACATCAGATTTAATTACTTGCCAAAATCTGCGATAAAAGGAACCTGAAAAACCATCTAGACCCGGCGCAGTGGTTGGGCTAAGATCCCATACAGCTTGTTGAACTTCCTGAAGATCCGATATTGCAAGTAGTGTTGCATTGTCTTCATTTGTTAAAAGAGTTGGGATATATTGGAGCAGAGAAGAAGGATTTGTTGATGATTCCGCTGTGAATAACTGCTTATAATATTGAATTGCCTCCTGCTCAATCGCTGCTGGAGTTAGATGTTCATCTCCATTTGAAATTAACAATTATGGTAATCATTTGACGCCGTCGCTTATCTTTGACAATTTGATTAAAATATCTAGTATTAGCATCGCCCTCTTTCATCCATCTTACATCGGCTTTTTGCTGCCAGAATTTTGTCACGCAATGTTGCAGTTGTTTTAATGACGCCATACTTCTATGGTATAATTCACGAGATTCAACAGTTGGATTAGCGTCATACTCTTTCTCACCAGCGAAGAGCTTCAGATTCTGCATGTGCAACAGCATCAAAAATATTTCCAAACACATCTTTATTCCACTGTCGCAATTGCTGTTTAAGCTGCCGCAGTTTCGCATAATACCCTCGCATGCCACCCGTTGTTTCATAAGATTGCAGGAATGTGTGACCAATCTATCAAAATCTTGATGCGTGGTCCATGAATCCAAGTATCGAAAAGCAGCCCATGCATTAGATCTTTCGGCTAAACATTCTAGATAAATAGGGCAATGATCCGATGTGGTGCGACTAAGGTGTTGATACGTGACTTTGTCGAATAGGTCAAAGAAGCTGGACAAGCAAAGATATCTATCCAATCTGTGCAACACTTGGCCCAACCCTCTCCCGTCACTCCAAGTATATGTTGAACCCTGATAGGCAATCGCTTGCATCGAACAAGAAGATACATATTCATTAAAGTCTTGCAAGGATCTAAGAGATGATGAAGATCATCCCTTATGCTCATCTAGCGACAGGAAAGTATTAAAATCACCTCCAACCAGCCAAGGGACATCAAGTTCCGCATGTAATGTTACAAGGTCTTCCCAAAGCGGACGTCGTGAGATCCCGGAATGCAGGCCATATACAAATGTACCGCAGAAAATATCTCCAGTTGGTATCCATTGAAAATACAGCAATTGATTTTAGACACCTATACGATCCCTCTACAGGCGCAAGAAAGCAAAACTCCAGAAAATCCATATTTTATCCTGACACATTGAGATTGCTTGCGTAAAACCAAATTTCAAACGATAAAATAGCAGTGATGATGGCCGTGATTTAGGCTCAATAAGAACAAAGACATGCAAATTATAACGACACAATAGTGATAATATATGTGGAAGCGAGGTAAGAACTCCACGAACGTTCCATATCATAATCTTCATTGGGACACTAAACAATCAAATGAGTTAGAGAGAATGGACCTGGAGCGCGTGATTGGTGGAGACAACGGGTCTATATTTCGACGAGGCCTACGAAGCAGACGTGGTGGAGGCTGATATTGCACATCGGAGGTCATGTCCGCAGGATTATCTACGGGATTAATGTTTTGATCAATAGATGGATGGTCTGAGGAGACAGCCGTCTGAATCATATCCTGCATAATTTCAAAAACCACATCAAATGCAGTAGGGTCGGGTGTATGAGCTTCCTGCCCATCAGAATGTACTGGTATAATCTCGCTGTCAGAAAGTGATGCTGGTTGCGGATTATATAGTATATCTGCAATAAAGCTGTCATCAACTCCCTGAAGTCGAGAAATGCCTTGAGCATACGTTACTGCAGATGGTGCTGTTGCATCCAAATCCGGTGATAGTAATACTGGATTATCTGCAGAGGCATGAAATTCAGTGGTATGGGAAGATTTTTTGGGTGTCCAGCGCTTCTCCAGCTCTTTTCGCATATTAGATGTGACTCCCTTTGCTTGCTGAATGTCTGTGTTATCATTCAGCTTGGATACTTTGGGAGGTTTCACCAGGGTTTTTCGTCCGCAATCTGCAATTTTATGACCGAGTCTACAACATTTGGAACAATATGACGGCAAGTCTTCATAAATTACTTGTTGATTAAGAACCTTTTTTAATGCGTGAATAAAAACTCGTGAGGGCAACTCCTGTGATACGTCAATTTCAATGCACAAACGAGCAACAGAAGGCCGACGTGACTCCGCAGTCACAATATCCAATTTCATTGGAGTTCCCAACATACGGCAAATTTGTATCAGGGCCGATTTTTGATGAAGGTGCAATGGTAACCCTGGGAATGATACCCACACCGGCACGATAAGTACATCGACAGTAGGATCATATGTTGGCATCCATTTAGTAACTCGTATGTATTTTCCTGCAATAATCCAACTTTGTCTTGCAAAACATCGCAGATAATCTTGTTCATTTTGAAAATGCAAGATCACGTGTGTAGAGTCCAAAAGTCCAACTTGCACAAAGCCAGTAAAACCGATCCGATCAATGGCTGATCGGACCGTGGCGATCGGCGGTTTGCCATACCAGAAAGTTCCCACTAAGGAGAATTTGGATGGTGCCGCTAAGGAGGCAATCTCTTCATCCGTAAATGATATCATTGGACTGCCCTTATACTTTTAAATAGGTTTGTTCTCAATGGGAGGGGCAGTCGACGATTGAAAAAGGGCTGTGTAACTCTTTTTTGCAGCCAGCCCCATAGGGTTTTCCAAATTTTGTTCCGCAGCCGCCATTGTCGATGAAAAGATTCAGTTTTCCAGTATAGAATGAAAAAGGGGGAGAAGGAGATAAGGTAGATATGGAAATCGGAGAAGAGCGGCCGACATTAGCCGGACCGCCAGTGTTGCGTCGCATCATCGCCAGAGCGCTTCACCACTGGGTGCAAAAGTATTTATGTGGCGATCATGGTCCGGTGCGTTGCCCCTCACCAACAACCTTAGGACCTGGCAGACAATATATCCCTCGCACTGCGTCTTTTGTTTGCAGCATTGGGATGCTAAGGATCACTTATTCTTGCAATGTCCTGAAATCAAAACCTTATGGGTTGAGCTTGCTGTGCTATTTTTGGCTCCTTTACCACGTCAGTACACCATTCAAGCCTATTTGATTTGCTGGTGGCGTTAGGCCTCGCCTTCAACCATGATGGGTCACTTTCGGGCAGTGATTCCTGCGCTCGTGCTTTGGATGATTTGGAAGGAGTATGCGTCCATCCGGTTTGGTGACAGTACCTTCTCCTATCGGCATCTCTTTGATAGTGTCCGTAGGCACATATATTCTTGGTGCGCATCGGTGCAAGGTTGTAAATTTGTGCAGCCATTTCCTCACTTAATTGCTCATGGGTTTTCACCACACATAAAGGTTTCCTGGCACAGATTAATTCGGTGGAAATTGCCTCCTTCTGGTAGAATGAAATTAAATGTGGATGCTGCAGTTGGTCGCAGCAGAGCAGCATCGGGTGCTGTGTTGCGTAATGATCAAGGCGCATTTGTTTCGACAGTTTGTTTTGCATTGCCAAGTGTTCAACCAGTTTGCACTGAAATAATGGCTTTGCTCTATTCTCTTCTTTTTTACGCCATGACATATGATGGTCTACATGTTGAAACTGATTGCCGAATGCTTCTGGCTATGATTGCTAATCCTTCTCAATATATTGGCTCTTGCTCGGTGGATATACAAAGGACTATTCAGCTGCTATGCCTAAATGCATCTACTATAAGTTATTGTCCGCGTGAAGCAAACACAGCTGCACATCAGTTAGCACGTTATGGTCTAGGTGCCGCAGGAGTACATACATACACATCCGCCTCTTCCCTGCCCTACGAAGTGTGAGGAACCATGCTCTTGGATACCTCTCTTCCAAATTTCCGTCTATGAGTATCGAGATGGTTTGGCGTCTACATTTGGGGGTTGCCTGTGTCCAAATTTGGCATAGGCAGCCTTGGTATGTCTGTTTTGCATTATGTACATTATGCATCTTTTTTTATTCGCATGTTCACTATACTATATCTTTGGATAACTGCTTCTGCAAATTTGCGATTTCCGGTGACTGGAGCCAACGTACCTGGGAGCTAAACTGGACTGGTCGGTATGGCAATGTCTGCTGGAGGTTGCCCGTGGTCGACTGACTACGGGCAACATGGGTATGGCTTCACTTCTTTTATCATGTTTATTCTATGGCCTATCTTTTGAGATGTCATTACATACATTTTCTGCTATTTGCACGAGGTGTTGAATGACGCCGACAAAGGATCCACTGCTCATATAGCTTGTTGTTGGCAACAATATTTATACTGCTTTCCTGGCCAATCTACATCATCATCGACGTGCAACAGTCTGCCCAAGCAAGACCGATTTCTGTTTACATCATTTTTGCATACTTGTGCAAATTACCTTCTCAGCCATCCACTCATATAAATATGTACGCTTTTTTCTTCGTCAAGGTTTTATCCACAAGGGTGGTTTTACTTGACAAGGTTTTAATGCGGCATATCGTATATGACTGGAGGTTGAGCATACTTATTTTCCTTCATTCACTTTTCGCCTATGATGACACTTGCTTTTGGATTTGATGTAATATGGTTCCCTCCACCATAAGTGAGGAGTTTCAATAAAATTGCTTTACATAAATATATATATATATATATATATATATATATATATATATAGGTATATACACTTACATGATTTCGGCCATAAGGCTTTACCATAGTAAATGGCTTTATTATGTTTCAAATATACATATATGTATAATATATATTGTTGGATCGTGCACCTGCAATAAACACCACTAGAGGGGAGGTGAATAGTGGTTAGAAGAAATTACACTACTATCCTTGATTAAAATCCCCTTTGCAAACAGAATTTGAGACTACCTCAGATTCAGAACCTGTTTTTGAAAAATTCAAAAATCAGTGTACACAACTCCAAATATTTTGAAAATTTCCAGAACTTAACTTCAATGTCTTGACAAGACTCTGTCCAAAAATCAGCTAAGAAAAGATCATTTGATCCTTCAAACAAATAAAAAGTTTCAGATGGTCAATCTAGATAGAATTGGACAGAATATTGCTGAAATTGAAAAACGTGTTTCTCTCTGAATGCTTAACCAAAAACGTTTATCTTTATGTCAAAGAACTCCTTAGGATGTCTAGTTTATGTTCCAAAAGGCCCTGATCTTAGACAACTCTTGGTCAGAATAGAATCAAGTTTTCTCAAAACTGGTCAGATTGCAGCCAGATTGGAGTAGTTATCTTGCAACGACTGAAAGAATACCTTTCCCTTGCTCAAATCAAGTGATTCTTGTTGCAAATGAAAGCTAATAGTATGAAGTATAACTTCACTAAAAATCACGAATTTTGAAAATATTTAGTGATTTTTTCAAAGCATGAGAAGTTGCATGAAATCTGTTGTGAAAAAGGGGCAAAAAACAGAAAAATGTGAAGAAGACAAGAACACCAAGGGTTTATCCTGGTGCGGTCAATGTGACCTACTCCAGTCTCAAGGAACACCTTTCCTTTGATTTCGCTATGGTATGAACTAAATTACAACAAGAACTAAGCTTGATCCTTGGGTTAAACACCAACCCTATTCAAGACTTGGATGAACACCTCTCTGTAACTCTAGGTTGCAACACCTATATCACCTATTGATGTAGCCTTATAGATTTGGCTGATCAATCTTACAAATGAGAAACAATAGGCTTGTAGCTCTACAAGAACAAAGAATGAAATAAGAATGAGGAGAAGAAGATAGCAAGGCAATTCAACTTTTTCTTTTCATGTGTGTGTTCTTCTCCTTCACCTTTGCCTCCTATTTATAGTGTGAAATGGCACTTGAAGACAAGAACTCTAATGTGTCACTATCTTCATCATCAATGCTTAAGTGTTTTCACTTCATTGGTTGGCAACATAAACACCTTGTACACTTGAAAAAATGAAACAACATAACTGGTCCACCTTGGAAATCACCTTGGCTGATTTTTACACTTCATTTTGTCTTGAATTTTTTTGAAGATAATGAAGTAGGATAAAATGGCATAACAACTCCACTATCCCCTCAACTTTTTGTCATGATAATAGGCATGTGGGAGCTAAAAAATTCAAACAAAAAACTGCACCAAAATGCCTATTAGCCGTTGGTTTTGAACTTTGAATTTCCAAGTTGGCAATTTCGCCAACTAGCTTCTTTTTGATTGGTCCACTTATCACTAAGTCATAAAGTGCGTAAACCATCATTTCCACCTTTATATACACGTTTTTGAGGCTGTACATATGTATATAAGATTTTTGAAGGAGAAATCAACAAATAATAGTTGACAAGATTATGTCAACATATAACACCAAAATTCCCACTTTTTCTTCTTGTATGTTGTATTTCACACATTTAACACCTTTAAATTCTCTGAAAAATGATGATTAATATCCTCCAATAACATATAAAAGAAGGTCTTCAAGAAAAAAATAGAATGTGACATCACAACTCGTCGCATATCCCGCTACCGCCGATAATATCATCATTTGAGAGAAATAATAGAAGACCATCAAATAATCTTCAAGATAATTTTAAATCAACTCCAAAATGAAGATAATAATATACTCAAGAGATTCCTTGAGTAAAAATACCAAAACTGTCCTCAGGGGTAAAATCGTCGGAAGATATCACGGCGGAAGTCTATATGTATTTTATATATACATATATATATATTTATAAATTTATTATGTACACTAAAATATGAAATATGACTAATTATGTACTATATGTAATAAGTATGAAAATATATTTCCAAGTATAAATATATGTAATAAATGGCCATAAAGGCCTTTACGAGGAAAATAACTTTAGTATGTATAATGAACACTCATATGTATGGAATTATATATATGTACATACATAAATATATATACACGGCCAAACAATATTTTTGTGACATTAATGATCATGTTATGTATATAGATGATAAGATGTAAATTATGATACAAGTTATTAAATTGCTACATGATATGTTAAAGTAATTAGGAATTATAAGTTCTAGGAACCTCAGTTATGAATTGTGAATTACATGTGTGGAATAGATGCTAAGGAAGTATGTTTGGTGAAAAATGACCAAAAGGGGATGTTTTATGATGTTGGCTGATTGGTACACTTTTACGGGTAAAATGGTATTCTCTTTAAGTTAGGATATGTAGAATGTAAATGAGTAAGTGATGTTTGATTATACGTTGTAGTATGACCAAGATACCTTCATTTGACCGAGTCTCATACTTCATGAAATAAAAGGTTGAAAAAGTGATTTATCGCATTACATGTTTAAAGTTCATATGCATATGAATAATAAACGCGAGACGATTGATTCCATCGACACACGATATGTTATGTTATGTTCATGATTATGATTATGATATGTTTCGCCAGCGTGACATCGGTACCAGGGTGGTAGGTTCAGGGGCATATGATTATGTTTATGGCTGAGTGTAACACCGGATATGGGACAAGGGATCTTCATCAACGTGTCACCATTATCATATGTACATATGTTTGTGATGTTTTATGTCGTACATGTACCATATGGGGAATCAATCGGTTCATCGTGCATTATTATTCTTAGGAAGTGCTATAGCCATCATGATCTGTTATGTTTTTGGATTATGAAATGCAATGTCATGTTATGATTTATGAAACGCCAAGTTATGTATGTTTATGAAGAAAGCCCTGATATGTTTATGAAAAGTCATGTTTTATATCTCATGTCAAGATATGTTTATGAAAAGCCATGTTTTATGCATCATGTCATGATCATGTTACCTTAAGGTTATGATTAAGAATTCCTTAAGTCTATGATATCATTACAATGGTCAATGTAGTGATTATGCATGAAAGGACAATACATATAAGATATACGAGAGTAGTATAAGTTACGGATTAGAAGCTGAGTATGGACCTGATGTGATGTTATCCGCTGAGTAGAATGACATGTTGCTATGTTATGTTGTTAAAACCTCCTTGTCTTACATGCTTTAAGTTTATATTTATGTTATGATACTTTAGTTATTCAATGGGGACGTGCTTATTATATTCATTATCATGGTTATTATGATTTGTTACCACGTCTCCCCATGTATGATCCACATGTCGTATCTTGTATGAATACTTGCTGGGCGATTACGTTTTATCGCTCATACTTGCCTTATCACTTTACAGATAACATGTATGACTATACAGGCTTCTTGAGGACAAGCCAGATAGACCACCGATTGCAACTAAGTGTATAGAGAGATTAGCTTTGAAGACGTTAGGTCTTGGGTCATGATGTATTTTAGAAGGCTTCAGTACGCTGTATATTATGACTTGTACAAATTTATGATGTAATGTATTGCATGTCGGTTATGATTTGTTTATATTATGTTGCTTTCGCTTATCGATTTATTATTCATGTCGACATGCACATGTAATGTATCGATGCCTTGTACTCTTTGTATCAGAGTACGGCAGGTGCAGTGGCCGTAACCCTAGTTTCGGGTGGGGCGCTACGGTGGTATCAGAGCAAAGGCCCTAGATCCATCGTGGACACGTAAAGTAAACAATGACATGAACTTAAGAAGTGATTTTAGAATGTAAGAAATGATCATAGACGTAAGAAGCAATCTTAGACGAGAGTGACAACCTTAAACTAAGAAAAATAGAATGGTATCTGACAGATACGAGTCGTGACACAAAGAGTTATGAATTAAACAGTAGACTATACATTGGTCAAAGAACTCATCCTCTCTTGTGGTTCGCCATGATTTCTCCACTAGGGAAGATCTTTAGAAGGTTGATAATGCTTTAGTGTATTTCTGAAGAGAAACCAGAGACCATAGCTCAATAGGAGTATAAGTAGGTTTTTTAGCATTTCCAACATTTATACAGGGCAACTCACCAGAATGCCTCAATTCTAGTTTCCTATTAGTAACATAGTAGTCAAAAAAATGTGATTTCCACACCTTCAAGCTCACAGTCAATATTTTCTCTATT
Organism: Eustoma russellianum; assembly: GCA_036186865.1. Lineage (NCBI taxonomy): Eukaryota > Viridiplantae > Streptophyta > Magnoliopsida > Gentianales > Gentianaceae > Eustoma > Eustoma russellianum. The sequence goes on from AP025045.1 coordinate 16,616,386, forward strand.
GCTTCAGCGTGAGTAACTGACCATTGTAAGGTTTTTCACTTAACCTAGTTATCTTATACTCTCGATTGGACGAGCTTAACTTCACCCTCAGGTTCTTTAAATTTCGTTTCGCCTTGACCCAGTCAAAGGAATATGGATCTCTAACTTTCTCATTACTGATGAGGAAGTCTACCACGGGTCCTGACTGGATTATCATGGTTGTAGATACATCAATGTTCGGGGATAAACCACCATAGTTGGTATGAAAACCAGAATGGAACACTGTAGTGGAAGAACTGTGGATCCACGCTTTGCACGTCTACTTTAAAGTGACTTGTATACAGTTGAATCTTCTAGCTCTTATTACCCTAGCCACACCTAATCATCGGAACACAAAGCTTCTTTTCACAGCTTCCAGTTCAGCCTTAATTGGGGTAATATTTTGAGGTACTACAGGAATTTTTCAGGTTGTCTAAGTTATAATATGTAGTAGAACTATAAGCGATGATTTATAAGAATTATGACAATTAGGGTTTGGTAAATAAATTGCACAAGTGGTACGTGAAGGATTAAGATGATAACTTTAGAAATTTTCAGAGTAGGTCAAAGATGTTAGTCGCATTAGAGATATATATTCATGGCGATAAGAATACAATAATATAAATAAAGATAAATATATAATAAGCCATTTCATGTCGGGAATTAATTACGAATTTTGAGAAACGCCGGATTATCTAATTAGAATTAGTAAGCGTAAGTTGAATCCTATTGAACATGACTAAATAGGAGTTGATATGATATAAGATTTAACCGGATTAGGATTGCCGGCTGAAATTAGTAAGTATAGATTTAGCATAACACGCAGAAATATGAGGATGTAGAATACCCTAAGCGGCATAATATCTAGCACCTTTAATAGGGATACAAGGGGCTTTTATCATAAGTCGGTGAATACAAAGTTGAATAATATGCAATTAAGAGATGACGGTAGAAATTAAGTGTTTAAATCGATAAGGGTAAGATCGATACAACCCTTAAGTTTCGAGAACGAAATAATTTATAAGGGGGGAGAATGTTACAACCCACATTTCTGGGTCAGTGGAAAAGTGAAATAAGATGATGGAAAAGAGAACACAAATGCGATGTCGATAAAATTGCGGTGGAATTTAGATTTTATTTAGGATTAATAAGGACATCGGTATTATATATCGAGGTTAGAAACGCTGGGAAATAACAAAACGATAAGTTAATGGATATAGCAAGACTCGACAAGATTAGATAACGAAAGTACGAACATATGATAGAATTTAAATAAATTAGTCGGTAGCATCTAAGTCGGTAGACATAAATTAAACCAAATAAAAATACCCGGCACGATAATTTTCACCATAGAAACAAATAGAAAAATACGATAGAACATAATCAATGCCCTAGAAGGAAGCAAAGAAAAATGTATATGTATAAAAGATATATATTTTTTAAATAAACCCTTTTGTATTATTATGTTGCCTCACTTATGGCGGAGGAAAACCATATTACAACAAGTTCATCATATGAAAAAAAGATAATGAAGTGCGCTAATGAGTGTCAACCTCCAATCATATATGATATGTCGCATTAAAAACTTACCAAGTAAAACCACCCTTGTGGATAAAACCTTGACGAAGGAAAAAGCGTAAATATTTATATAATTGGAGCGTTGAGGAAATATAATTAAAATGAGCGTGTAATACAAATAATAAAGGATATATATATATATATATATATATATATATATATATATATATATATATATATTATAACAGGAGGAATATCTCCTGGCAATATTATTGATAACCTCACTTAAGGTAGATGAAAACCAAATGTAGAAATAATACAACTGCCAAAGCTACAGCGTACAAGCCAAATTAAAACAAAAGTACTGCTATGTAAACAAATCTCGTAAGCTAGAGGATGCTGCTCATGTCGGATATGATATGCCTCATTAAAACCTTGGCAAGCAAAACCACCCTTGTGGATAAAATCTTGCACGAAGGAAAAAACCCACACTGTGAATGATGGATATATATACATATAATATATATATACATATGATGGGCATATTCACCCTCACGAAAGAATATGCATCATTCAACCTTGTGGACAAACCCACCTGAGCCCCCATGCATATATATACATATAATATATATATATATATATATATATATATATATATATATATATATATATATATATATATGTATATGTATTTTTTTTAATGAAGGACGGGCGGTACCGTCTGACGATTTTATTAATAATATGCCCTCACTTGTGACGAAGGAATACCGTAGTTACATTTAATGTAGGAGACTCTCCCACGAAGAAATAAATTAAATGCATGATATGTGTACAAGTGAACCTGCAAAAAATATGCAACGTATTTAAAGTGGAAATTCCTATCATCGACAAAGAGCTATACAAGTCTCCATAATAAAATAAGCCCAACAGTTGGTTGCCTTCAAGTGGACGTGATTCTGTATGTTGCGTTCTAGTGCTCGCCATTGATATAAACCACACAGGAAGAAGAGTAAATAAAATGTAAATCATGTAGAAGGAAAAAAGAAAAGCAATGCTTTTATACATATCGACGTTGCCTGCATTTGCAGTGAATACAAGCAACTCTGTTTGTGTCCAGCCGTATGGAGAGCGTTGGGGGCTGCAGTCTTTGTCGTTAAACCACCTCATGCTCATGAAGAAGAACAATGTTACGCACACAATACTTATGTCCAATAAAAGCAAATGCAGATGGAAAAAGTTGAGGAGAGAAAACTTACCAACGTTGCCTATGGCAATGAATGGCATAGGCAACCCGATAGAGTGATTGCCAACCCAATGGGAGACTTCCATTAAAGACGCAAATGAGGGACTGAGGTATCCAGCAATATGTCTCCACGAACCTCGCATGGCAAACGTGTGAATGAAGCATATGTAATCGCCCCCAGTTAGTGCAGTCCATATCTTGAGAGCGCATGTGCGACCATATTAGCTTCCTTCGGGCAATATTGCAATGGTGATGCATTAAGACAAAGGAAATCAATTGCTCGCTGAAGATCCACTAATAGGGAGCCAGCATATTGTCCTGGATGCGATAGATATTTGAGCAACGATCGGCAATCTGTCTCAACTATTAGTCTATCATAATCTCACACAAAAAATACTAGGCTATAGATCAAAGCCATAAGCTCGGCCCAGAATGGCGTTGTGAGTGGCAAAGCGAATGCAACGCCAGAAATAAAATCTCCTAAGGTTTTTCGCAAGATAGCTCCTGCGGCTGCCCCTGTCCAGCCAACCGCTGCATCAATATTTAGCTTGAACCTTCCGGACAGTGGCAGCTCCCAGCAGACAATCCTGTGACGATGCTGGCGCAATGTCGAGGAAAAACCCCGTGTGATCAAGTGTGGCAATGACATGGAGAATTTGCACACTTTTGTTGATGCACACCATATGCATATATATCTCGCACTCTCTCAAATAAACATAAGTATGAGAAGCTACTTTCTCCAAATCTGATAGATGCATATTCTTTCCAAATAACCCACACTGTGAATGATGGAGCCACTTCTCTCAGCTGACCAGCCATAGAATTTGCAGATGAAGTTCGCCACCAATGAATTAAGTATCCAAGAATATCAGACTGTTGCGGGGGTAGACCAGATAGCAAAACAGAAATATCCTGCCATATAGGCCGAATTGCAGGACATTGCAAGAATAAGTGATCCCGCATGTCAGAGTATATATGACAAAATACACACAAAGATGGTAATATCGTCTGCTATGAACAAAGATTATCAACTAATGGCAAGACACGCATCCACAGTCACCAAAGAAAAACTCGCACCCCAGATGGAAGAGTAGGCCACCAAACAAACTTAGCACAATCAAGCGTAGTCATGTCAGAGAATAGCAGGCTGTAAACTAAACGCAATGAAAACTGTCCTGATGAGTCAGCAGTCCAAGAGATGCAATCCGGTGTATATTGGATGTGTTGCTGCATATATGTATGAACTCTACAAATCCGCTTCCAAATCGGAGAATCATAAATATTGGCATATACCACCCCCCCTGCGGCCATGTTTTGCCCGTCTATATATTGCCCAAAGCGACTGTGACTAATGGAATCGCCACCATAAGTTACTGTCATAAGCATAATGAACCATATCCAGATTGCGAATCCCCAATCCTCCTAACTATGAAGGAAGACAAATTTGATCCCAAGAACGCCAATGTTGATGGTCATTCCAAAGAAACTGGGCCATTTTCCGGTTCAGAGATTTCAATACTCTTCAGTAGTCGTGAACTCGCAATTATATGCAAAGACATAGAGCCAAGTCCATGACGAATTGAAACTAATCGAGCTGCAAATGAGAGCAGTTTAGCAGACCAAGAATTCAATCTAGCATCAAAATGAGTAAGCAATGAGGTAAAATAAGACGCACGATTAATACCTTTGTAAATAAGAGCCTAAGTATTTCATTGGCAACTGTGTCAAGCACATGCCCAATGTCTGCGATGCTCTTGATCCAGATACTTCTGTACTGACTACCACTTAGCTTTGATGAAAGTTTACCAGCTGGCCCGAAGCTTGTTGGTATGCATCCAAAAAGTGGCAAAACCGCTGTAAATTTGCAACTGAGCCATTTAAAAAACAACAAGATCATCTGCAAACCCCAGGTGTGATACTTGTGGCACTCGACCTGCATTAAATCCCTTGATTGTTTCTGTCAGAATTAGCGACTTGAGTTCTCTTGAAAATCCTTTGGAAGCAAGAATGAATAACAATGGTGATAGCGGATCACCCTATTTTATCCCTCTTGACACTAGAAAATAACCCGCTGGCTCACCATTAATTAAGACCGAACATCTTGTCGCTGACAAGTTATTTAAAATAATCCGAACGAAACACACGTTAAAACCCATGGCCAACAATATTTGGCTAAGATAAGACCAGCTAACTCTGTCGAAGGCCTTAGCCATATCCAATTTGACAATGACATGGCCACCATAGATTGGGCAATCCAAGGCATGCACCATTTCCTGTGCTAATAATATTTGCTCAGTAATATCCCGTCCTTTCAGAAATCCAGCCTGTTCAGGAGAGATTAAACGAAGGAGATAAGAGGATAAACGAGTGGCTATTAAACCAGTAAGTACCTTGGTCAGAAAAATAGTCAAACAAATAGGTCTGTAATCATAGAATGTTTGTGGATTTATGACTTTCGGAATGAGTGTAATGAGCGATGCAACAACTTTGCGTGGTGGTGAATAACAAGAAAAGACTCCTGAACTGCCTTATGAACATTCATTTGTATTACCGACCAAAAGAGACGATAGAAAGAGCCTAGAAAACCATCCGGGCTAACGGCACTGGCTGGACTAAGATCCCATACTGCCTGCTTAACTTCATGCAACTCAGGCAAAGCCATCAATAAACTATTATCCTCAGCATTGTGCATTCTATATATTGTAGAATAGAATCTGGTGATGACGTCTGTTCCACAGAGAATTAATTCTGAAAATATCTTCCGCCTCTGCCTCAATATCCTGTGAAGTACAGCACTCCACCCCATCTTCCTTAATAATCCATCAGATTGCCTGCTTTCACCTACTATCCTTCACTGTTTGGTGAAAAAAGTTAGTGTTAGCATCTCCTTCCTGCAACCATCTTATATTGGCCTTTTGTTTCCAAAACAATAATGCTCTCAATTGTGCTAGCCGTAAAGAGGCCATACTCTTGTGATATTCTGTGCGTGTCAATTCGGATGGAGCCGAATCAAATGCGGTTTCACTCTGCTGCCGCTACAGCATCAAAAATGTTTCCGAACACATCCTTATTCCATCGCTGTAAATGATGCTTAAGCTGTTGCAGCTTGAAATAAAAGCCCCTCATTCCACCCATTGTATTAAAGGATTGCCAATGATGAATAACAAAACTGTCAAAATCGGAATGCGAAGCCCAAACATCCAAGTAACAAAAAGACGCCGATGCTGAAGAGGAATCAGCCAAACATTCCAAATATAGTGGAGAATGATCGGAGGTAGTGTGATATAGATGCTGGTAGCGCACTGAGGTGAATATATTAAAGAAGGCCGAGGTACACAAGAAGCGATCCAGACGGCGCCATACTCTGCCCAGACCTCGACCATCACACCAAGTATAGAGACAACCTTGAAAATTTATATGCTGTAAAGAGCAAGCTGCAACACAATCATTAAAATCCTGCAGAGAACGCAAAGTCGGTGATGACCGAACTTTGTGCTCATCTAAAGACAAGAAAGTATTAAAATCACCACCAATAAGCCAGGGAATATCTATAGATCCATGCATAGAAACAAGGTCTGTCCACAGAGGCTGGTGTGCAGACACCGAATGAAGACCATAGACAAAAGTGGTCCAAAAAGAATCTCCCCATGCCAACCAATTAAAACTCAAAGAATGATTTTGTACTCCAAGTCGCTCACCTTCCAATTGCAACACTGATGATTTCCAAAAAAGCCATATATGCTCATCGCAAGCAGATACTGCTTACAAAAAATGAAATTTTAACCGATATGTAGTTAAAGATGTTGGTCTAGCTTTGGGCTCAATAATCACTAAAAGATATAAATGATAACGCCGAAGCAAAGATAATATACGATCAGCAGAGGAATAAACACCTCTCACATTCCAAAGTAGCATATTCATTGATTCTTCAATGCTTCAAATGAGTTTGAGAGCGCAGCCCGAGAATGGGTAAGTTGTGGTGACTAGGGCGTTACTAACCTATTCTATCATTGCAGCAGCTTGGAAAGAACTTGAAAAGCAGCATCCTCGCTTGAAGCTGACGGTGTTAGAGGGAGCCTTTCCTGTCAAGTTGAATCAATCAACACAACTTGTACCAGATTTGCAATATAATTTAATATTTCTTCATCCATAGGTTCATCTACTTATTCAGTACTGCAATGATCAGCCTCTATCTCGCTATCCGAAATAGTAAGCAATTCAGGATTAATAGGCAACTCTCCAACAAGATATCATCAATGCCTTTTAGACGAGACACATTCTGAGAATACAAAATGGGTTCCGTAGGTAACATATTTGGAGAGTGCATACCCAATGACAGAGCTGCCACTGTAGAAATTCTGGCTTCCACCTTCGTAACCGGTGCTTGTGGCTTTGTAGGAGTCCATCGCTGCAAAGCATCCTTGGGCTTGGATTTTGATCCTCTAACATTATTAGGTATTGGTTGGTCCTGTGTGTCAGACTTGCCACATGCAGTCGACTTGTGACCCAGTCGATAACAAGAAGTACAATACTATTGCAGATCTTCATAAACGACAGTTTGTGATATTGTACGATTACCTGAACATACACTCGCGTGGGCAAATTTTGAGAAATATCCACCTCAACACACAGGTGTGCCATCGACAGTCTTATTACCGCTGTAGTCGCTGAGTCCAGTTTCATAGACATGCCTAGCATACGACCAATCTGAAATAAAGCATCCTTCTGATGGAACTGTACAGGTAACCCTGGCAATGAAACCCATACAGGAACGATCAGAACATCGACTTTCGGATCGTAATCAGGCGTTCACTTTGTCACTCTCATATATTTCCCTGCTATTGTCCAGCTTTGCCGAGCAAAGCATCAAAGATAATCCACTTCGTGCGCAAAGTGTAACAATACATGCATATAGTCAAGAAGGCCAATTCTAACAGCACCTGGGAAACCAATCCTGTAGCGTGACATGCATGCATATGACTCAATAAACGTGACATGCATGCATATGTATGTGTGATGCATCATGATAAAAAATGAGAATATGATCTTTCATGCTTTTCTTTCAAATCATCATCGTCAGAAAACAAAAGAGTGTTCAGATCTATCTTCCCAGATCTGAGGCGGTAACGTCTCCCCTTCAAATCTATTATTCCCGTATTCGGAACGGTAGCATCATCACTTATCGGGCCTATTCTCTACAGGCCCGAACGGTCATTATCAGGTCTATTCTCTCTGGGCCTGAACGGTCATATCAGGTCTATTCTCTCCGGGCCTGAACGGTCATATCATCAGATCAATTAACCCAGGATCTGGGCGGTTTCTTACTAGCCAGGAACATACACACACGGTACCGGTGGGAAGCGTTCTTTTTAAAACAGGATCATTTCTTTAAAAACGCTTTTCATCTTTCTTTCGCATAAAACCAATGGAATAAATCATGTAAATGAAGATGATGCAATGTATGACATGCACTATGCGACTCGTGAACACATGCATCATAACATACATGCACGGACTTGTCTTTTAAGCTGGGAAAACTGTCCAGCAATCACATTCTGTTCATTCTGCCTCGTGCTAATCAATTCGTGCTCATTTTCATAAGTTCATTTCATACACATGCATAATGAAGTCTTAGACTCATACCATAAAAATTTCGTAACAATTCGAAAAGTCTAACGACTCAAAGCATCATATTATCACTAATGGTACTGCTGAAATCAGCAGGGCTTACCTCAGTTTCATAGGTCATAAAGCCTTATTCATTTTAATCCATCACCTGGAGAACATAGCTAACTCACTAAGGAACGATATTCATAAGGCCAAACATCACATTCAAGCTTAATGAGCTAGAGCGAAGCCTTACAACTTAAGAAATTAATCTGTCCTGTTTTCCAGTTTTGTGCAACTAACTTCAACTCAGTTGTTAACTATCAAAATGGTGGTTTTATGCTGGTTTCTTTAAATGGACATGTACATATATGCCTTAGGTAATTACCATAAAAATTCCAAGGCAATCCAGTAAGTTTAAGGAGGTCAACTACTTACTTTTCCTCAGCTAGGTACATGCAGAATCTGGAATGACCAGTTTTATCACGAATTTTATTGTGACCAAACCACAACTCTTTTTACTAAAATTCGAACTCATATATGTAACACACACGTCAAAATATCATCATGTCAAAAATAAACTCATTTGCACATTCCTAGGATGCACTTTCGAGCCACACAACTTACTACTCAAAACTGTGTTGTTCCAGCAACTCTGTTTGACCAGTTTTACTAACAATTTTAGTAAGGATAATCCACAAATCCTTTTACAAAAATTCCAATTCACACATTTCATAAACACATAGGGATATTAGCATACCAAAAATCAGCCAATTCGAATATCTCTAAGGTCTATTTTCAGGGCATACAACATACCACATAAAACTGTTCAGCTCCAGTACTTCTGTCTGAGCAGTTCTTACTAAAAATTACACTCGGGTCAATCCACATATTCTTTTTCCAAAATTCCAACTCACATATTTATTACACATATGAGGCTATCACCATAACAAAAATTAGTCAATTTGGACCTTCCTAAGGTTCATTTTCAGGTCGTTAAACATGTCATATAAAACTGTCTTGTTCCAGTACTTCTGTTTTACCAGCTCCTACTAAAAATTTTATTTAGGACAAACCAAAGCTCCTGTTATTGAAATTCTAACTCACACATTTCATAAACATATAAGGCTAACATAATACCAAAAATTAGCCAATTTGAACACTCCTATGGTTCGTTTTGAGGTCACACAATCAGCTACACAAATCTGTCCAGCTCCAGTAGTTCCAGCGCTTCTTCAATTTTACGGTTCAAGCAATTCCTATCAACCTCATTCCTCAAAATGACTTAATATCCATTAAATACTCACTTCAACATAATGTTTCCAAGCCTCATAATATGCTTTAAACCATAAATAAACAGCTTAAGAGTCATATCAAATTAGTCAGACACTTTCACACAACAAATCACTTGTTCATACCATCACTTTTCTTATAACATCTAGTTTTCCTGTCTTGTACTTAACATCTTTAACTAAGATTCATAGCCTAATAATGAGTAGCCATTCAAGCATGCACTTCACCAATAAGGCAAGATTGGCTAGAGTATACTTGCCTCTTTGAACCTTAGAGCTTTCCTTAGCATGAGCGTTGGTTGAAATGGAGTAAAGTCTTCCTCCAACTTCACATGTATCACACGGTCTTGAGAGGAGGAAGAAGGATGAACATTATGTAGAATCTGCAAGGCACCACTAGAAGGGGGGGTTGAATAGATGGTGCGGAAAATATGGTTTTTAAAATTTCTTGAAACCTAACCAATTCAAGTTCTGAAAACAGATTCTGTTTTCAGGACCTGTTTTAAAACGTTTTTAAAACTAGGTTAGAGGTCTCCAAAAATTATGAAATTTTGAGAGAACTTAGCCTCAGATGTTATGAGGGTCCCCTAAAAATTTCAAATTAAAATTCAACCTTTAACCCCTTCAAAAACCGTTGGTACTCAGATTGTGCAAATCTACCAGAAACGGTAGATGGTTTTGAAAAATTAATTCCTATTTGTGTGAACGTCCAAATGATCTGAAATTTTGACCAATAACTCCTCACACACTATATTTAAATGGGTTGAAACAGTTTTAGAAAATTCTTTTGGGAAGTAGGTCAAATACAACTAAAGTCTCAACCTTTGCAAGTCTGAAAATCAGACTGCACTAGTCTCAGAACTTTTGATGTTTGATTGACTTATACTTGTCCAAAAGTGTTGAAACTTGTGCCAAATTAACCCTAGAACGTGCTAGTATGTTTCTGGAAATTTTTATAATTTTTGGAAATATTTTACTATTTTTACGAACGCGAACAAAACGGATAAACAGTGCAGAAACTGAAAAGTAAATGCTGAAAGTAAATTGCACAGAGAATTTTATACTGGTTCGGTTATAAACAACCTACTCCAGTCTTCAAGGAACACCTTCCTTGGTTCACACTAATCTCACACACGCAGTACACCTTACCGCAGGGTTGATAGAGTTACACCTAACTCCAACCCTTTACAAACCTTGTATGTCGAGTACAATTCACACGAACACCACCACCTCGCTAGAATGAAGATTGATCACACCTTGATCAATCTTTTACAAAGATGAATGAATGGTGGTTTATATGAAGCCTATTCAAGATTCAAAGATATAAAGAACAATAGGCCTTTTACAAGAAAAGAGAGAAAGAAAATGTAGGAGAAAAGAAGCTTGGCAATTTGATCACTTTAGAATGCAATTCTTGGTATTATTTTTGTTTGCTCTTCCTCTCTCCATTTTATCATATCCAGCCGTCCCCTATAGCCTTTCTTCCCTCTTGAAAATTTCCTTTTTAAGTGCTTGAGAGAGTGTAAGACATCATGATGATAATTCTTTGCTTACTTGGCATCATTCTATTGGATCATCATTTAGTCCTCGCTTACTTGGCACCTCTTTATTGGCTCAATGTTGTCATCATTTGATGACTTGGAAAATCTGAAATAATCACTTAAAATGTGCCAAAAAATCAACCATCAATTCATACCATAAATCACAAATTCCATCATAAATTGCAAGAAAAGAAATCTCTCCTTTTTCAAAGCAAAAAATCGGCCATTATCACCTTGCCATGCTGAATTTTTCAGCATGTGCATTATGAAATAAAATTCAGATTATTTACCATTTTTCTTTGAATTTTTATCATAAAAATGAATCAACCATATATGGTAAGTCTTGCTATCAATTGATGAATGAACTTGGACACAAAATGAATGAAGAATTCGGCCAGCACAACTCCACACATGCTGAAAAATTTCAGCATGTGTGATATGTAGAATATCACACTTAATTACCTTACATAATATTCAAATCATTTCCATAACATCTTCAATCAATCCTCTAATAAAAGATGACAAAATATGTCACCCTAAATGACAAAAAAATCAGCCACCATATGTGTAGTATGCTGAAATTTTCAGCATGTGACATAAGAGAGGTATATGTTGAATACTTACCTTTTGTAGCTTCTCTCTTTGATTCATCAACATTGTATGATTGATCCTTGACCAATCAATATGCCAACAAGGCTCCACATGTGCTCCATCTCAGCTGTATTTAACGTTGGAATGTGTATGTACATGTGCTGAAATTTATTTTTGCTAACTTTGTAAAATAGTGCACATTTAATAATACACACATGTTATATTCCAATCAGCCCTTAATTTAATTTTCTAAAACACTTTAAGATGTATATCATATGTAAAAAGTATCTAGATACGTGTCACATGATGTTCAAGAAAAATGTTCCATGTTATGTGCGTAGAAAACCGAATTTTTGATATTTATCGATTACCCGATTTTTCTCTAATTTAAATTCCAACTTTTGCACATGTTATATATATTATGTTATACATATATAATATATACTTTAAATCTCAGCACTTGGCTGGTTTAAAGTGGTACCATTAACATGTGGCAAAATTAAAATTGGAATCTTCACATTTTGGCCTAAATGTGGAGTAATTTGTGTGTGCCAACATGGAAAGTATTTTTGGCTGAATATATCATGTATATCACGAAATTATCATCAATTTTTGATGTATATGGGCTGGCCATTTATTTATGGCAAGTACGTGACACGTTGGGGAAGTTTCGGTATTCGCCCGATACGACAAATTTCGGTTTAGAACCTTTTATCGTGTCGTATTTAATTTGTCATCACCATATCTTATATCATATGATATAAGACCTGAATATACTCATAAATATGAGTTAAGTATAGTGGTGTGATGTTAACGTACGTACGTAAAATATATAACGTGTCGGTAGTACGTTGCAATACATGTGTATGTGCCTTTATTTAAAAAATCTGAAAATATATAGTGTATATATATAAATGTGGCGTGTTTGATAAGATGGGGAGGAGGAGAGAACTTTCCTTCCTTGGCCTTGTTGCCTTTGTGCCTTTTCCAAATGAATCTTCCTTTAATGAACTACTTAGTTTATTAAACTAAGCACTTCACTTAATGAACTACTTTAGTTCATTAATGGTGGCACCTGAAAATAGTATAAACTCAACAAATGTTCGCCATATGATGTAAGCTTTAATGCTTCATGGCTCGTTAGTACGACAACATAATATATAAGCTAAATAAGGCAAGTAATGGCAAGTTATCATGCATACATGTACACACTTATACACGTTTATATATATATATATACATATGTATATATATATATGCATTCAAATTTCTTATTTTGAAATCACTCAAACCCTCTTACTTCTACAATCTCCCCCTTTTGATGATTTTCAAAATAACATGTGTACATGATTTAAGTGCTATCTCTCCCCCTTGAACTATGCGCAGATTTGAAATTTGAATTTCGAATTTCAAATCCGGCTCCCCCTTGATTCATGCAATTAAGATCAATCATTGATCAATCAGTGTCTCTCTCTCCCCCTTAAATCAATCAGTGTCTCTCTCTCCCCCTTAAATCAATCAGTGTCTCTCTCTCCCCCTTAAATCATGCTTCTCTCTCCCCCTTTATTTTGGAAAGTTAATCAAAAGATTCCTGTCAAAAAGGAAAGTAAATCAAATAATATCAAATCAAATCATATCAGCGGGAATCATGCCTAATTTAAAACGAAGAGATTCATATGTGGCTTGATTTAAGGCCTTTGTAAATATATCTGCTACTTGTGATTCTGTTCGTACGTGATCTATGACAATATTACCATTGTTAACGTGATCACGAAGAAAATGATAGCGAACTTCTATATGCTTAGCCTTAGAGTGTAACACGGGGTTCTTAGACAAATTTATTGCACTCATACTATCACAATATATAGGAATTTTATTTACGGTAATTCCAAAGTCCGAAAGTTGTTGTTTTATCCACAACAACTGTGTGCAACAGAGGCTAAGAGCCATATACTCAGCCTCAGTAGTGGACAAAGCAACACTTGCTTGCTTTTTGGAAAACCATGAAATAAGGGAATTTCCTATAAATTGGCAAGTTCCGCTCGTGCTTTTTCTACCTATCTTGCAGCCACCATAATCTGCATCAGTGTAAGCATGTAAGTCAAATGTAGAATCCTTATCATACCAAATACCTAAGGTGGGTGTGTGCCTAATATAACGGAATATTCTTTTTACCGCATTTAAGTGTGACACCTTAGGTTGACTTTGAAAACAAGCACACATGCACACGCTAAACATGATGTCAGGCCTACTAGCAATTAAATATAGTAAAGAACCTATCATAGATCGATATAATCCATTATCAACGTCTTTACCATGTTCGTCTTTGTCTAATTTAGTAGTGACACTCATAGGCGTGGGGGATGGTTTCAAATTTTCAAAATTGAACTTCTTGATCATGTCATTTACATACTTAGCTTGACTTATATGAATTCCTTTACTTGTTTGCTTAATCTGCAAGCCAAGAAAATAATTAAGTTCACCAACCATAGACATTTCAAATTCAGCTTTCATACAATTTTCAAAATCTTTAACGAGTCTATGTGAGGTAGAACCGAAAATAATGTCATCTACGTAGATTTGAATAATAAGTAAATTTGATTTTTCTTGTTTCAAAAATAGTGTACTATCTATAGTACCACGTTTAAAAATATTTTTTAAAAGGAAAGTGGCAAAACGATCATACCATGTTCTTGGCGCTTGCTTTAGGCCATATAGTGTCTTCTTTAGTTTGTACACGTGATCTGGATGTTTCAAATCTTCAAAACCGGGTGGTTGCTTCACGTATACTTCTTCTTGTATGAATCCGTTTAGAAAAGCACTTTTGACGTCCATTTGATACAATTTAAAATCTTTCATGCAAGCAATAGCAAGTAAGAGTCGTATAGCTTCTAAGCGTGCTACGGGTGCAAATGTTTCATCGTAGTCTATTCCTTCTTCTTGATTATATCCTTGAGCTACGAGTCTTGCTTTGTTTCTAACGACCTTTCCTTCCTCATTCATTTTGTTCCTAAATACCCACTTTGTGCCTATTATTGTCTTATCTTGTGGTCGTGGCACTAAATCCCATACATCATTTCTAACGAATTGATTAAGTTCGTCATGCATAGCATCAATCCAAGATGAATCACTCAAAGCATCATGCACATTTTTGGGCTCAATTTCAGAAATCATAGCATGAAATTCATTTATTTCGTCCGAAGTGATTCTTCTACGTGGTCGCACACCGTGAGTGATGTCGCCTATGATGAGATCATGTGGGTGATCTCTATGCCATCTTGGTTGATGATTTTCTAAGTTATCATGCATCTCTATATGATCATGCATTTCTAGTGTTTCATTCATCTCATGCATATCAAAAGAATCATTATCTTCATCCAAAACGGGTTTCAATTCAAAATCATCGTCATATTCCTTATCTTTATCAATATCTCCAAATTCATTGAATTTAACATGAATAGATTCTATGATTTGTCTAGTGAGAGGATCATAACATCTATATGCTTTTGAATTTATGGAATACCCAACAAAAATGCACTCAATTGATTTGGATTCAAATTTATCTAAATTATCTTTTGTATTCAAGACAAAGCATTTGCATCCAAACACACGAAAATAATCAATCATAGGCATGCGATCATTCAAAATTTCGTAAGGCGTCTTGTTTATTTTCTTTCTTATAGATAGGCGATTTACAATATAGCATGCACAATTTACGGCTTCCGCCCACAGAAATCTAGGCAATTTATTTTCGCAAAGCATGGTTCTAGCGATTTCTTGTAGTGTGCGATTCTTTCTTTCTACTACTCCATTTAATTGTGGAGTTCTAGGTGGCGAAAACTCATGTTTAATCCCTTTTTCTTCACAAAACGAAATCATCTCTTTGTTTTTAAACTCACCGCCTCTATCGCTTCTTATTCTTTTCACATTTACACCGTATTGATTTTCGAGTTGTTTAATTAATTTAGCGATCTCTACGGCGCTATCATCCTTATGTGCAAGAAATAAAGTACAAGTATAACGAGAAAAGTCATCAACAATCACGCATGCATAGTGACGCCCACCAAGACTTGTAGTGCGACTAGGACCAAACAAATCGATATGCAATAGTTCTAGTATTCTATTCGTGCTTATCTCATTTTTAGGCTTAAGTGACTCACGTGTTTGTTTGCCTTTTATGCAAGATTCACACAACTGAAAGTTGTCTAAATCAAGCGTAGGCAATCCCCGTACTAGGTTCTTTCATTGCAATTTTTCTAGTGTAGAAATACCTATGTGTCCTAAACGTCTATGCCATAAATTCACATTGGGTTCATTTGACATAAAACATTTAACTTTAGCGTCTACTACATCATCCATAGATAGTGTAAAGATATTTCCTTCTCGTTTTCCTTTTAAAACGGTTTCTCCATTTTTATTTATTATATTGCAATAAGGGTGAGTAAAACATACATCGAAGCCATTGTCAACAAATTGAGAAATACTAAGAAGATTGTAAGATAAGTTGCTTACCAAAAATATGTTGGATATTTGAAGTGTATTCGGATTGCCAATCGTACCTTTTCCAATGATCTTGCCTTCATTGTTGTCTCCAAAGGTCACGGATCCTCCTTTTGTGACCTTCTTTAATTTGGAGAACAGGCTCGGGTCACCCGTCATGTGCCTCGAACAACCACTGTCAAGGAACCACTTTATTGATGTGTCTTTCGATGAGTGGTCTCCCTGCAATGTGAAAAGGTGATTTAGGTACCCTTTTAATTTTGGGTCCTTTCGAGTTAGTTAATCACCTTTTGGTAAAGGTACCTTTCGGTACCCATACTTGGGTGATCCTTCTCGGTCTATCAAATGGCAAGAATGAAGGTGCGATATAATATACATGTGGTGCATGTACTTTGGGTCTTTGCCCAAGGACTCCTCTATACTCATTGAATGAAGGACGTTTTTGATATGTCCTTGTGTGTGTGTGCGTAGTGCGTGGATGATATGTATTTCGTGTATGCATTGTTCTTTTCTTCTCATATCTATATGGTACAACATTATATTTGACATGATATGAGGGAGTGGGGCGTGTGGAAGGGGGCGCTTTTTGCGTCATCTTAGACGCCACTTGAGGCTTAGGGGTGTCTACTTTCTTAGACACAACAAACTTGGTTGGTTTGGTTGATACTTCGTTAGTATCAACGTATCCAATCCAGTTTTGTCACTGTCATGCTTTTGCGATAATATGATGCGATGCAGCATGTTTGACCCTGTATCGAATTGTTTCATCATTTTCTCTAAATCTGTATTCCTTGATTTCAAATTTGAAATCTCGGATTTCATTTCATTATTTTGAGAGGTTAATGATGAGATCTCGGTTTTCAATGCATTGATGATACATGAAGACTCTTTCTTTGAATCGCTTAATTGAGCGACAAGATTCTCGTTAGAAGATTCTAACAATTTCTTGTCTTCAATTAAACGTTTCTTTTCTTTTGCGAGAGTCTTAGTAAATTTATGTAATTCAAGATACTGACTAAAAAGATCATCACAAGAAGGTTCAGAGTCAGAGTCAGAATCAGATGATACCTCATTAGATGCCTTTGAAGCAAAGCAAACTTGAGCGGTCTCCTCTTCGGTCTCAGTTTCAGAATCTGATGAGTCACTCCATGTGGAGGCCTTTAGTGCACGTTTCCTTTGTTTAGGATCTGAGACGAGTCTATTTTTGTTCCGCTCCTTGTCAGGGTACTTATTAGTTTGCTTTTCTTTGTTTGGGCAGTCATATGATAAGTGTCCGAGTTTGCCGCATTCATAACATTTAATGTCCTTATCATTTGACTTGTTTTTATTTCTCTTAGATGTAGTGCCCTTGTTTTTATTTCTAAATGACTTTCTCATGAATCTTCTTAGTCCTTTAGCCAATAGGATTAAATCATCATTATCCGATTCGGAATCACTATCATCTACGTGATCGGAGGGAGGGGAGACGTATTCATTTGATTTAAAAGCAATTGTTTTACCTTGTTTAGATGATTCCGATTTCCGAATAGTAAGTTTGTTTTCATAAACTTTGAGTGACCCAATTAGTTCTTCCATCTTTATTGATTTGGTTTCCTTGCTTTCTTCTATAGCAGTCACTTTTGGGTCCCATTCCAAAGGAAGGCTTTGTAGGACTTTCTGTACCTTTTCCTGCGTAGTAAAAGCCTTACCAAGAGACTCAAGAGAGTTATAGATGTTAGTTAAACGAAGATCCATATCTACAATCGACTCATTAGGCAACAATTTAAAAGACTCAAGAGTAGACATGAGCATATTAATTTTTGACTCTTTTACTTGACTCGTGCCTTCGTGTTTCATTTCTAGAATTCTCCACATTTCTTGTGCACTCGAACAATTTGACACATAACTAGACTCACTTTTACTTAATCCGTTTAAAAGC
The DNA here is from genome assembly GCA_036186865.1 of Eustoma russellianum. Taxonomy (NCBI): domain Eukaryota; kingdom Viridiplantae; phylum Streptophyta; class Magnoliopsida; order Gentianales; family Gentianaceae; genus Eustoma; species Eustoma russellianum. Next base: position 16,634,614 of record AP025045.1, read on the forward strand.
AATTGCATAGCCCTAGCATTCATACTAAGTTTCTTTTTATCATCACTCGTATATTCTTGTCTAGTTTTAATAACTTCTAAAGTAACTCCGTCTACAGTGGATACATTAGATGGGACATATGGACCATCTTCAATTATTGACCAAAGATCTATATCTATAGCCATAAGAAAAAGTTTCATCCTAAGTTTCCATTGAATAAAGGACTCACCGTCAAAAAGTGGAGGCCTTTGGCTCGACATACCTTCTTGTTCGGTTATGAGATTTGTGGATGCCATCTCACTGAATCGTTGGATTCCTTGTAGTGAGTATTCGTGCTCTCTGATACCACTTGTAGGATCTGCAAGGCACCACTAGAAGGGGGGGTTGAATAGATGGTGCGGAAAATATGGTTTTTAAAATTTCTTGAAACCTAACGAATTCAAGTTCTGAAAACAGATTCTGTTTTCAGGACCTGTTTTAAAACGTTTTTAGAACTAGGTTAGAGGTCTCCAAAAATTATGAAATTTTGAGAGAACTTAGCCTCAGATGTTATGAGGGTCCCCTAAAAAGTTCAAATTAAAATTCAACCTTTAACCCCTTGAAAAACCGTTGGTACTCAGATTGTGCAAAATCTGCCAGAAACAGTAGATGGTTTTGAAAAATTAATTCTTATTTGTGTGAACGTCCAAATGATCTGAAAACTTGACCAATAACTCCTCACACAGTATATTTAAATGGGTTGAAACAGTTTTGGAAAATTCTTTTGGAAAGTAGGTCAAATACAACCAAAGTCTCAACCTTTGCTAGTCTGAAAATCAGACTGCACTAGTCTCAGATCTTTTGATGTTTGATTGACTTATACTTGTCCAAAAGGGTTGAAACTTGTGCCAAATTAACCCTAGAAGTGCTAGTATGTTTCTGAAAATTTTTATAATTTTTGGAAATCGTTTACTATTTTTACAAACGTGAACAAAACGGATAAACGGTGCAGAAACTGAAAAGTAAATGCTGAAAGTAAATTGCACCGAGAATTTTATACTGGTTCGGTTATAAACAACCTACTCCAGTATTCAAGGAACACCTTCCTTGGTTCACACTAATCTCACACACGCAGTACACCTTACCGCAGGGTTGATAGAGTTACACCTAACTCCAACCCTTTAAAAACCTTGTATGTCGAGTACAATTCACACGAACACTACCACCTCGCTAGAATGAAGATTGATCACACCTTGATCAATCTTTTACAAAGATGAATGAATGGTGGTTTATATGAAGCCTATTCAAGATTGAAAGATATAAAGAACAATAGGCTTTTTACAAAAAAAGAGAGAGAGAAAATGTAGGAGAAAAGAAGCTTGGCAATTTGATCACTTTAGAATGCAATTCTTGGTATTATTTTTGTTTGCTCTTCCTCTCTCCATTTTATCATATCCAGCCGTCCCCTATAGCCTTTCTTCCCTCTTGAAAATTTCCTTTTTAAGTGCTTGAGAGAGTGTAAGACATCATGATGACAATTCTTTGCTTACTTGGCATCATTCTATTGGATCATCATTTAGTCCTCGCTTACTTGGCACCTCTTTATTGGCTCAATGTTGTCATCATTTGATGACTTGGAAAATCTGAAATAATCACTTAAAATGTGCCAAAAAATCAACCATCAATTCATACCATAAATCACAAATTCCATCATAAATTGCAAGACAAGAAATCTCTCCCTTTTCAAAGCAAAAAATCGGCCATTATCACCTTGCCATGCTGAATTTTTCAGCATGTGCATTATGAAATAAAATTCAGATTATTTACCATTTTTCTTTGAATTTTTATCATAAAAATGAATCAACCATATATGGTAAGTCTTGCTATCAATTGATGAATGAACTTGGACACAAAATGAGTGAAGAATTCGGCCAGCACAACTCCACACATGCTGAAAAATTTCAGCATGTGTGATATGTAGAATATCACACTTAATTACCTTACATAATATTCAAATCATTTCCATAACATCTTCAATCAATCCTCTAATAAAAGATGACAAAATATGTCACCCTAAATGACAAAAAAATCAGCCACCATATGTGTAGTATGCTGAAATTTTCAGCATGTGACATAAGAGAGGTATATGTTGAATACTTACCTTTTGTAGCTTCTCTCTTTGATTCATCAACATTGTATGATTGATCCTTGACCAATCAATATGCCAACAAGGCTCCACATGTGCTCCATCTCAGCTGTATGTAACGTTGGAATGTGTATGTACATGTGCTGAAATTTATTTTTGCTAACTTTGTAAAATAGTGCACATTTAATAATACACACATGTTATATTCCAATCAGCCCTTAATTTAATTTTCTAGAACACTTTAAGATGTATATCATATGTAAAAAGTGTCTAGATACGTGTCACATGATGTTCAAGAAAAATGTTCCATGTTATGTGCGTAGAAAACCGAATTTTTGATATTTATCGATTACCCGATTTTTCTCTAATTTAAATTCCAACTTTTGCACATGTTATATATATTATGTTATACATATATAATATATACTTTAAATCTCAGCACTTGGCTGGTTTAAAGTGGTACCATTAACATGTGGCAAAATTAAAATTGGAATCTTCACATTTTGGCCTAAATGTGGAGTAATTTGTGTGTGTCAACATGGAAAGTATTTTTGGCTGAATATATCATGTATATCACGAAATTATCATCAATTTTTGATGTATATGGGCTGTCCATTTATTTATGGCAAGTACGTGACACATTGGGGAAGTTTCGGTATTCGCCCGATACGACAAATTTCGGTTTAGAACCTTTTATCGTGTCGTATTTAATTTGTCATCACCATATCTTATATCATATAATATAAGACCTGAATATACTCATAAATATGAGTTAAGTATAGTGGTGTGACGTTAACGTACGTACGTAAAACGTGTCGGTAGTACGTTGCAATACATGTGTATGTGTCTTTATTTAAAAAATCTGAAAATATATAGTGTATATATATAAATGTGGCGTGTTTAATAAGATGGGGAGGAGGAGAGAACTTTCCTTCCTTGGCCTTGTTGCCTTTGTGCCTTTTCCAAATGAATCTTCCTTTAATGAACTACTTAGTTTATTAAACTAAGCACTTCACTTAATGAACTACTTTAGTTCATTAATGGTGGCACCTGAAAATAGTATAAAATCAACAAATGTTCGCCATATGATGTAAGCTTTAATGCTTCATGGCTCGTTAGTACGGCAACATAATATATAAGTTAAATAAGGCAAGTAATGGCAAGTTATCATGCATACATGTACACACTTATACACGTTTATATATATATATATATACATATATATATATATCTAAGCATTCAAATTTCTTATTTTGAAATCACTCAAACCCTCTTACTTCTACACATTAGTTGTTATCTTAATGAAGAAGCAACTATGTTGAGGATATGATTTCCTTACCAAAATGAAACTTGGATGGGCTTGAAATGGATTCACACCACTAAAGTGTTAGCTCCTCCTAGTAGCTTGACAATTCTTCTCTTAGTGACCATTTGAGTGTCACGTTTTTGGCAAGACAAGTGAGATACCAATGTGAGTTTCATTCTTTGAAACATGGAATTCACTTAGGATACTTAGCATGTACTTACCTAGATGAATTCTTGGAGCTTGAAAATGGTTCTTGGACCTCTTCACTAGCCGTATGTTACAATTGAAAAATGGGGAAGTCTCTTTGCTCCATTGTGATTTCTTGAGAGTTGAATGTTCTACAGTTTCTTTGAAGAAAGTTTTCTCCCCTTGGTTTAAGGAGGTTGCCGTGAGTTATGAGAGAGAGGGGGAAGGGGTTTACCTTGGCTTGGTTTAGGCTAACTAGAATTAATTAGCCTTGGTTACTTTTACCCAACCAAGGTTCTTTGTGCCAACTATAGTTACTTTAGTTCAACTATAGTTACATTTTGTCAACTATAGTTACTTTATGTCAACTATAGTTACTTTAGGTCGACTATAGTTACTTTATGGCTAACCTAGGTTACTTTATCTAACTAGAGTTATTTCCTTAACCTTGTAGTAAATATTAAGTAACCATCGTAATCTTCTTGGTCAACCATGGGGGGCGGTTTTCTTAGACTTGGAAGACCCCTTTTCCATGCTTAATTTTTCTTATATGAAGAGTTATGTGGATAATTGTCCCCTAATTAATTGATAATTTCTCCTTTTTCTTGTTTTAAACTAAATTAGGAAAATCTTGAGTTCCCCTTGGGCTAGGGATGAAATTTTCCAAGAATTGGGGATAGAATTGCCCACTACTTACAACTCCTTAACTTTCATTTGAGCTTATTTTAGGGAGGCCCTTAAGATTAAACTCTCCTATAATTTGGGAAAAACACCTTTAAGGCCTCTTTTTATGCCTTATGACCGAATTTTCTTGAGCCTTTGGGCGTGAATTGGCCACTTCATATAGTCCATAACTCATGCTTAAATTGATTATATCATTTTCTTATCATCCTAAATAAAAGAATTACTAAGGAAACTTAGTGAAAGACACTTGAAGGATACCACTTTATTAATTCACTTATACGAGTCTTCAAGTACTATATGATTTTTCGGCGGGGTAAAACATTCTCCCCCCTTAATATAAGTTTCGTCCTCGAAACTTCAGGCTAGTCAACAAAATGGGGCGTCTACTCCTCATGTTGTCTTCTGTTTCCCATGTGGCTTCTTCTTTTAGGTAAATAAGATCGCATAAAACGTCTATTTAGTTCCCTCAGAACTGCTTTGTTCCATTCATCTTAGAGGTCTCATCATAACTTATTCTAATTCTCTAGAGGTGTTATCGTACCCTATCTCATATCAAGCACTTGCAACCTTGATACTATGTACTTGATAATGAAATCCATTCCGTGTAATCATAATCATAGCAGGCTTATAATTTCCTTTTTCATAAAATATGAAAACTTGGCAGAGATCATTAACTCTGGGATATAGACCATTAGCTCTTTTCTGTAAACATCCTTTCAGTGATCATGTATCGGTCATCCTACGTACGAAATAGCTTCCAAAGACACCCGGAATAATTCCCATAAGGTACACATACCGAGCTCTTCATAAGGTATGTGCCACATTCATCCGTCTTGCTGATCGCCTTATTACGTAATAACTTTTACCCCTTTTTGCGATCATTTCATAAAATCGAACTAGAAATTGTGGGTTCTCCTTTGAAACTTATGTTCCCTTTCTGACATTTCAAATCATCCTAAGGTGGCCCGTTCTCTTAAAACATGGTTTTCATAATCATGACCTATTCCCCATATAGTGCAATAAAACGTGTACAAGTGCTAATAGTGATGCATCATGACGAGGACCCTGAGTCCCATACACAGTGCCATACTTAGTCATGTTATCACTAATAATCTCACTTGCTTACTTGTGGTCTACTCATCATAACTTAAAGAAAACTATCATAATTACTCATACTTGGTTAATAGGAAGTAGAGCAGAGGACATAAGTACTTCACACTTACTAGGCGTACCTTGGTTGTTTCTTTGTCATTCGCATAAACTAGCCTTATATGGATACGGTTTCCCACCTTCTACTTCGTTTGCTTGTTAAATCGTTTCTTTCATTCTTTCGTTCCCTTACTATCGCATTCCGCTCCGTAGCGGTCCTCCAATAATTCACCAAAGGTCCTTGAATACGACTTAACTTAGCCTAATTTGATCGGGGGGTCTAGACCGCGCACAAATCTGATCACCATAAACTTTTCATCTCTCATAATCAAAGGAACATACTGTCCCCAAAGTAATGAATGATTATGGAGATGCCTGACACTTGTCTTAGTGAGTCAAATTCCTCAACCCTTCTCGTGACTAAGTCCTGAGAGAGGAAGAACTCACAAAACTCTCCTTAGAACTTTGCTCTTATCCTATCCAGTACCCGTGTCAGCATGGAATTACCTTCAACCTTACTTAACCATCTTCCTGCCTACTATGAACTAAATTCCCTGCCAAACCTTGAAATATGTGTTCTTACTAACTATTGCTAGTAAAGTCTATTGCCTCCTGGGGTGACAGTGATGATGTCATTTTACTGAATTGTGGTGCCATCCGCACTACGAAGTGTCGGAGTCTTACTCAAGGTACAAATATTCAGGATAAGCGACACCATTTAATTCGTAATCCATATACGATCTTATGGTCATGCAAGCAGGCATGATTACGTTCCATAGATGGCCATCGACTAGGGCTTTATCATTTGGTCAAAACCCTAATTTCCAGTATAAATAATCCTAGTCTAAGTTCAACTCTCATCTAGGATCATGACTTAGATCTAATATCAAGCTTAGTTGACTATGATCATAACTTAGCTCTACATTCTGTCCGGGTCTGGAGCCTCAGCTCTCATACCACCTGTAGCGCCCCGCACCCGGTGCGCCCGCCGTACTTCACTAAGGAGAGTACCAGGCGTCGATCCATAACGTATCATAATCCATGGTAAAATGCATGGATTTTCGTGCTTATGCGTCATCAAGTAAGCAAAACCGTGGCAGAATAAAAACTTCAAATTAAAAACATCTCCAAAATCATTCTCAGTTCTACAACCCAAATCATAAGTACCGAAATTCCCAAAAGTAATTGTTTCCCATCACAATTACATAATAAGTCATCAGTCACCGACGGCACGTCATGACTCCTAATCCATTCTTCTTTCGCTGCGCTCATGGGTAGGGGACCCTAGGTTCATCCTCGATCCATTCTACCTTGTTCCCTGCAGTCTCTGGGAGGAAAAATGGGGGGGTGAGTGACAAAGTCACCAGCAAGTATACCATAAACAATCATGCATCAACTGGAATGTACATACAAGAACCGAACCCCCAAAATTTCGGTTTAGAACATACCTGACCTTCCATTAAACACCCGTAAGAAGTCAACACAAGGTATATCCAAGGTCATAGCTTAAAAGAGCTTGAAACTTAACAGAGATCATAGCTTATGAAAGGATCATCACTCAATAAAGATCATAACATACAAAAGGTCATCACTCAATAAAGATCATAACCTAGGAGCTACCAATTCATAACAAGTTGGCCTAAATGTCATGAATAAGATCATAGCTTACGTATCAACAGTAGTGAAATCATAACTTAGGTAACGAGAGATAGGAGGATCATAACCTATGTAACATTACCTCTAGCAATTGGCTAGCATCTCATCCCTTCAATCAATAGCCGTTAAGGAAATAAAATCATAACTTAGTCACGAAGCAAGTAATAACATAGCCTAGTGCAAATAGACTCAACATCTTGCTCATGACCATATGCAATGCGTATGAATGTGCAAAAGTAGCGCATAATGCCCTCCATCCCATGCCCGTTAGTGATCCACACTTAATACGTCAAGATCATAACTTAAGCAAGATCATCCCTTATTAAAGAACGTAACAATAAAAGACCGCAACTTGTAAAAGTTCGTAACATATCTGGGATCGTCACTTAATAAGATCATAACTTAGGAATTTTCAAATTACAACAACTTATCTAAGTATCATGTGTCATTACATGATGACTCAATAAACGTGACATGCATGCATATGTATGTGTGATGCATCATGATAAAAAAATGAGAATATGATCTTTCATGCTTTTCTTTCAAATCATCATCGTCAGAAAACAACAGAGTGTTCAGATCTATCTTCCCGGATCTGAGGCGGTAACGTCTCCCCTTCAAATCTATTATTCCCGGATTCGGAACGGTAGCATCATCACTTATCGGGTCTATTCTCTCCGAGTCCGAACGGTCATTATCAGGTCTATTCTCTCCGGGCCTGAACGGTCATGTCAGGTCTATTCTCTCCGGGCCTGAACGGTCATATCATCAGATCAATTAACCCCGGATCTGGGCGGGTTCTTACTGGCCAGGAACATACACACACGGTACCAGTGGGAAGCGTTCTTTTTGAAATAGGATCATTTCTTTAAAAAACGCTTTTCATCTTTTTTTCGCATAAAACCAATGCCATAAATCATGTAAATGACAATGATTGAATGTATGACATGCACTATGCGACTCGTGAACACATACATCATAACATACATGCATAGACTTGTCTTTTAAGCTGGGAAAACTATCCAGCAATCACATTCTGTTCATTCCGCCTCGTGCTAATCAATTCATGCTCATTTTCATAAGTTCATGTCATACACATGCATAATGAAGTCTTAGACTCATACCATAAAAATTTCGTAACAATTCGAAAAGTCTAACGACCTCAAATCATCATATTATCACTAATGGTACTGCTGAAATCAGCAGGGCTGTACGGCTTTACCTCAGTTTCATAGGTCATAAAGCCGTATTCATTTTAATCCATCACCTGGAGAACATAGCTAACTCACCAAGGAACGATATTCATAAGGCCAAACACCACATTCAATCTTAATGAGCTAGAGCGAAGCCTTACAACTTAAGACATTAATCTGTCCTGTTTTCCAGTTCTGTGCAACTAACTTCGACTCAGTTGTTAACCATCAAAATGGTGGTTTTATGCTGGTTCCTTTACATGGATATGTACATATATGCCTTAGGTAATTACCACAAAAATTCTAAGGCAATCCAGTAAGTTTAAGGAGGTCAACTACTTACCTTTCCTCAGCTAGGTACATGCAGAATCTGGAATGACCAGTTTTATCACGAATTTCACTGTGACCAAACCACAACTCTTTTAACTAAACTTCTAACTCACATATGTCGCACACACGTCAAATATCATCATGCCAAAAATCAGCTCATTTGCACATTCATAGGATGCACTTTCGAGCCACACAACTTACTACTCAAAACTGTCCTGTTCCAGCAACTCTGTTTGACCAGTTTTACTAACAATTTTAGTAAGGATAATCCACAACTCCTTTTACAAACATTCTAACTCACACATTTCATAAACACATAGGGCTATTAGCATACCAAAAATCAGCCAATTCAAATATTCCTAAGGTCCATTTTTAGGGCGTACAACATACCACATAAAACTGTTCAGCCTCAGTACTTCTGTCTGAGCAGTTCTTACTAAAAATTACACTCGGGTCAATCCACACATTATTTAACAAAACTTCCAACTGACATATTTATTACACATATTAGGCTATCACCATTCCAAAAATTAGTCAATTTGGATCTTCCTAAGGTTCATTTCCAGGTCGTTAAAAATGACATATAAAACTGTCTTGTTCAAGTACTTCTGTTTTACCAACTCTTACTAAAAATTTTATTCATGACAAAACACAGATCCTTTTATTGAAATTCCAACTCACACATTTCATAAACATATAAGGCTAACATCATACCCAAAATTAGCCAATTTGAACACTCCTAAGGTTTGTTTTCATGTCACAAAATCAGCTACACAAATCTGTCCAGCTCCAGTAGTTCCAGCACTTCTTCACTTTTATGGTTCAAGCAATTCCAATCAACCTCATTTCTTAAAATGACTTAATATCCATTAAATACTCACTTCAACATAATGTTTCCAAGCCTCATAATATGCTTTAAACCATAAATAATCAGTTTAAGAGGCATATCAAATTAGTCACACACATTCATACAACAAATCATTTGTTCATACCATCACTTTTCTTATAACATCTAGTTTTCATGTCTTGTACTTAGCATCTTTAACTAAGATTCATAGCCTAATAATGACTAGCCATTCAAGCATGCACTTCACAAATAAGGCAAGATTGGCTAGAGTATACTTGCCTCTTTGAACCTTAGAGCTTTCCTTAGCATGAGCCTTGGTTGAAATGGAGTATAGTCTTCCTCCAACTTCACATGTATCACACGGTCTTGAGAGGAGGAAGAAGGATGAACATTAGTTGTTATCTTTATGTAAAAGCAACTATATTGAGGATATGATTTCCTTACCAAAATGAAACTTGGATGGGCTTGAAATGGATTCACACCACTAAAGTGTTAGCTCCTCCTCGTAGCTTGACAATTCTTCTCTTAGTGACCATTTGAGTGTCACGTTTTTGGCAAGAGAAAAGAGATACCAATGTGAGTTTCATTCTTTGAAACATGGAATTCACTTATGATACTTAGCATGTACTTACCTAGATGAATTCTTGGAGCTTGAAAATAGTTCTTGGACCTCTTCACTAGTCGTATGTTAAAATGGAGAAATGGGGAAGTCTCTTTGCTCCATTGTGATTTCTTGAGAGTTGAATGTTCTAGAGTTTCTTTGCAGAAAGTTTTCTCCCCTTGGTTTAATGAGGTTGCCGTGAGTTATGAGAGAGAGGGGGAATGGGTTTACCTTGCTTGGTTTAGGCTAACTAGAATTAATTAGCCTTGGTTACTTTTACTCAACCAAGGTTACTTTGTGCCAACTATAGTTACTTTAGTTCAACTATAGTTACTTTATGTCAACTATAGTTACTTTTTGTCAACTATAGTAACTTTATGTCAACTATAGTTACTTTATGTCAACTATAGTTACTTTATGGCTAACCTAGGTTACTTTATCCAACTAGAGTTATTTCCTTAACCTTGTAGTAAATATTAAGTAACCATGGTAATCTTCTTGGTCAACCATGGGGGGGGGGCGGTTTTCTTAGACTTGGAAGACCCTTTTTCCATGCTTAATTTTTCTTATATGAACAGTTATGTGGATAATTGTCCCCTAATTAATTGATAATTTCTCCTTTTTCTTGTTTTAAACTAAATTAGGAAAATCTTGAGTTCCCCTTGGGCTAGGGCTGAAATTTTCCAAGAATTGGGGATATAATTGCCCACTACTTGCAACTCCTTAACTTTGATTTGAGCTTATTTTAGGGAGGCCCTTAAGATTAAACTCTCCTATAATTTGGGAAAAACCCCTTTAAGGCCTCTTTTTATGCCTTATGACCGAATTTTCTTGAGCCTTTGGGAGTGAATTGGCCACTTCATATAATCCATAACTCACGCTTGAATTGATTATATCATTTGCTTATCATCCTAAATAAAAGAATTACTAAGGAAACTTAGTGAAAGGAACTTGAAGGATACTACTTTATTAATTCACTTATACGAGTCTTCAAGTACTATATGATTTTTCGGCGGGGTACAACAAATCCGGTCCACACTAGATCGAACAGTGGCCATAGAGGGGCGGACGTACCAAAATGAGCCCACCAATGTATGGCGACATGGAGCCGCAAATGTGGTTATTTCATCAGCAGAGAACTCAATCATTGGGGCACCTTTAAATCGTTGAATCGGTTTTGGGGCGATAGGAGTTTAAGATGATGAAAACAACGAAGCATAGGATTTAAACGATACCGATTTCGTAACTGACAGCTACGGCGGCCTTAGTGTGGCAGCAGTGTCCATTGGTGGTAAGCGTTCAGGAAGAACAACTGAACTGAGATCAAAAGTCAGCAGCTGCCCTAGGCCGCTGATCGTGCGGTCGACGATGACAGTCTTCGTGATCACCATGTTTCACTAGAGCAGAGAGCCGTTTTATATAAAATATATATATAGCACGATTTAGAGTAGAAAAAGAAAGAAGAAATTGTGGTTAGAAAAATACCCCAAAAAATACCAAGTGGACAAAATTGTGTAGAAACCGAATGATGGCATTTCGTCCTATTCTACCCACTCAAATCCCAACATGGCCGCCCCCTCCCTTGCAAGTTGAAGAAAAGTTTTTTCCCATTTGTTTTCCACTACACAACAATATCCTACAGATTTTTACCCAAATTATCATATTTCCTCCCACTTTATCCTACATGAAAAATAAAACAAAACCCCCTTTTCCTCTTTTCTCTCCTACAGGCCGGCCCCTCCCTTCCCAAGGAAACATTCTTTCCTTACACAACCTTACATCTATCACAACCTACACTCTAACCTATCACTCAACCAAAAATTTTTATCTCCCCTCACCCCTCCATACCATCGACTGTAGATTCAAAGAAAAGGGGGAGACCCTTTTCTCTTTTCATTCCCTATGCACTCCACTTTCTTACACAGTTCAATTCACCATCATTTCTTCCACCTTCTTCTAACCCACTCCACTCATTTTCAACTCTTCTCTCCCCTCTCCTCACTTTTGGCCAAGGCTATCATGACCGGAAAAACCCTTCTCTTTCTCCATTCCACACACTACACATCTTCAACTTCAACCCAACTTCCTCTCTTTCCTCTTAAAGAATCAAACAAGTTTTCCACTCCATTCCTCCCTCAATGGCCAAGACATCCAAGAGAAACCAAGAAGTTGTCTTCTTCTTCTCCATCCTACAATCCAACATTTTTATTTTCTAAGAAAATCCTCTCTCTCTTTCAAGAAACAAAAAAGTCTTCCAACATTTTTCTTCTTGGGTGGTCGTGAGTTCAACAAGACAAAAAGGAGAGAAATCTTCTTTCTCTTCACATCATCGACACATCTCCAAGGTTAGGTTTCAACACTTACATCATCCAAGTAGTGACTCAATAAAATTGTAGCAATAAGAACCAAGCCAAGACAAGGTAAGAACATGTTGAGAAACTGGGGTTTGAATAATTTGAAAATGCATGATTAAATGTTACGCATCTTTGAAATGCATGATTTAAGTGTTGCATGACATGCATGCATGATAAATATGCCTTATATTCTTGTATATATTATTGTTTTACTAACGTGACATGAAGCGTTAAGGCTTTAATCATATTGCAAACATATGTTGTGTTTATACTATTTTCAGGTGCCATGTTGAATGAACTAAACTAGTTCTTTTAACAAAGTGCTTAAAGAGATGAACTAAACTAGTTCATTAAATGAAGTGCTTAAGGAAACATACTTAAAAATGCCTATTGACAACAAATTTGAAATGAAAGTTCTACTCCACACTAAATATACACGCACAAACGGATGCATATATATATATTTTTTGATGAAAGGAGGTCATGCCCCCACATTTTATTTATAGGCCCTCACTTATGGCGGAGGAAAATCATATAAGTATGAATACAAATGATATCCCAAAGAAAAAGCATGTAACAGCTAAGAGGACGAAATACATGACAATGAAGACGTAGAAATGGTGAGTTGGGGGAAGGACATCCACTGTGGATATGATATGCCTCATTAAAACCTTAGCAAGCAAAACCACACTTGTGGATAAAATCTTACACGAAGGAAAAAAGAGTACATATTTATCCACTATGGATCCAATAATGTACATTGCCATAATAATCGAGAACAACTACGTGGTCGATGAGTGTTAGCCGCCGTGGTTGTAATGCCCAACATCAAGTGATCCATGCAAAAGAATACGAAAAACGTTTAGCCCGAAAAAGCACTAGTAAAAACAACACTAGTTCCAGTGAGAGAGACGTACCCAACCTGCCTGCATCAAAGGTAATGCAGGCAGAGAAAATATCGTATGGCCAATCCATGTGGAAGACACGCATGTTAACACATCAGACAGTATCCATGAAACCTCACAAAAAGAGAGTGCCGAAGTATTCCAAGGAACAGACAACCAAATAGAAAGCTATTGTATTGCTGAATGCGTAAAAGAAGTAATAAAGTACATAGGCTGCCTGTATCAGCAAAGTGATACAGGCAGAAATAAAGACCTTAGCCATATCCACCGTGCAAATATGATGTAGTCAAATCAGTGAAAAGGCAGCCTCTTGCGATCGATGGCAGTGACTGTAGGATAGTGACCTGGGTCAGTAGATGATGCTGCAACGCATGTGTAGCTAAATGATGCGCCACTGCATTAGTCTCTCTTGGTCTGTATACAAGTTCAGAAAGCGTGAGGTGTAGAAAAGAGCGTAGTCTATCCAAATCATGTAGGAAATCCCCATAGATAACAGCTGTACTATTCAACAACTGCAAAATTGCCATACAATTTGTCTCTATGATGAATTCCATGTGATAGAAAGAATAATATATAGTAGCATATGTTAAGGCCTGAATTTCAGCCCATAAAGGTGTCAATTTCGGCAATGAGAATGCAATTGCCAAAACTAATGATCCTACCGAGTCTCGAATGATCGCACCCCCTGCAGCGCCTCTTCTTCCTGCATTGGCATCCACATTTAGTTTTAATCAGCCCGAAGAATGTGGCTGCCAACGAACTATGGTATGGCGCTAACACGAATATAAGGTGATAATCCAATCGACACCAATTCTGGCAATGTTTGTGCAAAATATTTCCCTGACACCGAAGAGCAACAACTGTAGATATCTATCTGAATTCTCTCTTCAAGTCTATTTGAATTATATAGTTCAGATCCAAAGACTATACTCGCATATTCTTTCTAAATATTCCAACAGATAAAATGAGTTACGACAACTTTAAACTTCCTTCTCATAGAGGAGGTTGGACCATCAAAAACCACAATATATTTCCGCCATATTTCCGCAATTCAGAGACAATGTAAAAATAGATGACTTGTTTCATTGGTTACCGTCCGACAAAAAGGACATTGTGTTTGGAATACCACTGTTAAGCACCGAAGATTATCAGGTAGCGAAAGAGCCCCAAAATGTAATTTCCAAAAAACACCCTTGATGCGTTAGAGATACATGGCCACCATATATATCTGTAGGTTTGCAAAGATGCACGTGATGTGCGCATTCTTCATATGCACTCTTTAGTGTGAATTGGCCTTGTGCATCTGGCTTCCAATTGAGACCGGTTGGCCCCATTCACACTCGTTCTTGACAAAACGTATTAATCCTTTAAATGCGCTTCCAATCCGGAGAGTCATATAGTAAAGCTCGGTAATGCATCCGTCTTCCATATTTGTGATGCATATATATCGCCCATAATGTTGAACGTTGATGATAAGACCACCAAATTTGACACTCATACGCTTTATGTAAAGAAGATAAGGACCTAACTCCAAGGCCGCCCTCCAATGTAGGGAAACATACATCCTGCCATGATCGCTAGTGATGTTTTCCAGGCCAAACGAAGTGTGGCACTTTCTTTTCCAATTCCTTAATAATGCTTATTAGTAATTTGGACGGCAAGCAAATGCAAAGGAATAAATGATAAAACTGGCCGTATGAAGACTAACCTGTTTGCTGCACTAAGAATTTTAGTGGACCACCCAGCCAAGCATTTGTCAAAAGGATCTGATATAGCTGCACAGTGAGATGCTCGAAAAATTCCCTTATGTATTGGGGGCACCCAGATAACGCATTGGCAATGATGAAAGACGCATGCATAGTAGCTCTGCCATACGCAGTTCTGCCTGATTGATGCTAACAACCACTAAACTTTTACTAAAATTACCTTTTGTCCCGATGCCTGCTGATATTGTTGCAGAAAATATGTAAAACGGCGTAAGTTAATCGACAAAGCATTGAAAAATATGAGTAAATCATCAGCATACCCCAAACTAGATGGGGTAGGAACTCGGCCTTAACTAAAACCACATAGCCAGCATCTCTCCACCAATGTCTTCAATCCTCTGCTAAATCTTTCAGACGCGAGAATAAATAATATAGGCGACAATGGATCTCCCTGTTAACACCACGACCCAGACTAAAAAACTACATAGCCTACCGTTAATTAATACCAAGCATTTCGCAGCAGATAAATTATTGAGAATGAGTCGAACAAAGGAGTGAAAGCCCATCTTCAGAAACAAACAACCAAGATACTCCCAACTTACCCTATCAAAAGCCTTAGCCACATCCAATTTGACAATGGCACGACCTCCTCGCTAAGGTTTATCTAATAAATGTACCATCTCTTTTGCCATCAATATTTGCTCTGCTATGCCACGGCCTGGCATAAATTCCGATTGCTCCGGTGAGATCAGTCATGGAAGAAGTAGTTCTATCCAAGTAGATACGAGACGTGTTACCATTTTTGAGATAAAATTGGTAAGAGAAATTAGACGGAAATCTACAAACGTCTCTGGAGAGTGCACCTTGGGTATCAAAGTGATAAGAGAAGATGCCATCGGTGTAGGTACCCTATCGCCTAGGAAAAATTCCTGTACTGATTTAAGGACATCCAGCTGTATAATATACCAACAATGTCTATAAAACTAACCATGATAACCTCCGGACCTGCTACACTTGTCGGACTTAAAGCCCGTACCGCCTCTTTGACCTCAGGAATTTGGGGCATAGCAATCAAGCTTGCGTTATCCGACTCTGTTAGGGAAGGAGTAATATACTGAAGAACAGTGTCGTGATTTGTTATTGCCTCTGCCTGAAAGAGAACAGAATAGAAATGTGTAGCCTCATCCGGAATATCGGTGTTTGAGACATATTCTTGACCCTTCGCAGACTTTATGCGCGCAATGCGCTGTTTGCACCGGTGACCCTTTACGATATTATGAAAATAGGATGTATTAGCATAGCCTTCCTGCATCCAATGGACTCTTGCTTTCTACTGCTAGTATTGAAAAACACGAGATTGAGCTAGCAATAACTGTGCCTTCGCCTTATGATAATTTTCTCGATGAATATCAGATGGATCGTTATCATAGATGGCCTCGGTTTGCACTACTACAGATTCGGCCTCAGAGACTGCGTCAAATACATTGCCAAAGACTGTTTTATTCCAATATCGAAGATCTGCCTTCAACCTATGCAGCTTATTAAGAAACCTTTCATTCATTCAGTGGTGGGATAAGAGTCCCTAGAGTGCCGAATAAAATCTTTATAGTCAAGATGGGACACCCACATATCCAGAAAGAAAAAAGAACGTGGGCCTGTCAAAGTGGAATCTCGACATGTAAGAAATAGTGGGGCATGATAAGATGTAGTTATGTTCAGATGTTGAACCAGCAATGTATCAAAAAGTTCATAGAAAGAGGGTGAACAAAGAAAGCGGTCCATCCATCTACTCACCCTTCCAAAACCACGTCCGTCTGACCATGTGTACTTAGAACCCTGAAAAGGTAATTCAAGTAAACCAACATATTAATCATTTGTATGAAGTCCGTGATCTATCGCAGTAGGGAGCGAAGCATCCCTATGCTCATCTAGCGATGCAAATGTGTTGAAATCTCCACCTATCATCCAAGGATCTCTGATGTTCTGCGAGAAAGTTAAGAGATCAGACCACAACTCCCTACGTGCAGCCATTGTATGTGGTCCACATACTGTCGTCCACCAGAAAAATTTTCTTGAGGGTATCCACTGAAACCTAAAAGAAATATTCCGTATGCCATAAGATATGTCTACATGATGCAGAATAGTGGCATTCCAAAAAACCCAGATGTTGCGGTCAGTCGAAATAGAGGCTTTGGAAAAGCTTGGCTTGATCCAAAAATATTCAAATTTTTTGGCAAACAAGTCTGGCTGAATAATAACAAGCAAATGAATATGATGTTGACGCACTAAATATTGTACTCGGTTAGAGGAATAGCGCAATCCCCTTACATTCCATGTTAAACAATTCATTTTGGAGATGGGGGCTCCAAACTTGAAGCTGCCCTAGTAATTATAACAGACAGAGGCGGCCGACGAATATCCTTTTTCTTAGTATGGTGCCGTTTTTTGATGCAGTCCACCAATCCATGCAGTAAGGTTGGACCCATCGGGTCTCTCGGAATCTCAGATAATGCTTCTGCAAATGGATCATGTGCCTGTACAAGCTGTGTGAAATCATAAGCTGCGTCATGTAGATCCTGCTCATCATCTGATGGTTCAATATTTAGTGCCTCTGAATCTGATAGATGTCGTGATCGTGGAGAATGAGCTAGTGTCGGCTGAGGCAAAGGTTCCACTGAAGCTGAAATTAAACGCATAATATCTTACTTCTCCGGGATATTAATGTCTACACCTGTGTATCATGCTGCATGTCCGACGTAGGCTAGTTTATTGCATCTGCATGAGTATCAGGCAATTCAAAATTCTCAGGTTGCAACTCTGTCTGTGCAGGTGGGAAATCACAAGAATGTACAGGATTCATTAAGGACATTGACGGGCATGCATCATGCCCCTCCACAACCACTTTATCCTTTTTAGGTGTCCATCGCTGTCTTGGTGCATCTGTCTCCTTCGATTGTGGTTGGGGAGGTAGCGATACATCCTTAGCAGTCGTATGTTGTTTTATGACTATTTTACAATTGATGGTGGAATGTCCTAAGATACGCCAGCGAGAGCAGTAAGATGGCTTGTCCTCATAATTTACTGGCTGGAAGAAATGAAAATCATGACTCTGAATGTAAACCCGTGATGGCAAGTCTTTGGAAACATCTATCTTAACACATACCTAAGCAACTGATGGACGCAACAGATTTGCAGTGGCATTATCTGCCTTAAGCGGTGTGCCAATCAATCGTGCTATTTGAAATAGAGCTTCTGTTGTATGAAGACAAATTGGTAATCCAGGTAAGGGAACCCACACTTGGACAATGGGCGTATCAACCTTATGATCAAAATCATATGACCATTTTATAATTGTCATGTGGAACCCCGGGACATTAAAAACTTGATGTGCAAAATATCCAATATAATCGGCTTCAAGATCAAAATTAATCAATACATGCGACGAATCAAGCAAACTGTCTTTCATATCTCCAGAAAATCCAACCTTTTCAATCCATGATCGAATAGCCTCCAGTCATTGGCAGCCATACCAAAAAGTACTGATCAAGCGATATCGTAAAGAATCCGTGAGGGCAGTGACCTCCCCCTTTGAAAAACTGATGGTTGGGACTCTTTTATATTTGGAGGCCTGTTTCGGTGGAAGTTGTTGTCGAGAAACGCCATAACCTGCAACCACCGAGGCAAGCGAACGAGGGTCATGCTACTGCATTGAAACAGAATCGCGGATGAAAAAGAAGGAGAGCAGAATTAGGAAGCGCCAGAGACGGGACGAGATCAAACATCGCGATCAGCCGCCAAACCTTGGGGAGACGCCGCCACAACCATTGCTTTCTTTAATACATTGTTTGCTTCTTCCGGTATCCTATTCTGATCAAAACTATTATTTTTTTTCTTTTGGTCGTATCGCTACCAAGGATCAGCAATCCTTTGCGTCGGTTGTGGCGCCCCGCGTCCCGGCCCAGCCGGAACCGGTGCACCCGCCGTACTTCATTAAGGAGAGTATCAGGCGTCGATCCATAACGTATCGTAATCCATTATAAAATGCATGGATTTTTGCGCTTATACATCATCAAGTAAGCGAAACCGTGGCAGAATAAAAATTTTAAATTAAAAACATCCACAAGATAATCCTTAGTTTACAACCCAAGTAAAATGTGCCAAAATCCTCAAAAGTAAATGTTTCCCAACACGATTACATAATCAATCATCAGTCCTAATCGGCATGTCATGTCTCCTATTCCATCCATCCTTCGCAGCAGTCACGGGTAGGAAACCCTAAGTTCATCCTCAATCCATTCAACTTTGTTCCCTGCAGCCTCTGGGAGGAAAAACAAGGGGTGAGTGACAAAGTCACCAGCAAGTATACTATAATAATAGAGGATTAAATGGAAAGTGCATACAAGAACCGAACCCCAAAAATTTCAGTTTAGAAATGTACCTGTCCTCCATCCAATATTCGATAGTGATCAACACTTAATGCATCAAGATCTTAGTTTAAACAAAATCGTTACTTAATAAAGAACATAACAATAAAAGACTGTAACTTGCATCAACTCATAACCTAACAACGATCATTACTTAATGAGGTCATACTTAGGAGCTACAAAGTTATAACAACTTAGCCTAAGTATCATGTGTCACTACACAATGACTCAATAAACGTGACATGCATACATATGTACGTGTGATGCATCATGATAAGAATGAGAATATGATCTTTCATGCTTTTCTTTCAAAACATCATCGTCAAGAAAACCATAGAGTGTTCAGATCTATCTTCCCGGATCTAAGGCGGTAACGTCTTCCCTTCGAATCTATTATTCCCGGATTCGGAACGGTAACGTCATCACTTATCGGGTCTATTCTCTCTGGGCCCGAACGGTCATTATCAGGTCTATTCTCTCTGGGCCTGAACGGTCATTCTCAGGTCTATTCTCTCCGGGCCTGAACGGTTATATCATTAGATCAATTAACCCCGGATCTGGGCGGGTCCTTACTGGCCAGGAACATACGCACATGGTACCGGTGGGAAACGTTCTTTTAAAACCGGATCATTTCTTTAAAAACGCTTTTCATCTTTCTTTCGCATAAAACAAATGCCATAAATCATGTAAGTGACGATGATGCAATGCATGACATGTAATATGCAAACCATGACATAATGCGTTACATATACACATATGTACAACTCGTCGTTATGCTGGAAAAATTTCCAGCATGAACACTCCTTATATTCGGCCCTGAACCCTTGTGGTTAGGCCCACTAACAATAATGCTCGTCATGCGTATGCATAAGAATGCCTTATTTTTTCATAATAAAATTCTCGTGATGATACAAAATGCGTAAGACACTTAGTTTAATTAATCACGAAACAAGGCTGCTGAATTTTGGGAACTCAGCGCCCCTTTCTTTGGTCTTTCATGTAAGCCCATTAACCTCTTTTAATTTGGGCCAGCTTTGAAAACTTATTATTAACATTCCATTAATTGATCATTATAAGCCCATCGAATAACTAGCCTAAGTCAATCCGGTTAAGGCCATATAATAAGTTCCTCAATTCTGCCCAAAATCTCCGATTAGTGATGCCCACTTATTTATGGTGTTTACCCTTCAATTAGTCATTCTAAAAATAAGTGGTTTTCATAGATGGGTTCACCTATGTCTTAAGTAGTTAATGAATAAATTTCGCGGATTTATAATATCGTTAAAGGTATCCTTTATCCTTTTCCTTAAAACCGCTACATGCAGATTTCTGGAGTGACCGATTTTACTATAAATTTTAGTGTGACCACACCGTAACTCCTTTTTCAGAAATTCCAAATCTCGAGCTTATTAGACACCTTGAACTAGTATCATACTGAAAATTGGCCCAATTTCATATTCCTAAGGTCTATTTTCCGGTGACTCATCATGTCATATAAAATCAGACCAGTCCAGTAAAATTTTCAGCATGACCAGTTTTGGCGAAAATTTCATTAAAAATAATCCGTAACTTCTTTTAACGAAATTCTAACTCTCACATCTAATATACACATAAGGCTAGTGTCATACCAAAAATCATTTAAATTGAATGTCCCTAAGGTCTCTTTTCGGGTCTAACAAAACAGCCCAAAAATCTGTCCTGTTCCAGTAAATTTCCTAGTTTGTCACATTTCCTTCCTAAATGGCCATAACTTGTATCGTTTGTCATAACCACTTATTAAGCTTCAAAATTACCCCTTTTTATAGGAAATCTACAGGTTCAACACACTACAAACATTATGGGAAATCTCCTTCAAAACAGTTTGTACACCACATACATCATCCTTTGGATAGACATACCACATTCCCACGAAAACAATATTAACAACGATTTTTGGTGCATACGCACCCTAGTTACCAACAGGCCTTTTTGGTACATGCAAGGCAAAATAATATGTCCACAAGAAACATGTTAGTCTTAACACACAAAGGCATAACCTTGTCTCCACTTTACCCCATAATCTATCATTTCATGCAAAACCACCCCTTTTCTTTAACCCTCTTTACCGTGTGCCCTAATCATGGAAAAGAAGAGATCTTTAGCATGTTCATCCTAGATTACAACATCATAGTGCATAAGACCACTAAAGAATCCACCTTTAAGCAAGAACTCACACAAATACTCCACTTAGCCCCCAGGCCGAAAGGTTATGCATAATGGCTTAGCATATCACAACTAAGATTAAATCTTAAGGATTATCTAGCCATTCATGCAAGCACTCTCACATTCAAGCCTCAAAAAGTATAGTGTGCTTGCCTTTGAAGTCCTTGGATTTTGCTTGAACTTGTTGGTATGAGAAGCATTTCCTCCCATCTTCTCCTATTACATTCGGTGTATAGTATTTGTTAGCCACTTCTTTATTTTCATAATTTAACTAGGTGGAGGGTTAGATGATCTTACCACTTGCATCTTGAACGGGTTTAGAACAATCCACTCTTGCTAAGGCACTACCTTGGTTTGGTGTCTTGAAAATCTTCGCCTAAACCATGTAGTTCACAGTTTTGTCAAAAAAAAGAGTGATGCTATGTAAGCTTCATTCCTTCAAGTGTAACTTCCTAAGGATTGTGGAGGGTGATCTTACCTAGATAAGCCTTGAGGTTGTAGAATTCTTGGACTCTCCTTAGCTCCTCTTCCCGCCGACTCTTTGAGAGGAGAGGAAGGATCACTTTCTAATTGAAAGAGCCTCTTCAATATCTTTTATTTAAGTGGATAGGGAAAAGACTCTCTTGTAGTAAGGAAAGTGGAAATTAACTCCCCCCTTAGTTATGCAGCCGGCGGCTCCTTCATGGGAAGAGGGAAAGACACTCTTTAAATGACAACCCTCATACATCCTAACTACATTGTTCATTTAAGGTTCTCTAATAATTTTGAATGTAATGACTTATCCCCCCTAGGGCCTTATGGCCGAAACACACATATGTATTCCATATATACATTTTCTAATGTATATATGTATATGTATGTATGTATATGTATTTATCTCATATCATGATCAGTTGGGTGTACTTTTCTTAATCATAAATTCATTAGGCTGCCCTTTTTGTGCCTATGGCCGATATATATATATATACATATATCTATCCCACATTTATTTTTTTCATAATTCTTGCCCACATGTGTATAGTTATATATATACCCGTATAATATATGTATATAGGCCTATATATATATTTGTACTTCCTTTGAAATAAGTCACAAACCTTAAAAGAAATCCTTTTATTGTCATATACATGCCTAGATTCGTATACACGTATATATATACCGATATGTATATCCACATGTATTAGTCATAATCTATCCATTTAATAGATCTTGTTGTTACACCTTAGAACATAAACATGGATGATCCACTTTGATATAAAGTATGCTTAGGTCTCTGAAATTCATGAAGTATCAAGAAGGTACATAGGGCCGTGTATTTCCTATATACGATTCTTTAAGTAGACTTTTCATCGCTTTGTAATCCATTGAGTCGTTTATTACATGGTAGCTTTTACTTTATACTATACACGTACACATATTCGTACCTATCTATATATATATATCCGGTGTTTACACAAGCGTGTCGTGTAACCTATTCTCCGCCAAATCAAATCTGCTAGGCCTTAAGAGTTTCTATAATTAATGGCTAAAGTTCCTTTGGTCTTACCTTAAAATGGTACCCAACGGCCATGTTGGGGATGGATGAAGAGAGCCCTCAATTTATTAACGGCTTAATTAGGCCCATCTTTCGGAGTTTGTATAGGGAACCCTATCCTTAGAACCCCTTAGCCGAAAATATTTGTGAGCATATGTAATTCAATTGAATCTTACCCCTGCTCCCATTTCCTTTTCTTTATAGATGCACGTGTTTGTGTATTAATATGGGCTTTCCCTTACGTATTTTTTCTATGGACTGTAATCCATTAAACCCCTTATCATATGATAGCCCATCATGTGGCATATATGTATATCCAAATGCATACCCATATCATACATATATGGACGTGTCACGTAGTCCGGCTTCTTCTTTGAAGTTGCCTATCTAAAAAAAACTTCTTCTAATTGTTCCCAATTCTAAGGCAAACAATTTAGTATTCTTACGTAAATTTCCAATCGGCCCTCTTGCTTCATGTTTTACGCTTTGGGGGACGTTAATTCCCTTGAATCTTAAACATCCATAGGTAAAGCCGAAGATATCCTCCTTTCGAGGTCTCATTCTCTTGTCTTGCTTCACCTCAACCCTAGATACCGTACTAATTTTAGGCGGGGTACAACATCGGTGCTGCGTTCTACTGGCCCCAATTTGCCTCCTCGAGAGATAACTAAATACAAAGGTGTTCCGGCAATCAAGTTTACCCGTGACGAAGTTTTCATACTGTCAGATTCCTTCAAATACTGTTTGGTAGGAACTTTTTGGTATGGACGTCCAAAGCTTGATGCTATTCGTAAGTGTTTTGAATGTATTGGGTTCATGGCTTCTATAAAGATCACATTAATAGATGCATCGCATATTCTTATGCACTTTGAGGTAGAATCTGACTATTATAGATGTTTTTCTCGTCGTATATAGACGGTGTTGGGATATCATATGCGTGTGACGAAATGGACTTATGATTTTGATCCCAAGATTGATGTGCCTATTGTTCCAATATGGGTCTCCCTGCCAGGGTTGCCGATATATTTGCATAAGCAGGAGGCAATATTTGAAATAGCTAAAATGATCAGAATGCCCTGACAGGCGGATGAGCAAACAATTCAGTTGTTGGGTCCCTTAGTATCAAGAATTTGCATTGAGATTGATATTTCACAGCAGTTGTTTGAGCGTTTATATATTCAAAGTGGGATTATCATTTTTCCAGGCAGTGGAATATTAGAATTTACCTGAATATTGCACGTCTTGTAGATTGCTTGGCCATTCTTTAACTTCTTGTCGCGCTGATAAGACTGTGGGACTAGTTCATAAGGATGTTGTGAATCAGTCTGAGCCCTTGACAGTTGCTGAGAGTCGACCAGCACAGAGGTGGACACCTGAGAAGAAGAAGGCCATGGGCTGCGACAGATGATGATCATCAAGGTGCTGAGCAAACAGAAGATACATTGGTTGAAAGACATGAAGATATCCCAGAAACTAGAGATGTACCGCAGCAAGATGTTGCAGATCATGCTGAAGTTGGGCCAGAATGTCACATTCTTTGTTCAATCAGACGAAGTGCCAGTCGTAGGCGATTAGCGAGTTGAGAAGGAGCCTGCAACCACTGCAACCCAAATTGTTACAAATGAATTTCGAGTTGCTGGGATTTCACAAGTACATGATTTAGATCTTTTGCAATGCTCCTCTAATGCGATTAATCCACCGATAGAGGATGAACTAGATCCGACGATGACCCATGCATCCGACTCTGAGCTACATGACGATTCACGAGTTGATTCACAAGATTTGCATGATGCAGTTATAGAAGTGGCACGAGTTTTATCAGCCACGCCTCCGTCAGAGGATGGCACTCCAGATATTTCTCATCCGGATGTTACTATGGCTGTTGATAATCTTCTAAAGCTGTAGACACGGGGCGACCTCGTAGAAAGATAGGTGATTTGCCTCCAGCTCCTCCTTCGTCAATTGTCACACGTGGTGCATTGAAGCATGCCACCATTAACTTGCCTCCCCCTTTATCTCAATGAAGGTTCTTTTATGGAATATCAAAGGTATCAACACCTCTATGGCTCATCTTATTTCTCTTATTCGTCAATATAGTTTGCATTTATTAGTACTGATTGAACCCAAGCCGACAATATCGCGGCTGGAGCAAATTCGGTTGAAGTTAGCGTTTTCAAAAGCTTGTTCTTTTGAAGATGGTCATCTCTGGATCTTTTGGCGTGAGTCTTTTATGGACATTTTGGGTGTAAGGCTTGGTGTACAGAATTTGTCCCTGTGTTTTCGGTGCCATTCGACAACTAAAGAGTTCTGTTTCACAGCAGTGTATGCAAAGCATACAGTAGCATCCCGCCTACCATTATGGCAAGATATGAGCTTGTTTCATGCTGAGTTGGATTTGCCGTGGTTAATAGGAGGCGATTTTAATACATTCCTCTCTTTAGATGCGCATAAGGGTGTAGCAACTCCATCATTACGAACACTAACAGATTTTAAACAGTTTGTTGAATTATGTGGGTTACTTAATATACCTTTTTAAAGGTCGCCATTTACTTGGTTTGACGGCCAGGGTTTAGGAAAGGTGTGGCGTAGATTGGATCACTTCTTTTGTAATCCAGCGTATTAGATGGCTACGTATCCCTTCTATTTCGACATCTCCATAGAGCAACGTCAGACAATTCGCCTTTATATTTTCACTGTCAGGGTGATAGCTTTTCGGGCCAGCTTCTTTTTGTTATTTTGACGCATGGTTAACACATGCAGATTTTGATTCTTACGTGAGAACACAGTGGAAGGCATACCCCACGGTTGGTGGGATGTATGGATTTTATACCAAGTTAAAGTGGTTAAAGGCGGATTTGCGATTGTGGAACAAGCAAATCTTTGGTAATATTTTCAAAGAATTGCAGGCAGCTGAGGAGGATACTGTTTGTGCAAAAAAAAGAATATGATGCAGCGCCTACTGAGGCAAAAAGAGGAGCATATCATTCTGCTAAGGCGAAGCTTGCAGCATTACAGACGCGAGCCATGATTTATTGGAAGCAAAAAATAAAATATTAAATGTCTTAAAGAGGGAGATGTCAATACAACTTTCTATCATCAGACAGTTAAGCACCATTGACAGAAACACACAATTGTATCTATTAATAAACAGGATGGTACTGTTTGTGACATAGTGCAGGCCATACAACATAAAGACATAGCCTTCTTTTAGAGGTTATTTGCTGCGGAGCACACTTATGAGCATGAAGTTTTATTATAAATATACCGCAGATCTTGACAGGAAGATAATCATCATTTGTTAGTCATGTCGTTGATTAACGAGGTTCGATAGGCTGTATGGAAGTTAAGTCCTTCCAGTGCGTCGGGGCCAGATGGTTTTCCAGGTTCTTTTTACAGGAACTTCTAGGATGATATACATTTAGATGTTTTACTGGCCGTACAATAGTTCTTCTTAGGCTTCCGAGTGCCTAAGACGATGGCATCTTCTTTGCTATGTTTGATCCCAAAGGTTTCTAATCCTTCCACTTTTGGCGATTATCGTCCTATTTGTTTAACAAATTTTCTTTCTTAAGTTGTTACAAGAATTCTTTCCATTCGGGTTAATGAGCTATTGCCTAGACATATTTCTCCAGAACAATCTGGGTTTATGCCTGGACGAGGTATTACTGAATGGATATTGATGGCAAAGGAAATGGTGCACATCTTGGATCAAAAGTGCCGGGGAGGACAGGTACTTATTAAATTGGATGTGGCTAAGGCTTTTGATCGTGTCTCATTGCATTATTTGGAGCTTTAGTTATTGCGATTTGGCTTTCATTCTCGCTTTGTTTGCCTAATTATGAATAATTTGTCTACTACATGCTGTTCTGTCTTAATAAATGGAAAGCCTTGTGGTTTGTTTCATCCATCCATAGGAGTTAAACAAGGTGACCCGCTGTCGCCTATTCTTTTTACACTAGCGCCTTAGGGATTTTCCAAAGGGTTAAATGCCTGTTTCGATCGGGTATGCTAAGGGGTTTTGCCAGTGGTCGTGTATAACCAGTGTCTCATCTTGGATTTGCAGATGATTTATTGGTATTTCTTAATGGCTCTTTTAGCAATCTACAAGCATTCAAGCAATTTCTTGAACAATATCAGCGGGCATCGGGACAACTAGTTAACTATCATAAGAGCCAATGTGTGGTGGGTGGTGGGCTATCTTCACGCAGAGCCATAATGGCGTTAACTATGAGACACTCGTTGCTGCCTATAAAATACTTAGGCTCTTATCTATTTAAAGGTATCAATCATTCCTACTATTGTACGTCTTCACTTGCTCATTTTGATGCGAGGTTGACTGGTTGGTCGCAAAAGATTTTAAGTATGGCTGGCATAGTGGCGTTAGTACAGTCAGTCCTTACTGCTATGCCTTTACATATTATGGCGGCGGCTAAGCATCCCAAAAGTGTGATTAATGAGCTTAACAGGAAAATGTCTAATTTTTTATGGAATAATCATCATCATTAGAGGTCGTGGGGATTTTATCTGGTATCCAAAAATGGAAGGGGGTTTGGCCATTCGTAATTTGTGTGCATTAGAGAAGGCTTAAGACTGTAAGTTACGGTGGATGTATCAATACTTCATCGTCGCAATGGCAGTTTACGTGCGTCAGCAATATGGCATCCGTACATATATGTGCGCGTATCTATATGACTCAACAGACTAGAAGAGATTATGTCGCATCAATACCTTCTGCTTGATGCATATGCACCAGATGCCGGATGGTCTATTTTGGAATTCGGACGTCAATGGTAAGTTTAATCTGGGTAGTGCCTATGATCTTTGTCAACCACATGGAACAAACTTTATGATGGCTAGATATATTTGGTGGAAGGGTGTTCCTGCTGCAGCACAGGTATTCCTATGGCGTCTCTGGCACAATGCATTATCTTTTACGGATAATATTACCCGGTGGGTTGTCGCTTTTACTACATGTTGTGTTTTTTGCCGAAGTTCTGTTGCGCACCAGGTGCATATCTTTTATACATGTCCAGTCATTCAGTCCATTTGGAGGCATTTATCCTATCTTTTTGATGGTCAATATCCTACATGTGCAATGCTCAAACAGTATCTCCGCTGTTGGTAGGGTAAGGCTCGTATATCCATTATGATTGGACATTTGTCAGTTGTGGTTCCAACGCTTGCAGTTACAGCTATTTGGAAGGAATATGCAATATTAACATTCGGTGAGGAAGCCTTTTCACTGAGGCGACTTCATGAGCGCATTTGATTGGATATTTTCACATGGTGTGCCTCGGTTTATGGGAAGAAGTTTACCGCGTCTATTCCACACTTGGTTGTCCTTAATTATTCTCTTTATGTACGCTCAAGGCGTGCTCAGGTTGTCAAATGGCATCTGCCTCCAACGAGCAAATTAAAGTTAAATGTTGACGCAGCAACTGGTAAGCATGGTGCTGCGGGGGGTGCGGTATTATGTGACGATAAAGGGGAGTTAATTCGAGCAATCTCCTTTTCATTGCCCACCTTATCTCTGTTGCATGAAGAGTTGCTGGCAATGTTATTGTCTATGCTCTTCTTTGTTATGGCTGATTATATTGATTTATATATTGAAACAGACTGCCTAGCTTTATTTAATTTAATAAATGGCTCGGCCTTTGTTACATCAAGATTGGGAAGCGATTATGCCAAGCTCAGGAAATATTTGTAGCTTATGAGAGCAAGAGTCGACCATACTCCCCGGGAAGCTAACTCGGCTGCACACTTCTTAGCTCAGCATGGTCATTTGCAACCGCGTACATGCATCTTTTCAGCCTTCTCGGACCTTCCACCTTTGGTACGTGATAGCATGTCCACAGAAGTTCATACAGCCCATGTTAGACCATAGAGACATAACTAAATGTTGCACCTTTCATTTCGCCTACATCGTCTTGATGTGGGTGGCCAGGTATGTCTTGTTTCATTCATGTTTGGCATTGCTTAATTTCATACACTGATGCTTACTGCTTTGTTTTTTCTGGCTGAGGACTATGGACCATCCTAAATTTGTGTATATTCTGCCCAGGTCACACAACGATGGACACCCAAAAAACATGTGCAGGAACTTGTCACATAACCTATTCAGGCAGAACCGCCACCAGTTGTAGACCTTGATAAGCCTACTGAAGATTTACAGGAGATGACAACAGTTGTTAGCCTAGATCAGCTACACACTCCCAAAGCTGCAACATGTGTTCATGACTTGTCGCCAACTCTCCAGGTGGATCACATTTTTGAAGTACAGGATTTGGCATGACTACATTTTTCATCGGTGGAGGCTGTAGTATCTAATGCAACAGAGGAAGATCCTATTATATTGGCACACGCTTTAGATTTGGAACTGCATGAGGATGCGGTGGTTGATGTTCAGGAATTGCGTACAACGATCATGGATGTAGCACGAGTTGTCTTTAATACGCCTCCTAACGAGGATGGGTCTCTAAATATCTCCCAGCCTGATGTGACTCAGGCTGTTGATCACCTTTTAAAAATCCAAACTCGAAGGCCACGATGACGTAAGGGAGAAATGCCAGTGGCACCGCCACCATCGGTTATGACTCGAGGAGCGATGCACCGATCTACCACTAAATCATCAGATGATGTTCTCCCATGAAGATTTTATTATGGAAAGAGTTACTACTTCTCTCCCACGTATTTTATCTCTTATTTGTCAATATAATATGCATATGTTGATTTTACTAGAACCCAAACCTCGTTCGTCTAGGTTGGAGTATTTTCGCTTACAATTTGGTTTCTCGAAAGCGGGCTCGTATAGTGATAATAACATTTGGATATTATAGAGATCTTCCTTTTGTGACCTGGTGGATATGCGCTTGGGCATACAGAACGTATCTCTGCATGTGCGCTGGCTATCTACTCAGCGAGATTTTTGGCTTACATCGATTTATGCCAGACATACAGTGGTGACTTGACGTCCACTCTGGGAGGACTTGAATGCGTTCCCTGCAGGTATAGGCCTCCCTTGGTTGCTTGGTGGGGATTTTAATACATTTCTGAGTTTAGCTGAACATAAAGGGGTCTCAACTCCCTCTTTAAGAACCTTGGCAGATTTTAAAGAATTCGTTGACAACAATGTGTAGCTAGATTTATCATATCAGGGTTCTCGTTTTACTTGGTATGATAGACGGGGTTTGGGCAAAGTATGGCGTAGATTAGATCGATTTTTATGCTCACGTAGTTTTTCTGATATGTTTACACATACTCATTAATACACTAGCATAGAATATTTCTATTATTATGTCATTTATGCAGGTACATATAGAGACGGGGGTCTCACTGGAAGCAGACTCTATATCCCTTGGGGTAGAGGTATTGTCTGCCTACACTTACCCTCCCCAGACCCTAACGATAGCTTTTGCTGTCGTTGGGATATATTGGGTCCGGATGATGATGATGATACTCTAGTCCGACATCTTCATAGAGCCACATCGTACCATGCGCCTTTAATGCTACAGTGTACTTTGGATGATTATACTGGGTCGTCTACCTTTTGTTACCTTGATGCTTGGATGACACATGAAGATTTTGATCCGTATGTGCGTGCGCATTGGAAGGCATATCCAACAGTTGGAGGCATGTATGGAGTATATGACAAGCTGCGACGTTTAAAGAAGGATCTACGTATCTGGAATAAGAGGTATTTGGTAACATTTTTAATGGTCTGATGGTAGCAGAAGAAGATGTTTTCCCTGCAGAGCGAGTTTATGATGCCAACCATACGCCAGTTAATCGTGAAGCTTATCATCTCACCAAGGATCGCCTCTTACAACAACAGCATCGTGCATACCTTTATTGGAAACAAAAAGCTAATGTTTAATGGCTAAAGGAGGGAGATGCAAACACAGCCTACTTCCATCAAACAGTTAAGGCCAGGAGAAAACATCAAACTATACTCACACTTTGCAGACAAGATGGCTCTGAATGTGATACACATAAGGCGTTGCAGGAGGAAGCGGTGAATTTCTATACTAAAGAAGAGCAAACGTAGGAGCATGACATTATTCTCAATTATATACCGCAGCTATTGAACGATGAGGATAATGATGCATTGTTAGCATTATCAAATATCGATGAGGTAAAGCAGGCAGTGTGGGTTTAAGCCCATCTACCGCTTCTGGACCTGATGGATTTCCAGGCTCTTTCTATCGTCATTTTTGGGAAGTGTTGCAGTTGGATGTTCTTATTGCAGTGCAGGAGTTCTTTCTAGGCATTCGGATGCCCGCAGTCACGGCATCATATCTAATTTGCGTATTACCTATGATTTCGAATCCTAACACTTTTGGATCAATATCAGAGAGCTACTGGCCAGCTAGTGAATTATCATAAGAGTCAAGTGGTGCTGGGAGGCAATATATCGAGCCAGCGTGTGACTACACTTTTAGGAATGCGTCTGAAATCTTTACCTCTTAAATTTTTGGGCTCTTTTCTATTTAAAGGTATTAATCACTCCAGATATTGTACTTCGCTGCTTAGTCATTTTGACACATGATTAGCTGGTTGGTCGCATAAGCTGCTAAGTATGGCTGGCAGGTTGACATTGATCGAGTTCGTCCTTACTACTATGCCTTTACACATCATGGCCACGGCACAATTTCCAAAGAGTGTCATATCCGAGCTACATCGAAAAATGTCACATTTCTTATGGGACAATCGTCATCACTAGAGGTCTTGGAGCACAATTTGTTTGCCAAAAACAGAGAGCGGATTGGGCATCCGCAGTTTAACTGCTTTGCAGCAAGCTTTCTAGTGCAAG
Source organism: Eustoma russellianum (assembly GCA_036186865.1). Lineage (NCBI taxonomy): Eukaryota > Viridiplantae > Streptophyta > Magnoliopsida > Gentianales > Gentianaceae > Eustoma > Eustoma russellianum. The sequence continues at coordinate 16,666,604 of AP025045.1, forward strand.
ATTTGGTGGAATTATTAAATATCTGATTCTCTTTGGGCACGGTATATGCGCCAAAAGTATGGGAGTCGCTCTGCAATGCAATTTTATATCATTGATTCTTCATATTGGAAGCGGTTGTGTCGTATTCATCACTTTTGCTCTAATCACGTGAATCACACACAGGATGATTACATTTGGCTAGATGGGGCACATGGTTAGTTTACCCTCAAAACTGTATATGAGTCATGCAGATTGTCAGGTACACCTTTTCTTGCTGCACGTTATATTTGGTGGAAAGGTGCTCCAGTAGCAGGATAAATATTTTTATGGCGACTATGGTTTAATAGTCTTCCAATGCCTGAACTTATGTGCCATTGGTTAGTGTCTTTGCCAACAAGATGTGTGTTTTGCTACAATGCCACAATCAGTCAAAATCATGTATTTTATTCCTGCCCAGTGATTGCGGAAGTTTGTCAAAACTTGGCTGCAATTTTTGGTGGTCCATCCCCTATCCACCAGCACTTTAGACAATATTTGCGACAATGGTGGAATACGTCTCGTGCTACCACTATGATGGGGCAATTAGCTGTCATTGTGCCTTTGATTACTACGTGGTCCATTTGGAAAGAATACGCTGCAATTCAGTTTAGAGAAGAATCTTTCTCAATTTTTCGTTTGAGGGAGCATATTCGACATGGTGTATTTTCATGGAGTGCTTCTATTTCAGGAAAAAAGTTTGCCCACACAATGCCAAATCTGTTGATTGCGCATTATATGCATATACTACGCACAACGCGTGCGCGAATTGCTAGATGGAGCTTGCCACCTTCAAGAAAACTTAAACTCAATGTTGATGCTGCTGCTGGACGCTGGGGTGCAGCGGCTGGGGCTATTCTTTGTAATGATGCTGGTCAATTGGTTCGGGTGATTGGTTTCTCTCTCCCAATGTTACCTCCTTTGCATGCGGAGCTCCAAGCTATGCTTTTCTCACTTCTTTTCTTCATAACAGCTGGATTTATAGATTTCATGGTTGAGACAGATTTCCAGCAGTTATTGCATTTTCTTAGGACTAATACTGTATTATCTGGGCGTTTGGGTTGCGACTAAATGCTACTGCATTCTTTTCTTTCAGGCTTTTTTCTCACAGTATCTTATACTCCACGGGAGGGAAACACAGTATCGCATTTTCTGTCTCAGCAAGCGCTTATGCACAGCCACACGAGTGTTTACTGCACAACATCAGAGTTACCCCCACTAGTCCATGCAGCGCTATAGACAGATCTTCATATGCCATACATTCGACTATAGCGGCTTACATTCAACACAGTATCGCATTTTCTGTGAAATATATTCTACACGTGCTTTCTTGTTTGATAATCCCCTAATATCTATATCTCGCTGCTTCCTGAGGTCAATGATTCCTTAAAGTCGCTTCATTGAGGGTTTTTCCATATGCTGCGGTCGACAACATAGATTCAAAGATTAGTTGGAGGAAGAAGGGGGTGGCCGGATTCTAGGGAGGTGGCTAGGGAGGATTTTTATTTTTGTCTCTATCTTGCTATAAAAAGTTTTTTTTACTTCCTTATAATATATTCATTTATATTTTTAACTTTATACTACTCATGTGAAAATGTATGATAATAAATTTTTGGTAACTTCCCTTGCTCCTACTATATAATGAAAATTGTACCTATCTATGCCAAGCTTTGGCTTATCTATTTGACTAGAATGCGGGTTGTAACAATCTCCCCTCCTTATAAAAAGTTTCGTCCTCAAAACTTGATTATTCTCCTGACTTGATTCTTAAGACAGGTCATGAGAATTTTTTCTAACAGAAGATCTTTGCTTTTTAGTAGACTTTTCTAATACCACGATTTTGACTGACATTCAAGGATTTTCATTGCGGAATTTGTGATTCGAACCGTGATGTAACTTAATTTACTTAGTTCCTTTTGACATTATACTGTAGCTATTCCATCGATGCTAATACTATTGAATGTTTTGATTACACAAAGCCACGTATCTTCGGCATACCTGTCTTTGTGGTTGTTCTTCCAAAATCCCGTGCTGACTCTCTTAACTCTGGTGATCCATATCTGAGGATCCTTCTTGTTGTCTTACTCGTATCTGCTGCATCTCTCTTCTCCCTAGACACTCTCTGATCCGATGTCCTATCTCACCATACCCGAAACAGGCGTTAGTCCCAAAACGACGTTCTTCCATGTGTCTCTTCTAGCATTGTGGACACCTCGGTATGGCGGCCTGTTGGGAATAAGGATTCCATCTTCCTGTTCTGTTTCTCTTATACCTCGACTCGTGGTTTAAAGAGAAGATAGCTCGTTCGCCTCTGTAGCAATTTCCTAGTAATTCCTCAAAGGTGTCAGATTGTAGCCCAACCATCCAGTTTCGAATTTGAGGGTCTAGACCACGGCGGAATCTGATCATCTTGAGGGTGTCAGCAACCATGATTTCTGGGAGATACCTTCCTAATTTGACGAACTGTTGGAAGTATTCAGAGACCGAAACACCTGCTTGTTGCTTCAGGTCGTTAAATTCTTCCAACCTTTGTTCCAGCAGAGCGGGGGAAAGATAAATTGCGTAAAACTCTTCTATGAAGTCCACCCATAACACTAGCGGAGGCAATGTTCGGATATAGGTTCTCCACCATTGTCTAGCCCACCCTATTAGAAATGGCCAAACAACCCGTACCTTCACCTCCTTAGGCATATTTAATCGGCAAAAACCATCTTCTATCTCGTCCAACCATTGTTCTGCCTTTTTTTGGTCATGCTCATGAAATTTGGAACTCAGATCCTAACTAAAAGTCCGTAGTAGTATGCAAGACTCCTCTGTGTTTGTGTTTGAGACTGTGAAGACGTAGGGGCTGGAACTGGAATTGTCTGAGTCGGCGGTAATTCATCTAATTGTCTCAATATATGGATAGCCTCTGTGACAATGCAAACGGCCTCTGCTGTAGAGAGTGGCCCGGATGGTGTAACGGGTGACAATGGTACTTCCCTCGACCTTGGTGATGTTAGTGGTGGGGTACAACTGCTTGATCGAGTTGCCATCCTACAGAAATCAGCACAATATTATTGTTAGTGTCCATTGAGACATTTCCTCTTAGAATTTATCAATTATACTTCTTTCATACCCTTCGTAACTGCTCTAAATTTAAACTAACTAACTCACCTCGTCTGCCACATAGCCTAAGTATTCATCATGATTCAGAGTGTGTCATTGGCTTGGATCGTTCTAATCAGACTCTATGCTCTTTGCCTAAGTTCTATAATCATAACCTAGGGTCTGCGATCATAGCCTATGTACTTGCCATTGTTTAGCTCATGTTGTCCGCTATGGATCTGGAGCCTTGGGCTCTGATACCACCTGTAGCGCCCCGCTCAGGACTAGAGTCTCAGCACAGTGCGCCCACTGTACTCTACTATGAGGAGTACAAGGCGACATCATTATACATGAATTAATCGTAGCAACATGTATCGATAAGCGGAAACAAAATGACATAAGCTGAAATAAACATTAACAAGAGTTCATCCTAATACATCCGCATCAGTGTCATAGATACATACATGGTACAAAATATCAAAATACAGAGCTGGAAATCAAAAAGTACAAAAGAGGCCATAGCCAGCTGCTAATTAGCTCCATACGTCTACTCCCTGGGCTCGTCTTTAATGAACTCCTGTTCAGGATCCTGTGGAGCTGCATGTTAATATTAAGGGGTGAGCGATAACGAATCGCTGAGCAAGTCGTTCTGCCTAGGTTCGTCAAGTGGATTATACATGGGGGTAGGGGAATGGGTGATACAGTATGATAAAGTACAGCGAATCATACAAGAAGCATGAAACACAGAGTGGAAGCTGCACAATACATCTAAATGTAGGCATGGAAAGATAGCTCAAATATAATATCAAGCATCAATACAAATAGAAAGCATGATAACGTAAACAGATAACCACTAGTCTTAATTTGTGAATTCTTTGTCCTTTGTACGTGTGTTTCTTGGTTTATCTTCGTCATTTTTGTGGTATGCCTTGTCATACATTTGATGTTCATGGCTTAATGTCACTTGGTACATGAGACATTATCGTGACATGTGCAAGAGAAAAACCTTTCTAACATATGCAGCGGAAAACAATTCTTGAAAAGAAAACACTTATTTCCTACTTTCATAACATGACATGACATAACATGGATGGCTATAGCACTTTTCATAACATAAGAAAGGTACCCACGACATATCGATTGATTCCCCGAGTAGCCATGAGTACCGTCTATGAATCCTGATGGTCCAACCACAGTGTAACATCATACGTACATAAGGCTAACGATTACACACTATCGCAGAGGTCCCGAGTCCCGAACACGGTATTACACTCAACGATAATGTATTTTCCCCTGACATCCTCTCCCAGGACTAGACATCAGACAGCCCGCCATACTGAACGTCATAGACGTTACAGAAAAGGCAGAGAACCCTTACCCCAGGCAAGGTGTTACACATAGCTTGTATATCATGCGTATAAAGATAAGTACAGAGCCTTTGTCCAAGACAAGGTGTTACACTTACCTATGAGTACATGCATAAGTCGTATGGAATCAATCGCCTCGCGGTACAATTCTTGTGAAAGCATGCAGACTTAAAATATTTCATATGGAGATCAAATTCACAAACATGGTTCATGGTACTTGGAAAACATGCGGACAACATGCATGATGTGGACTTTTCTTAGTAAGTGTCTTCATGGTTATTCTTGATTGGGCCGGATTCTTATAGGTATTTAAGTAGACATTACTTAATTAATTGATGTAGTTCTTGTATTGTGTAATATCATACATATGCAATTAGCTTCTTTGATTTAGACATTGGTGGGAAATAGCATACTTATATTATACATGTAGCAATTAGGAAGTTGCCAATGTTAGTAATATACATAATGGATTGAATTATATCCTTAGGGCCGGATATCATGACTTGAAGTATTTTCATTGTCATGACGTTAAATATTCCAAATCATATCATATTATCAATTAGGCTAGTCTTTAAACATACTTAACTTTGATTTACATGATAGGTCAAAGATTACCACCTTTATAGATAGTGGCTGGATTCTTGGGCTTGGGGCCGAAAGGCCCTCTAGCCACAAATTCATGTTATTCCTTCTTTTCTTTTAGAAACTCATTGGATTTATTTGTTTTTGACATTTACACTTGGTTCTAGTATTATGGTCCCATAAAAGAATTAATTTACTCTTGGACTTGTTAGGCTAAATGACGAAAATGCCATTTGGGCCGAAATTTTGTGGTCCAAATATTTTAAATTCCATAATATGTAATTGTGTCACTTGTGGCTCTGTTCTTTCTCCATTATTCCCTTCCATAATTACAAAATATGTCTTGATAATCATTGATATATCAAAGTCACTTATCCTGATGCATTGGCCGAAAGTGGAATGTTCAAGATGAAATCTTTCCCAGCCTAAAATAAATCTTGATATTCATAATGAGTCTAATATATGCCAATCATACTAAATGATATTATACTCAAAACATATCATACTTACATATTTCCTATCAACAAAAATGAAGGTGCATATATAATGAGCATATCAAATTAACATGCAAGCACACAATATATCTCACATTATGATGATGATCATGCTAGATGTAACATGAAACATATGAGGCTAGAAAAATAGAGATTACTAGGACATTTCTCCTTTCTAAGACCATGATCATCAAGATACACATCATGATGATGGTGATGAATTCATGGCTTAGATGGGAGGCCCTTGGACTGTCCCCTATGGGAGTGAAAATGGTCATATCAACACTTATAATGACAAAGATAACACCTTTTTGGACATGCATATGGATATGGATAATTTATGTCATCTTAAAAGTACAATCCAATAATCTTCATGAAATCCTCTTTTCCACATATATATAAGAAGAAGAAGATAGACATGCATGTATTAGAATAACAAAGAAGAACATTCTTAATACCCTTCTTAACATCTCATCTTCATATGTATACCATCTAACATTCAAGTACATAAAGTAAAATGAGAATGGCATCTTAATGGCATACACGGCCTACATGAACAACTGATTGTCTAATCCCATCTTGCATGTTGAATCTAATTAATACTCTAGGCACATTTGATAATTCTACTCAAGAAAAGAGCACATACATCTGCAATTTCAACATGCAAGCTTCCATTAATGTCATCAAAACTTAGAGTTCATAGTTTTAGTTGCATGCATGATCCAATAATTGTTAGTGAGCATGCTATATTCAATTTAAGTTTGCTTGAAGGAACTACGAGTAATTACTTGCCTTTGTAGCTTGAATCTTACACTAGATGGGGAAAGATCTCTTCTTTGGTCCTTTGGTTGGTGGTCACGGCCTTGAAGGCGAAAATAAAGAAAGAATTAGTCTTGCTTTAGGAAAGAGAGTATAAATATTCTAAGAATAATCATAGTTGAACTTTACCTTGAATTTTTCTTGATATTCTTCACTTATCAATTTGAAGAACTTCTTTTCCTTCCTTGTTGAAACCTACAGTTTTGGGAAATTAATTGGAAGAAATGGAGTGTCTTTGGAAAGAGATGAAAGTAAAAGAAAAAGGATTTAAAGAGTGAATAGGATGTTCTTACCTATGGGGAAGATTGATGATGGATTGCAATGAAGAAATTCTCCTTGTTTCTTGGCCATGCTCCCACGGTTGGAGAGGAAATAAAAGGAGGTGGATTTTAGGAAAGGAAGTAGTATAAGGAGAAGGAGTTGGGAGTAGTGATAAAAAGTTTATGGTAAAAGAGATTATATCAAGTGAGATGTATCTTCATGGATTGAAAGGCTTGGGCGAGTGGTGTAGTAGGAAGGATGATGTGATTCTCTTGAATTGTGAAGAGGGTAAAGAGAAAAGGAATTGCATGTAATGTGATTGGTTATTGGTCTTACAATGTGTAAGACTTGCCATGATTATAGAAGAATAAACAAGGAAAGAAAGAATAAAAATTTCCTGAAATGGACCAATAGGCCGGATGGGGTAGTAGCTAGAGGGAATGATGGAGTTTCTTGGGTTTGGAAAAACATTGTGCATGAAATTGTATTGGTGATATTTAGTTTATGTATGAGATGGAGGTGATAGATGCCATTGTCTTATTCTCTATTGAGTTAATGGCCGAAAGTTTTAGTATTAGTAGGGAAAATTTATGTGTTGCTGAAGATTAGTGCAACTAGAGAAATACTTTTCGCATATGCTTTGATGGGTTTTCAAATTACTTTGTGTAAGATTTTGGGCAAAGAGTGAGGATAGGAGATAGGTTAAAAGGAAGAAAACTTTTCCTTTGCTTTTTAGCTAGTGCCGAAAAGGTGGATAAAGGGGCAATGATGAATACTTCTTCTTTTTTTATTTTAGTTGCAAAAGTATTTGCATGAAGACCCATTGGTAATAATCTTACTTTGTGTAAGAAGGGGAATGACTAAAGTTAAAAGTAAAAGTGAGCCTTGTACCCTCAGCCTCCTTTTGGCCGAAATTTACTTCATGAAAGAAGGAGTCATGGTTTCTTATCATGTATTGTAGATGATACCATGTTGTTTGTTTGGAGAGATGAGAAAAGAAAATTGCATGGAACATGATTGGTGGTTAATTGCTTTATGTAAGAAAGGTGTCATAAAAAGGTAGGAAAAAGTGGAAAGAATATCTAAGAGTTGGAAGAAGAAGGGGGTGGCCGGATTCTAGGAAGCTGCTTAGGGAGGTTTTTTATCTTTGTCTCTATCTTGCTATAAAAAGTTTTCTTTTACTTCCTTCTAATATATTCATTTATATTTTTAACTTATACTACTCATTTGAAAATTTATGATAATTAACCTTTGGTAACTTACCTTGCTCCTGCTATGGTATGAAACTTGTAGTCATATATGTCAAGATTTGGCTTATCTGTTCGACTAGAATGCGAGTTGTAACAACGAATGTATACAAGACCTACCGACTGAACTCTCCCAAGTAGTCGCATACCATCTATGAATCCCAATGGTCTAACCACGGCGTTACATCATACATACGTGGACTAATGGTGACTTCCTAAGTAGTCGTCTACCGTCTATGAATCCTGAGGTCCAACCTCGGTGTTACATCATACGTATAAAGCTAACGGAAACACGTTGGCAAAGATCTCGGGTCCCAGACACGGTGTTACACTTTGCCAGAACGTAACCAAAAACTCGTCACATGACTCCAACCTCTCACCTAGGTTCCAGCATCATGGGCGACAGGCAGAAAAACACCCAACGAGAGGTGTATCAGAACAGATGTTGCCCCTGACATCCTTACTACTACATCCGATGTCAAGCGACCTCCAAACCTGAACATGAGCAGTCGAAGCAGCGTAGCGTGTCTCATATGTAGTCAGTCGTTGCAAGGTACGGTTCATTAAAATCATTTCAAAAACTTTTGACGTGATAAAGTCATCTCTAAAAATATGTCGTGAAAAACTCATTTTAAAACATTCCACATGAAAACATTTTTGTAGATATGCATCGCAAGATAAAACATGTCGCATTATAAAATAAATTTGTCGTTTGCATGGAATTAGACTCAGTATAGGCTGATTTTATACCTCTAACGGTTCCGTAACTTAAGAATGATGATTTGCTCTTGTATCATATCATGTCCCTAGGTAAAAGTACACTTTTTCCCTTTTTTTGGGGACCACGGCCATTCCTAAGTGTGAACCCTCTTTTTGGCTTTAATTACTATAATCTTATCCTAAATTATCCTTTTGTATTATAATTTAAAGTTCTTGTGAAAATAAACCTTTTTCTTGTCTTTGATGAAGTGTTGAAATTACCGTTTTGTCCGCATCAATTACTTTAATTTAAATAGCCCAAAACAGCTTCTTTTTCGATTCGGCAACTCATTTTAATTATCAATTTGTATGTTTGCAACTTTACCATGTGTAACGTGTACATTATTCAACTCTTTACATAGGGTCACATATATAATTATCAATAATGAGCTAAACTATCATCTAAAGTCATCACAATGGCCAATTGGCCAAATATTACATCATACACCACAATAGCATATTTCAACTTGCTAATTACTTTATTGCATGCAAAGTACAATTAGTTATCTACACAATCCTTCACAAGACTTCATCTTGGCACATCTTTGGCCATATCGCCAAAACCTCACATGCACACACACATGATTTTTGTCTTTTGTTTGCTATGTTTCCAAGCCAAAATGATTACACCACTAATCTCTTTCACATGCATCTTTCTAAAAAAACTTCACATTCACGCCATTATGCTCATAACCGTGGGTGGGGAAATTTCTTAGTCCATCTAACACATTAATCAAACATATTCACATACCTTGATGGGTGTAGCTAACTAGACATTATGATGCTATGCATTTGGTTTTCTTTAGGCCGAAATTTAATACACATCCATACATAGTTTTTCCTTCCTTTTAAGAGCATGCAAGATGGTTATGCATATTCATACACATCTTTCTAATTCCATCCACAACAAAGTCATGCACGTTGATATTTAGCATGGGAATGAAGATGAAGACCATAATGAAGATAAGGATAATGACAGTGTCGCATGGAAACATCTTTCTCAAATTTGCATGCAAGACCATTTCATATATCACTATCTTCAGAAGTGTGCACATAAGTGAAGATTATACCAAGACCATTACATAATGTGAAGCACCCCGGCCCGATGCCGTCATCGGTACCGGTGCACCCGTCGTAGTCTACTACGAGAACTACGAAGCGTCAATCGAATCTAACATACATCACCTATGACGTGGGATGAATCAGCAGAAACGTCGTGACAATTTAAAACCTCAATTACATTAATACTCCAATTTAAAATATGGCAGAATAAAAAATGTATCTGACTACATAACTAGTTTCAACCATCCATAAGTGAGTTAACTAATATCTACCAATTAAAAGCATTCTAATTTCTCATTCAACATCTATCATCCCAATGAGCCCACTCGCCATCATCCTCTACGAATATCATCTCGTATTCAGTTTTACCTGAAAAAGGATGAAATAATTGTTCTTAGCGAAACAATGCTAGCAAGTAACTCGTCTATACATCTTAAGGAACCACACATGACGAGTCACCAAAGCTCTTATATAAAGAATGCCCAAAATAAGGTGCTCGGGTTAACAAATACATCTTTGTACTCATACATCAAGATCACGCAAGTCATGTACTTAACATCAAAGGGAAGACAACACGTACTAGATTAAACACAATTACATCAACATATACAGACTGAAACATGCCTTGCAAATCACACTTATGCTTCGTGCAACGTGATGCATGTACTCTCTTCAAAACTATGCATTGACCAACAACATAAACATATGACTTTTCGTAATTCATGTCATGCACATCTTTTCACAAACTTTCAAAACACTTCTCGTCTTATTCTTCACGTAGCAGTACTTTATGCCCTGTGGGTGATCAGTCTACAGCAAACATAACTTTATACCCTATGCTGATAGGTCCACGACCCCATAATGTATACTTTATACCCCGTGCTGGTAGGTCCACGACCCCATAATGTATACTTTATACCCTGTAATTGATCCACAGGTCATGCTTTTATACCCTGCTAATGCAGACGTGACTTTTATACCCTGTAATCAAAAAGAGCTATAGCTTGTCTTTCGCAAACTTTAGATTCTCTTGTAACACTTGTAACCTTTTCGCAAACAAAATGTATGTCGAATGTCAAATGATCATGTCATGATGCATATGTTCATGCCTAATAGTCACATACTTCTAAACGCGAACACAAACTCTACACCTCGAGAACAATGCCCTCAACCTTAGAAAACAACTTTCACAACGCTCGCTAATTGCCCAATATTACTCGGGAGAATCCTTAAACCGCTTAACGTTCATTCCTAACTCCTGTACGCATAAAGGATCAAAACTTACAAAACTGACCACATCGATCGATCGATGTGGTCTCACCGATCGATCGATGTCTTGTCTCAAAGACTTCGATCGATCGATGTCTTACTGCTGAGAGATCGATGTCCTCTAGAAACATTTCGACTTTTCACCCTCCGGACTTCGATCGATCGATGTCTTATTTCGAAGGGGTCGATGTCCTCCAAAAAGTTTTAATCCTAATTACCCCAGGACTTCGATCGATCGATGTGGTTTATCTGATCAATCGACGTTCAGTCTCCTGGACATCGGTCGATTGGTATCCCTCAGTCAATCTACTGAAGTCCTCCAGAAACGTTTTGAACATCTCCCAGGACCACTTGGATCGATCGATGTCCCTATGGAATCGATCCAAGTCCCTGTTTCTGCAACTTTTCTCTAGGTTTCACCCTAAATTTGACCCAACCTTCATCCACTTTCATTCCAAGCCTATAGAACACCTCACATCAATCTTAAAACATGATTCCAGCCTATGCAACTCTTCACCACAATTACTTTCCAATTTAAACCCAACTACAATTTGATCTCTAACCTTCCTCCAAATTACTCCCTTGCACACACACACTTCACGTTCTTTTCATCACCCCCAAATCAACTCTCAATCACATCACACTCATCAAATCTCCCAACTTTCCAACGTTTCCATCAACCATACAATAGAAACTATGTAAATCTATAAATCAAGAGTTCATCACAAGGAAAATAGCAATTTTAGGGCATGATCTTCAAAAATCAAATTCATCGCAACCATTCTTCCAAAATTTGGCCCAAAGATGAGATCTTTAATTCACCAACATAAATATAAAACACGTAACACATAATTACATAACAAGTAGAAATTACCAATGTGTGATTCGATTTTCTCTTTATGGAAGATAGGGCCGAAGAATGAAAATTGCGTAAAACGTATAGAAAAGTTACTTGCCTTTGAATCTAAGGATCCTTACGGTAATAGGGTCGAACTTCGGGAACGGATTGCACCTAAGTTGATCGCGATCCTCTTCTTCTTCTTCCCTCTTCTTTTCTCTCTTCCTCTCTTCCTTCCTCTCTCTTTTCCTTTTTGGTCGACTTCCCCCTCCCCTTTTCCTTATAACCGACGGTCAATGGGAGGGAGTTATGCTAATTTTGTAACTCCCTCCTTCTAATTAATTAAGGCGGGTAGTTTTGGTATTGTGGGGGCCTAATTTTTCTAATTTCATCTTTTTGATTATTTTCTCCCATACAATTTATTTAACCAAGCCTCTAAAACTCAGACGTTTACCTTACATTATAAATCTAGGTAACCTTTAAATTATTTAATGTCGAACTTAAAAATTCACGGGGTATGACATTCCACCCCCTTATAAAAAGTTTCGTCCTTGAAACTTGTGTACCTTAGTCAAAGAGCTGAGGATACTTTTCCTGCATCTGCTCCTCGAGTTCCCACGTGGCTTCACGCTCGGTGTGATTACTCCACTGGACTTTCACATAGGGAATAACTCGTCTCCTCAGCACTTGCTCCTAATTACGGTCCACAATCTTCAAAGGCACTTCTTCATAAGTAACGTCACCGTTCAGTTCTAATGGTTGTGCTTCCAGCACATGGCTCGGATCCGGCACATATTTCCTTAATTGCGAAACATGGAAGACATTGTGAATCTGTGCTAATATTGGGGTTGGTGCTAGTCTATACGCTAGATCCCCCACTCTTTCCAATATCTCATAAGGGCCAATGAATCGTGGACTCAACTTTCCTTTCACCCCAAATCTCATAATGCCTTTTGTAGGAGACACCCTCAAATATACTTATTCTCCTACCTCGAATGCCAAAGGTCGTCGTTTGGAGTCCGCCCAACTTTTAATACAGTCCTGAGCCGTCTTGAGTTTGTCCCGAATAATCCTTACTTTCTCGAACGTTTTCTCAAGGAGTTCAGGTCTGGTGAAGGCCTTTACGCCGACTTCATCCCAGTAAATAGGGGATCTACACTTTCTTCCGTACAATGCCTCAAATGGGACCATATCAATTGTGCTGTGATGACTATTATTGTACGAGAATTCTATCAACTTCACCATTCCGTTCCAATTTCCTTTGAAGTCTAGCATTTTGCAAGCCCTTAGCATGTCTTCAAGTGTCTGAATAGTCCGTTCTGACTGTCCATCGGTTTGGGGATGATAGGCTGTGCTCATTCTCAATTCTGTGCATATAGCTCTTTGAAATGCAGTCCAGAATTTGGAGGTAAACCGCGGGTCCCGATCCGATACTATGCTCACCGGGACACCATGTAAACTAACAATATTATCCATATACAGGTTCACCAACTTCTCCAAAGGTGCTTCGCTTGAGATAGGCAAAAAATGAGCTGACTTGGTTAACCGGTCCACTACTACACAGATCAGTCGCATCCATTTCTCGTCTTTTGTAAACCGGCTATGAAATCCATTGTGATGTGTTCCCATTTTCACTCTGGGATCTCCAGTGGCATCAACAACCCACCAGGCCGTTGGTGCTCGGCTTTAACCTGCTGGCAAACTAGACATTCTCAATGAACTCTGCAATATGCCTTTTCATTCCGGACCACCAGTAGTGTTGTTTTAGGTCTCTATACATCTTGGTGCTACCATGATGTATGGATAATCTGGAGTTATGAGCCTCATGTAGGACTTCTTATCGTAACTCATCGACATCTGGCACACATAATCTCCCTCTAAACCATAGGCTCCCGTCTTCCTTGGTCGGGAACCCTTCGACTTGGCTATTCTTGAGCTTTTCCGCGATTTCATTCAAGGTTCCATCCTTACTATGAGCCTCTTTCACCCTATCTACGAGGCTTGGAGTAATAGTCAATGCTTCCAAAACATTCACCGTGGATTCTACCAACTCCAAACCAAATTCTTCCATTTCTCTTTCTAATGGCGATTGTCGTGCATGATTGGATTTCCTGCTTAGCGCATCCACCACCTTATTAGCTTTACCCGGGTGATAGTGAATGGTCAAGTCGTAATCTTTCAACAGCTCCAATCATCTCTTTTATCTCATGTTCAACTCCTTCTGAGAGAACAAATACTTTAGACTCTTGTGATCTGTGAATACCGAGCACTTCTCTCCATACAGATAATGCTGCCATATCTTTAAAGCGAACACTACTGCAGCTAATTCGAGGTCGTGGGTCAGATAGTTCTGTTCATACGTGTTTAGTTGCGTCGAGGCATATGCGATGACTCTTTCGTGTTGCATCAGAACACAACCTAAAACAGGGTATTAGATTAAACTTAAATGCGAGTGGAATGATTATAACTTATGCTACAATTTACGTACCTAGACCATTTTTCGATGCATCACCATAGATCACGAACCCGTCAGTACCGGAGGGTTGAGCCAGTACTGGAGCTGTGGTTAATCTCTTTTTGAGTTTCGTGAAGCTTTTCTCACACTCAGCTGTCCATTCAAACTTGGTCTTCTTTTGAGTCAGTCGACTAAGAGGCATTGCTATTGTCGAAAACCCCTCAACGAGTTTTCTGTAATAGCCGGCTAGACCCAAGAAACTCCGTACCTCAGTGACGTTAGTGGGTCTAGGCCACTCGATGATAGATTCTACTTTCCTCGGATCCACTGCAATCCCTTCTTCTGAGATTACATGACCCAGGAAAGTCACACTCCTCAACCAGAACTCGCATTTACTTAATTTGGCATATAGCTGCTTATGTCTCAGTATGCTCAAAACGACTCTCAAATGCTCAGCATGAGTTTGTTCATCAGGAGAGTACACAAGGATATCATCTATGAATACAACAACAAATTTATCCAACTGTTCCTTGAAGATAGTGTTCATAAGGTCCATAAAGGCAGCGGGGGCATTCGTTAGTCCAAAGGGCATCACTAGGAACTCGTAGTGCCCATATCTGGTACGGAAAGCTGTCTTTGCTGTGTCTTCGGCTTTTACTCTTAGTTGGTGATATCCTGACCGGAGATCAATTTTAGCGAAAATCTTAGCACCCTTCAGTTGATCAAATAATTCCTCGATTCGTGGCAGTGGGTATTTGTTCTTAATGGTAATTTTGTTCAGCTCTCTGTAATCGATACAAAGTCTCATACTGTCATCCTTCTTTTTTACAAATAAAATGGGTGCTCCCCAAGGTGACACACTAGGGCGGATAAACTTCTTATCCAACAATTCTTGCAGCTGTTCCTTCAGTTCTCTTAACTCGGTCGGAGCCATCTTGTAAGGGGCTTTAGAAATAGGTTCGGGCCCAGGAATCAGGTTTATCTCGAACTCAACTTCCCTCGGAGTTGGTACTCCTGGCAACTCTTCCGGGAACACATCAGGAAACTCGTTGACTACCGGAATCTGCTCAATAGAGGGTGTTTCTTGGCTAGCATCCACTGCATACACTAGGAATCCTTCAGCACCTTTCTTTAAGGCTCTGCACGCCTGAGCAACGGACATAAACACCTTCTTAGTAATTTTCTTTCGCTCCGCATCCCCTTGGAACATTACTTCTTCCATGTTAGCGTTCTTGATTGTCACTTACTTCAATCGACAAACGATGTTGGCATGGTACATGGCCAACCAGTCCATCCCCAAGATAACGTCAAAGTCATACATGTGGATGGGGATTAATGTAACAGAGAAACTTTGTCCTTCAAACTCTAGTTCACAACCCCGGTACTGTTGGTATGAAGTCACAACCTGATCTCCAGCTGCTTGAACACGGTATGGAGTTTCTAACCACTCAGGTTGCTTAATGAGGTGCTTAGCAAATCTTTTTGACACAAAGGAGTGGCTTGCGCCACTATCGAAAAGCACGTTTGCAGGCATCTTATCTACTAAAACAGTACCTAAGACCACATCAAGTTTTGTATAGAAAGTTAAACACATATGAACTTAATTAAACGATAATTTAAACTTAAATTAAATCGCACCTGTTACCACATCAGTGGCTTCATGGTCATCAGTGTCAGTCATGAGATGGACTAGAGCGTTTGCTCTTGGTTTTGCTCTGGGCTGTTGGGCTGCCTCCCCCGGAGTGTTCTTCTTCATTTCGGGGCAATCCCTGATCATGTGACCCACTTGTCCACAACGATAACATGCCCCTACCAACTTTCTACATTCACCCGCATGACTTTTGTTGCAATATGGGCATACTCCTACGGCCTGCTGTACGATTGGGTTTTGTGGTGGGGGTCTCTGGAAGTTTCCCACTGACTCTCTCTTTGGGATCCATACCCAACGTCAGGGTTTGCCACCCACTCTTACCTCCTCCCTAAGTCTCTTCCCTTTGTCAGAAAACCCAGTGCCAGCCTCCCTTGCTGCTAACCTTCGGAGATCGCTCTCCACCCAGAAACATGCGTCTAACATATCCTCAAAGGTTTTCATTCTGGCGTTTTTGATCGCCGATTGTATCCTCGAGTTTAGACCTCTTTCAAACTTGGCCATCCTGAGACGATTATCAGACATGATCGCAGGAGCAAACTTTCCCAAAGCATGAAAGCAGTCTGCGTACTCTGAAATCGTCATCCGACCTTGCTCAAGTCGGTCAAATGCTCGGATTTTGTTCAGAATTGCCATCTCCGACACATAATATTTCAAGAAAGCATCACAAAAATGTGCCCAAGTGATTGGCAGGGCCATCTTCAGAACCGTGCCTGCCCACCACTCTCCTTCTTTGCCACTCAGAAGGGGCGTGGCAACATCAACATTGATTTCTTCCGGCACTTACACCAGCCGAAAACACTTCTCCACTTCAGCAACCTAGTGTTGCGCCTCCTCAGGGTCCGTGCTCGGGTTAACAAATACATCTTTATACTCATACATCAAGATCACGTAAGTCATGTACTTAACATCAAAGGGAATACAACACGTACTAGATCAAACACAATTACATCAACATATACAGACTGAAACATCCCTTGCAACTCACACTTATGCTTCGTGCAACGTGATGCATGTACTCTCTTCAAAACTATGCATTGACCAACAACATTAACATATGACTTTTCGTAATTCATGTCATGCACATCTTTTCACAAACTTTCAAAACACTTCTCGTCTTATTCTTTACGTAGCAGTACTTTATACCCTATGGGTGATCAGTCCACAGCAAACATAACTTTATACCCCGTGCTGATGGGTCCATAACCCCATAACGTATACTTTATACCCCGTGCTGATAGATCCACGGCCCCTTAACATAACTTTATACCCTGTAATTGATCCACAGGTCACGCTTTTATACCCTGCTAATGCAGACGTGACTTTTATACCATGGGATGAAAAACAGCTATAGCTTGTCTTTCGCAGACTTTAGATTCTCTTGTAACACTTGTAACCTTTTCACAAACAAAACGTATGTCGAATGTCAAATGCTCATGTCGTGATGCATATGTTCAAGCCTTATAGTTACATACTTCTAAACGCAAACACAAACTCTACACCTCGAGAACAATGCCCTCAACCTTAGAAAACAACTTTCACAGTGCTCGCTAATTGCCCAATATCACTCGGGAGAATCCTTAAACAGCTTAAAGTTCATTCCTAACTCCTGTACGCATAAAGGATCAAAACTTACAAAACTGACCACATCGATCGATCGATGTGGTCTCACCGATCGATTGATGTCTTGTCTCAAGGACTTCGATCGATCGATGTCTTACTGCTGAGAGATCAATGTCCTCCAGAAACATTTCGAATTTTCACCCTCCGGACTTCGATCGATCGATGTCTTATTTCTAAGGGGTCGATGTCCTCCAGAAAGTTTTAATCCTAATTACCCCAGGACTTTGATCGATTGATGTGGTTCATCTGATCGATCGATGTTCAGTCTCCTGGACATCGGTCGATCGATGTCCCTCAGTCAATCGACTGATGTCCTCTAGAAACGTTTTGAATATCTCCTAGGACCACTTGGATCGATCGATGTCCCTGTGGAATCGATCCAAGTCCTTGTTTCTGCAACTTTTCTCCAGGTTTCACCCTAAATTCGACCCAACCTTCATCCACTTTCATTCCAAGCCTATATAACACCTAACATCAATCCTAAAACATGATTCTAGCCTATGCAACTCTTCACCACAATTACTTTTCAATCTAAACCCAACTACAATTTGATCCCTAACCTTCCTCCAAATCACTCCCTTGCACACACACACTTCACGTTCTTTCCATCACCCCTAAATCAACTCTCAATCACATCACACTCATCAAATCTCCCAACTTTCCAACGTTTCCATCAACCATACAATAGAAACTATGTAAATCTATAAATCAAGAGTTCATCACAAGGAAAATAGCAACTTTAGGGCATGATCTTCAAAAACCAAATTCACCGCAACCATTCTTCCAAAATTTGGCCCAAAGATGAGATCTTTAATTCACCAACATAAATATAAAACACGTAACACATAATTACAAAACAAGTAGAAATTACCAATGTGTGATTCAATTTTCTCTTTATAGAAGATAGGGCCGAAGAATGAAAATTGCGTAAAACGTATAGAAAAGTTACTTGCCTTTGAATCTAAGGATCCTTACGGTAATAGGGTCGAACTTCGAGAACGGATTGCACCTAAGTTGATCGCAATCCTCTTCTTCTTCTTCCCTCTTCTTTTCTCTCTTCCTCTCTTCCTTCCTCTCTCTTTTCCTTTTTGGTCGACTTCCCCCTCCCCTTTTCCTTATAACCGACGGTCAATGGGAGGGAGTTATGCTAATTGTGTAACTCCCTCCTTCTAATTAATTAAGGGGGTAGTTTTGGTATTGTGGCGGCCTAATTTTCCTAATTTCAACTTTTTGATTATTTTCTCCCCTACAATTTATTTAACCAAGCCTCTAAAACTCATACGTTTACCTCACATTATAAATTTAGGTAACCTTTAAATTATTTAATGTCGAACTTAAAAATTCACGGGGTATGACATAATGAACATGCAAGTACACTTTTTTTTGGTTCATAATGAAGACATTAGTTAATCTTATGCATGCATGATCCATCTTATGATTTATACATCAAAGATTACATTTTTAACATGCATGAAGAAGCTAGGAAGAATACTTGCCTTTTCTTTTATTCTTACACTTTTAGGAGGAAAATATTTCTTCTTTCCTCCTTCCACTAAGGGGCTCTCGGTTGAGGTGCCTAGAGAAGGAGAAAAGGGAGCCTTTTGAAGAATAGATGAATAAGAAAGTGGGTAGAATTGATAGTATGATCCTTACCTTGAAGATTCTTACTTATGCAGGTGATTCTCTTCAAATGAAGTTGAAGGATCTTCTTCTAACTTGACTTGAAGACTCTCGGCTTGATGACTAGAATGAGGAGAAAAGCTAAGTCTTTAGAAAGTAGAGTGTGGAAAGATGCTTAGAAAGTTAGTATGATTCTTACCTTGATAATTTTGACACTTAGAATTTTGTTTTCGTTATATGCAACTTTATTTCTTCCCTTGATTGTTGAAGAATTGCCTTCTTCTTCTCCACTTATCAAGCCATGGTTTGGAGCCTAAAGGATTGGATGAGTTGTGTCCTTTTCTTATCAAGAGGAAAGAGAAGTATGCTTGACTTGTATTTTGAATGAAGAATGAGTGAAGACAAGATGCAAGTTGCTTCTTGTCTTCTTTGATGCTCTTGGTTAAGAGAGGAGAGAAAGAGAATTGTGAGTCTTTGAGTGTTTGGAAGGAGAGAAAATAGATTGTTGGAAATAAAGAAGGTGAATAAAATTAATTTGACTTGAGAATGTAGGAGGAGAGGTGTTCTCTTCTATTTCCTTGCACAACCGAGAATTATAATGGGGAAAGGGGAGAAAGAAATATTGTCTTGTAGTTGGGAAATTAGGAGAGGCTTTTCCTTGCATGAAATTTCATTGGTGTAGAAAAAGGCATGGAAAAGAAAGATGAGTTTTATTCTTTGTTGTTGACCAAGATTAATAATAAGAGGAGGTTGGAAATGTTTGTCTTATTGCTTAGTGGAATTGACATAAGAAAAGAAGAGAGTGTGTAAGAAAATAGAATGATGGTAGAGTGTCAGTAAAACTTTCCTTGTCCCCTTTTCCTTGTGCCACCGAAAATTGAAGGGAAAAGAAATAGGATTAGTTGTCTTGTAGTGGTTTGGGGAAGAGTAAAGAGGAGCTGTAAAAAAAGGTTGTAGGTAGTGTAAGAAGTGAAATGATGGGTGAGGAGAGAAAATGGAAGAAAAATAGAAGTGGGAAAGGGTCGTGACCATGGGAGAGGTTGGGAAAAGAAAAAGGAGAATTTTTTGTCTATGGTATGGTTGAGAAAATGACAAACTAGTGTGTAAGAAAGGTATAAAAGGATGTAAGAATGATGTGATGTAAGGAAGGAGGAGTGTAAGACAAAATTTGTCTTCCATGTGGCTGGGGGCGGCTCAAGTGGGTGGGGTGTGGGGTTTTTACCATTTTATCCTTTCTTCCTTTCTTATGTGTTATTGTCTTTTTTCCTTTTACTTTAATTCCTAATAAAAGTTCTTCAATTCTTTATGTGCACTATTAAATATTCTTACACATTAAGGTACTTTAATAGTTCTAAATTTTTTTTATTCAAGGTACATTTACCCACATATTATACTGAGTACAGTACAATGATCGCACTTTAATTTCCATCATAATTTCTTTTGTTCTCTTTTCCACTAGTACGGGGGTGTGGGTCGTAACATATTTCTACCCTGATATCTCATCGACATGTCATCGACATACGTCAACGTCTAGCCACCATATACACATCATCTTTTTGAGTATATGCATATTCCAAGTCATATATTTCATGTCATCAAGCTTCCAAAAATATACTGACGTGTCAGAAGTTCGTAAACCGAAAATTGCCACATCAAATGACTACCAAACCGTCACCGACATGTCACATGCTTGCCATACAAATATGGCCAGCCAATATATACTTCAAATATACAAAAATTTCGTGCACCACATGTCTAATATAGCCCTAAAGTCATATGATAATTACATATATCAATTACCTATCATTTGCCTAGATGTCTAAAATTAAAAGTAAAAAATTATACCACATGGCCGAAATTATTTTCAGCTTTTGGAGCTGAAGTTAAACATTATATTATGTATATTATATGGTGTATAACACATTTTACATATCTAGTGGGTTTGAGATAAAATGGAGAAAAATCGCGCAATCGACAGAAGTTGAAAATTCGGGTTTCTACACTTTCAAGAAGACGTTTTTTTGATACACTTTGCGACATAACTAGGAAAATAAATCAAGACTAATCAATAAAAGAGTTTGGAATCAAATCCCTAAAATTTCATACTAGAATACACCCTGTCGATTTCAGAACACTACACGCTTTTACACTCCGAATTAGATTTTGGACTCTTCTGCAATGTTGTAGATATGAAATTTCACTAGATTGGGGCTCTTGAATCACCTCATTTGGACTCTTCTTTGCATAGATATTGTGTTCTAGATATCGGGTACTAATGTATTGGGCTTCAGTACTTTCCATACTTGCACTCTGATCTTCAAGCTGACTTTGTACCATCTTGTAGGCCGAATTAGGAAAAGTGCAAAGCATGAAAGTCGTTTAAAATTTAGTCTTCTAACATCTCCAAGTGGTTTGAACCTGTTTGGACCCGTCCTCTAGTCTGTAAGGTAAAAATATCAAACGGGTGTAGCTTAATTTAGATTTATAGGGGATATGTTGATTATCTTGATTGATTTATTATCGTTTAGAATTAGAAAAATAATGCCCATAAAAGGGCAGAAACTCAACAGCTATAAAACAGTTTACACTTCTCAGAAATCCAGAAAACTTTCGGCCAACTTGTGCTTTTCTTCCCATTGGGAGTTTGTGTGTTTTATTTGATTTCACATATCCAAATCAAAGTTAGATCCAATTCAAGGTTTGAGAAACCCTTGTTGGTGGCCACTATCTATAGAAAAGGAACGACATGGTAGATTGGATGGCTGAATTTCTCAGCACCCGAAGTTTTCAACGCCATTGAGGAACAAGTAGTGCCTTGTGCCATTCAGCCTTAATAGACGTTTAAGGGCTTGGGAGACTTGAAGGAAGGGTCTTATGTACATACATACATGCCTCAAACACGTGTCATCGTTCCACCACAAAGTTATCCCAATCCCAAGGTTATTTACTGAAATTGAAGGTAGCATTCAAGTATTAGAGTCATTGCACCATTATGCCCAAAAATGGAAATTTTAGGGCAAAAGTGTGAAATTACCGTTTTACCTCTAGTCAAAAAAACTTTACTGAGAATTTCTGACATTGAATACATTAAGGAAAAAAAGAAATAAGGAAAGAAAGATAAAAGAAAAAGTGAGAAAAGTAAAGGGGAAAACATTTGACACTTTTGGAACTATTTGTGCAATTTTGACTAGTCTGTGAACCTTGCAATAACCATGAGATTTTTGGCCTAAACCTACTTATTCCCACCCATATACTGAGCCTTATAAACTGATCACACACTTGAATACTTGATTATTGCATGCTTTGAGCCATTTTGTGAGTTTGAGTGCAAGGGATTAAAGTTAACTAAAGATTCCTCACAGCAACACATAGCTATTCTTTGGTTCAGCTTCTTACATACTTTTGGTCTCATTTCTTCTTTGAGTCTTGGTGAAATGTTCATGTTTGTATTGGTCTCATTTGGAACTAATTTGGTGCGAATTGGTGCAAATTTGGTGCAAATTAGGGTTATTTTAATCTTCTCGTATTTTACAACTATTGGTATTGTTTGGACATCTTTTTTGTGAACATTTGGAAGTTATATAAATGGTATACTAACCTGTTTTGGTCCAGCAAGCTACTCAAAAGAGTTTGAGTTGATTTCAAGCTAAAAGGGTGATAATGGTGCAAAACAGTTTTGTTTGGTGAAAGCTTGGCATACACCTGGCTTAGTTGTTCTCTTTGATCTTTATTAACCTCATATTGGTCAAGAAACTAGGTGGTAAGAGAGTGGAAAGAAAAGTTAGAGAAGTGTGCATTTACTTTGTTTTCACTAATCAGCTCACTTTCCTTGTTTTGTGTTAGTTTTTGCGTTTCTTTGTTTTCTCTTGTCTTGTGTATTTCAGGTATAAAATGGAGCCTAACTCCCAAAGTTCAACTAACAAATTAAAAAAGGTTGAAAGGCATGATCTTTCAATGCAACAGATTACTGAAATGCTAAGGACCATCTTGAACAACCAAAGCATGTGTAGAGCTGAATTGGATGATTTGAACCAAAGGCTAGACACAAGTGAAGGCCAAGGAACAAATAGGGCAACAAGGCCTAGAACAAATAGGGCAACAAGGCCTACCGAAGAAGAATTTAAGGGAGAAAGTCAATGACAACCCATCATTGAACCGAGAAGGTTCGTACCTCAACACACTCCAAGAAGGAATCCACCACGAAGGTATAATGATGATCACAACCTATTTGAACAAGATGAGAGCGATTTTGGTGATCATCAACCCCGTGGTTATCATAGACAAAAAATCCACTTTATCCCCAAGTTGATGATTTCATAAAAACTAAAATAAGCATTCTAATGTTTTATGGTAAAAGTAACGCGGAGGAGTACTTAGAATAGGAAACTAAAGTGGATTTAATCTTTTGTTGTATAAACTATATTGTGTTGCAAAAGGCAAGGTACGCGTCCATCGAGTTTTCAGGATATGCACAAAACTAGTGTACTAATGTTTGTAGAAGTTGGACTAAAACAACACAATTCCTAACCTGGGAGGAAATGAAAATGAGTTAAGACATAGGTTCATCCCTATCAACTATGAAAGTTCCATTTTCTCAACTTTGCATAACTTAAGACAAGGAACTAAGAGTGTGAATGAATAATATAAAGAACTAGAGATTTTGTTGGAAAGATCTTACTTTCGGAACCTGAGAAATCAACTAAAACACATTTTCTACATGGTTTGAACACAGAAAATGATATAACCCGTGCCCGAAAAAGAAAAGGAAAAAAAAGAAGATAAAGCCTAACTTGCAATCCTAAGTAAATTAGAATAAGTAAAGTGATAGAATTATACTACACTACAAAGTCGTAAATATACTAGGACTACTCAACCTACATCTATATATACACAGACATATATCACTCAAAACCACCCCTATCTTCATTAATTAAACCGGCAGCCTACCCTCCCCATAAATTCTCCCAAATTCCCAGCAAGCTTGGCAGCCATGCTATGCTGCCTTTGTTTTTCTCCAGCAATAGTGCCGCCCAGAAATAAGAAAAAAAGAAAAGGGAAGATTCAATTTCTTTATATATATACATACATATACACATACCACAAAAAATAAACCCATTCCCCCTCATTTTTCAACCCAGCCGAAATTTCCCCCACCCCACATGAAGAATTAGCGGCATCAATTCCAGGAGGAATGAAAGAATCCAATCCATTTATATTTTTTTAATGAAAGGCGGGCGGTACGGTCCGGTGATTTTATTAATACAATACCCTCACTTGTGGCAGAGGAATACCGTGGTTACATATGTTGTAGGAGACTCTCCTACGAACAATAAATGTAATGCCAGAAAATATACATGTAATCCTGCATAACGTAAATGTCTAATATTATTTAGATGACTAAAGGAATACGAACTGTACAAATCCAATGTTAAAGCTAATGTTGCATCCGATAGAAATCCGTCGTCCAATTCCGCCATGCCTGCCATAACTCCGTCGCTCCAGCAATCGCTCACCAATAGAAATTGCCAAATGATGAGCCAAATTAATAAAACAAGATAAATATTCATGTTAAGAATATGAATGTAACAACGATCATACTGACGTTGCCTTCATTCATAACGAATACAGGCAAACCATTAGTAATCATAGCCATGGAGTATTCCACAGTGGATCTATCTATGCCCGCTTCATTCATTCCATGAAGTCTCAGTCACATTCAATGGAAAGAAAAAATGATTAATGAGAAGAATAATGTATGATGAGCCATATATGTTTGAAAAACAAGTAAAATTTGTGATAAAAGGACGTACCCATGTTTCCTGTACCAACCAATGATATAGACAATTGTGTAAGAATAATGCAAATCCAAGGTTAAGACAATCATATCTATGTAAGAGATGATGCGGTGCGAGTGTGAGAGAAGAACCAAGTAGATTTCGCCTCACAAAACACATGAAATGAAACATGATTAACCAACAAAAAACATACATGCGGCTATTAACCAAATGCAGAGGATGTAGACAATACCAATGTTGCCTGCGCCAAAGGTGACATAGGCAACTATTTAATAGATGCGCCAACCCAATGGGAGACATGATCTTATTGTCGTAGATTTGGTGTAGTATCCAATCAAATTGCTCCACGCACCTCACATGGAAAATCATTGAGAGATGTATATAATGTCAATCCTGCCGATTGATAACCATATCTAGATAATGCATGTGTAGCTGTGTTGGCGTCTCGTGGACAATAAGATATGGTAGCCGCATTAAGACTCATAAATTGTATTGTGCGATGCAAACCCGCCGCCAATGAGCCCATATAGCGATCGAGCGTAGAGAGATAACGTAGCAATAGTCAACAATCTGTTTCAATGAGCAGTTGGTCATGGTCGCGAGCATTGTAAATGAGGGCGTATTGAACACATGCAACTTATCCCGTAGAGGCGGAGATGCTGGCAAGGCAAAGGCAATAGCAGAAACTAAATAACCTTGAGAATTCCACAGCACTGGCCCAGCTGCCGCCGTAGTATGTCCAACCGAGGCATCCACATTTAGCTTTAATTTTCATGACGCCGGAAGAAACCATCGAATTATCCTAGGACGAAGTGGACGCAACCAGATGAGGTATAGTTTGTGAGAACTTATACCCATATGTGGATGCACACCATGTAAAAATATGATCACATACGCGTTCCAACACTCGCCATTCATCATCATCATACCAGTATATCCCAACGAGAAGCAATTATCCCCAAAACGTATACCTGTACACTCCTTCCATATAACCCACGTCACCAAAGAAGGAACCACCGCTCTTAATTATCCAAGCATATGATGTTTTGAAGAAGTTCGCCACCATAGAAATAAATATGCTTTTATAGTCGTATTATCTGGCATCAGACACCAGAGAAGAGGATGGATATCTCTTACCATAAGGGCTGTATTAAAGGACAACCCAGAAAAATATGATCTTGTAAATCTGAATTTATTTACAAAAGACACATTGTGTTGGGAAAATTATCTGCCATGTCCAAAAATTGTCAGCTAAAGGTAACGATTTCATCCAAAGTTTCCAAAGAAAAATACAAGAACCCGCAAGAGTTTGTGACCACCATATAAAGTGAGTGTAGTCCAGAGTAGCAGCTTCCGTAACAAGGAAGTTGTAAACCAACTTCAAGGAGAATTGGCCATGCAGATTTGCACGCCAAAAAAGACCATTCGATTCCTCCTGCACTCCCGAAGACATATACTAATGTATACGGTTAATGCATTTCCATATAGGAGAATCATAAATATGTGAGTAAAGTGTTGCCCGCTGGCCATACTTACTACGACTATATTTCGCCCACAAAGTGTTTGCATTATGATATTTCCACCAAAGTAAACAACCATATGATTGTTGAACCATGCTTAAACTTCTAATTCCCAATCCTCCATATTGCGTGGGTCTACAAATATTCTCTCATTTATGCAGTGATGACGATCATTCCAAAAGAAGCGTGACATCTTTTGGTTAAGGGCTATAATTACACTTTGTGGCAATTTCGAACTAGCGATTATATGTGTAGGCATGGAACATAGAACATGTCTAATTAGTGTCAATCGGCCCGCTGTAGAAAGTAATTTGGTAGACCAAGAATTTAACTTTGCATCAAAATGTGCAAGAATAGAAGGACAGTATTTAGCGCGATTAATACCCTTGTATAAATAAGACCCAAGATACTTGATGGGTAGGCTAGCTAGTTGCATACCCAACACTTGAGATACTCCTGATCCTGAGACTCCGGCACCCACCACTACTTGACTCTTATGGAGATTAAGAACTTTCCCAGAAGCCTACTAATAACCCTCCAAGAAAGGCCAAAATATATGTAAATTCTGAATAGAGCCATTAAGGAAAATAACCATGTCATCAGCAAATCCCAAATGTGAAACTCGCGGTACTTGGCCTGCCTGAAAGCCGATAATATATCTCGTCCACATAAGAGCATTTAAGCATCGAGAGAATCCCTCAGATGCTAAGATAAAGAGAAGTGGGGACAACGGGTCACTTGTTTCACTCCTCGCGATACTAAAAAGAAACTAGCCGGTTTCCCATTGATTATAATCGAGCATCTCGTAGCTGCCAAATTATTCATTAAAATGCATACAAAACGCGAATGAAAGCCCATTTTTAGCAAAACCTGCTGAAGATAAGACCAACAAACTCTATCAAATGCCTTTACCATATCAAGCTTGATAATAACATGTCCACCTCGTGCAGGTCTGTCTAATACATGCATCATTTCCTGAGCCAACAAAATCTGCTCACCAATATCTCTGCCCTTCATGAAGGCCGCCTGCTCTTGCAAAATCAACTAGGGCAATAAATCTGCTAATCGTGTGCAAATCAGTCGTGTAATTACCTTTGCAAGAAAATTAGTGAGACACATGGGTCGAAACTCAAAAAATGTTTGTGGATTGGCTGTCTTCGGAATGAGAGTAATTAAGGTTGCTGCTAAGTGGCTTGGAGGACGAATACCCAAGAAGAATTCTTGAACTGCCTTATACACATCCATATGTATGACATTCCAAAATAGTCGATAAAATGATCCAGGAAATCCGTCCGGACCCGCAGCACTAGTGGGGCTAAGATCCCAGACTGCCTGTTTTACTTCAGATAAGGTAGGCATTGCTAGAAGTTGCTCATTGTCCGCGTCTGATTCCATAGATGGGATATATTGCAATATTGAGTCATACTGAGAGGTGACATCAGACTTAAATAAATTCTCATAATATTGAACTGCTGCAAGCTCTATCTTGGAAGGATTATCACAGCAAATGCCATCTTCACGGACTATCCGGTGAATGGCTTGTTTACGGCGGTGTTCCTTAACCAGCTGGTGGAAATATTTGGTGTTAGAATCTCCATCACGAACCAATTTAACATTTGCTTTCTATTTCAAAAATAATAGCTCCCGCGATTGTGCAAGTTTTAACAAAGCAACACTGCGATGGTATTCCTGGCGTGATGTGTCCGTGGATGAGGAATCATATACTCTTTCACACCGCGTCACTGCAGACTTCGCTACAGCAAGTGCATCAAAAATGTTACCAAAAACCTCCTTATTCCATTGGCGCAGCCGATGCTTCAGCCTCCTTAATTTTGAATAAAAGCCCCACATTCCTCCCACGATTGGAAAGGATTGCCAATGATGAGTAACATAATCAATAAAATCCGGATGAGCAGTCCAAGCCTTAAGATATATGAACAAAGCAGCACTGATGGTCGCATGCTCACGGCATTCTAAATAAAGCAGCGCATGGTCTTAACCATTTTGATCTCGAATCTTCGTATTGTATCGTATAATCTAGGCTAAAGGCAGTACCCTTGCTATATTTGCTAT
Source organism: Eustoma russellianum (assembly GCA_036186865.1). Taxonomy (NCBI): domain Eukaryota; kingdom Viridiplantae; phylum Streptophyta; class Magnoliopsida; order Gentianales; family Gentianaceae; genus Eustoma; species Eustoma russellianum. The sequence goes on from AP025045.1 coordinate 16,695,138, forward strand.
GTTTTTACAACATTATTATGCTATTTTTGTATCAAATCGGATCATGCATAAGTATATGTGAGTGCATAGCTTGATGTATTATATATGTATATATTTGAGTAGATAACCGTGGGTGCATATAAAGTTGTTAACCTTTGGTTTATATTTGCAAAAAAAGCTGAGATGAATTATGAATGCACGGATGCTGAGGTTCGGCCAAAAGAAAGTTTTTGTATTTTCCTATACCAAAAAATTGTATTTTATTATATATATTTTTTTGGTGAAGGACGAGCAGTACTGTCCGAGATTTTATTGGTAATAAGCCCTTACTTGTGGCGAAGGAATACCGTGGTTACATTTATTGCAGGAGACTCTCCCATATAAGAAAGCGAATAAATGAATATAAATGTTCAAATGCAAAATTATGAAATGAGTAAAGTAAATGAAACAACAAGGTAAGTGAATAATAAAAACAGCAGCAACTTGAAGCCATCTTGGGTCTTGACCGTCTACAGATTATTCCTTGGAGAAGGTTGCGTGAAGAAACCCGCCATGTGAAGCTGTCATCCTCCAGAATCCTCCACCATTGTGCTCCATTAGAAACGCATATGTCACATGAGTGAGATAAAATGTAAGCTATATACTGGATAACTGAAAAGATATATAATGAAACTCCTATACATACCGTCGTTCCCTCCATTCAGGAGGAACACAGGCAAAAATGAAATGAATGAATCGGCGGTCCATCCTTCCATATGCCAATATGTATTGCATCATCCAAAGAGCATCCGAAGGGTGTCCTTTGCATTATTGTAAAAAGGATTAGCATGTATATACTATATCCGAAATTATGCGCAGCCGAAATAATTGAAAGGCAAAAAAACATACCCAAGTTGCCTATGTCCAGAAAAAGACACAGGCAACACTTGAAGATTATCACCATCCCTTTTGGATTTATAAGTTGCAGCATGAACATGGCAAGCATGCAACGGACCAAGACAACATGCATATTCCTCAGCATGTGCAAGAAGTTAAGCCAGGTTATATCGAGCAAAAGTAAGATAGTGATACTGAAAATTATGAGAATGCCAAAGAGAACATACCAACATTGCCTATGCCAGTACGACATAGGCAACCCTTGATAGCATTCGCCAACCCTTCGGGAGACTTGCAGATCAGAGTCGTAAGTTGGGGACTGAAGCATCCAAGCGAACAACACTGCGAACTTCAGAGAGTAAGGAGGATAGAGTGGGGTATATCGTTGCTCCAGACGTTCGCAACCTATGTTGTGATAATAAATGTGCCGCCTCATTTAATTCCCGAGGACAGTATTGCAAAGATGATTCATTTAAAATCAAAAACTAGATAGTTCTCTGTAGCGCTGCTCCATATACTCTTGTGAATTGGGCTGGGCCGGATAAATGCTGTAGTAAAAAACGACAATCCGTCGCAATGATCAATTTGTCATATTCCCTGGAATAATAAATGAGTGCATATTGATGAGCCATAAGCTCGGCCCTGAGTGGTGAAGCCGATGGTAAAAAAACATAGAGCTGAGACGAATTCGCCTAGATGATTCCTTAACACTGCCCCTGCAGCTGAATTGTGACGTCTAACTACTGTATCAACATTCAATTTGAGTTTGCCTATGGGAGGTAGAATCCAATGTACAACCCGCGGCCTACGGGATGGGAGGAAAGAAACGCCGCGCTATCAAATGAGTTATTGGCCATGAGAATTACCGTCCCTGTGTGGCTGCACACCAAGAATGTACATGATCTCTGATCCTCTCATATAGTCGAGTATGTGAGAAAGTGCTATCACCAAATCTTATTGATGAATACTCTTTCCAAATAACCCATGTGACCAAAAAGGGCACCACTTAGTGCAATTGTCCGAGCATATCTTGTAACGATGAATTTCTCCACCATCTTAGAAAGTATGAGCAAATGGTGGAATGTCGGGGCATTGGACCATAAAACACAATAGATATTCCTGCCAGAGCGATTGTATCGCAGGACAATGTAGGAAAATGTGGTCTTGAACGTTCGAATACATCCTGTAGAAGACACATTGTGTTGGAAATATAGATTGCCAGCTGCATAAATTGTCTGGCAAAGGCAATGAATGCATCCATGATTTCCAAAGGAATACCCTTGCTCCTAATGGTAATGTCGGCCACCAGGTGTGTTTAGAGAAATCCAAGGGGTTGTTATTAAGGACAAACTGACTGTAAGCTGATTTGAGTGTGAATTGGCCCGATGCTTCAACTGACTGGTTTGGGTCGTCCGGGGTAAGCTCCACGTGAAGGAGCATCTGAGGATGAATGCGACATATTCTCTTCCATGTACCAGAATCATAAACATGTGCGTATACTATAGAGCGACGCCCATACTTAGCCCGCATGTATATTGCCCACAAGGATTGAGAATGATTATATTTCCACCACAATAAGTAGTCATAAGATTGTTGGACTAAGCCGAGATTTCTAATGTCCAAACCTCCCTTCACTTTTTGTTTACAAATTGAATCCCAAGATTTCCAATGATGGCGTCCATTCCATTAAACATTTGACATTTTGCGGTTCAAGATATCCAACACACTTTTTGGCAATCTAGAACTAGCGATAAAATGGATGGGCATACTGCATAATACATGTAGAATTAATATAATTCGGCCACCATGGAAAGCATCTTAGAAGACCAGGAGCTATGAGTGGCATCAACATGATCAATCAATGATGTACAGTAGGCTGCACGATTTATACCTTTGTATATAAATGAACCCAAATATTTTACCAGCAGAGAAGTCAAGTGCATACCTAAATTTTGTGAGACTCGCATCCCTAGGATGCCCTCACCAACAACCACCTGGCTTTTGTGAAGATTTACTAGTTGTCCCGAGGCTAGCTAATAACCATCCAAAAATGTCAGAATTGTTGCAAATTACGAACCGAGCCATTGAGAAATATTACCAAATCATCTGCAAAGTCCAAATTGGAGACAGCTGCAACCCGTCCTACGCTAAACCCTCGAATAACACCGTCTCTCATTAGAGAATTAGGACCAGATGAAAATCCTTCTGAGGCTAAAATAAATAATAGAGGTGAGAGAGGATCACCTTGTTTTACCCCACGAGATACCAAAAAATAGCCATCTGGCTTGCCATTTATGAGTACCAAATATCTTGTAGTAGACAGATTATTTAATAGGATACGTACTAAGCGTGAGTGAAAGCCCATTTTCTTGAGAAGATGCTCCAGATAAGTCAACAAACTCGGTCAAAAGCCTTTGCCATATCTAATTTTATAATAACATGACCCCCTCGCACAGGACTATCTAATAAATGCACCATTTCCTGTGCCAAAAGAATTTGATCCGTTATATCTTGGCCCTTCATAAACTCTGTCTGCTCCGTTGATATTAAGCGTGGTAAGAACGCCGATAGACTTGTGGCGAATATGCATGTGATAGCATTGGCCATAAAATTGGTTAAACATATGGGTCTAAATTCAGCGAACATAGTTGGAGATGCCACTTTAGGAATAAAAGTGATCAAGGCCTCTACCACTCTCAAAGGTGGTATAATCCCAAGGAAAAATTCTTGAACTGCTTTATCTAAATCTAGAGATATTACCTACCAAAAATGTAAATAGAAAAATCATAGAAATCCATCAGCGCCGGCCGCACTTTTCGGACTTAAGTCCCAAATGGCGGCACAAACTACAATCCTTTTCTTTTAAAACATGCATAAAGAAAGCTATGGACTATCAATTGAACATGGGCATCAATTACATTTATGTACAATTGGTTTTTTTGTTGCTGTGGGAGGACAGACGACCCACTAGTACATGGGTGTATGTAATATGTTTCACAAGTTAAAAGGTTATTGAAAGTATAAAGTGATGATGTATGAAAATTGAGTTGAGACGAAATTAATGGGGGGCTATGGCCGGATTACGAAGGTGCTGAGATTTTAGGGTTGCATGAATTAATTAGGATGGATATGTAGGGTGTTATTGTGCGATTATCGATATTATCGAATTAGGGTTTTTATCATTGAAATTTGAGAAAATAAATTTTGAAAAGCGGAGATTTTCACTTCTTGAGGGTGAGAAATGGCGACATAGACCAAAGTGGTTGGTGAGCGAGAGAGAGGAATTAGGGTTTTGGAGTGGGTCGGGGTGCTGGGCTGAGGGTGCTGGGGCTGGGGGTATAGGGCTGAGGGACAGCAGGAGGGTGTGTGAGGTTTAGGGGTTAGGTCAGGTGAGTTGGTTAGGGGGTAGGGAAAAAGTGGGTCGAGGGTGAAACGTGTAAGTATAAGCACGTATATGCACGTGCTTAGGCGCGGCATATATGTGGGTATACTTATACGTAGGAGATAAAACAGAATTGGAAGAAATAGTATGTTAAACGGGAAAGTATAACAATAGTAAATGGAAAAGTGTTGCAAAAATTCATGTTTTGGAAAAGTCACCCTTACAAAGGAAATATATTGCGTATTTGGGTTTGGTTCTAGACAAACGGGCCGTCCGAACACATATTGAATATGCTGTAAGGAGCTAGGCTGCTCGAACACATATTGATCGCCAATTGGGTCGTTCAAGCACATATTAACTGTATTGTAAGGAGCTAGGCCGCATGGACGCATTCGACCATTGGAGAACCAAAACTGTAAATCTTTCAATATAAGTTACTTGTAAGATAAGCGCCTTGGCCACTGCATTGCATCGGTAAGAATGGATATTGCATATGGATGACGTAAGGGGTAACCGCACATAGATATAAAAAATGGATATCGATAGTGATACCGTAAGGGGTAATCGCCTATGATATCGAAAAATGAAAATGAAATTAAAATGGAAATAGATATCGATAGGGGTACCATAAGAAGTAATTGGCTATGATATGAGACATAGGAAATGAAATTTGAGAAATAGAAAATGGAATATGAAATGGAAAGGATTAAAGGATAAACGGTTGTCGAGTCATTGCATTCATGATTTTGAAAAGCTGCATGATAGTTTTTGACTGTACGGACTCTTGTATGTGATGACTAAGTTGCGTGTGCTTTACTTGCTTGATTGAACAAGAAGGCAAAAAGATAAGTTTTATTTGCGAAGAGAAGCATGTTATTTTTTGTGTCGTTATTTATTTATTTTATTTACCCCTTGCTTCTCCGTGTATGATCCCATGGTAAATATAGTCAGGTTACTTGCAAGGCAATGTACGTCGCTCACCCCCCATTATCAAACATTTTTGCAGACAGACAGGTAAATGAGTTAGTATACCGTGGATGATCAGTAATGGAGATTTTGAGATTGAGAATATTCGGATGAGACTTTCGAGGATTTAGCGGAGGCAGTTATTTTGATATTCGAGATTTATGTATTTTGGAGATTAGGTTTTATCTACATTTGACTAGTGTATCGATTTAGATTCGCCTCGACATTGTATTATTGATGATGATTATTTTATCGAGGGTTTTGGTTTATGACTTCCGTTGACATGGATTTATGTTATTTTGCTGACGTGTAATCGAATGTATCAACGCCTTGTACTTTCCTTAGCGAAATATGACGAGTGAGTTGTTTCGAGTACTAGGGCTCAGGATGGGTTGCTACATGGGGTATCAGGGCATGGCTTTAGATCCATGGCGGAAACATAGGTTTAGGCTATGATCTTATAAATTATGTTACGATTTTCCCCTAAGTCACAATCTTAGACATTAGTACTGATTTTTAGTCGTAAGCAATGATTATATAAGCATGTTATTGGAATGAAGACATGACCTTAGAGGTTAAGTAATAAGCTTGCCAGTAAGTTATGATTTTAGACTTAAGGAATGACGATACGAAATAAGGCTATAGAAATTAAGTGGTGATCTGAGCATTAGGTGATGATTTGAACATAAGTACTGATCTGAGTCATAAGCTGTGTTATATTCTAATCATAAACTTAGAAACAAGTAACGATTTTAGACGTAAGAAATAATGTTACCAAGTACGATTCTAGAAATAAATGATGACATTAGACCTAAGTGGTGACCGGATAAGGGATATGCCCACGTATATATAGGGCACTCCATACGACTCTGAATTATATGTCTTATCTAAGTGCTGATTATAACCATTTATATAATTCCTTAGATCCGACCCTGCAAACCTGGTACCATTATGATAAATGAAGCGGGTTCACGCTTCTACCTTGATAGTAGTGTCAGAACGCGACTAGGTCTAAGTGGGGATTGTAGGTAATAAGAAAGAATTTATTAGCGTTATGATCCGTAAAGTGTAGCAAAGAATCTCTTACAAAGGAGATTATAGTTATGATTAAGACGTTGAATTTTAAAGTATCAAACAAGCAGAAGATATTAGTCCGATTAGTGATATTTATTAATAGTGACAAGCGAGCATTACTAAAATAAGCACAGTGGAATAACAAAGTATTAAGCGGTGATTTAGAAAAGCATTATACGAAGTATTGGACTATTACTTTTCAAGTAGTTAGACGTTTTCTTATAAGCATGTACACCAAGATACATTCTATATTTCAAAAGTATTTCAAAGATTTTTGCTACTAAACATTTCAACTAGTTCCAATTTTTAGTATATTACCTTACAAGGCTATATTCCTTTCCAAATTTATATATCAACATAATGAAATTTCAACGACTAAGACAACTCTGGAAAAATAAATATATTTTTAAACGTCGATGTTTTCCATGAACGATATGTTTATATATTTCTTATATTTCTCGAATTTCATTTAGCTATATTGATTTTGCTAAAATAATTTTATTTGTCAACTATCACTATTGCAAGCATTTTACCCATTAAATGCTTCCAAAGTTATTTATCTTCTTGTAATGAACTTATTTAATTTTGTGAAGTAGAAATAGTTTTAAAATATATATACTTCTTTCTAGAAAAGAGAGGTACTTTATTCCAATTGTTTTACGAAACTTAATATTTGCTGACTTTTCAACTGCTGTTTTTTGCGAAACATAGCTTTCAAAAATGTATGTTCCTTTGGAAAGAAAAAGACATCGTGTTCAAATTGTTTTGTAAAAAAACATTTTTTTGTTGTGTCTCAATTGTTTTTAATATGGTTTTAACCGTAATACTTTTGTGAACAAGTTATATCATTATTCTATAAATGGTCATTTGAGACACCGCGTTGCGAAAACAAATATGCGATACATGGGTTTTGTGTTTACAGAAAAAATTAGAAGGTATATTATTTTAAACAGTTAAAGCTATATTCCAAATTATAGTTACATAAGCTACTTTTCTTTTAAATTGAAGAATCGTATACTAGGTTGTTGATAATATCTCTGAAAACTCAGGGTATGAGCATAGATCTAGTTCGTAAGTACATAAGAATTGATGTTGACGACTTGATTCTATATTTACATAACATAATGATTAATACATTGGAGCACTTGATGGATATTTTGGACGGTCATCTAATGAGGAGATAAAGCATATATGATGGGATAAGGGATTATAGATAACGTGTATATCAGTGGAATGATACACGTCAAGTGGTATAGTGCAGGTTTATAAGTTGTAATTATAGAGAATAAAGTTAAAGGTTGTAGTACACCTAAGAACTGATTTTAAAGGACTGCTGATGACCGCGGATATAAGTACGTTATAAACCAAAGATTAGGATATGGAACCCCTGGTATGATGACAGCACCCCTATGTTTGATCTTAGAGTTTTAAGAAGATAGGTTATGATCTTAAATAAGTGAAGAGAAATGGATTTAGAAATTACTTATATGTATACAAGGAATGATTTTGAGGATTTAGTCCTATGTCAAGAAAGTGTAATTTTAACATATCAACAATATAATGGGTATTTAGTTTGATCATTGTCTTGGTGGATGAACTAAGTAGAACAATACTAAGTCATTGATACACAATACGCAAGTTTTAAGGACAAAACTTATTATTAGGGGGGAGGTCTGTCATAACCCATGCCCCAAAAAGGAAAGGAAAAAAAAGAAGATAAAGTATAAGTTACAATCCTAAGTAAACTAGAATAAGTAAAGTGATAGAATTATACTACACTATAAAGTCCTAAATATAGTAGGATTATTCAACCTACTTCTATATATTCACACATATATCACTCAAAACCACCCCCATCTTCATTAAATAAACCGGCAGCCTACCCTCCCCAGAAATTCTCCCAAATTCCCGGCAAGCTCTGCCTTTGTTTTTCTCCAGCAATAGTGCCACCCAGAAATAAGAAAAAAAGAAAAAGGAAGATTCAAGTACACAGCCATAAGGGCCAAAAAGGTAAAAGAATTAGCCTTTCATAGAGGAGATTGAGAGTATGAATCTTCTAAGATTCAGTCTTAGAGGAACCTTACCTTGAAAGTCTTGAAGATTCTTAATTGTATAGCTAAAAGAGCTCCTCCTACCTCCTTGTTGCAGCTTACAGTTTGGGGCCTGAAATGGGGTAGTGTGAGTGTTTTTGTAGAAATACAAAGTGAGGAAGATGTTAATGAGGATGATATGATGTTTACCTTGAAAATTAAGTTGTATGCACTCTTGATTTTTTTTACTTCGAAAAGAAACGAGTTCTTCTCCTCTTCGTCTTGTGGTTCACGGATTGGAGAGGATAGGGGAAGGAAGACTTGAATTTTCCTTGTAGAGAGAAGGAAGAGAAAAGAGGGTGATAGGAAGAACTTGTGATGTGTGAGAGTGATGGGTGTAGAATGAAGAAAAACCAAGATGAAATGTATTTTACGGCTTGGAGGGAGCCTTGGCTGGATGGAGTAGTGGGGAAGCAATGATGAGAATTTCTTGGATGATGAAGATAGTGGAAGGAAAAGCATTTTGCATGAAATATGTGTGGGGAAATGTCTTATTTGTGTAAGACAAGAAAATAATGAAGGATAAAATAGAAAATGGGAGGAAAATTTAAATAAAAGAAGAAGAGAGCCCGGGAAGGGGGTGATGCAAGTGGGTAGTGAGAAGATTCAACCTCTCACATATAATCCGGACTTTATCCTTAGTTTGTTCCACCAATTCTGGTCATGTGATTGCCTTCTCTGCTACTTCATTCCAATATATTGGTGATTGGCACTTCCGCCATACAAAGATTCAGAAGGTGTCATTCCAATAGAGTTGTGATAGTTATTGTTATACAAAATTCCATCAGCTTCACAGATATATCCCAGCTACCACGAAGATCCAATACACACGCACGTAACATATCGTCCAACGTTTGTATTGTTCTCTTGGTTTGTCCTTTGGTTTGTGGATGGAATGAAGTACTCATTCGAATCTCCATGCCCATTGTGCGCTGAAACGCGGTCCAAAACCTTGAGGTGAAGCAGGGATCCCTATCGCAAACTATGCTCACTGGAACTACATTCAAACTCACAACGTCATCCATATACATCTAGACCAGCTTCTCCATCGATGCCTGAACTGCCATGGGTAAGAAATGTGCGGATTTGGTAAGTCTGTCCACAATTACCCATATTGTTTCACTGCCGCCTCGAGTCCTTGGAAGTCCCATCACGAAATCCGTAGTGATATGTTCTCATTTCCATTCAGGAATTTCTAATGGTTGTAGAAATCCAGCAGTTCTCTGATGCTCCGCGTTCACTTGTTGACATACCAGACACCACTGTACATATTTAGCAATTTGCCGCTTCATTCAATTCCACCAGTAAAGCTATCTCAAATCCTGGTACATTTTGGTGGCTCCGGGGTGCATCGGTAGTCGTGAACTATGTGCTTCCTTCAGAACTCCCTTGCGAATCTCGTCATCCTTGGACACACATAGTCGATTCCTGAACAATAAACTACCATCATAGTGCAACTGAAAATCATCTACTGGTGCTTGCCTAAGTTTATCAGCAATCCTTGACAACTCGGCATCCCTTTGTTGAGCATCTTTTATTCGGTCAACCAATGTTGGTGAAATAACTAATGTTGCCAAAGTGTTGGTGATGGATTCGACTTCATCTAATCCGAACTCAACCAGTTCTTGCTCTAGAGTTCACTGTCTCACATGACTACATTTTCGACTCACTACGTCCGCCACTTTATTTGCTTTACTCTGGTGATAATGAATGACCACATCATAATCCTTGATGAGTTCCAGGCATTGGCACTGCATCATATTTAATTACTTTTGGGTGAACAGGAATTTCAAACTCTTATGATCTGTGTATACTTCACGCCGTTCCCCATACAAGTAATGCCTCCAAAATTTTAATGCAAATACTACAGCGGCCGATTCCAGATCGTGCACCAGGTAATTTTGCTCGTACAGTTTGAGTTGTCTGGATGCATGGGCAATAACTTGGTCTTTCTGCATCAGTACACAACCTAAGCCATTTCGGGAAGTGTCACCGTAGACTACAGAACTCTCTCCAGCAAGAGGTTGAGCCAGTACCGGGGCAGATGTCAACCTCTGCTTAAGCTGAGCGAAGCTCTTCTCACAATCAGCAGTCCACTCGAACGTTTTCTTTTTCTGTGTCATCTTGGTCAGTCATACCAAATCTTGGACAATCCCTCAACTAATTTGCGGTAATAACCTACTAGCCCCAAGAAACTCCGAACCTCAGTGACATTAGTTGTTCGGGCCATTCTATAATCACTTCGATTTTCTTAGGGTCCATTGATATAGCTGCCTCTGAGACAATATGTCCCAAGAAAGCAACACTTCGCAACCTGAAATCACATTTGCTAAACTTAGCATACAACAGTTTTTCTTGTAATATGAACAGAACAGTTTGCAAATGCTCGGCATGAGTCTCTTAATTCGGGGAATAGTCTAAGATATCGTCAATAAAAACTACCACAAATTTATCCAGCTGTTTGCGGAATAAGGTATTCATGAGATCCATGAATGCTGCAGGGGCATTAGTCAACCTAAACGGCCTCACCAAGAATTCATAATGGCCATAACGGGTTCGGAAAGCAGTCTTTGGTACATCCTCGGCCTTGATTTTTAATTGATGATATCTAGATCAAAGATCGATCTTGCTGAATATAGTCACCCCTGTCAATTGGTCAAATAGGTCATCGATCCGCAGCAAAGGGTACTTGTTCATAATAGTAATCTTGTTTAACTCTCTGTAATCTATACATAACTGCATGCTGCCATCTTTCTTCTTTACAAACAGCACTGAGGCTCCCCATGGTGAGACACTTTGCCGAATAAACTTTTTGTGGATTAGATCTTGTAGGCGTTCTTTCAGTTCCTTTAACACCACTGGAGCCATTCTGTGCGGAGCTTTAGAAATTGGTTCAACTCCAAGCACCATGCTAATTTAAAACCCGATATCTCAGTCTGGTGGCAAGCCTGGTAAATTGTCAGGAAATACTTTTGGAAACTCTTGGACTACTAGAATGTCGTTCAGTGTTGGTGCCGCCGACTTAGCTCCCAAAGCATATACTAAGAATCTCGTGTCTCTTTCCTTCAATGCTCGAAGCCTATATGGATGTCAAATACACATTTCTCGGAGATTTTCTTAGCTTACTATTACCCTGATAGGTAACCTCTTCCTTCTCGGGTTCTAAATTACTACCTGCTTCTTCCGACAATCTATCTAGGCATGGTTATGAAACAACCAGTCCATACCCAGAATCACATCGTAATCTCCCATCTATATTAGAATCAGTGTCACTGTAAAGTGATGATGCTCCATTTCTATTCCGCAATTTTTATATAGATGGTGAGACGTTAAGATCTGGTCTCCAGCAGCCTGAACCATACAAGGGGTTTCCAACCAAATCAGGCAGCTGTTTAGGTTCTTAGCGAACCTTCTTGATACGAAAGAGTGGCTTGCACCACTGTCGAATAGTACATTTGCTGGTGTGTTATTTACTAATATCTCACCTGAATACACTCAAATACACGTATAGAATTTCTATGCTGACACATCATACCCTATTATGAATTTCCAACACATATAAGTAGCACGTTGTAACAACCAACAGACAATGTAAATCTTGCTAAAATAATACAACCAACGATACCTGTTACAACATCGGGTGCTTCCTCCACCTCATCATCTATCATGATATGGACTCGGGCATTAGCCCAGGGATGTCCTCCTTGCTGCTGCTACTTATGTCTCTCGGGGCACTCTTTGATCATATGCCCTATATTGCCACACCTAAAACATGCTCTGCTTCGCTTTTGACATTCCCCAAGATGATTCTTGTGCCAGGTCGCAAATTTAGGAAAAGCTGGTTGCGTCTGATTCTGTTATCGTTGAGGTATAACCTGTCTATGCCCTTGCGGCTGACGCTGAGACTGGGGCTATCTGCCTGATCCTTTCGGGAACTTCGTTCTCTGCCCTGAAAGTCTCTCCATAACTGTTCAAGGTCTCTTGCCTTGGTTTTCCTCATCCTTCTAGGAAATGTCATGTTCTACCCGGTAACAAGCATCCAACAACTGACCAAAATTTGCTGGATTCGCATTCATGATCTAGGTCCTGATCCTTGAGCTCAATCTTCGTTCAAACTTGATCATTTTGAGTCTTTCATCTGCCATCACATTCGGAACATATCAACCCGGAGCCGTAAAACAATTCGCATGTTCATAAACAATCATATCAACCTCTTGTCTAAAAGACTCGAATTCATTGATCTTTCTGATGGTCACAGATGGCAGAATGCAAAATTTCTAGAAATCGTCCACAAATCTTTCCCAGAAAATAGGTCTAGGCAAGGGCTAAATGTTGGTTTTCAACCATTGGTTGCCTTCACCAATCAGAAACAGGCAAATAATTTGAGCGTTGACCTCGTCCGATACTTGCAATCAGTCGAATAAGTTCTCGACCTCATCCATCCATTTTCTACCTTTTCTGGGACAGGCCCTCCTTCAAAGCTAGGCACACAGGATCTCTTGAATTCTCTGAAGAAATATCTGGTGCCAATCTGTTGTGGTTGAGGCTGCTGAGGTGGTGGTAGCGGTGCAGCCTAAGCGTTCCCAACTGCCTGCCCCAACTGAATCATAACGTCAAACAATGCTTGTGAAATACCTCCGGGACCTTGTGCCTGTGGAGATGGAACCTGCTCTGGTGGTGGTGGCAATAGGTCCTCAGCAGGTGATGCCGTGGTGGTGGGGGTAGCCATGCTGATCTCCCTGCGTGTGGTCTACCTTAAGGTCTTGAAGCTATCCTATCGACATAGTTATTTAACACCATCAATCTGGCTACACAATAAAACTTTTTTAGTCTAAAGTTTCATTCATGTTTAGGGATTAGATCCTGATAAACCGTTCTAGTGATCTTATTCTAAGGCTGGCTTACTCAATCTAAGATTAATCTTAAACGCTGAGATCATAGCCTGTGTACATGTCATCGTTTATCTTATGTTTCCCATTGTGGATCTGGAGCCTTGGCTCTGATACCACTTGTAGCGCCCCGTCCAGGACTAGGCTCTCGGCACTGTGCACCCGCAAACTATGCTACAAGAAGTACAAGGCGACGATAACATCTGTGTGCGCATCGTCATAAACATGTATCGGATAGCAGAAGCCTCATGAAATAGACAAAAAAGAAACATCGACATAAGTACGAACTAATACATCCGAGATAGTTTCAAAGGTGCATCATCAATACTGAATATCATAAGTACAGAGTTGAGTAACCAAAATACAAAAGCTTGCACAGTAGTCTACTAAACAACTCTCTGAACCTACTCCTTGGGCTCATCCTCTATGAACTTTGGCTCAGGGTCTTGCGGGTTTGTATGGTAAAATAATGGGGTGAGCGATAACGAATCGCTCAGCAAGTATTTTTGCCTAGATTCTTCAAATGGATCATACATGGAGATTGGGGTAGTGAAGATAATATAGTGAAACTCAGAACAGATATCATGCATGGAAATAACAAACAAAGAATTCAAAGTAGTACAGTAATCCAGACAGATACATTAGCATAAAAGGAAATAAGATTCATGGAAACAAAGTCAAAATAGGTAATACCGTAAATCAGACAGACGCATCAGTTTATCCTCTTTACTTTAGCTCATAATTTATATCATTCTTGCGCACAATCTTTAAGGTGCAGTTTCATGTACTTGCTTGATCATTCTTGGTAACGTAAAAAGGAAGTCATAACTTAAGGGCACTAAGAGCTCATGGGACATGCTCATGAGGTTTGCATTGTAAAACATTCAGAAAACATTTCATTTCATATGTACATAAACATGACATGACATGAATTGGCTATAACACTTTTTGTAAGATAAGAATGGTACCCACGACTAAGAATGGTACCCACGACATGCCGAAATGGTTCCCTGAGTAGCCTTCAGTACCGCCTATGAACACCGATTGTCCAACCATGGTGTTACATTATACAGACCTCGGACTAACGTTAACACGTTATGACTGAAATTTTGAGTCCCAGATGCGGTGTTACAGTCAATCATAACATCTTTTGCCCCTGATATCCTCCCCCTGGACCAGACATCAGGCAGCACACCTGACAGAACGTTGTAGACGTAATAGAAAGGCAGAGATCCCTTGTCCCGGGCAAGGTGTTACACTCAGCCAATATAGCATGCATATACAAAAGGGCAGAGAACCCTTTTCCCTGACCAGGTGTTACACTCAGCCATTGTCCATAAGTCGTATGGAATTATTCATCTTGCGGTACAATTATTTAATCATGAAAAACATTAAAACATTTCTTGTGATAATCATTTCATAAACATGTTTGTCAGTAAAACTTGTTTCCTTTGAAAAATGATGATGGTATTATGTGTATAAACTGCGTAATTTCTGGACTGGTTCCAAGGTCTTATAACATTCAGCTCCTATCTTTTCTTAAATGTACAATAGTCGTATCATGTGTTATGTAAATTGACCGTTTTGTCCTATTTGTCATTCTTTAAGGGATTCTTGGTTGGGGGGGGGGGTTAAAAACATCCCTTAATAGTTTCTTATACTTCATCCTTTACGTAATTAATATATTCCTTTCTTAATTACCTTTAGAACTTTCCAAAATAACCCCGATGTAATCATGATTAAAGTGGAAATTACCTAAAAGGCCCCTAGGGACTAGTTTCGGCCAAATGGACCAAAACAGCCCCCTTTTATAATTATCCTTTTTAACATTTAGTGATTTGTTCCTTCCTTGAATTATCATATATACCATATACTTTTATACATATAATAATATAAATATAAAATCTAAATGTAATCATCACTTTGGTAACACAAAGGCCTAATGGCATGCAACATAGATTTGCTCATCTTGTAACATGCATGCAAATTGTGATAACAACCACATTCATTTATACTATAAGTTAACATGAATGAACACACCATTATGATACATAGTGTCATGGATTCGACATATTATGCTTGTAACGAAATTACCACTCATGAGTATGATCATAAAGTCCATATTGTGATGGTGTTAGTGTTAACTTTACATGCAAGTCCATAAAAGAACAACCTCTGTGGAAAAAAACCTTCTTAGACTATGGTCATCAAAATACACATCACGATGATGATGATGAATTCATGGCCTTTAATGAAGGCTCAAAACAGCCCCATCTTGGAAGACAACCGATGCATATATAATGTTGGTCATCAAATATGGAAGTTTTTGTGACATGCATTGCAGTATGGTTAATAGTACACCATAAACATGCTACACCATGACTATAATCATGCAAATGCATCTTTATACACAGAAAACAAAGCATTGATAGTCATTCTAACATGCACATAACAATTTGATGTTCTAATGAGTTTTTTAGTACATTTTTAAGGAAGTGTACTCATTTGCCTTAATTTTGTACAAAAGATGAGACATGCAAGTTTTGCCCTTCATTTTTTAGGCCACACACGTCCCCTAGGGGCTGTCCACCCAAGATTTTTGGCCATACATGTCCTACTTGAATATCATTTTTTCCATATTCATGAACTATACAAGAACAATACACATGTATACATAATCTAAGCATGCAAGTACACTTTTCATAACTTGGTGATAGAAGCTTTATTTTAACATATGCATGTATGATACATCATTCGATACTCATTTTTCAACATGCTTAAAGAAGCTAAGAAGAATGCTTGTCTTGACACTTGAATCTTACACTTAAGAGTGCAAGATTTCTTCTTTGTTTGGCCTTGTGATGTACACGGCCCTAAGGACCAAAAAGGTAAAAGAATTAGTCTTTCATAGAGGAGATGAGAGTATGAATGTTCTAAGATTGAATATTAGAGGAACCTTGCCTTGAAAGTCTTGAAGATTCTTAATTGTATAACTAAAAGAGCTCCTCCTACCTCTTTGTTGGAGCTTACGGTTTGGGGCCTAAAATGGGGGTAGTGTGAGTGTTTTTGTGGAAATACAAAGTGAGGAAGATGTTAAAGAGGATGATATGGTGTTTACCTTGAAGATTAAGGTCTATGCACTCTTCATTTTATTTTTACTTAGAAAAGGAAGAAGTTTTGCTCCTCTTGTCCTTGTGGTTCACGGGTTGGAGAGGATAGGGGAAGGAAGATTTGAATTTTCTTTGTACAAAGAACGAAGAGAAAAGCGGGTGTTGGGAAGAACTTGTGATGAGTGAGAGTGATGGGTATAGAATGAAGAAAAACCAAGATGAAACGTATTTTATGGCTTGGAGGGAGCCTAGGCCGGATGGAGAAGTGGGGGAGCAATGATGAGAATTTCTTGGATGATGAAGATAGTGGAGGGAAAAGCACTTTGCATGAATTATGAGTGGGGAAATGTCTTATTTGTGTAAGAAATGCAAATAATGAAGGATAAGATAGAAAATGGGAGGAAAATTAAAATAAAAGCAGAAGAGAGGCCGGATAGGGGGTGGTAGAAGTGGGTAGTGAGAAATTACTATTTCATCATTTCTCTTATGTGGTATTTTTTCCCTTTATTTAATTATTCGATAAACTTTGTACTATTTCTTTATATTGATTATTACTTAGTCTTACTCCTATTAGGTAATTTAGTAGTTCTAAAATTTATCTAAGTTAATGCATACGCATATTATACTAGGCTACGGTATCACGACGGAATTCATTCTAGGCACATACGGATGTTGGGATGTAACATTTCCTCCCCCTTATAAAAAGTTTCGGCCTCGAAACTTACGTACCTCAATCGAAGAGCTGAGGATATTGCTCTCTCATTTGCCATTCTGATTCCCAAGTTGCTTCCCATTCTATGAGATTACTCAACTAAACCTTAACAAACGGAATTGACTTGCTTCGTAACACTTGTTCCTTCTGATCCAAAATATGCTCTAGCTCCTCTTCATAAGAAACGTCACCCCAAATTTCCAGCTGCTGATGTTC
The DNA here is from genome assembly GCA_036186865.1 of Eustoma russellianum. NCBI lineage: Eukaryota > Viridiplantae > Streptophyta > Magnoliopsida > Gentianales > Gentianaceae > Eustoma > Eustoma russellianum. The sequence continues at coordinate 16,712,432 of AP025045.1, forward strand.
TAATACATGACTCGAGTCATGTACGTATCTCTGTAACTGTGGTACGTGGAACACATCATGCATCTGTGACAATGAAGGTGGTAAGGCTAACGGATACGCCCCTGATCCGATCTTTTCCAAAATTTCATATGTCCTGATTAAACGAGGACTCAGCTTCCCTTTCATACCGAAATGTTTAACTCCTTTCACTGGTGAGATCTTCAAATATATCTTTTCGCCGACCTCAAACTCAATAGGTCGACGTTTTGAGTCTGCCCAGCTCTTGCTACGGTCTTGAGCTATCTTCAACCTCTCACGTATTATCCAGACTTTATCCTTGTTTTGTTCCACCAATTCCGGTCCTTTGATTGCCTTCTCCCCTACTTCATCCCAATATAGTGCTGATCGGCACTTCCGCCCATACAACGCTTCAAAAGATGCCATTCCAATAGAGTTGTGATAGCTTTTTTATACAAAAATTCCATCAGCTTCACGAATCTATCCCAACTACCATGAATATCCAATACGCACGCACTAACATATTTTCCAACATCTGTATTGTTCTCTCGGTCTGTCCATTGGTTTGTTGGTGGAATGCAGTATTCATTCGAATCTCCATGCCCATTGTGTGCTGAAACGTGGTCCAAAACCTTGAGGGGAAGCGGGGATCCCTATTAGAAACTATGCTCACTGGAACTCTATGCAAACTCACAACATCATCCATATACATCTACACCAGCTTCTCCATTGATGCATGAATTGTCATGGGTAAGAAATGTGCAGATTGGGTTAATCTGCCAACAATTACCCATATTGTTTCACTGCCGCTTCGAGTCCTTGGAAGTCCTGTGACAAAATCCATAGTGATATATTCCCATTTCCACTAAGGAATTTCTAACGGTTGTAGAAATCCAGAATGATGCACCGCCTTCACTTGTTGACATACCAGACACCACTCTGCATATTAAGAAATTTGCCGCTTCATTCAATTCCACCAGTAACGATGTCTCGAATCCTGGTACATTTTGGTGGCTCCAGGGTGTATCGATAGTCATGAACTATGTGCTTCCTTTAGAATTCCCTTGTGAATCTCGTCATCATTGGGCACACATAGTCGATTTCTGAACCATAAACTACATCATCGCGCAAATGAAAATCATCTACTGGTGCTTGCCTAATTTTATCAGAAATCCTTGACAACTTGGCATCCCTTTGTTGAGCATCTTTTATTCGGTCAACCATTTTTGGTGAAATCACTAATGTTGTCAAAGTGTTGGCGATGGGTTCGCCTTTATCTATTCCGTACTCAGCCATTTCTTATTCCAGAGGTGACTGTCTTGCATGACTGGATTTTTGACTTAGCGCTTCCACCATTTTGTGGGCATTACCCGAGTGATAATGAATGGCCACATCATAATACTTGATCAGTTCCAGCCATCGGCGCTGCCTCATATTTAATTCCTTTTAGGTGAACAGGTATTTCAAACTCTTAGGATCCATATATACTTCACACTGTTCCCCATACAAGTAATGCCTCAAGATTTAGAGTGCAAATACTACAGCAGCCAATTCTAGATCGTGCACCAGGTAATTTTGCTCGTACAGTTTGAGTGGTCTGGAAGCATGGGCAATAAATCGGTCTTTCTGCATCAGTACACAACCTAAGCCATTTTGTGAAGCGTCACTGTAGACTGTATAACTCTCTCCAGCAACAAGCTGAGCCAGTACTAGGTCTGATGTCAACTTCTGCTTAAGCTCAGTGAAGCTCTTTTCATAATCAGCAGTCCACTTGAACTCTGTCTTTTCCTGTATTAGTTTGGTCAGTGGTACTGCTATCTTGGAGAATCCCTCAACAAATTTGTGGTAATAACCTGCTAGCCCTAGAAAACTCCAAACCTCAGTGACATTAGTTGGTCGGTGCCATTCTGTAATCACTTTGATTTTCTTAGGATCCACTAATATACCTTTATCCGAGACAATATGTTCCAAGAAAGCAACGCTTCGCAACCTGAACTCACATTTGCAGAACTTAGCGTATATCTGTTTTTTCATGTAATACGCTTAGAACGGTTCGCAAATGTTCGCATGAGTCTCTTCGTTCAGGGGATAGACTAAGATATCGTCAATAAAAACTACCACGAATTTATCAAGATTTTCACAGAATACGGTAAACATGAGATCCATGAATGCTTTAGGGCCATTAGTCAACCCAAACGGCATCACCAGGAATCCTTAACTGCCATAACGGCTTCGAAAAGCAGTCTTTGGTACGTCTTCAGCCTTGATTTTTAATTGATGATATCCAGATCAAAGATTGATTTTGCTGAATATAGTCGCCCCTCTCAATTGGTCAAATAGGCCATCGATTCATAGCAAAGGGTACTTGTTCTTAGTATTAATCTTTTTTAACTCTCTGTAATCTATACATAACCGCATGCTGTCATCTTTCTTCTTTTCAAACAGCACTGGGGCTCCCCACGGTAACATATTGAGACGAATAAGCTTTTATCGATTAGTTCTTGTAATTGTTCTTTCAGTTCCTTTAGCTCCACTTGAGCCATTCTGTACGGAGCTTTAGTGATTGGTTCCACTACAGGCACCACGTCAATTTCAAACTCGATCTCTCGGTCTGGTGGCAAGCCTGGTAAATCGCCAGGAAATACTTTTGGAAACTCTCAGACTACTGAAATGTCATTCAGTGTTGGTGCCTCAGACTCAGCTCCCTAAGCATATACTAAGAATCTCGTGTCTCCTTTCTTCAATACTTAAAAAGCCTGTATGGCTGTCAAATACACATTTGTCAGAGCTTTTCTTAGATTACTATTACTCTGACAGGTAACCTCTTCCTGTCCCAGGTTCCAAATTATTACTTGCTTCTTCCGGCAATCTATTTGGGCATGATTATGAAACAACCAGTCTATACCCAGAATCACGTCGAAATCTTCCATCTGTATCAGAATCATTGTCGCCGTAAAGTGCTGACCCTCCATTTTTATTCCGCAATTTTTATACGGATGGTGAGACGTTATAATCTGGTCTCTAACTGCCTGAATCCTATAGGGTGCTCCCAACCAAGTAGGGCAGCTATTTAGGTTCATAGCGAACCTTCTTGATACGAAACAGTGGCTTGCACCACTGTCGAACAATACATTCCTTGGTGTGTTATTTACTAATATCCCACCTGAATCCACTCGAGTACACGTATAGAATTTCTATGTTGACACATCATACCCTATCATGAATTTGTTACACATACAAGTAGCATATTGTAACAACCAACATACAACGGTAATCATACTAAAATAATACAACCAACAATACATGTTAGAACATTGGGTGCTTCCTCCACCACAGGATCTGTCATGATATGGACTCAGACATTAGCCCGGGGACATCCTCCCTGCTGCTGCTGCTTCTGTCTCTTGGGGCACTCTCTGATCATATGCCCAGTCTTGCCACACACAAAATATGCTCCGCTTCCCTTTCGAAATTTTCCAGGATTATTCTTCTGACAGTTCGGGCATTAAGGAAAAGGTGACTGCATTTGATTCTGTTGTCGCTGAGGTATAACCTGTCTATGCCCTTGCGGCTAACACTGAGACTAGGGTAGTCCGCCTGATCCCTTTTGGAACTTCATTCTCTGCTAGACAGTCCATCCGTAAATGTTCAAGGTCTCTTGCCTCGGTTTTCCTCATCCCTCCGGGAAATGTCCTGTTCTACCCAGTAACAAACATCCAACAACTTACCGGAATTTGCTGGATTTGCATTCACGATCAAGATCCTGAGACTTGAGCTCAATCCACGTTCAAACTTGATCATTTTGAGTCTTTCATCGGCCATCACAGACGTAACATATCGACCTAGAGCCGTAAAATGATTCGCATGTTCAAAAACAGTCATATCAACCTCTTGTCTCAAAGACTCAAATTCACTAATCTTCCTGATGGTCACAAATGGTGGAATGCAAAATTTCTTGAAATCGTCAACAAATCTTTCCTAGACAACAGGTCTGGGCAAGGCTGAATGTTGGTTTTCCACCATTGGTTAGCTTCACCAATCAGAAATGGGTGAATAATTTGAGCCTTGACCTTGCCTGGTACTTGCAATACGTTGAAGAAGTTATCAACCTCATCCAGCCATTTTTCAACCTTGCCTAGGTCAGGCCCTCCTTCAAAACTTGGCACACGAGATCTCTTGAGTTCTCTGAAGAAATATCTGGTGCCCATCTGTTGTGGTTGAGGCTGCTGAGGTGGCGGTGCTGGTGCAGTCTAACGTTCCCAATTTCCTGCCCTAACAGAATCATAGCGTCAAAGAATGCTTGTGGAATACCTCTTGGACCCTGCTCATGTTGAGGTGGAATCTGCTCTGGTGGTGGTGGCAGTAGGTCCTTAGCTAGCGGTACCGGTGGTGGTGGGGATAATCGTGTTGATCTATCTGCTCGTGGTCTAGCTCATGGTCTTGAACACATCCTATTCACATAGTTATTTCACACCATCAGTCTGCCTAAACAATAAAAATTTTTTAGTCTAAAGTTTTATTCATGTTTAGGGATTAGATCCTGATAAACCGTTCTAGTGATCTTCTTCTAAGGCTGGCTTACTCAATCTAAGATCAATCCTAAACTATAAGATCATAGCCTGCGTACATGTCGTTGTTTATCTTATGTTGCCCGCTGTGGATCTGGAGCCTTGGCTCTGATACCACTTGTAGCGCCCCACCCGGGACTAGGGTCTTGGCATGGTGCACCCGCCGTACTCTACTACGAGAAGTACAAGGCGTCGATAACATCTGTATGTGCATCGTCATAAACATGTATCGTGGCAGAAGCCTCATAAAATAGACGAAAATGAAACATCGACATAAGTACAAACTAATACATCCGAGATAGTTTCAAATGTACATCATCGGTACTGAAAATCATAAGTATAGAGTTGAGTAACAGAAATACAAAAGCTGCCTCCACAGTCCACTAAACAGCTCTCTAAACCTAGTCCCTGGGCTCATCCTCTATGAACTCCGGCTCAGGGTCCTACGGGTTTGCATGGTAAAATAATGGGGTGAGCGATCACGAATCGCTTAGCAAGTATTTCTGCCTAGATTCGTCAAGTGGATCATACATGGGGACTAGGGTAGTGGAGACAATACAGTGAAACTCAGAACAAATATCATGCATTGAAATAACAAACAAAGAATTCAATATAAATAAGTAGTATAGTAATCCAGACAGATACGTTTACATAAAAGGAAATAAGATTCACAGAAACAAAGTCTATAAGCAATACCGTAAATCAGATAGATACATCAGTTTATCCTCTGTACTTTAGCACATAATCTATATCATTCTTGCTTAAAATATTTTAGGTCCAATTTCATGTACTTGTTTGATCATTCTTGGTAACGTAATAAAGAAGTCATAACTTAAGGCACTAAGAGCTCATGGGACATGCTCTTGAGGTATACACTGTAAAACTTTTAGAAAACATTTCATTTCATACGTACATAAACATGACATGACATGAATTGGCTAACACTTTTCGTAAGATAAGAATGGTACCCACGACATGCCAAACGATTCCCCGAGTAGCCTTCAATACCGTCTATGAATTCCGATTGTCCAACCACGGTGTTACATCATACAGACCTTGGACTAATGGTAACATGTTATGACTGAGATCTCGAGTCTCAGATGCGGTGTTACAGTCAATTATAACGTCTTTTTCCCCTTATATCCTCCCCTGGACAAGACATCAGGCAGCACACCAGACAGAACGTCGTAGACGCAACAGAAAGGCAGAGATCCCTTGTCTTGGACAAGGTGTTACACTCAACCAACATAACATGCAAATAGAAAAGGGCAGAGAACCTTTTTCCCTGACCAGGTGTTACACTCAGCCATCGTGCATAAGTCGTGTGGAATCATTCGTCTCGCGGTATGATTCTTTAATCATGAAAACATTAAAACATTTCTTGTGATAATCATTTCGTAAACCTGTTTGTAAGTAAAATTTGTTTCCTTTGAAAAATCATGATGGTATTATGTGTATGAATTGCGTGGTTTCTGGACTGGTTCCAAGGTTTTATAACATTCAGCTGCTATCTTTTCTTAAATGTACAATAGTCTTATCATGTGTTATGTAAATTGACCATTTTGTCCTTTTTCTCTTTCTTTAAGGTGTTCTCGGTTTTGGGGTGGGGGGGGTTAAAAACAGCCCTTAACAGTGTCTTATACTTCATCCTTACGTAATTGATATATTCCATTCTTAATTACCTTTAGTACTTTCCATAACAGCCTCGATGTCATCATGATTAAAGTGAAAATTACCCAAAAGTCCCCTAGGGACTAGTTTTGGCCAAATGGACCAAAACAGCCCCCTTTAATAATTTATCATTTTCCACATTTATTGATTTGTTCCTTCCTACAATTATCATATATATCATATACTTTTATACATATAATAATATAAACATAAAAGTCTAAATGTAATCATCACTTTGGTAACACAAAGGCCTAATGGCCGAAAGTCACATGTTCATGCAACATAGATTTGCTCATCTTGTAACATGCATGCAAACTGTGATAGCTGTTGGACCTGTATAGCACCACTAGAAGGGGGGTTGAATAGTGAGTGCGGAAAAAAATTGGTTTATAAAAATTTTAAGGACCAATTACTCACTTCTGAAAACAGAAACTGCTTTCAGGACCCGTTTTTAAACACTTGGTTGACTGGGTTGTAGACCTCCAAAAATAGTGAAATTTTGGACACAATGTACTCTCAAGGTGTTATGAAGGTGTCATACAAATTTCAGATTAAAACTCAAAGGTTAAGTCACTCAAATGTGGTACGTGATCTGACTGTGTCAGTTTGGACAGAACCTGTACCTTAAAATGAAAAACTTATTCCTATTTGGTGACAACTCCAAATGACCTGAAACGTTTATGAGATGACCCTTAGGATGTTTAGTATACGCAGTTAAAACAGTTTTGAAAAATTCCTTTGGGAAGTATGTCAACCAAGTTGATGTTCCCAACCTCTGCCAATATGAAAAACAGATTTGCACTAGTCTCAGAACTATGAACGTTTGGATGACTTATACTTATCCAAATTTGATAAAATCAGTGGGAAATGAACCCTAAGACACAAGGCTATGTTTCTGCAAAGTTTTTATGATTTTTGAAAATTATTTGCTATTTTTACCGAGATCATAAATATGATGCAAAAACAGAAACTGAGAGTAAAAATGCTGAAAGTAAGAACACCAAGAATTTTATACTGGTTCGGCCAACGTGACCTACTCCAGTCTTCAAGGACACCTTCCTTGGTTTTCACTAGTCACCAAAGTCACCTTAGAATAAGGGTGGATAGAGTTATACACCAACTCCTTCAATCCAAACCCTTTTACAATGTTCTACACAAAGAACAACACCAAAGAATCACCAATCAGCACCACCTCACCAAATGAAGGTTTGATCACACCTTGATCAACCTTGTACACCAATGAATCTTATTTGGGTGATGTGTATGAAGCCTATACTGAATATGACATGTAAGTATGATAGGCTTTGGGTATATACAAGAGATGAATATGGAAAATGAAGTGAAGTCTTGCAAACACTAAACAGAATTTTGCACTTGTTGTTCTTGTTTTGTGTTGATCATCTCTTGGCCTTTTATAGATGGTTGGGGCGCCTAAGAGGGTTGAGAGGAGCCTCCCAAATCTGATTTGAATTGTCTTGTAATGCCTTTGAATAAATTTGAATGCTTTAGGTCATTAATTCCCCCCAAAACTTCAGCCACCAATCTGAAATTTCAGATTCAAAAACAGAATTTTCAGCTTTGTTTGGTCTTGTCTTTGACTCCTTAATTTGTGGATCTTTGTCTTCCATCATTGCTTGGTCTTTCTTCATCAATTATATTATATTATGAACTCCTCCAAGGCTCCCAACATGCTGTCCCAGCTGCCCCATCTGGTCAGCCAATGTGCTGAATTCAAATCTGAATTTTGCATGGTAACAATGTAGAATTCTTCATGAACATGGTAAATTTCTTTTACCATTTTACCTTGCCTTCTAGAACCTTTCAAGATATGTCTTTGGCTGTGTAATTCATGTATAATACATGAATAAATACATGTGGTATCATGTAGCAAATAAATGTTCCATGTACGATGATGTAGTAACTTCAAATTTCAACTTCCGTTGATTGCTCGGTTTTTCTCCGTTTTGTCTCAAACCTCTTCAACATATAAAATGTGTAATGTAACATGCAATATACATATAAATATGTATAATCTCAGCTCCAATGTGTATAAGATGTTCGGCCAAGAGGTATATCAATTTTGAGTTTGATTTTCAGAGAAATAAGGAAGATGATGGAGAATTGATATATGTATTTGTTTTGTGACTTTGGTATTGATCTCTCCATGTAGTGCACGAAATTTTTGAGTGTTGGAAATGTATATTGGCTGGCCATCTTTGTATGATAAGTATATGATGTGTCGGAGATGGCTCGGTAGTCATATGATATGATACATTTCGGTTTTTGCACTTTTGTCATGTCGATGTAATTTTGGAAGTTTGATGACATGAAGTATATGACTTGAGAGTATCATGGATGTGTATATGATGTATATATGACTCTCTTGTCGTTGACATATGTTGATGACATGTTGACGAAATGTCGAGATCGAATAATGTAGCTTGTCGTCTGAGATAGAATATATGTCGTATGTATATCCATGAGATATATGTATATGCCGTGAGACTCCAAGAAATATATATGCCATGAGTATCCATAAGATATATGTTTAGAGTGTATATCCAAGAGATATATATGACGTGTGTCCATAAGATATATGTCGAGATATCCAAGAAATATATACGCCGTGTGTCGAGATATCCAAGAAATATATATATACCATATCCAAGAGTTGTATGTATGCCGTGTATATCACCTGAGAATGAATACAACAATGTTTGCCATATGATTTAAGCCTTAACGCTTCATGGCTTGTTAGTACAACAGTGATAGATATAGGCATATGCATTTTGAAATCTCATAACATTTAGATCATGTAATCATGTAACATATAAATCATGCACTTGTAAATCATTCAAACCATGATTTCTCAACAATCTCCCCCTTTTGATGATTTGCAAAATAACCTTTATTCATGATTTAGATGTGGCATAATCACTCCCCCTACAATTATGCATTCATAACATGTTTTTCAAAATGTAAATACTCCCCCTTAAATCAATCTCTCCCTTTATATCATACATTTGAATTAGCAATTTCTCACTCTCTCTTTGACCTTAAAATCATGCTTTTTCTCCCCCTGAAATCATGCAAGCAATCATGCATTTTTCTCCCCCTTGATTTTGTAAATCACATCAAAAGATACATTTGGAGCAAAACGATAATTTATAGCATATCAATGGAAATCATGCCTAATTTAGATCGTAAATTTTCATATGTGTCTTGATTAAGGGCTTTTGTAAAGATATCAGCTATTTGTTCTTCAGTACGAACGTGATCTATTATAATATTACCATTACCTACATGATCACGAAGAAAATGATATCTTACATCTATGTGTTTTGCCTTAGAGTGTAAAACAGGGTTCTTAGATAAGTTGATAGCACTTGTACTGTCACAATATATGGGAATTTTATTTACAGTTATTCCAAAGTCTGAAATTTGTTGTTTTAGCCATAATAACTGTGTACAACAAAGACTTAACGCCATGTATTCTGCCTCTGTAGTGGATAATGCTACACTAGCTTGTTTCTTTGAACACCATGATATTAGTGAGTTTCCAATAAATTGACATGTACCACTTGTACTTTTTCTATCTATCTTACACCCTCCATAATCAGCATCAGTATAAGCATGTAGATTGAATTCAGAGTTTTTATCATACCAAATACCTAATGTGGGAGTGTGCTTAATGTACCGAAATATTCGTTTTACAGCATTATAATGTGAGACTTTCGGGTTACTTTGAAAACGAGCACACATACACACACTAAACATGATATCAGGTCTACTTGCAGTAAGATAAAGCAAAGAGCCAATCATAGATCTATATAATCCGTTGTCAAAGTCTTTTCCAGTTTCATCTTTATCAAGCTTAGTTGCTATACTCATGGGGGTTGTAGATGGCTTTAAATTCTCAAAGCTAAACTTTTTAATCATGTCATTCACATATTTTGCTTGACTTATGTGTATTCCTTTATTAGTTTGTTTAATTTGCAAGCCAAGGAAATAATTTAGTTCGCCTACCATTGACATTTCAAATTCGGATTTCATACAATTTTCAAATTCTTCAACTAATTTATCACAAGTAGATCCAAAGATGATATCATCAACATAAATTTGAAGAATAAGTAAATCTGATTTTTCATGTTTTAAGAATAGTGTACTGTCGATGGTTCCTCTTTTAAATCCATTTTCTAAGAGGAAAGTGGCAAAACGATCGTACCAAGCTCTAGGAGCTTGTTTTAAGCCATATAACGCTTTCTTTAACTTGTATACATGATTAGGGTATATCATATCCTCAAAGCCAGGTGGTTGTTTTACATAGACTTCTTCTTGTATAAAACCATTTAAGAATGCACTTTTTACGTCCATTTGGTAAAGTTTAAAATTCTTTATGCAAGCAATAGCAAGTAGTAATCGTATAGCTTCTAATCGTGCTACAGGTGCAAATGTTTCATCATAGTCTATGCCTTCTTCTTGATTATATCCTTGAGCTACAAGCCTAGCTTTGTTTCTAACCACTTTACCATCTTCATTCATTTTGTTTCTAAACACCCATTTTGTACCTATTATTGTTTTATCTTGTGGTTGAGGTACTAAATCCCAAACATCATTTCTTGTAAATTGATTAAGTTCATCATGCATAGCATCAATCCAAGAAGAATCATTTAAAGCATCAAACACATTCTTGGGTTCTATTTCCGAAATCATAGCATGGAATTGATTTATTTCATCTTGATTTATTCTTCTACGTGGTCGTACACCTTGTGATATATCACCTATGATAAGTTCATGTGGATGATTCTTATGAAATCTTGTTTGATTATTTTCTAAGTTCTCATGCATTTCTAAGTGATCATGCGTTTCTAGTATGTTGTGTTCATCATGTACTATATTTTCTTCTATATCATCAATCACAGATTCGAGTTCAAAATCACCATCATAATCTTTAGTTGTTTCATGTTCACCGAATTCATTGAATTTCACATGAATAGATTCTAAGATTTGCCTAGTGATAGGATCATAACATCTATATGCCTTAGAATTTACTAGAATATCCAACAAAGATGCATTCAATGGATTTAGACTCAAATTTATCTAGATTGTCTTTTGTGTTAAGTACAAAGCATTTACATCCAAACACACGAAAATAGTCAATCTTAGGCATTCGATTATTTAAAATCTCATAAGGGGTTTTGTTTATTTTCTTTCTAATTGATAAACGGTTGACTATATAGCATGCACAATTTACAGCTTCTGCCCACAAGAATTTAGGTAGTTTATTTTCACATAACATTGTTCTTGCAATTTCTTGTAGTGTCCTATTCTTTCTTTCTACTACGCCGTTTAATTGAGGTGTTCTAGGTGGTGAAAATTCATGTTTAATACCCTTTTCTTCACAAAATGCAATCATATCTTTATTTTTAAATTCACCTCCTCTATCGCTTCTAATTTTCTTCACATTTATGCCATATTCATTTTCAAGTTGTTTTATTAATTTGGCAATCTCAATAGCACTATCATCTTTATTTGCAAGAAATAAAGTCCATGTATAGCGAGAAAAATCATCAACTATGACACAGGCATAGTGTCTCCCTCCAAGGCTTTTAGTACGACTAGGACCAAACAAATCAATGTGTAATAGTTCTAAGATAGTAAATGTGCTGATCTCATTCTTAGACTTAAGTGATTCACGTGTTTGTTTGCCTCTAATACAAGATTCACATAACTTAAAGTTATCCGTATCAAGTTTAGGCAATCCTCGTACTAGATTCTTTCGTTGAAGTTTTTCAAGAGTTGATATGCCAATATGTCCTAACCGTCTATGCCATAAGTTTACATTTGGTTCATTTGTCATAAAACATTTTACTCTAGCATCTAGCATATCATCTATGGATAGTGTAAAAATATTTCCTTCTCTTTTTCCTTTTAGTACGGTTTCTCCATTTTTATTAACAATATTGCAATATGGATGAGAGAAACACACATCATAACCATTATCAAGAAATTGTGAAATGCTAAGTAAGTTGTATGATAGATTACTTACTAGGAACACGTTGGAGATTTGAAGAGTACTTGGATTTCCGATTGTTCCTTTTCCAATGATTCGACCTTCATTGTTATCTCCAAAGGTTACGGATCCTCCTTTTTCAACTTTCTTTAATTTGGAAAATAGAGTTGGATCACCCGTCATATGTCTTGAACACCCACTATCAAGAAACCACTTATTTCCTATATCTTTTGCTACCTACAAAACATAACACTAACTTAGGTACCCTTTAATTTTGGGTCCTTTCGGGTTAGTAATTTAGACCTTTGTAAGAATACCTTTTGGTATCCAAACTTGGGTAACCTTTCTTGGTCTTCCAAAAGATGATAAGATATAGTACATGTTGTTTTCATCTCTATTTTGCCTATAGTGGCCGAATGTGCCAATGTGAGTTGATTTGTGATAAGTGTTTCGGTTTGTTGGCAATGTGTGTGATCTAGATGCGTTTGTACGATATGAATGTTGCATATGCTTTGATGACTTCCTTTGATATCTATATGGAACATGCTTGTATTTTTCATGTGATGAACTATAGGTAGTGCGATGAGATGCCATTAATGTCTTGCTAGTTTGTATTGTTACCTTCTTAGGCTTCTCAATTGTTTTGAAGACATGTTGTTTGAGTGATGATGCAACAAAGTTTGTAGATTTACTTTGTACATGAGTATCTTTACTATACCCTAATCCGGTTTTGTCATTGTCATGCTTTTGAGAAGAGATAAGATGATCTAGCATGCAAGTTCCTTTATCAAATTTCTTTACAGTATTCTCTAATTCTATGTTTCTTGATCTCAAGTCTACGATCTCGGATTTCATTTCAACATTTTCGGATGTTAAAGAAATAATTTCAGACCTCAATGTACTAATTATACTTGACGACTCTTCTTTTGAATCGTTTAATTGAGACACAAGATTTGTGTTAGAGGATTCTAACAATTTCTTGTCTTCAACTAAGCGTTTCTTTTCTTTAGCAAGAGCTTTTGAAAATTTATGCAATTCAAGATATTCACTAAACAAATCATCATATGAAGCTTCATTATCAGAATCGGAATCGGAATTTACCTCATTTGACGCCTTTGATGCAAAGCAAACTTGAGCCGTTTCATCCTCAGCTTCTTCATTTTCTGAGTCAGATGAATCACTCCATGTAGAAGCTTTGAAGGCCCTTCTTGTATTCCTTTGTTTCGGTTCTGAGACGAGTCTAGTATGTGTCCGTTCCTTGTCATGGTTTTTGTTCATTGTTTTGTCCTTGTTTGGACAGTTATAGGAAATATGTCCAGATTTTCCACAGTCATAACATTTCATGTCTTTATCATTGTTCTTATTTCTGTTTGACTTAGATGAAGTGGATTTATGTTTGTTTCTAAATGACTTCTTCATAAATTTTCTTAATCCTTTAGCCAATAGAATTAGATTTTCATCATCTGAATCCGTGTCACTATCATTTACGCAATTAGAAGAAGTAGAGACGTATTCATTTGAATTGAAAGCTATTGTCTTACTTTGTTTGGAAGTTGATTCGGATTTCCTCATAGTAAGTTTGTTTTCATATACCTTCAATGATCCAATCAATTCCTCCATTTTTATTGACTTGGTTTCTTTGCTTTCTTCTATTGCGGTAACTTTCGGATCCCATTCGGATGGAAGGCTTCTCAATACCTTTTGTACCTTTTCCTGTGAAGTGAAAGCTTTGCCAAGAGACTCAAGAGAATTGTAAATGTTAGTTAATCTCAAATCCATATCAACAATGGATTCATTTGGCAACAATTTGAAGGATTCAAGAGTAGACATAAGCATATTGATTTTGGACTCTTTTACTTGACTTGTTCCTTCATGCTTCATTTCTAAACTCTTCCACATATCTTGTGCATTAGAACAATTAGATACATAACTAGATTCACTTTTGCTCAAACCATTTAGAAGAAGTTGCATAGCTTTAGCATTCATACTTAGCTTCTTCTTATCATCACTTGTATACTCTAGTTTAGACTTTGTAACTTCTATATCAACACCATCAACCGCGGTTATCTTAGATGGAACAAAAGGACCATCTTCTATTATAGACCACAAATCAATATCAATAGCCATAAGAAACAATTTCATACGAAGTTTCCAATGATTAAAAGACTCACCATCAAAGAGTGGAGGCCTTTGGCTAGACATACCTTCTTGCTCGGTTTTGTGACTAGTTGATGCCATCTCACAAAGATTGTTATATCTTCTTGTTGTGAGTGTACCTTGCTCTGATACCAATTGTTGGACCTGTATAGCACCACTAGAAGGGGGGGTTGAATAGTGAGTGCGGAAAAAAATTGGTTTATAAAAATTTTAAGGACCAATTACTCACTTCTGAAAACAGAGACTGCTTTCAGGACCCGTTTTTAAACACTTGGTTGACTGGGTTGTAGACCTCCAAAAATAGTGAAATTTTGACACAATGTACTCTCAGGTGTTATGAAGGTGTCATAAAAATTTCAGATTAAAACTCAAAGGTTAAGTCACTCAAATGTGGTACGTGATCTGACTGTGTCAGTTTGGACAGAACCTGTACCTTAAAATGAAAAACTTATTCCTATTTGGTGACAACTCCAAATGACCTGAAACTTTTATGAGATGACCCTTAGGATGTTTAGTATACTCAGTTAAAACAGTTTTGAAAAATTCCTTTGGGAAGTATGTCAACCAAGTTGATGTTCTCAACCTCTGCCAATCTGAAAAACAGATTTGCACTAGTCTCAGAACTATGAACGTTTGGATGACTTATACTTATCCAAATTTGATAAAATCAGTGGGAAATGAACCCTAAGACACAAGGCTATGTTTCTGCAAATGTTTATGATTTTTGAAAATTATTTGCTATTTTTACCGAGATCATAAAGATGATGCAAAAACAGAAACTGAGAGTAAAAATGCTGAAAGTAAGAACACCAAGAATTTTATACTGGTTCGGCCAACGTGACCTACTCCAGTCTTCAAGGACACCTTCCTTGGTTTTCACTAGTCACCAAAGTCACCTTAGAATAAGGGTGGATAGAGTTATACACCAACTCCTTCAATCCAAACCCTTTTACAATGTTCTACACAAAGAACAACACCAAAGAATCACCAATCAGCACCACCTCACCAAATGAAGGTTTGATCACACCTTGATCAACCTTGTACACCAATGAATCTTATTTGGGTGATGTGTATGAAGCCTATACTGAATATGACATGTAAGTATGATAGGCTTTGGGTATATACAAGAGATGAATATGGAAAATGAAGTGAAGTCTTGCAAACACTAAACAGAATTTTGCACTTGTTGTTCTTGTTTTGTGTTGATCATCTCTTGGCCTTTTATAGATAGTTGGGGCGCCTAAGAGGGTTGAGAGGAGCCTCCCAAATCTGATTTGAATTGTCTTGTAATGCCTTTGAATAAATTTGAATGCTTTAGGTCATTAATTCCCCCCAAAACTTCAGCCACCAATCTGAAATTTCAGATTCAAAAACAGAATTTTCAGCTTTGTTTGGTCTTGTCTTTGACTCCTTAATTTGTGGATCTTTGTCTTCCATCATTGCTTGGTCTTTCTTCATCAATTATATTATATTATGAACTCCTCCAAGGCTCCCAACATGCTGTCCCAGCTGCCCCATCTGGTCAGCCAATGTGCTGAATTCAAATCTGAATTTTGCATGGTAACAATGTAGAATTCTTCATGAACATGGTAAATTTCTTTTACCATTTTACCTTGCCTTCTAGAACCTTTCAAGATATGTCTTTGGCTGTGTAATTCATGTATAATACATGAATAAATACATGTGGCATCATGTAGCAAATAAACGTTCCATGTACGATGATGTAGTAACTTCAAATTTCAACTTCCGTTGATTGCTCGGTTTTTCTCCGTTTTGTCTCAAACCTCTTCAACATATAAAATGTGTAATGTAACATGCAATATACATATAAATATGTATAATCTCAGCTCCAATGTGTATAAGATGTTCGGCCAAGAGGTATATCAATTTTGAGTTTGATTTTCAGAGAAATAAGGAAGATGATGGAGAATTGATATATGTATTTGTTTTGTGACTTTGGTATTGATCTCTCCATGTAGTGCACGAAATTTTTGAGTGTTGGAAATGTATATTGGCTGGCCATCTTTGTATGATAAGTATATGATGTGTCGGAGATGGCTCGGTAGTCATATGATATGATACATTTCGGTTTTTGCACTTTTGTCATGTCGATGTAATTTTGGAAGTTTGATGACATGAAGTATATGACTTGAGAGTATCATGGATGTGTATATGATGTATATATGACTCTCTTGTCGTTGACATATGTTGATGACATGTTGACGAAATGTCGAGATCGAATAATGTAGCTTGTCGTCTGAGATAGAATATATGTCGTATGTATATCCATGAGATATATGTATATGCCGTGAGACTCCAAGAAATATATATGCCATGAGTATCCATAAGATATATGTTTAGAGTGTATATCCAAGAGATATATATGACGTGTGTCCATAAGATATATGTCGAGATATCCAAGAAATATATACGCCGTGTGTCGAGATATCCAAGAAATATATATATACCATATCCAAGAGTTGTATGTATGCCGTGTATATCACCTGAGAATGAATACAACAATGTTTGCCATATGATTTAAGCCTTAACGCTTCATGGCTTGTTAGTACAACAGTGATAGATATAGGCATATGCATTTTGAAATCTCATAACATTTAGATCATGTAATCATGTAACATATAAATCATGCACTTGTAAATCATTCAAACCATGATTTCTCAACAATCTCCCCCTTTTGATGATTTGCAAAATAACCTTTATTCATGATTTAGATGTGGCATAATCACTCCCCCTACAATTATGCATTCATAACATGTTTTTCAAAATGTAAATACTCCCCCTTAAATCAATCTCTCCCTTTATATCATACATTTGAATTAGCAATTTCTCACTCTCTCTTTGACCTTAAAATCATGCTTTTTCTCCCCCTGAAATCATGCAAGCAATCATGCATTTTTCTCCCCCTTGATTTTGTAAATCACATCAAAAGATACATTTGGAGCAAAACGATAATTTATAGCATATCAATGGAAATCATGCCTAATTTAGATCGTAAATTTTCATATGTGGCTTGATTAAGGGCTTTTGTAAAGATATCAGCTATTTGTTCTTCAGTACGAACGTGATCTATTATAATATTACCATTACTTACATGATCACGAAGAAAATGATATCTTACATCTATGTGTTTTGCCTTAGAGTGTAAAACAGGGTTCTTAGATAAGTTGATAGCACTTGTACTGTCACAATATATGGGAATTTTATTTACAGTTATTCCAAAGTCTGAAATTTGTTGTTTTAGCCATAATAACTGTGTACAACAAAGACTTAACGCCATGTATTCTGCCTCTGTAGTGGATAATGCTACACTAGCTTGTTTCTTTGAACACCATGATATTAGTGAGTTTCCAATAAATTGACATGTACCACTTGTACTTTTTCTATCTATCTTACACCCTCCATAATCAGCATCAGTATAAGCATGTAGATTGAATTCAGAGTTTTTATCATACCAAATACCTAATGTGGGAGTGTGCTTAATGTACCGAAATATTCGTTTTACAGCATTATAATGTGAGACTTTCGGGTTACTTTGAAAACGAGCACACATACACACACTAAACATGATATCAGGTCTACTTGCAGTAAGATAAAGCAAAGAGCCAATCATAGATCTATATAATCCGTTGTCAAAGTCTTTTCCAGTTTCATCTTTATCAAGCTTAGTTGCTATACTCATGGGGGTTGTAGATGGCTTTAAATTCTCAAAGCTAAACTTTTTAATCATGTCATTCACATATTTTGCTTGACTTATGTGTATTCCTTTATTAGTTTGTTTAATTTGCAAGCCAAGGAAATAATTTAGTTCGCCTACCATTGACATTTCAAATTCGGATTTCATACAATTTTCAAATTCTTCAACTAATTTATCACAAGTAGATCCAAAGATAATATCATCAACATAAATTTGAAGAATAAGTAAATCTGATTTTTCATGTTTTAAGAATAGTGTACTGTCGATGGTTCCTCTTTTAAATCCATTTTCTAAGAGGAAAGTGGCAAAACGATCGTACCAAGCTCTAGGAGCTTGTTTTAAGCCATATAAGCGCTTTCTTTAACTTGTATACATGATTAGGGTATATCATATCCTCAAAGCCAGGTGGTTGTTTTACATAGACTTCTTCTTGTATAAAACCATTTAAGAATGCACTTTTTACGTCCATTTGGTAAAGTTTAAAATTCTTTATGCAAGCAATAGCAAGTAGTAATCGTATAGCTTCTAATCGTGCTACAGGTGCAAATGTTTCATCATAGTCTATGCCTTCTTCTTGATTATATCCTTGAGCTACAAGCCTAGCTTTGTTTCTAACCACTTTACCATCTTCATTCATTTTGTTTCTAAACACCCATTTTGTACCTATTATTGTTTTATCTTGTGGTTGAGGTACTAAATCCCAAACATCATTTCTTGTAAATTGATTAAGTTCATCATGCATAGCATCAATCCAAGAAGAATCATTTAAAGCATCAAACACATTCTTGGGTTCTATTTCCGAAATCATAGCATGGAATTGATTTATTTCATCTTGATTTATTCTTCTACGTGGTCGTACACCTTGTGATATATCACCTATGATAAGTTCATGTGGATGATTCTTATGAAATCTTGTTTGATTATTTTCTAAGTTCTCATGCATTTCTAAGTGATCATGCGTTTCTAGTATGTTGTGTTCATCATGTACTATATTTTCTTCTATATCATCAATCACAGATTCGAGTTCAAAATCACCATCATAATCTTTAGTTGTTTCATGTTCACCGAATTCATTGAATTTCACATGAATAGATTCTAAGATTTGCCTAGTGATAGGATCATAACATCTATATGCCTTAGAATTTACAGAATATCCAACAAAGATGCATTCAATGGATTTAGACTCAAATTTATCTAGATTGTCTTTTGTGTTAAGTACAAAGCATTTACATCCAAACACACGAAAATAGTCAATCTTAGGCATTCGATTATTTAAAATCTCATAAGGGGTTTTGTTTATTTTCTTTCTAATTGATAAACGGTTGACTATATAGCATGCACAATTTACAGCTTCTGCCCACAAGAATTTAGGTAGTTTATTTTCACATAACATTGTTCTTGCAATTTCTTGTAGTGTCCTATTCTTTCTTTCTACTACGCCGTTTAATTGAGGTGTTCTAGGTGGTGAAAATTCATGTTTAATACCCTTTTCTTCACAAAATGCAATCATATCTTTATTTTTAAATTCACCTCCTCTATCGCTTCTAATTTTCTTCACATTTATGCCATATTCATTTTCAAGTTGTTTTATTAATTTGGCAATCTCAATAGCACTATCATCTTTATTTGCAAGAAATAAAGTCCATGTATAGCGAGAAAAATCATCAACTATGACACATGCATAGTGTCTCCCTCCAAGGCTTTTAGTACGACTAGGACCAAACAAATCAATGTGTAATAGTTCTAAGATAGTAAATGTGCTGATCTCATTCTTAGACTTAAGTGATTCACGTGTTTGTTTGCCTCTAATACAAGATTCACATAACTTAAAGTTATCCGTATCAAGTTTAGGCAATCCTCGTACTAGATTCTTTCGTTGAAGTTTTTCAAGAGTTGATATGCCAATATGTCCTAACCGTCTATGCCATAAGTTTACATTTGGTTCATTTGTCATAAAACATTTTACTCTAGCATCTAGCATATCATCTATGGATAGTGTAAAAATATTTCCTTCTCTTTTTCCTTTTAGTACGGTTTCTCCATTTTTATTAACAATATTGCAATATGGATGAGAGAAACACACATCATAACCATTATCAAGAAATTGTGAAATGCTAAGTAAGTTGTATGATAGATTACTTACTAGGAACACGTTGGAGATTTGAAGAGTACTTGGATTTCCGATTGTTCCTTTTCCAATGATTCGACCTTCATTGTTATCTCCAAAGGTTACGGATCCTCCTTTTTCAACTTTCTTTAATTTGGAAAATAGAGTTGGATCACCCGTCATATGTCTTGAACACCCACTATCAAGAAACCACTTATTTCCTATATCTTTTGCTACCTACAAAACATAACACTAACTTAGGTACCCTTTAATTTTGGGTCCTTACGGGTTAGTAATTTAGACCTTTGTAAGAATACCTTTTGGTATCCAAACTTGGGTAACCTTTCTTGGTCTTCCAAAAGATGATAAGATATAGTACATGTTGTTTTCATCTCTATTTTGCCTATAGTGGCCGAATGTGCCAATGTGAGTTGATTTGTGATAAGTGTTTCGGTTTGTTGGCAATGTGTGTGATCTAGATGCGTTTGTACGATATGAATGTTGCATATGCTTTGATGACTTCCTTTGATATCTATATGGAACATGCTTGTATTTTTCATGTGATGAACTATAGGTAGTGCGATGAGATGCCATTAATGTCTTGCTAGTTTGTATTGTTACCTTCTTAGGCTTCTCAATTGTTTTGAAGACATGTTGTTTGAGTGATGATGCAACAAAGTTTGTAGATTTACTTTGTACATGAGTATCTTTACTATACCCTAATCCGGTTTTGTCATTGTCATGCTTTTGAGAAGAGATAAGATGATCTAGCATGCAAGTTCCTTTATCAAATTTCTTTACAGTATTCTCTAATTCTATGTTTCTTGATCTCAAGTCTACGATCTCGGATTTCATTTCAACATTTTCGGATGTTAAAGAAATAATTTCAGACCTCAATGTACTAATTATACTTGACGACTCTTCTTTTGAATCGTTTAATTGAGACACAAGATTTGTGTTAGAGGATTCTAACAATTTCTTGTCTTCAACTAAGCGTTTCTTTTCTTTAGCAAGAGCTTTTGAAAATTTATGCAATTCAAGATATTCACTAAACAAATCATCATATGAAGCTTCATTATCAGAATCGGAATCGGAATTTACCTCATTTGACGCCTTTGATGCAAAGCAAACTTGAGCCGTTTCATCCTCAGCTTCTTCATTTTCTGAGTCAGATGAATCACTCCATGTAGAAGCTTTGAAGGCCCTTCTTGTATTCCTTTGTTTCGGTTCTGAGACGAGTCTAGTATGTGTCCGTTCCTTGTCATGGTTTTTGTTCATTGTTTTGTCCTTGTTTGGACAGTTATAGGAAATATGTCCAGATTTTCCACAGTCATAACATTTCATGTCTTTATCATTGTTCTTATTTCTGTTTGACTTAGATGAAGTGGATTTATGTTTGTTTCTAAATGACTTCTTCATAAATTTTCTTAATCCTTTAGCCAATAGAATTAGATTTTCATCATCTGAATCCGTGTCACTATCATTTACGCAATTAGAAGAAGTAGAGACGTATTCATTTGAATTGAAAGCTATTGTCTTACTTTGTTTGGAAGTTGATTCGGATTTCCTCATAGTAAGTTTGTTTTCATATACCTTCAATGATCCAATCAATTCCTCCATTTTTATTGACTTGGTTTCTTTGCTTTCTTCTATTGCGGTAACTTTCGGATCCCATTCGGATGGAAGGCTTCTCAATACCTTTTGTACCTTTTCCTGTGAAGTGAAAGCTTTGCCAAGAGACTCAAGAGAATTGTAAATGTTAGTTAATCTCAAATCCATATCAACAATGGATTCATTTGGCAACAATTTGAAGGATTCAAGAGTAGACATAAGCATATTGATTTTGGACTCTTTTACTTGACTTGTTCCTTCATGCTTCATTTCTAAACTCTTCCACATATCTTGTGCATTAGAACAATTAGATACATAACTAGATTCACTTTTGCTCAAACCATTTAGAAGAAGTTGCATAGCTTTAGCATTCATACTTAGCTTCTTCTTATCATCACTTGTATACTCTAGTTTAGACTTTGTAACTTCTATATCAACACCATCAACCGCGGTTATCTTAGATGGAACAAAAGGACCATCTTCTATTATAGACCACAAATCAATATCAATAGCCATAAGAAACAATTTCATACGAAGTTTCCAATGATTAAAAGACTCACCATCAAAGAGTGGAGGCCTTTGGCTAGACATACCTTCTTGCTCGGTTTTGTGACTAGTTGATGCCATCTCACAAAGATTGTTATATCTTCTTGTTGTGAGTGTACCTTGCTCTGATACCAATTGTTGGACCTGTATAGCACCACTAGAAGGGGGGGTTGAATAGTGAGTGCGGAAAAAAATTGGTTTATAAAAATTTTAAGGACCAATTACTCACTTCTGAAAACAGAGACTGCTTTCAGGACCCGTTTTTAAACACTTGGTTGACTGGGTTGTAGACCTCCAAAAATAGTGAAATTTTGACACAATGTACTCTCAGGTGTTATGAAGGTGTCATAAAAATTTCAGATTAAAACTCAAAGGTTAAGTCACTCAAATGTGGTACGTGATCTGACTGTGTCAGTTTGGACAGAACCTGTACCTTAAAATGAAAAACTTATTCCTATTTGGTGACAACTCCAAATGACCTGAAACTTTTATGAGATGACCCTTAGGATGTTTAGTATACTCAGTTAAAACAGTTTTGAAAAATTCCTTTGGGAAGTATGTCAACCAAGTTGATGTTCTCAACCTCTGCCAATCTGAAAAACAGATTTGCACTAGTCTCAGAACTATGAACGTTTGGATGACTTATACTTATCCAAATTTGATAAAATCAGTGGGAAATGAACCCTAAGACACAAGGCTATGTTTCTGCAAATTTTTATGATTTTTGAAAATTATTTGCTATTTTTACCGAGATCATAAATATGATGCAAAAACAGAAACTGAGAGTAAAAATGCTGAAAGTAAGAACACCAAGAATTTTATACTGGTTCGGCCAACGTGACCTACTCCAGTCTTCAAGGACACCTTCCTTGGTTTTCACTAGTCACCAAAGTCACCTTAGAATAAGGGTGGATAGAGTTATACACCAACTCCTTCAATCCAAACCCTTTTACAATGTTCTACACAAAGAACAACACCAAAGAATCACCAATCAGCACCACCTCACCAAATGAAGGTTTGATCACACCTTGATCAACCTTGTACACCAATGAATCTTATTTGGGTGATGTGTATGAAGCCTATACTGAATATGACATGTAAGTATGATAGGCTTTGGGTATATACAAGAGATGAATATGGAAAATGAAGTGAAGTCTTGCAAACACTAAACAGAATTTTGCACTTGTTGTTCTTGTTTTGTGTTGATCATCTCTTGGCCTTTTATAGATGGTTAGGGGCGCCTAAGAGGGTTGAGAGGAGCCTCCCAAATCTGATTTGAATTGTCTTGTAATGCCTTTGAATAAATTTGAATGCTTTAGGTCATTAATTCCCCCCAAAACTTCAGCCACCAATCTGAAATTTCAGATTCAAAAACAGAATTTTCAGCTTTGTTTGGTCTTGTCTTTGACTCCTTAATTTGTGGATCTTTGTCTTCCATCATTGCTTGGTCTTTCTTCATCAATTATATTATATTATGAACTCCTCCAAGGCTCCCAACATGCTGTCCAGCTGCCCCATCTGGTCAGCCAATGTGCTGAATTCAAATCTGAATTTTGCATGGTAACAATGTAGAATTCTTCATGAACATGGTAAATTTCTTTTACCATTTTACCTTGCCTTCTAGAACCTTTCAAGATATGTCTTTGGCTGTGTAATTCATGTATAATACATGAATAAATACATGTGGTATCATGTAGCAAATAAATGTTCCATGTACGATGATGTAGTAACTTCAAATTTCAACTTCCGTTGATTGCTCGGTTTTTCTCCTGTTTTGTCTCAAACCTCTTCAACATATAAAATGTGTAATGTAACATGCAATATACATATAAATATGTATAATCTCAGCTCCAATGTGTATAAGATGTTCGGCCAAGAGGTATATCAATTTTGAGTTTGATTTTCAGAGAAATAAGGAAGATGATGGAGAATTGATATATGTATTTGTTTTGTGACTTTGGTATTGATCTCTCCATGTAGTGCACGAAATTTTTGAGTGTTGGAAATGTATATTGGCTGGCCATCTTTGTATGATAAGTATATGATGTGTCGGAGATGGCTCGGTAGTCATATGATATGATACATTTCGGTTTTTGCACTTTTGTCATGTCGATGTAATTTTGGAAGTTTGATGACATGAAGTATATGACTTGAGAGTATCATGGATGTGTATATGATGTATATATGACTCTCTTGTCGTTGACATATGTTGATGACATGTTGACGAAATGTCGAGATCGAATAATGTAGCTTGTCGTCTGAGATAGAATATATGTCGTATGTATATCCATGAGATATATGTATATGCCGTGAGACTCCAAGAAATATATATGCCATGAGTATCCATAAGATATATGTTTAGAGTGTATATCCAAGAGATATATATGACGTGTGTCCATAAGATATATGTCGAGATATCCAAGAAATATATGCGCCGTGTGTCGAGATATCCAAGAAATATATATATACCATATCCAAGAGTTGTATGTATGCCGTGTATATCACTTGAGAATGAATACAACAATGTTTGCCATATGATTTAAGCCTTAACGCTTCATGGCTTGTTAGTACAACAGTGATAGATATAGGCATATGCATTTTGAAATCTCATAACATTTAGATCATGTAATCATGTATCATATAAATCATGCACTTGTAAATCATTCAAACCATGATTTCTCAACAATAGCAACCACATTCATTTATACTATAAGTTAACATGAAGACCAACGATGATGATACATAGTGTCATGGATTCGACATATTATGCTTGTAACAAAATTACAACTCATGAGTATGATCATAAGGTCCGTATTGTGATGATGTTAGTGTTATCTTTACATGCAAGTCCATAGAAGAATAACCTCCATGCAAAAACACCTCCTTAAACTATGATGATCAAAATACACATCATGATGATGGTGATGAATCCATGGCCTTTGATGAAGGCTCAAAACAGGCCCATCTTGGATTTGAACCGAGGCATAGATAATGTGGGTCATCAAATATGGAAGTCTTTGTGACATGCATTGTAGTATGGTTAATAATACACCATAAACATGCTACACCATGACTATAATCATACAAATGCATCTTTATACATATGAAAACAAAGCATTGATAGTCATTCTAACATGCACATAAGAATTTGATGTTTTAATGAGGTTCTTAGTACATTTTTCAAGAAAGTGTACTCATTTGCCTTAATTTTGTATAGAAGATGAGACATGCATGTTTTTCCTTCGTTTCTTATGCCACACACATCCCCTAGGGGCTGTCCACCCAAGATTTTTGGCCATGCAAGTCCTATTTGAATATCAGTTTTTCCATATTCATGAACTATACAAGAACAATCACATGCATACATAATCTAAGCATGCAAGTACACTTTTCATAACTTGGTGATAGAAGCTTCATTTTAACATATGCATGTATGATACATCCTTTGATATCTGTATCGGAGACTCATTTTTCAACATTCATGAAGAAGCTAAGAAGAATACTTGCTTTGACACTTGAATCTTACACTTAAGAGTGCAAGATTTCTTCTTTGACCTTGTGATGTACACGGCCTTAAGGACCAAAAAGGCAAAAGAATTAGTCTTTCATAGAGGAGATAAGGGTATGAATGTTCTAAGATTCAATCTTAGAGGAACCTTACCTTGAAAGTCTTGAAGATTCTTAATTGTATAACTAAATGATTTCCTCCTACCTCTTTGTTGGAGCTTACGGTTTGGGGCCTAAAATAGGGTAGTGTGAGTGCTTTTGTGGAAATACAAAGTGAGGAATATATGGTGTTTACCTTGAAGATTAAGGTTTATGCACTCTTGATTTTATTTTTTACTTAGAAAAGGAAGGAGTTCTTCTCCTCTTGGCCTTGTGGTTCACGGGTTGGAGAGGATAGGGGAAGGAAATCTTGAATTTTACTTGTAGAGAGTGTAGGACCTGTAAGGCACCACTAGATGGGGGATTGAATAGTGGGTGCGAAAAATTTGGTTTTTAAAATCTTTTGACCCAAAAACCCAAATTCTGAAAACAGTTTCTGTTTTCAGACCCTGATTTGAAGCGTTTGAAAGACTAGGTTAAAGACCTTCAAAAATTCTGAAATTTGAAGAGATTCTACTCTCACATGTTATGAGTATCGCCCAAAAATTTCAGATTAAAATTCAACCTCTAACCCTTTGAAAAATCGTTTGTGGGCAGATTGCGCAAATTTGCCAGAAACCGTAGTCTGATTTGAAAATTTTATTCCGATTAATCCGTAACTCCAAATGGTCTAAAATTTTAATGACAAACCCCTTAAGATATTTATTTTAACGTCTTGAAACAGTTTTGAAAAATTCCATTGGAAAGTATGTCAAATACGTTCAAGTTTGCAACCTTTGCAAGTCTGAAAATCAGATTGCACTAGTCTCAGAACTATTAACGTTTGATTGACTTATACTTGTCCAAATGAGTTGAAACTTGTGGCAAATGAAACTTAAGAGGTGTGGATATGTTTCTGCAAATGTTTACGATTTTTAAAATTCGTTTGCTATTTTTAAGATTGCGACGAAATTAATGCAGAATGCTGAAAACTGAAAGTACTGTGCGGTAAAGTCAAGAACACAAAGGATTTTATACTGGTTCGGTTGCATCAACCTACTCCCATCTTCGAGGACACCTTCCTCGGTTATTACTAAATAAAATTAACACCTTACCACAAGGGTTGCTGGAGTTACACATAAACTCCAACCCTTAAACAAACAATACAAGCAATCACAATGATCACAACACCACCACCGAACGGATGAAGGTTTGATCACACCTTGATCAACCTTTTACAACAATGAGATGTGTATGGTGGTATGAACAAATCCTATTCACTATGTTTGAATATAAGTACAATAGGCTTGAGAGGAGAAGGAGAAGAAAGAAATGTAGAAGAAGAGAGTAGAGAGTCTTTTTGCACTTTGGAAATTATGAGACTTGTCCTGTATTTGGGTGGCTCTCTTCTGTTCTTTTTATCTAGTCTTGGCCGCCCCCTAGGGCTTTTATTGACCTTAAGAATTCTCTTTTATGTCCTTGGAGGAATGCCTTGTGTAGATGTGACACCATCTTGCTTACTTGGCACAACTTGATTGGATGAATGTCTTGGCTTTGCTTACTTGGCACATTTTGATTAGTGCAACCTTGTTACCATTTAGTATTTTTAAAAATATGAGATTAACATCTAAAACATGTGACAAATAAGGTTTAAAAACATTTCCAAATAATCAACAATTAATCCTGACAAATTTGGAAGCAAATTTCATCACTATTCAGACCAAAATCGGCCACCATATCTCACATGCTGAATTTTCAGCATGTGTTTCATTTGCTAAAAGGTTTGAAATGTTATGTTGTGTAGCTCCCTCCATTATGTAACTAACTTTGTGTAACTTATTCTCCACCAATTGAGATGCCAACTAAGCTCCACATAAGTTCTACCAAGCCGAGAATTGCGTGTATATGCATCTTGAACATGTGCTGAATTTTACTTTTGTAAACTTTACCAAATATTGCACAATAATTATACACATATGGCATATTCCAATCAGCCCTAATTTGAATATTCTAGTACACTTTAATATATAGTGAATATGTAAGAAGTGTCTAGATACATGTTACATGTCATGCCAAAAAAAACGTTCCATGTGTTGTGTTCGTAGAAAACCGAATTTTCGACTTTTGTCGATTACGCGAATTTTCTCCGATTAAATTCAAACTTTTTGCACATGTTATATATATTATGTCACACATAATATACATAAATTAAATTTAAAATTCAGCTCTAGTGACTGATTAAAGTGGTGTCCCATGTGCTTAAAAAGATGAATTTGGAATCTCCACAATTTGGCCTTAATTGGGGGTGATTTGTGTCTGCCAACATGGAACTATTTTATGACTGAGTATACCATGTTAACCAAGAAATTTGTGGCCATTTTTGAAGTATATGGGCTGGCCATATATATATGGCAAATACGTGACACGTTGGCGAAGTTTCGGTAGTCACCCGATACGACAATTTTTCGGTTTACAACCTTGTAACATGTCGTAATAATTTTGTCATCACCATGACTTATATCATATGATATCAGACCCGAATATACTCAAAAATATGAGGTAAGTATAGTGGTGTGCTGTTGACGTATGTTCGTAATATATGTAATTTGTCGGTAGTACGTCGGAATATATGTGTCTTGTGCCTTTTCATGAAAAATATGAATATATATATAATATATATATACATAAAAACGTGCGACATGGAGTGGGAGGAGACTTTCCATTTCCAAGTTTGTTGCCATCATGCCTTCTCCAAATATATCTCTATTTAATGAACTACTTAGTTCATTTAACTAAGTACTTCACTTAATGAACTAGTTTAGTTCATTAATGGTGGCGCCTGAAAATAGTTTAAACACAAAAAATGTTTGCCATTTGATGTAATCTTTAAAGCTTCATGGCTTGTTAGTGCGGCAACATTATATATAAAGTATATAAGGCAAGTTTGTCGCAAAAAGTGTCAAGTAATAAATTGTGTCATGCATTTCTTAAACATGCGTTATTTAAATCATGTATTTGGTGAATCACTCAAATACTTTTTCTCAACAATCTCGCCCTTTTGATGATTTACAAAATAACCTTAGTTCATGATTTAAATTTAACCGCTTCCCCTCCAATTGTGTACAAATTCAAATTTTGGATTTTGAATTCTCTCTCCCTTGATTTGTGCCATCATACTCTCTTACCTCCTTAAATCACTCTCATGCCCCCTTAAATCATGCACTCTCTCTCCCCCTTTATTTTGGAAACAAAATCAAAAGTGCATGTAAAGATGGAAAGACATATCAAGCTATATCAAATCAGCAGAAACCATGTATAATTTTGAGCCTAGATTTTCGTACGTGGCTTGATTTAGTGCCTTAGTGAATATATCTGCTACTTGTGCTTCGGTGCGTACATGTTCTATAAAAATATCACCATTATTCACATGATCACGAAGAAAGTGACATCGTACTTCTATGTGCTTTGCGTTAGAGTGTAGTACAGGGTTCTTAAACAAGTTTATAGTACTCATACTATCACAATAAATTGGAATACGATTTACCGTGATTCCAAAATCAGAAAGTTGTTGTTTTAACCATAGTAGTTGTGTGCAACAAAGACTAAGTGCCATGTATTCAGCTTCGGTAGTAGATAATGCCACACTTGCTTACTTTTTCGAAAACCATGAAATTAACGAATTCCCTATAAATTGACAAGTCCCACATGTGCTTTTTCTATCTATTTTACATCCACCATAATCCGCATCAGTATATGCATGCACATCAAATTCACAATTATTATCATACCAAATTCCTAAGACGGGGGTGTAGCGCCCCGCTCCCGAACCCTAGCATCGAGAATAGTGCGCTCGCCGTATCTCACTAAGGAGAATACAAAGCGTCGATACAAATCAACTACACGTCATCATAATAACGTAAATCGATGTCAACGGAAATCATTCCTAAAATCCTCGATAAAATAATCATCATCATTAATACAATGTCCAAGAATTCCTAATCAATCCAATAGTCAGATGTATGTAAACACTAATCTCAAAAATACATAAACCTCGAATATCGAAATAACTTTCTCAACCAACCTTCGAAAGTCTTTTCTGAATATCTTAGTCTCAAATCTCCCGTCTCGATCTCCTACGGTATACCAACTCCTGTGTAAGCATACCTAACCTTCTCATGCCTGCAAAACTGGTGAATGGTGGTGTGAGCCAAAATCAACGGGCTCAGTAAGCAACCTACATATACTTGTTATAGAAATCATACATGCAGAAGCAAATACACATAACCTTTATAGTTAACGTACATGTCCTTAGTCCACAAATAATTTATTTTAATTAGCTTAACAGTTTACGCTTCAAAAACACAAAATAAATAATTCATCAACAAATAATCACATAACAAAAAAAAAGAGAACAATACATACCAATGAAGTAGATAAACTGTGGAAGGTAAGTCACTCCATATAATAATGCACAACTTCATGATGCATGCCCCTCTCTACGTGTCACGCGCAACAAAAGACATGTCATGCACGATGCATATATCTCTACCGTGCAATGCATGATCCCGGGACCTAATGGTGATATAATCTATCACCCCGACACCTGTGCCCATTTAAACACAGCCTGCCGTTGTCGACACCCGTGCCCATTTAGACCCGGCCTGCCTTGGTACCCGTGTCCATCTAGACCCGGCCTACTATCCGACACCCGTGCCCATTTAGATCCAGCCTGTCGTCCCCGACACCTGCGCCCATTTAGACGCAACCTGTCGTCCTCGGCACCTGCGCCCATATTAGACGCAGCCTGCCATCCATCACTATCCATCAATAACCGTGCCCATGTTAGGCACAACATGTCAAATGCAATGCAATGCCCGTGCCATGAATGCAAATGCATATCATACGTAATCTGGTGTATCCATGCTCATACATATGCTCGCGCCCATACACGTGCATATATACGTGTATGTATACCCCCACACATCCATATACATATACAATACGCATTGAATTCATACAACCCTACATACACCCAGTTTACATACATGTCTCACATATACACACAACTCACATATAGAGAAAATCCAATTACAGATACGCAACAAACAACACGCTAATGCATGATACACATAACAAGCACAAATAGACCACTTACCTCTGATGCATGACAACATAACGAGCACAGATAGACCACTTACCTTGAATCTAGTATTCACTTCCTTCTCTTCCAGGCTCGAATCTAAACCATTGTAGTATAAAAATCAACACCCAATAACAAAGATTAATTTGACTTACTTAAAATAATTAGTTCATAACTTGCTAAAAAAATTCCCTATTTGTCATTTGTCATACCAACATTTGAATTAGCCGAGAGATAGTTAATGTCTACTACTAATATTTCGGATTCTTTCTCACAAAATTCCATAAATTACAAATATATATAAATATATATATATATATATCTGGTGTATATATAAACATCACATACATATAACAATTATTTAGGTATTTTACACCTAAAATTCTAGACGACCGAACACTTAACCTCCACGGCTCACGAATGCTAAGCCTTTTAGAAACTAAATAAAGTCTAATACAAACTTTTGTTACACATTTGATCATTCACATAAATAGATTCATTAATTGACCATAATTGTTCCACACTTCTTTTGTATGCATTCAACCGAATTGTCCTTAGTCCCTTTTCTTTTCAATTAAAATATTATTATTATGAAGATTTTGTCTTTTTTTTTTGGACTACAATTATCACACTGGTTGCACCCTGGAATTTTGGACAAATGAGTGTAGATTTGCAATAGTCACTTGTCTCAATTTTTTTTGTCCACGTACTGTCAGCACATACATATAATATATATATATATATATATATATATATATATATATATATATATATATATAGATAGATAGATAGATAGATAGACACACACACACACATACATAGAAAATCGGTAACAAGTATATTCTTCAATCTAATATTAATGGAAATGAACTTTTTTTTTCAGTCTCATAAACACGCTTTCGACAAGAAATTAAATCTCAAACCAGGACAAATAGAAGTTTGGTTTAAAAAAAGAGCAAGGACAAAGCTGAAGCAGACATAAATAGGTTGCATTTTCTTGAAGTGAAACTGCAAAAATTTGAGGGAAGAAAACATAGGGCTGAAGAAAGAATTGGAAGAATTAAGATTTTTAATGATCCAAAGGGCTGCAACTTGCCATTCGTGTGGAAATTTGCAAAATCATCGGTTAAGAAAAGTGCCATACAATAAAGTTTGAACGTACAGCACGGTCCGAAAACTTAAACTTAAGTCATTGTGATTAGATCAAGGTTAACTGTCCTCCCAATTCTATGATATTATATTAGGCATACCCTAACATTTACTTTTTCTTAAAACAAAAAGAATTTCCAAGCTAAAAAAACAAAATCGGTTATACACACATATACATATATACAATCATCTATTCAGATACAATTACGAATGTATGATCCAAGGTATTATCAACATAAATATATAGATTTTCGAAAAACATAACAAGTATAGAAAGATTACTTACTTTGATTCGTATGCTATACCGTAGATACCGTTAGGATGTGTTGAAGCCAAGAATTATTCTCGTTTTTTTTCCATTGTTCCTTCTGCTGCAGAGGGGAAATGTGGGCAGAGGAAAATTTCCCTTTGCTTTTCTGTTTGAAAGACCGCTGGGGAAAGAGGGGAGAATTTAAGGTGGGTGAAACTTTTCTTTTTATATTGAAGGTGCATTTGCTGAAAATGTTAATGAGGGGGCAGAGATTCACGGGTAATGTGGCGAAGAAATTGGAGGGTGTTCAATGGGGGATTAAATCCCCCACAACCGTAATCTTCCTTTTCATTTTATTTATTTTCATTTATTTTTATTTTTTTTGAATTTAGAGCATTTTTTGTACTTAACATTTTAATTAAAATCTCTTTTTCTTTTTCTTCTTTTTTTTAATAGAGGACGTAATAGGGGGTGTGCTTAATGTATCGAAAAATCCGTTTTACTGTATTATAATGAAACACTTTAGTTTGGTTTTGAAAACGTGTACACATACAAACACTAAACATGATATTGGGTCTACTTGCGGTAAGATAAATCAAAGAACCAATCATAGACTTATATAAAGCATTATCAAAGTCTTTTCCATTTTCATCTTTATCAAAAACATCCCGTATCACCTTCAAACCACAGGCAGATTTTCATACATGGATGTCATATCAAGCAATCATAGACTTATATAAAGCATTATCAAAGAATGCATGGATGTCATATCAAACCACAGGCAGCATGCGTGGTTTCTATACGAAATTATTTTCCCTTAAGAAAGACATTCAACTCTGGAATAAGAATATATTTGGGAACATTTTCAGCACTCTGAAGTATGCAGAGGAACAGCTTAATAGGGCAGAAAGTACTTGGGACGCTAGCCCTACGGAAGAGACACGCGAGCGTTTTATCAGGCCAAAGCACATTATTTGCTCACCTCCAATTATGAATTGCAATACTGGAAGCAAAAGGCGCGGGTGAAATGGTTACAAGAGGGCGATGCGAATACCCGTTACTTCCACTCACTCGTCAAAGGTAAACGGTCACAGCTATGTATTCGATAGCTTCAGGACTCGCAGGGCACACTGTTGACACATCCGGACGACATTATGACATCCGCTGTCGCTTTTTACAAGGATTTATTCGCTCGTGCGCCTACGAATAATCACTCAGCTATACTATCACACATTCCACATGTAATATCTGAAGCAGATAATCACATGCTTACAGAGTTACCATTGGAGTCAGAGGTAAAAGCGGCTGTATGGAGCTTAGACCCGCAGAGTGCAGCAGGGCCAGATGGTTTTCATGGAAATTTCTACCGTTCATGCTGGACTATAATACATTTGGATGTTCTAAAAGCGGTGCAGGAGTTTTTCATTGGAGTACCACAGCCGACTTTCATGGCTAGTGCTTTACTTACGTTGATCCTGAAAACACAGTCACCACAGACTTTTGGAGATTTTCGCCCTATTTGTCTTACAAATTTCTTGAGCAAGGTTTGCACTCGTATCATTGCCACTCGTTTGGGTCGGCTGCTACCACAGTTAATTTCACCGGAACAAACAGGTTTTCTTCCTGGTCATGATATTTCGACTCAAGTGCTGTTGGCCCGAGAAATGGTACACATCATGGATAAAGGTGGATCTCAATTATGTTTGAAATTGGATATGATGAAGGCTTTCGATCGAGTAAGTTGGGAATATCTTGAACTGCTCTTGCGCAAATTTGGTTTTTCGGATTTCTTCATTCGGATTATCATCAACCACCTAAGAGCTACAAGATTGTCAGTCTTAATCAATAGGCAGCCATCGGCATCTTTTCGGCCTTTTAGGGGAGTCAAGCAGGGTGATCCCTTGTCACCCTTACTATTTATTCTATCATCTGAAGGATTCAGCAGAGGATTGAAGGCGCTAGTTGAAGCGGGAAACATACAATCATTTCGCCTGGGGAGAATACCTATGGCCATCTCTCACTTGGCCTATGCGGATGACTTGCTTATTTTTTTACGAGGCACACAGCGCAATCTCAGACGTTTCCACTCATTCCTCAATATGTATGAAAATGCATCAGGACAAAAGGTAAATTTTCATAAAAGCAGTTTCATACCATCCTCCAGTGTCACTTCAAGTCAATGTCGCATATTCAAAGACATACTAGGCATGCGTGCAACAACTCTGCCTTTTAGATATCTTGGATCATATCTTCATAAGGGCATCGTTCGGTCTAGATATTGTTCGACCCTCTTGCAACATATTGATGGCCGTTTACACGGCTGGCATTCTCGTCTTCTCTCCTCGGCGGGAAGATTAGTACTTTTACGTTCAGTGGTTGCAGCGCTTCCGCTTCATGTCCTGGCAGCAGGCGGCTTGCCCAAGTCTGTTATTTGAATGATAGACAGAAAAATGTCAGCATTTTATTGGGGGGATAGGCATCATTGGGTGGCATGGAAACACATCACAACACCTGTTGAAGAAGGAGGCTTAGGCCTTCGTAATCTAAGTGACTTACAGCAGGCATATCAGTGTCGGATTTTGTGGACATATCAAAAGCAAAATACTTTATGGAGTCAGTATATGCATTTGAAATACGGAAGGCGGGGTGATTATCATCCGCGGCTTCCTGACTCAGCCGTATGGAAACTCATATGTCGAATTCACAACACTTGTTTTTCTCATACAACTGGTACGGGATCCTTTCTTTCATGGACATCTACGCCTACAGGCGAGTTTACTCTCAAGTGCGCCTATGATATTTGTCGGGAGTCACGACCAACACAGCTCTCTAAAAAATTTATTTGGTTCAAGCAACATTCCCCATCCACAAGACTATTGTTGTGGCGCCTCTTTCATTCGGTCATGCCATTTGAAGACTATATGGGACGGTATTTGGTGGCACGCCCCACGCAATGTCCTTTTTGCAGAGAACACTCAGCCACAGTGGATGATATCTTCATTTACTGTAGTCGCATTCGCCATTTATGGGGTTTTTTTGCGGCAGAGTTGCATGGCATACCTCCGACGTCACTATCTCTGCGTCAGTATTTATTAGCTTGGTGGTACCGATCCACTTTTTCATCATTATTTGGGGTCTTAAAGATAGTCATTCCCGCAATTATGGTTTCAAACATTTGGCGTCATTATGCGCAATTAGTATATGGTGACTCTACAACCTTTTCGACTGCGGGCCTATGCAATTCCATACACTTTGATATTCACATGTGGATACAGAAGATCCAGGGATCAAAACTTGCAGCGGGACCAACTCTCTCTTTCTCCTGCATCCCCCGGATTCGCCCTCCGCGTCTCCGCATTATTCGGTGGCAAACTCCTCCTACAGGTAGACACAAATTAAATGTTGATGCCGCAGTTGGCCAGCACTACGCCGCAGGTGGGGCAATATTGCGTGATCAAGAGGGTCGTTGTGTGCGGGCCATCTCATTTCGTGTGCCTCCAAGTACACCTTTGCAGGCAGAGATTCAGGCTACTCTTTTTGGATTGATATATTTTCTCCCATTCTATCGTTCGATCATAATTGAATCTGATTGTGCTCAAATGTTGTCACGACTGCATCAGTCACAACATGTTTCTGGAAACTATCATCTATGCCTCCTACATACAATGCTTCATCAACATCGACTGGAGATCATTCACACATATCGTGAGGCTAATATGCCAGCTCATTACCTTGCTCAACACGCGATGCTGCATCCTGCGACAAGTGTTTTCAACAAACACAATCTTTCAGCTTTGGTCCGTGCATCACTTCTTTTGGATCTCACATCGGCGAGCTTGCACACAGGCTGACTCTCTAGTCTTCCTCATGGATTGGCAATTTTTCACATATTCTGCCCGTACCATAACGGTTACGGGCAGCCGCGGTACGCATTGCATTCTTTTCACTCACTGCTGTATCTTTCATATCCTCATCATACTTACTGCTGTCCTATTTCCCGATAACAATGGCCGACACCGGAACTACACCAACCCCTTGGCGCGACGCCGCCGTCCTCACACACCTAAAGTCTTCCATACGGATTGGCTACGTCAAAGTTTATCTGCCTGTACTTTAATATGTACAGGCAGCCTCGGTACGCTTGCTTTTCTTTCATTATGCTGGTTCTTCTAGGTCATTTTCCACCCGTTGACGGCGCTGTTTGTTTTCTTCATACGTGTACATCACCATCGCATTACCATCCATCACTTGAAATCGCTATTTGGTGTATGGATGGCAACACCTTGGTGGTCATTGCCCGCTGATGCGAGACCTTTTCTTTATGCGCATGGCTTTCCCCATCATAATCACCACCTGACGTCATTGACTCACACACCATGTTGCCTATTATTACAAGTCTTTCACATAGATTGGCGTGTATCCGATATTTCTGCCGGCACCTTGGGTTATGCCGGCAGCTCAGGTATGACTTACCCCCAGCTCAACTCTCAGGTTTCATTATGTCTTGGATTTCTGCTTTACTCAGCACTAAATTTCTGTCGTGCGTGGACGAGGACATGGATCGCTATTACACTCCATTCATTTCATGCGGTCATCACCTGGACCAGGCATCATTATCTACGTTGGTCGGCTATTTCTTGGGATACATGGACGGAAACAGGGCTCGCGCTCCTTTTCTTGGGTGTTGAAGTGTATACCGACTGGGTACGAGGAACCCATCATGTGCGGACGTTCACATCGCGTCTTGTTTCATTACGTTTGTGTAATATTCGGATTCCATATTATTTTTCATTACACGATAGCGCATATCAACAGTCCATCTATATAAATATGTACGCTTTTTCCTTCGCCAAGGTTTTATCCACAAGGGTGGTTTTACTTGGCAAGGTTTTAACGCGGCATATCATATATGGCATGGATGTTGATAATCATATACTGCTACGCTCTATCTTGTTCTTTTTGATGTAATAAGGTTTTCCTCCGCCACAAGCGAGGGTTTTCATAATAAAATTTCTTTTTAAAAAAAAAATATATATATATATATACACACACACACATACATACAAAATCGGTAACAAGTATATTCTTCAATCTAATATTAATGGAAATGAACTTTTTTTTCAGTCTCATAAACACGCTTTCGACAAGAAATTAAATCTCAAACCAGGACAAATAGAAGTTTGGTTTAAAAAAAGAGCAAGGACAAAGCTGAAGCAGACATAAATAGGCTGCATTTTCTTGAAGTGAATCTGCAAAAATTTGAGGGAAGAAAACATAGGGCTGAAGAAAGAATTGGAAGAATTAAGATTTTTAATGATCCAAAGGGCTGCAACTTGCCATTCGTGTGGAAATTTGCAAAATCATCGGTTAAGAAAAGTGCCATACAATAAAGTTTGAACGTACAGCACGGTCCGAAAACTTAAACTTAAGTCATTGTGATTAGATCAAGGTTAACTGTCCTCCCAATTCTATGATATTATATTGGGCATACCCTAACATTTACTTTTTCTTAAAACAAAAAGAATTTCCAAGCTAAAAAAACAAAATCGGTTATACACACATATACATATATACAATCATCTATTCAGATACAATTACGAATGTATGATCCAAGGTATTATCAACATAAATATATAGATTTTCGCAAAACATAACAAGTATAGAAATATTACTTATTTTGATTCGTATGCTATACCGTAGATACTGTTAGGATGTGTTGAAGCCAAGAACTATTCTCGTTTTTTTCCATTGTTCCTTTGGCTGCAGAGGGGAAATGTGGGCAGAGGAAAATTTTCCTTTGCTTTTCTATTTGAAAGACCGCTGGGGAAAGAGGGGAGAATTTAAGGTGGGTGAAACTTTTCTTTTTATATTGAAGGTGCATTTGCTGAAAATGTTAATGAGGGGGCAGAGATTCACGGGTAATGTGGCGAAGAAATTGGAGGGTGTTCAATGGGGGATTAAATCCCCCACAACCGTTATCTTCCTTTTCTTTTTGTTTATTTTCATTTATTTTTATTTTTTTGAATTTAGAGCATTTTTTTGTACTTAACATTTTAATTAAAATCTCTTTTTCTTTTTCTTCTTTTTTTTAATAGAGGACGTAATAGGGGGTGTGCTTAATGTATCGAAAAATCCGTTTTACTGTATTATAATGAAACACTTTAGTTTGGTTTTGAAAACGTGTACACATACAAACACTAAACATGATATTGGGTCTACTTGCGGTAAGATAAATCAAAGAACCAATCATAGACTTATATAAAGCATTATCAAAGTCTTTTCCATTTTCATCTTTATCTAGTTTAGTGGTGACACTCATAGGGGTGGGGGATGTTTTCAAGTTGTCAAAATTGAACTTTTTAATCATGTCATTTACATATTTGACTTGACTTATGTAAATACATTTATCAGTTTGTTTACTTTGCAAGCCAAGAAAGTAATTCAATTCACCAACCATAGACATTACAAACTCTAATTTCATGCAAATTTCAAATTCCTCAACAAGTTTATGAGATGTAGATCCGGAAATGATGTCATCAACATAAATTTGAATAATTAGTAAATCTGGTTTATCTTGTCTCAAGAATAAGGTGCTATCTATGGTGCCTCTTTTAGATCCATTTTCTAGAAAGAAAGTAGCAAAACGATCATACCAAGCCCTAGGTGCTTGTTTTAATCCATATAGTGCCTTTTTTAATTTGTACACGTGATCCGGGTATTTCAAATCTTCAAAACCGGGTGGTTGCTTCACGTATTCTTCTTCTTGTATAAAGCCATTTAAAAATGCACTTTTTATGTCCATTTGATAGATTTTAAAATCTTTCATGCAAACAATAGCAAGTAATAGTCGTATGGCTTTTACACGTGCTACGGGTGCAAGTGTTTCGTCGTAGTCTATTTCTTCTTCTTGATTATATCCTTGTGCTACAAGTCTCGCATTGTTTCTAACAACATTACCTTCTTCATTCATTTTATTTGTAAAGACCCACTTTGTGCCTATTACTGTCTTATCTTGTGGTCGTAGCACTAAATCCCATACATCATGTCTTACGAATTGATTTAATTCATCATGCATAGCATCAATCCAAGAAGAATCATTCAAGGCATCAAAACGTTTTTAGCTTCAATTTCGGATATCATAGCATGAAATTGATTTATTTCACCCGGATTTATTCTTCTACGTGGTCGGACACCTTGAGTAATATCGCTTATAATGAGATCTTAGGGGTGATCCTTATGCCATCTTGGTTGATTATTCTCTAAGTTCTCATGCATTTCTAAGTGATCGTGCATTTCTAGTGTATTTGATTCATCATGTACGTCATCATCTAACACGGGCTTTAGTTCAAAATCATCATCATATTCTTTATCTTTTTCAAACATGCCAAATTCATTAAACTTCACATGAATAGATTCTAGAATTTTTCTAGTGATAGGATCATAACATCTATATGCTTTCGAATTCACAAAATATCCAACAAAGATGCATTCAATTGATTTAGATTCAAATTCATCTAGATTATCTTTTGTATTCAGAACAAAGCATTTACAACCATACACACGAAAGTAATCAATTTTAGGCATGCGATCATTTACTATCTCATAAGGAGTTTTATTTATTTTCTTTCTAATTAACAAACGATTAACTATACAGCATGCACAATTTACGGCTTCCGCCCACAAAAATCTAGGCAACTTATTTTCACACAACATGGTTCTTCTTGTAGTGTCCTATTCTTTCTTTCTACTACTCCATTTAATTATGGTGTTCTAGGTGGCGAAAACATGTGTTTAATTCCTTTTTCTTCGCAAAACGCAATCATGTCCTTGTTTTTAAATTCACTGCCTCTATCGCTTCTAATCTTTTTCACATTCAAACCATATTTATTTTCAAGTTTTTTAATTAGTTTCGCAATTTCAATGGCACTATCATCTTTATTTGCAAGAAATAAAGTCCATGCATAACGAGAAAAAACATCAACGATAACACATGCATAAGGGCGTCCACCAAGACTCTTAGTATGACTAGGACCAAACAAATCAATGTGTAGTAATTCTAAAACTCTAAACGTGCTAATTTCATTTTTGGGCTTAAGTGACTCGCGTGTTTGTTTGCCTTTAATACAAGATTCACACAGCTGAAAGTTGTCTAAATCAAGTTTAGGCAATCCTTGTATTAGGTTCTTTCGTTGAAGTTTTTCAAGCGTTGAGATGCCAATGTGTCCTAATCGCCTATGCCACAAGTTTACGTTAGGTTCATTTGACATAAAACATTTAACTTTAGCGTCTAACATGTCATCCATAGAAAGTGTAAAAATATTTCCTTCTCTTTTTTCCTTTTAATACCGTTTCTCCATTTTTATTTATTATGTTGCAATATGGATGAGTGAAACACACATCAAAATTGTTATCAATAAACTGTGAGATGCTAAGTAGATTATAGGATAGATTACTTACCAAGAAGACGTTGGAGATTTTAAGAGTACTTGGGCTTCTGATTGTACCTTTTCCAATGATTCTTCATTCATTGTTGTCTCCAAAGGTCACGGATCCACCTTTTGTAACCTTCTTCAACTTTGAAAACAAGCTTGGGTCACCCATCATATGCCTCGAGCAACCACTGTCAAGGAACCACTAGATTGATGTACCTTTAGATGTATGGGTTCCCTGCAATGTACAACAACGATTTAGGTACCCTTTTATTTTGGGTCCTTACGAGTTAGTTATTCACCTCTTTATAAGAGTTCCTTTCGGTGCCCATACTTGGGTGATCCTTCTCAGTCTAGCAAATGGTGAGAATGTAGATGAAGAAGCAACATAGTAGACATGAGGTGAGAATATATTTGGCTTTTGGCCGAGTATTCCCTCATGCATATTGTATGGTCGTCGTTTTTGATATGTTCTTGTGTTTGTGTGCATAGTGCGTGATCTAGATGCATGGAATGAATGTCGTGTATGCATTAATGGTTTCTTCTCATATTTATACGGCACATAATTATATCTTGTATGATATGAAGAAGAAGCATGATGAGATGAAGGGAGAGGGGGTCTAGGCGTCTTCTTAGGCGCTACATATATCTTGGGTGCATCTATTTTCTTAGAAGGAATGAATTTGGTTGGTTTATTTAATGTCTCATTTTTCTCAATGTATCCTAATCCAGTTTTATTTCTATCATGTTTTTGTGATGAAATGATGCGATCTAGCATGTTTGTTCCCGTGTCAAATTGTTTCACCATTTTCTCTAAATCCGTATTCGTTGATTTCAAATTTGAAATCTCAGATTTCATTTCATTATTTAGTGTCGTTAATGATGAGATCTCTGATTTTAATACATTGATGATGCATGACGACTCTTCTTTTGAAACGTTTAATTGGGAAACAAGGTCCGTGTTAGACGATTCTAACAACTTCTTGTCTTCAATCAACCGTTTCTTTTCTTTTGCTAGAGTCTTTGTGAATTTATGCAATTCTAAATATTGACGAAATAGATCATCATATGAAGGTTCAGAATCAAAGTCAGAATCCGAAGATACATCTTTTGATGCTTTGGATACAAAGCATACTTGTGCCGTCTCTTCTTCGGTATCAGTCTCAGAGTCAGATGTGTCACTCCAAATTGAGGCCTTGAGAGCTCTTCTTCTTTGTTTGGGTTCTGATACAAGTCTAGTTTTGGTCTGATCCTTGTCAAGCTGTTTGTTTGATTATTTGTCCTTGTTAGAGCAGTCATATGACAAGTGCCCAAGTATTCCGCGTTCATAGCACTTTACTTCCTTGTCATTTGTTTTATTTTTATTTCTTTTAGTAGAAGTAGCCTTAGGTTTGTTTTTAAATTACTTTCTCACGAATTTTCTCAAACCTTTAGCCAATAGTATTAGATCATCATTGTCTGATTCGGAATCACTATCATCTACGTGATCGGAAGAAGTAGAGACGTATTCATTTGATTTAAAAGCAATAGTCTTACCTTGTTTTGACGTTGATTCCGATTTCCTTAATTTAAGTTTGTTTTCGTATACCTGTAGCGATCCGATTAGTTCCTCCGTTTTATTGATTTCGTTTCTTTACTCTCCTCTATTGCTCTGACTTTGGGGTCCCATTCGGATGGAAGACTTCTTAATACCTTTTGGACCTTTTCCTGCGTAGAGAAAGCTTTGCCAAGAGACTCAAGAGAATTCTAGATGTTAGTCAATCATAAATCCATATCAAAAAAAGACTCATTTGGCAATAATTTGAAAGACTCAAGTGTTGACATAAGCATATTAATCTTAGACTCCATTACTTGGCTAGTCCCTTCATGTTTCATCTCATGAATTCTCCACATCTCTTGAGCACTAGAGCAATTAGATACGTAACTAGATCCACTTTTGCTTAGCCCGTTTAAAAGTAATTTCATGGCTCTAGCATTCATACTTAGTCTCTTTTTGTCATCACTAGTGTATTCTTGTTTTGGTTTTACAACCTCTAGTGTGACACCGTCTACAGTAGATAATTTAGAGGGAATGAATGGACCGTCTTCTATAATAGACCATAGATCAATATCAATAGCCATAAGAAAGAGTTTCAGTTTCCATTGGATAAAAGACTCAACATAAAAAAGAGGAGGCCTTTGACTTGACATACCTTCTTGTTCGGTTTTGAAGCTAGTAATTGCCATCTCATTTAGATAGTTGAATCTCCTTATCGTGAGTGTGTCTGTGCTCTGATACCAGTTATAGGACCTGTAAGGCACCACTAGAATGGGGAGGTCGAATAGTGGGTGCGGAAAATTTAGTTTTAAAAATCTTTTGACCCAAAAACCCAACTTCTGAAAACAGTTTCTGTTTTGAGACCCTGATTTGAAATGTTTGAAAGACTAGGTTACAGACCTTCAAAACTACTGAAATTTGAAGAGATTCTACTCTCACATGTTCTAAGTATCCCCTAAAAATTTTAGATTAAAATTCAACCTCTAACCCTTTGAAAAATGGTTTGTGGGCAGATTGCGCAAATCTGCCAGAAACTATAGTCTGACTTGAAAATTTTATTCTGATTAATCCGTAACTCCAAATGGTCTGAAAATTTAATGACAAACCCCTTAAAATATTTATTTTTATGGCTTGAAACAGTTTTAAAAAATTCATTTGGGAAATATGTCAAATACGCTCAAGTTTGCAACCTTTGCAAGTCTGAAAATCAGATTGCACTAGTCTCAGAACTATTGACGTTTGATTGACTTATACTTGTACAAATGGGATAAAAATTAAGCCAAATGAAACTTAAGAGGTGTGGCTACGTTTCTGCAAAATTTTGAAAATTTTAAATTTTTTTTTGCTATTTTTAAGATTGCGACGAAATGAATGCAGAATGCCGGAAACTGAAAGTACTGTGCAGTAAAGAGGAAATTGCACATATCACCCAAACGTTGGTCAAATTATTCAGTTAGCATTTAAACGTTCTGAAACCTCATTTGGCACCCAAACATGGTCAAAATTGATACAATTAACACCGGAAACCGGCTGATGACCTGCTGCAGCCGGTTTCAGCACATTTTACCGCCAAAATTCAATTCCCCTCCAAATTAACATCTTTCCCTTCTCTCTCTCCAGCTGCAACCGGTTTCCTTGTGGTTTTCCTTCATAAATTAGCTCCCCACTTTGTAAAATTATCCAACATCTATAAATAATTCATCAATAATTCAAGATTTATGTATAATTTAATCTTTTCTATAGGTTTGAAGAATTTGGCAGTCCAATTCACCATCGACCGGTCGAAGGTTTGGCCTTTGCAGTTGCCCGTTTAATTAAAAAAGGAGGTTTATTTGTGAACTATTACATGGTAAGAACATTAATAACTTCAAGTTTTTCCTTTTCCTTGATATATTTTGTGTTATAACCGTGTAAAAAAAAGAGGATAAAGACAAATAAGTTAAAATAAAATGTTTGAATTTATAAATTCTATCCTTATCAATTTATTAACCTTTTTACTCTCCCTACAATCTCTCCTCCTTAGTTGACTAAACCTAATTTCCTCTCCCCTCTCTTTTCTCAAAAAGAAACGGCTGCCCCTCCCTCTCCCCCATCAACAATTTTCGGCCAAGAGGGAAAAGAGAAAAGAAGGATCTTTGATCCAAGGTTCAAGAGAAGGAAGATCACACCGCCAACGTCATCACACTCTCATAAATTAATCACTTCTCGCTAGGATCGAGGTAGGTGCATACTAATTATTACCTCAAAACGGTATGAAGGTTGCATAGGCAAAAGGGTATTTTTATGTGTAGTTGTTGTCGTTATTCTTGTTTTCGATATTGGATCTTGATTATGTGGCCAATGTGTTTGTTTTCCGTTATACGTTATTGATTTCAATGTGATCTCGTTGTGGTACGTTTCTTGTGGGGTTGAGGGGTCGTTATGCGTGTGTGGTTA
This sequence comes from Eustoma russellianum, assembly GCA_036186865.1. Taxonomy (NCBI): domain Eukaryota; kingdom Viridiplantae; phylum Streptophyta; class Magnoliopsida; order Gentianales; family Gentianaceae; genus Eustoma; species Eustoma russellianum. The sequence goes on from AP025045.1 coordinate 16,757,343, forward strand.
TGCGGGAAGGGGTGAAAGGTTGAATGAGAATTGATGAATGGACTGCAGGAATTTCAGAATAAAGATTCTGAAATACGGGGACATCGATCGATCGATGTCCAGTGGCTGAGGGTTCGATGTGCCTCAGATGGACGTCGATCGATCGACGTCCAGAAGGTGAGGGTTCGATGTACCTCAGAAGTACATCGATCGATCGACGTCAACTGAGTGAGGGTTCGACGTGTCTCAGTTAGACGTCGATCGATCGACGTCAGGGGATGACATCCAACCGTTTTCTTTCCCTTTCTCTTGCATTCATGGCACGTGCATTTGCATGAGGTACACTACGTCTATAGGGCGTGGGTATCGGGATGACTTACCGTGTCTATAGGGCACCGGAGTCATGAGACATACTGCGTCTACAGGGCGTGGGTGTCCAAACGGTAAGTGGTGGCTAGTGACCATGATGTCGGAGTTGCATGAGGTATACTGCGTCTATAGGGCGTGGGTATCAGGATGACTTACCGTGTCTATAGGGCACCGGGGTCATGAGACATACTGCGTCTATAGGGCGTGGGTGTCGAGAACAGCAAGTGGTGGCTAGAGACCAAAACGGTGGATTTAGGACCCGGGAACATGCATTGCATATAGGTCTAGGGACATACTGTGTGACATGATTCTCGTTGCGCGTGACACGTTATTTGAGCATGCATCACGTACTTGCGCATGCATCTTCTGTGGTTTGTTTAATTTTCGTATAAGTTGTATCATGCGGTGTTACGTGCTACGTGCTGGTATCAGTTTGGTTATGTAAGTTTTGTATTGTTTTGAGAGGCACCTACTGGGTGATTACCATCACTCACCCCTACTATTCCATATGTAGCCGAGACGGAGTATGACTATGTTTACGTTGAGGACGGGTCCGATACCGTGGAATGGGCTGAGTGACTCGTAGAGATGGCTGCGGCGAGGATGGAGACGGGATTCTTATGATGTTATTGGGATGACACAGACATTTTAGTATTCAGTATTACTTTTGAAAACACTTTCATGCTTTTAAATTTAGACATTTGACCTTGACTTGTAAGACCTGGTCAGCCTAGAAATAATGTCGTTATTTTCTTGAAGTCCGTTAAAATTCAAACCTTTTGATGTGATTTATCGTTTCCGCGCAAAGTTAAGGAACACTTTTCTATGTCAGCGCTGATGTATGACAGGTTGATGTGACGCCTTGTATTCTCCTGAGTGAGATACGGCGGGTGCACCGTTACCGAGGATGGAGCTCGGGAGTGGGGCGCTACAGGTGGTATCAGAGCCCAGGCTTCAGATACGCCTCGGGAACGTAATAGATTAGTTAATTACCCTAGGATAAGTGACGATCCGTTTCCAAATGATTTTCAAATTTGAATAAAACGAAATAGACATAAGCTATGACTGGGGTTTTGTTGGTGAGTGCCGTTAGTAAGTAGACGGGATAGGTTATCTTTTCCTTTTGCCTCCATTCCTGTACCTCTTTTACAATACTCTTAAGCCAATTTTGTCTAACGTGTTTTTAAATTGTCCACAGACCATGCCTCCGCGACGTGAGCCATCAGGAAATAGTGGAAATGACGGAGACAAACGTCAGGGGCAAGGGGCGATCCCCCAAAACATTGCGGATACCCTGGCCAATCTGACGGCCTTAATAGCCCATCAGCAGACCCAGATGGCACAACAATATACTCATATGGCCCAGCAACAGGCACAGATTGCTCAGATACTCCAACACACTCAACAGCAACAGCAACAACAACCACCGCCACCACCCCCACCACAGCAAGGCTTAAGGTTCTATTACAGGGAGATGCAGAACTCCCGAATACCAATGTTCAGGGGTACCACTCGGCCTGAGGAAGCCGAGATCTGGCTTAAAAATGTGACTGAACAGATAAGGCTCATTCAGGTGCCCGTAAATCTGAAGGTAGAAACCACGACCCCGTTTCTGGAAGGGGAAGCAGAAAGATGGTGGAATGGGGTGAAACGTAGACTGACTCCACCAGTGACTTGGGAACAGTTTGTGGAGGAGTATAAGAATCACTACATTCCAGGTAGTGCTATTCAGAGGAGGATGGCAGAATTCCAGATGCTGACACAAGGGTCCATGTCAATTGATCAGTATTCTGAGAAGTTTCACGAGTTGGGCCAGTACATGTCATGTATCATGGACAATGAGGAGGCAAAGATGCTAAAGTTTCATACCGGATTGAGTTTTCGCATCCAGCAGGCTATTATGTGTGCAGAGCCCACGACATTTGAAGGGCTACTAGAGGTGTGCAGACGGGTTGAGAGGAACTTGGACAGGGCTGCTGCATTGGACAGACTTAAGAGACCCCGGGAGGATTTACATGCTGGCAGATCGGGGAGATGGCTGAAGGTGCCCCGACGCCCTCAGTCCGGGCAACCTTTCCGACCAGAGCGACAGCAGAGTGCAGGGGGTCAGGGCCCAATGATTGAGGGACCAACACCGACTGATGCACAGCCAGTGAGAGCTGTGGCACCTGTTTCCCAGTGTACACTGTGCGGACGTTCTCACCCGGGACAGTGCTGGAAAGCTCAGCGGGTATGTTACAACTGTGGGAAGCCAGGACATATATCTAGAGAATGCACTGCACCTGCTCAGGTAAATCCGCGGACCCAAGCGCAACAAGGAGGACGAGGTCGGACCAATGCTCGGGTACATGCGATGACGGATGCGGAAGTCGAGGAGTCGGGCAACGTGGTGACGGGTACATTTATTTATGTATTTAATTTCGTAGTTGGATCAAACTTTATGTGTTGTCATGGTATGTGGCGCGCTAAACCTTGAATGTGGTAGGTGTAATTTTAATTAACAAAGTGCCAGCCAACGTTCTGTTCGATAGTGGGGCGAGTCACTCGTTTGTGGCAAAGAGGTTTGCTAAGAAGCTGGATGTTCTTCCCGAATGGCTTGAGACTCCCTATCGCGTACAAGCCGCTGGTGGCCAAGTACTCGTGTCTTATCACCGCTACAAGGAATGTGGATTGGAGATTAACGGTCTGTAGTTCTCTGTGACCTTGATACCGATTCAAATGTACGATTTCGACGTCATCTTAGGCATGGACTTCTTAGCAAGGTATCATGCAAACATTGATTGCCGACGACTCCAAGTCAGCATGAAGCAACCTGAACTGGGCGAAACTATTTTTCAAAGGAACCCAAAATTTAAGAAGGCAACCCAGAAGTTTTATTTGACTGCGGCTCAGGCATTTCGAGCACTAAAGAAAGGAAGAGAAGGATTCCTGGTTTACACAATGGGTGCTGAACAAGAGGTTCCGCAGATCGACCAAATCCCCGTGGTAAATGAATTTACGGACGTCTTCCCCGAGGAGTTACCAGGACTACCACCAGAAAGAGAGGTGGAGTTCGAGATTAATCTCATACCTGGTGCTGAACCCATATCCAGGGCACCTTACCGTATGGCTCCAACAGAGCTCAAGGAGCTGAAGGAGCAATTACAAGAATTACTGGATCGTAAGTTTATTCGACCCAGTGTATCACCATGGGATGCTCCAGTCCTGTTCGTGAAGAAGAAGGATGGGAGCATGAGACTATGTATAGACTACCGAGAACTCAACAAGATCACTATCAAGAACAAGTATCTGTTACCTAGAATTGAAGATCTCTTTGATCAACTACGGGTACGATAAGTTAGAATTATATTTGAACTTTTAATTATTCGATAAACTTCACCTCTAACAAAATCTCTTACAGGGGGCCAGAGTATTCTCCAAAATTGACTTGCGATCCGGTTACCACCAGTTGAGGATCAAGTCTGGAGATATAGCTAAGACCGCCTTCAGGACACGCTATGGCCATTACGAATTCCTGGTTATGCCTTTTGGACTGCCCAACGCCCCAGCTGCCTTTATGGACCTAATGAACACAGTATTTCGGAAACAACTGGACAAGTTCGTTGTTGTGTTCATAGACGATATCCTTGTATACTCCCCTGACGAGGATACTCATGCGGAACATTTGAGGGAGGTTCTAGAGACCCTTCGGAGAAGCAAATTGTACGCCAAATTCAGTAAGTGTGAGTTTTGGCTGAAAAGCGTAGCCTTCTTGGGTCATATGGTCTTGGAAGAAGGAATCTGCGTGGATCCAAAGAAGGTAGAGGCGATCACCGAGTGGCCTAGACCCACTAATGTGACGGAAGTAAGGAGTTTTCTCGGTCTGGCTGGGTACTACAGGAAGTTTGTAGAGGGCTTCTCGTCGATTGCAGTGCCTCTAAGCCGATTGACACAAAAGAAGTCAAAATTCGAATGGACCACCGAGTGCGAGCAGAGTTTTGCTGAACTAAAAAGGAGACTGACCACAGCCCCTATTCTTGCTCAGCCCTCCGCATCAGAAGGGTTTGTCATTTACAGTGACGCTTCTAAGAACGGGCTAGGTAATTGTATAAATTTCAAGTTGATTTTGTATACAATTAAAGATGTGGTCTAATTCTTATATTTCAGGATGCGTGTTGATGCAAAACGACAAGGTCATTGCGTATGCTTCACGACAGCTAAAGCCCTATGAGCAGAACTACCCGACTCATGATCTGGAACTTGCAGCGGTGGTGTTCGCACTGAAAATCTGGCGTCACTATCTATATGGAGTGAAGTGTGAGGTGTTCACTGATCATAAAAGTCTTAAATATCTGTTCACGCAAAAGGAGCTGAACATGCGCCAAAGGAGATGGTTGGAGTTATTGAAAGATTTCGACTTGACCATCAGCTATCATCCAGGGAAGGCCAATCGAGTTGCGGATGCCTTAAGTAGGAAGTCGAGCCATGCACGGCAGGCTACTCTAGAAAAAGAGATGGCGGAATTTGATTTGGACCTTGTAGATTCTACTGCCGATATCTTGGCCGCGCTAATTATCACCCCTACCTTGGTAGACCAGATTAAGGAAGCCCAGAAGAATGATGCAACAATTAAAGAGACGCGAGAAAGAATGCTAACCAGCCAAGTGGATGGATTTCAAGTTCATGATGATGGCAGTATGTGGTACCAAGGAAGGCTGTGCATACCGGATGTTGAGGAACTCAGGAGAGAGTTGTTGAAGGAGGCACATAATTCGAGACTGTCTATTCACCCTGGTGCTATGAAAATGTACAATGATCTAAAGAGGCATTATTGGTGGAATGGCATGAAGAGCCATATTGCTGAGTTCGTGGAAAGGTGCCTTGTTTGCCAGCAAGTTAAAGCAGAACATCAGAGACCGGGTGGACTGATGCGACCTCTAGAGATACCCGAATGGAAGTGGGAGCATGTAACGATGGACTTTGTGGTTGGACTCCCGAAGACCAGAAATGGGAATGATGTGATATGGGTAATCGTGGATCGATTGACTAAGTCCGCTCATTTCTTGCCTATTCCCACCGGACTTACTATGGAGAAGTTGGCAACTATGTACATTGATAACATTATCTGTCTCCATGGAGTGCCAGTCAGCATAGTATCCGACCGTGATCCGAAGTTTACGTCTCAGTTCTGGGCAGCGTGCTAGAAGAAGATGGGGACTGAGTTACGACTGAGCACTGCTTTTCACCCTCAAACCGATGGTCAATCTGAGAGGACTATTCAGACCCTGGAGGACATGTTGAGGGCGTGCGCATTGGATTTTAAAGGAAATTGGGACAGCATGCTCAAGTTGATAGAGTTCTCTTACAATAACAGACACCACAGTGCCATAGGCATGGCACCCTTCGAGGCCTTGTATGGACGAAAGTGTAGGTCACCTGTTCACTGGGACGAAGTTGGTGAACGTAGGTTGACGGCCCCCGAGATAATCGAGCAAACTAAAGAGAAGGTAAAACTAATTCGTGAACGTCTTAAGACGGCTCAAGATAGAAGCAAAAGTTGGGCCGATACGAGGAGACGACCTTTGGAGTTCAAGGAGGGAGAAAAGGTTTATCTTAAAGTGTCACCCATGAAGGGTGTGACACGGTTTGGAGTTAAAGGGAAATTAAAGCCGCGTTATATTGGACCATATGAAATACTCGAAAGGGTTGGAGATTTAGCTTACAAATTGGCACTACCTCTAATGTTGGCTCAAGTGCATAATGTGTTCCACGTCTCTCAGTTGAGAAAGTATGTCCCTGACCCTAGTCACGTTCTAGACGCGCAACCGCTTAAGATCAGGCCTGATGCGTCCTATGAAGATGTACCAATCAGAATTCTTGACCGGAAGGATCAAGAGCTCAGGAGGAGGATCATCCCCTACGTAAAGGTTCAGTCGAGCAACCACCGAGAGAGTGAGGCAACGTGGGAACTAGAAGAGCAAATGCGCGACCGCTATCCCCACCTATTTGAGTAATGTACGGCAAGTTTCGGGGACGAAACTTTTTGTAAGGGGGTAGGATGTTATAACCGTGTAAAAAAAAAAGAGGATAAAGACAAATAAGTTAAAATAAAATGTTTGAATTTATAAATTCTATCCTTATCAATTTATTAACCTTTTTACTCTCCCTACAATCTCTCCTCCTTAGTTGACTAAACCTAATTTCCTCTCCCCTCTCTTTTCTCAAAAAGAAACGGCTGCCCCTCCCTCTCCCCCATCAACAATTTTCGCCCAAGAGGGAAAAGAGAAAAGAAGGATCTTTGATCCAAGGTTCAAGAGAAGGAAGATCACACCGCCAACGTCATCACACTCTCGTAAATTAATCACTTCTCGCTAGGATCGAGGTAGGTGCATACTAATTATTACCTCAAAACGGTATGAAGGTTGCATAGGCAAAAGGGTATTTTTATGTGTAGTTGTTGTCGTTATTCTTGTTTTCGATATTGGATCTTGATTATGTGGCCAATGTGTTTGTTTTCCGTTATACGTTATTGATTTCAATGTGATCTCGTTGTGGTACGTTTCTTGTGGGGTTGAGAGGTCATTATGCGTGTGTGGTTATGCGGGAAGGGGTGAAAGGTTGAATGAGAATTGATGAATGGACTGCAGGAATTTCAGAATAAAGATTCTGAAATACGGGGACATCGATCGATCGATGTCCAGTGGCTGAGGGTTCGATGTGCCTCAGATGGACGTCGATCAGAAGGTGAGGGTTCGATGTACCTCAGAAGTACATCGATCGATCGACGTCAACTGAGTGAGGGTTCGACGTGTCTCAGTTAGACGTCGATCGATCGACGTCAGGGGATGACATCCAACCGTTTTCTTTCCCTTTCTCTTGCATTCATGGCACGTGCATTTGCATGAGGTACACTACGTCTATAGGGCGTGGGTATCGGGATGACTTACCGTGTCTATAGGGCACCGGGGTCATGAGACATACTGCGTCTACAGGGCGTGGGTGTCCAAACGGTAAGTGGTGGCTAGTGACCATGATGCCGGAGTTGCATGAGGTATACTGCGTCTATAGGGCGTGGGTATCGGGATGACTTACCGTGTCTATAGGGCACCGGGGTCATGAGACATACTGCGTCTATAGGGCGTGGGTGTCGAGAACAGCAAGTGGTGGCTAGAGACCAAAACGCTGGATTTAGGACCCGGGAACATGCATTGCATATAGGTCTAGGGACATACTGTGTGACATGATTCTCGTTGCGCGTGACACGTTATTTGAGCATGCATCACGTACTTGCGCATGCATCTTCTGTGGTTTGTTTACTTTTCGTATAAGTTGTATCATGCGGTGTTACGTGCTACGTGCTGGTATCAGTTTGGTTATGTAAGTTTTGTATTGTTTTGAGAGGCATCTACTGGGTGATTACCATCACTCACCCCTACTATTCCATATGTAGCCGAGACGGAGTATGACTATGTTTACGTTGAGGACGGGTCCGATACCGTGGAATGGGCTGAGTGATTCGTAGAGATGGTTGCGGCGAGGATGGAGACGGGATTCTTATGATGTTATTGGGATGACACAGATATTTTAGTATTCAGTATTACTTTTGAAAACACTTTCATGCTTTTAAATTTAAACATTTGACCTTGACTTGTAAGGCCTGGTCAGCCTAGAAATAATGTCGTTATTTTCTTGAAGTCCGTTAAAATTCAAACCTTTTGATGTGATTTATCGTTTCCGCGCAAAGTTAAAGAACACTTTTCTATGTCAGCGCTGATGTATGACAGGTTGATGTGACGCCTTGTATTCTCCTGAGTGAGATACGGCGGGTGCACCGTTACCGAGGATGGAGCTCGGGAGCGGGGCGCTACATTTTAAGCTCTTGACAACAGTTCACATACAAATGGTAACAAGTTGGAGCACTCCTTTATTAAATTCCTAGATTTAGAATAAGTGATGGTATTACACATCTCAAATGAAAGGAATGTTAGATCTTTGTTTTGACTGATGCTTTTGCTCACGGTAACAAAATCTGGGTGCTAAAACACCGATTACTAGTCTTCTTCACTCCTGGTTCTTCTGCCACCGGCTCCGATGACGCCGCCGCCTTCACGACCAACACCGACTAGGAGGGAGATTCCGGAACGGCGACCTCCGATTGGGTGGGCTAGAATACGATGATTTGTACTAAGGTGTTTAGACATGTATGGTGCCAAAGGTGGGCTTTAAGCTTCATATTCTCTTGCTCCTATTGGGTGCTGAGGATCGAGAAGTGTATACTTATGTATCCGGATGGGCTGTTTCAATGAAGTTACATTTTAGAGCTGCCAAAGTCGATGAGATTGTGTACTATTTCACAGAGAACGTCAATTTTTTGTCCTTGTATTTCTTTGTGTAAACCTGTCGTTTTCCCCCCTTCTGTCAATCCTAATTTGTAGATGCAAAAATCTCACTACTTGGCTCCAATGTTGTATTCGGTGGCTTTAAAGTATTTGTGTAATACATCTTTTGTGTCTTGGTAGATGCTTTGGTTAATCACTTGAACTGACATTCAATCGTATTATTTGTCAATCCTACAATATATTGGTTTATTTTGTGAATTGGGAGGCTAATGTAGCGCCCCGCTCCCGAACCCTATCATCGGGAACAGTGCACCCGCCGTATCTCACTGAGGAGAATACAAGGCATCGAAACAATTTCCGACCTGTCCGAAAAGACGTAGAAATTTTTCGCACAAACGAATTACCATAACATCAAATTTCCTGAGCAAAGAAATCCTCAATAAAATACTACATCAGTGATGGTAATAAAGTCACCGTGCCAACCTCTAAAAGCTATCAGTCCAAACAAGGTAGTGTCTGACGAAACCCCAATAAAATAACGATAGACAGCCGCATGGTCTCTTCATATCCTAGGTGCGACCATCAGTCTGCCCATACTAATGTGTCAGCCCCGCCCTCAGCAAAGATATAGTCGTACGCTTCTTCGTTCTCACCTGGTGGGGGGGGGGAAGTAGGGGTGAGTGACTGGGAAATCACTCAGTAGGCACCTGCCTTCAAGTAGTACAAGACGAGCATCCAAAAATGATATAACACATAGCACGTAAAACATGATATCACATAAGCATAAGAATGCGGAAAAGTAATTCACTCCAGCTAAAGATGCGCAACAACGTGATGCATGTCCTACTATGCATGTCACACGCAACAAAGTCATGTCACGCAGGATGCCAATATCCATACCGTGCAATGCATGAACCCGGGTCCTACTGAGTGGCTGCAGGTCGTACACCCCACAGTCACCATACTGAGTGTGCGTGGCCGCGCCTCCGCACACCATCCTGAGTGTCGTGGCCCCGGCATTGTACACCATCCTGAGTGTCGTGGCCCCGCCACCGTACACCATCCTGAGCGCCCGTGACCCGTACGTCACGACCCGCCATCATAACAATGCACGTGCCATGAATGCAAAAAAAACACAATCGCCTGAGGCCCCTGGCCCATCCTCACTATCCTCCGTCACTCAATTCTAGGTTCACTTATTATCCGGACGCTGACTCAACCTTGTTCGGCATCAAATCCACTTTTCCACGTCATGTATACCTTTATCATACCTTTTCTATATTCTTCCTCATTCATTCCTATTTTTCCTTAATTTATTTCTATTTACTACCTAATTATCTCTATTAAATAAATTATCAAAATTTCTAAAATTTAGTAAAAAATAATTTAATCTCAGCATTTTATAATTTCTAGAATTTATTTAAAATTTTCTGATATTTATTTATATTTTTCTCATAATTATTACTTTTAAAATTAATTAAGTAACAATTATACAATTTGCAGAAATTATCCTAAACTAAAATAAAGAAGAAAATATATAAACTGTTGGGCTGGCCCCTTTTTCAGCCAGCCCTACACGCCCTCAGCACTGGTCCGGCCCGCCAGGGTCCGGCCCATTGATGGCGGGTCGTGACGTACGGGTCACGGGCGCTCAGGATGGTGTACGGTGGCGGGGCCACGACACTCAGGATGGTGTACAGTGGCGGGGCCACGACACTCAGGATGGTGTGCGGAGGCGCGGCCACGCACACTCAGTATGGTGACTGTGGGGTGTACGACCTGCAGCCACTCAGTAGGACCCGGGTTCATGCATTGCACGGTATGGATATTGGCATCCTACGTGACATGACTTTGTTGCGTGTGACATGCATAGTAGGACATGCATCACGTTGTTGCGCATCTTTAGCTGGAGTGAATTACTTTTCCGCATTCTTATGCTTATGTGATATCATGTTTTACGTGCTATGTGTTATATCATTTCTGGATGCTCGTCTTGTACTACTTGGAGGCAGGTGCCTACTGAGTGATTTCCCAGTCACTCACCCCTACTTCCCCCCCCCCCACCAGGTGAGAACGAAGAAGCGTACGACTATATCTTTGCTGAGGGCGGGGCTGACACATTAGTATGGGCAGACTGATGGTCGCACCTAGGATACGAAGAGACCATGCGGCTGTCTATCGTTATTTTATTGGGGTTTCGTCAGACACTACCTTGTTTGGACTGATAGCATTTAGAGGTTGGCACGGTGACTTTATTACCATCACTGATGTAGTATTTTATTGAGGATTTCTTTGCTCAGGAAATTTGATGTTATGGTAATTCGTTTCTGCGAAAAATTTCTACGTCTTTTCGGACAGGTCGGAAATTATTTCGACGCCTTGTATTCTCCTCAGTGAGATACGGCGGGTGCACTGTTCCCGATGATAGGGTTCGGGAGCGGGGCGCTACAGGTGGTATCAGAGCCGAGGCTTCAGATCCGCCTCGGGAACGCAGGATTAATTAGATCACTTAGACATAAGCTATGATCCTTATCTAGGAATAACAATTATACCCTAATAAATGAAGTAGACCTAAGTTATGATCGGGTTAAGGGTGGTGTGTGCCGTCGGTGAGCTTTCTCTATTAAATTACCGTTGAACCCCTGAACCTTTCGCATGAGTACCCTAAATGACCAAATCCCCCTATTATTTCCGTCAATCCGAATTCTCGTCAAGGATCGCGCGAAATCCAAGAAAATGCCGTCACGTCGGGGAAAAAAAATCTGGCAAAGGAAGCAACGGTGATTATGGTACGACCACTGGAAGCAGGGGACCATTCTCCAGGCATTGGTTGACGCCATGGCCATCACTTTGGCGCAATAGCGGCTTCCACTGCTGCCACCACTAGATCTGAGGTCCTACTACATGGAAATGTAGGACTTTCGAAATCTGAGGTGTAGAAAGACCCTTCACCGGGGAGGTATAAGTATACGGCATGACCGCCAATGATCACAAGATCGCTCGCGGTGGAAGTACAATCGCATAGGAGTGTATGGCCACCGTGGCCACCATGTGCTCATTGTTGATGCCACTTTGGAATTAGTGTGGGAGGATTATGCAAGCGTGAGTGCAACAACAAGGGCATTTTACGAGTAAAAACACTGAGCAGAGGCCGGCACCACCATCACAGCGACCTCAAGGACAACATAAAAGGAAGCAGGGATCGGTGCATATATCCATGTGATGACTGATGTAGATATCGGAAAGGCTGATGACGTCATAATAGAATTCAACCGCCGGTGACCAGGTATCAATGACTCATCATCAGTACTGAGGACGTTAGTCAAAGATAAATGATCAGGGTGGCGCAGAGGAAGCGCGGCTTCCTTAAGTCACGTAAATTCAGAAGAGGGAACCTCAGCGAATACGAAGAAGATTAAGGATATCGCTGAGTAGCCTTGACCAGCCAAGGTGAATGAAGCGAGGAGATTTCTTGGTTAACCAGCTACTATATAAAATTCGTTTAAGGGTTTTCGTCGATACTGGTGCCCCTGAACAGACGGAAGGATAAGGAGGCGAAGTTCGAATGGACGGTTAATATCAACAAAGATATTCAACAAAGCTTCGACGAGCAAAAAAAAAATCTGCTAAATTAACTATGTATACACGCACTGATCAATACAACATACTTTAACGACAAAATTCCACATATCAAACACGTACTAGAACATAACATAAGAAATCAAACATAACTACGCAAGAGACATAACACGGTACAAAAAAAAAGGGGAGATATATCATATAACATAATGAACTATGAATATACAATAACATAAGTCAACGAAATATATACATATTTACACATGCACCTAATTAAATGCACATATACATACCAAGCGACCAACATGAAAACACGAAGCAATTGGTAAAGGCTCACAATATATATAATACGATAGCAACGTAGGAATAGCGAACATGTAAATGATATACGATAAGTCAGGATTATACGTAAATGTTAAATTGTTAGCCCAAAAAAAAAACATACAATGGATACACGAAACAAAAGTAAATACATGATGCTCGCCAACATACGTAGGTAGGCACACGATTATATTACTGACACCACGGCATAACTAATACAATAAAACAGTAATAAACATCACAATATATAACGACAACAAACACACAATTACACATAATACAGTAACACAAATACGTTTTATACAAGGCCCGGGTTATGATATAGGCATACATTTACAAGTTTTAAAACAAATCCTTAACATACACCATTGAAGTAAAGCATGCTAATTACGAGTTAGGAACGACATAGTATGACATGACTTCATAGGAATAGATTAAAGAGTAAATAACTTGATAACATGAAA